>CM077148.1:98303832-98903832 GCA_039583875.1 Platanthera guangdongensis | reverse complement strand
TGAGGTTCATCCTTCCCCTCATCTCCTTCGAGTTGCCGAGCACGTCAGGTCAATTTTACTTGGATTCTTGCCCCAGGAGCTTTTCTTGCATTCCTCTTTTTGCTGACGTTTGACTCCAGAGTTCCACCCAGCCAATCCGCTGCCGAGGAGTCTTCGCGGGCAGCCCACTTCTCTCCACTCCCCTCCCCGAGCGCGCTGGACTCTTACCTGGGCCCCGAAGTGGATCAAGGAGAGCTGACGAGGAGGGAGGTTAAGCTTCTCAAGAAGCTGGTGTGCGGGCTGCGCGAGGTGCATGGGGTCAATGAGACGCTACAGCGTGACTACGCACGTCTTGCTGATGAGGTGTGAAGCGGCCAGGCTGGCGAGCTGATGCACCCTTCCTGGCTCCTGGACGAGATAGACGATGTCCTCTCAGTGCCGCAGAGGAATTTGGGGAGGATCCACGAGCTGCTCCGCGCGCGGCAGTCTGGGGGGGCGGGAGCCGCGAGACCGGGGTAGATAACAGGGTGGCTCCTTTGCCGAGCCGACCGATACTCGCCTCCTGATGCTCCCCTTGCTCTCGCGCCCCGCTTTTTTTATTCCTGAACTTGGTCTCTGTAATAAGTAATTTTAGAATATTCTTGGACATGCATTATTCAAATAATATATTGCGATGTTTGACTTAGCCTTGGTTGGGACGCGTCGGAAGTCGGTGAGCTGGGGTGGCGAGTTGGGGTTGCGAGCTGGGGCGACGAGCTGAGCCGATTGGATGGCCTGACCCCAGATTTACTTTTCTATAAATAGCCCCCCCACCAACCCCCGTACTGTGCTTTTATTACTTTCTCTCTCTCTCTGCTCTTCTTTCTTCTTCTTACTCGCGCCTCGTCTTCTTTCGCGAGCATGGGCAAGACCAATCCCGATGCTGATGGCCGCAGCAAGTGCGCCCAGCACTTCACCGACTACTGCTTCTTAGAGGGGCATACCAACGAGGAGGAGTTTGCGGAGTTTGAGACAGAGTATGTGCCGCCGGACTTCAAGGCGCGTCGGACAAGGCAGTGTGAGGCCATCAACACCTTCTACGATGACGAGCTCACCTTACCCATTTCTCATTTTGAGGTGGGGTTGCGCCTCCCCCTGTGGCCGGAGGTCCAACAAATTCTGAAGTACTACGACACAGTACCCGCGCAGCTGAACTCCAACTCCATCGCTATGATGGTGGCATTCGCGAGCTACCTCTGGCGAGAGAGGATAGAGTTCAACCTGATAGTGTTCAGGAATCTCTTCTCTTACAAGGCGACGCCGGATGGGATCGCTTAGCTCGGCAGCTCGCTGATCAAAGTTCGCGAGATCGCGAACAAGCACCACAACTGGATGACCAGGATCGCCTTTATCAAGGGCGATCTCGGCAACATCCCGTACTCGCCGTAGCAAAAAGGCGAGGAGGTCTACCGCCTGCCGGCCGTATCTGACAATGATGCCGAGCTCCACAAATACTTCCTCCACAAGTATTTCGAGGTCGCCTTCCTGCGAAGGGGCCTCGACGTGCTTGTCCCCGTTCTACCCGGCAAAGGTATTGTTCTCTCCCCATTGCCGAACTCACCATACTGCCGACTCACCGTATTTCTTGTTGAAAATTTTCTAACTTCTTTCCAAGTTTTTCCTTGTAGGGGAGCGGTTGATTCCCACGAACCCGCCGTTTGCGGAACCGGGGTCGCACCCGGACCCCCTTGCTCGTGAAAAGGCGGCGGCGGCAGCCTGCCGAGATGAGGCGGCCTTCTCCCAACCCTCTTCCAGCAAGAGGCGTCCTGAGGATGCGGGGTCAAACCCGCCACACCGCCATCCATTAGCAAAAAAGTTGAAGAAGGTCGTGCTCGCTCCGCGGGGAAAACAACATCAACAACATCAATCCAGACCCAAATACATAAGCTCGACTGAGACCCCCCTCCCCCCCCCCCCCCCCCCGACGCGGCGCCGGAGAGCCCGCTGAAGGAGATCACTAGCA
Source organism: Platanthera guangdongensis (assembly GCA_039583875.1). Lineage (NCBI taxonomy): Eukaryota > Viridiplantae > Streptophyta > Magnoliopsida > Asparagales > Orchidaceae > Platanthera > Platanthera guangdongensis. Next base: position 98,901,851 of record CM077148.1, on the reverse strand, counting down.
AAGGCTGGAAGGGCAGCGAGGCTCCTTTTTCTGCGACAGCGATCTCCCCACCTCCTTCGGCGAAGAGGGCGGCTCGCGAGCACGGGGCACCGAAACAACATCCTCTCTTCAACTTCGGGGGGCGGTGGAAGGACTCGGCGGCGGAGCCCATGGTGCAGTGGGATGAGCTGGCCCATCGGGTCTCCATCTCCACTCTGCACCCGTCATGGCATGATCGCGAGCCCGCCACTGGCCATGCTTACGCCCTTGGCTTCGGCCTCTATGGCCGTGAGGATACCGAGGCTCACAAGAACATGACCCTACGGCAACTCGACCATGAGGGTCTGCAGGCCCACCTGCGGACCATGGAGCTCCACCACATGCTGACTCGCCGCAGCTTTGCCCTCAATAATCAACTCCTAAAATCCGAGCAGGCTCGCGATGTCGCCAAGGACAAGGTCTCCGACCAGGCGAGGCAGCTCGGCATCACCTGGGGCTCGCGATGTCGCCGACGTGTTGGTGTGTATCAGGCTCCTTCCTTCTTTTTACTTGAAATATTTTGGACTGTTAACGAATTTCTCTCTTGCATCAGGATGCCAAGGATGCGGGGAGCAGCGGGCTCGCAATGCCAAGTAGGAGGAGGAGATCGGCCAGCTGCGCGCCCGACTTACCAAGCTGGAGGGGGTGAATGCGAGGCTGAAGGAGGAGAATCAGAACCTCAGTCGCGAGGCCCGCCGCCAGGCAGAGATCTTCTTCCCAGACAGCGACATCGACCCTACCCTCCCCTATAAGAGGCCGCATGTCTTTGGCGAGGTCGACCTCGCCGAGAGGCTGCAGATCAACTCCATCCAAGCGGCCGAGTGCACCCTCCAAATGATGAAGGACATGGGGGTGCTGGTGCAGGGGTGCGAGGAGATCTCCGCCAAGGACCTGATGCCGAGCTTGTTCCCGGCGACGCCGCCCAGCGAGAAGGAGGATAGCCTGGATGCGATGTTCGGGAAGGGCTTCCAGGATCAATCGGGCGAGGGGGAGGACCGGTCCGGTGGGGGGGGGGGGGGGGGCGAGGCCTGAATTTGTATATTCTTCTTCTTTTTTTTGTTTACTCGCCGAGGCGAGCCCCTGTAAACACCTTTATTTAATGAAAAAGGATCTTTGATCATACCCGTGCCATTTCTTTTTGTTTTCTTTTTACTGTGTTCTACATATCCACGAGTACTTCCCCAGGCGACCTCGCATAGACAGGTACCGAGTAGGATAGTCATTAGTATGCGGACGCGAGAGAGTATCTTGAGTGTTCGGCAATTCCCATGGCTTCGCCGCAGCTCACTCGTGAGCTGTCCTTGGCCTTCTTAATCAAAAATAAAACTAAAGTTTCCCAAGTAAAATAAAGCGGGGGCAGGGCCTTTCGGCGGGATCAGCCTCTCGTTCGCGAGGTCCCAAGGCCTGGCTTGCCAATTCTCAGGATTCGCCCCAGCTTGCTCGCGAGCTGTCTGCCATCTTATCGATGTGAGACCCACTTTCCTAAATTTTCCTGAGTAAAACATAGTGGGGGGACGAGGTGGCCCGGCGATAACGGCCTCCTCTTGGTGAGGTCCAAGGCTCTAGCTTGCAGATCTTCTGCCGAGCCCGAGCTGGGGCAGCGAGCTCGAACTCGCCCATGCCAAGCTCTCCTCTCTTGGAAGGGCCAGGTTTTTTAGGCACTACCTAGGGGGGGTAGGACTTCTTTGGGTGATCTTCAGCCCGTCAGCTTCATGAGAGTCTGACAGCGGTATCTTCTCGTGGCCCGATGATGACACTGAGTGACTTCCGGCCCTACCAGCTAGGTGAGAGCCTGACAGCGGGATCTACACGTGGTCCACTACCAATACCATCGAGTTAATTCCAGCCCTGCCAGCTAGGTGAGAGCCTGACAGCGGGATCTGCTCGAAGCCCGATTGCGCCCGCGAACAGACTCTTACTGTGGTTGGTTCGGTGAGTCGATCGCAGCAGGCTTGCTAGATGAGGCAAGTGCACCTATCGCAAGTAGTACTCGATATTCGGGGGAATACCGAGGTCTTATTGTTCTCGAGGTCGTGTTAACTATTCTTACTCCTCCTGGAGGACTATTATTTTACTGAAAGTAAGGTGGATGTTTTAATTAAGTAAAGACGAAAAAAGTAAAGGAGCGAAAAAAGGATTTAGAAAATATTTGATGAAGGGTTAACGCTCGGCATAGAATCGGATTAAGACTAAAACAATTTTTAATAATTATAGGACTTAGTTTTCAAATTAATAAAAGGCAACTTGGCCGTGGAGGTTCCACAAATGTGAGCTCACCTAGCTATAGGGATATCGCTCACCTGAACGTTAAGACTATTCGACCGAACGTTAGTCCGACGAAGGATTCCTCTTAACGCCCGCTTTATGCTAAGAACCCTGCTATTGGGTGGGGAACCCAATCCAGTAGAATTACGCTTGTCCTCTCTCGAGGGTATGCACGCAACTCTATTTACCCAGGGGTGATCTGTCCATACGCACGGCCTCTCGGCTAGCTAGTGTATGGATAACGGAAATAGGGCCCACACATCGATTTGTGGTCCTACGTGTCGTTAACCCGGGGTAAACCTTAAGTCCTTAAATTAAAGTGAAAATAAAGAGCTTCAATTATTACAAATTATTTTAAATGTCCCAATGCTCTTCGATGCCGAGGCTAATAGCGATTAGCCACACATCGGTATGGGGACGGCTTTATAATTTAATGAGGCGCGAGTTCAAAATTAAACTCTAAATGATTATAAGAAGAGGACATAAAAAAATAACCAACATTTAGAAAGCTGAAAAGTTAGCTAAAACAAGAACTCACGCACACTCCAAATTATAAATTAAATAGAAACTAAGTTACACATAAAAGAAATTTGCATAATTGAAATTGCGAGTCCCACTCAAACGAGTGGGGGCGGGAAATAAAAGCTTAAAATTGCAAGTCCTACTCAAACTAGTAGGACTAAAATGAAAGCGAGTCCTACTCAAATGAGTAGGAGAAAATAAATGCGATTACAAGTCCTACTCAAACGAGTAGACAGGAAATAAAGTCCGTCCATTTAACTCAAGTGAGTAGGCGGAAAAATAAAGAAAGAAAATTACAAGTCCTACTCAAATGAGTAGGCAGGATATGAAAACGATGCGCCTTTTAACTCTTAACGAGTAGGCGGAAATAAATGCACACAAACACACACACTCTATAAGAATTGAAAGAAAGCAATAAAACTAACTCCTACACACACGCACTCTACATAATTAAAGAAAACGATAAAATAAAGTATGAAAAATAAAGCATGAAAAACTAACACCTACACTCACACACTCTACATAAATTGAACAAAGCATCAAAACATTATTCTCATACACTCACACACACAAATTAAAAGCAAAATGAAAGTTACCTAAAAATTAAAACGTTTACTTTTTCATGCTTAGGTTTTGCCAAAAACAAATAAAAAGAACAAATTAAAATTTTAAGAGAACAAAAGTTTTTCAAAACAAATCAAAAACTAAAGTCTTTCAAAAATTAAAATTTCAACATTTTCATTCCTAGGATTTCATAAAAGTGCTAAAAAAGTTGAAATGAAAAGAGAAAGAACAAAAAGGGTTTTCATCCTAAAATAAAGTTAAGTAAAAAAAATCAAAAATACTTTAGTAACTCTTTTACAAATTCATAAGAGTGACGATGTTGAAAACATTAAGAGAGGACATGAAGAAAAAGAGAAAAAGCTAATTCATCATTTCATAAATTTCTAACAAAACCTAACATGAGACAAATTAAAAGCATGTAAAGTAAATAAGTTACACTCATACACACACACACACTTTTCATGAGAGGGGGAACAAAGATGAAACCAAGGATAAAAAGGGAAAGAAGTAAACCATCCAAATGAATTTTCATGCTATATAGAGAGAGAAAATCTAACATTTTTATTAAAATTATCAAGCTATTACAAAGCTAAAAGATAAAGCAAAACAAAACATGAAAGAAAGGAGGGAGAAATCTCCTTACATAGCACTAGAATCCACGGATGCAGCCCACAAAACACAATAAAGTGGCTCAAAAATGTGAACCCTCGGACTTTACAGAAATGGGCAATTTATAGGCAAAAAATTCTAAGTACACGGGGGCGTGTCACTACTATTCATGATGGCGGCCGACGATTGGACATGAAAGTTGACTTCGGGCTGAGTTCGAGGATGTCACGCCCCAGGTCACGGGCGTGATGCTGGGCATGTCGGGGAGGTAGAACCGGGCGCGGGTTGCGTCAAAAGTCTTCGGCAGCATCTTGTCGGGCCAGTTGGTGAAGTCACGCCCCAGGTCACGGGCGTGACGCTGGGCGTGTTGGTTGGTGTCGACACTCGACAATCGTCGAGCGAAAAGTGTCGAGATGAAATCGTCGAGCTGTGATTGAGCCACGGCCTAGGTCACGGGCGTGCCTATGGGAGTGTCTTGGGTTCGACGATCGTTGAACTGAATTCGTCGAGTGGAGGGGACACGGGCTGCTGTAACACCCCGTGTTGGGTGACACGGGCGTGTCGCCAGGCGTGTCAAGCTTTTTACTTCAGAAATTTGCAACTTCACGGGATTTTGAGCTGTCACGCCCTGGTCACGGGCGTGATCCAAATGACACGGGCGTGTACTGCCCAATTTTGGTAGATTTTGGAATTTTTCTGAAAAATAAAATTAAACAAGTTAGTAGTAAATTTACAAGAATAGGAGCATTTTATTGAACAAAAATAAGTAAAAACGATGAAAATAAATGAAAATGACTAAATTAATGTGCACAAAAATACGTATATTTACAATTCATCAAATACCCCCATACTTAGGCTTTTGCTATTCCAGAGCAAAGGTTTGATGTGAATCTATAAGGAATATAAAAAAAAACTCTAAGTTTAGCTACCGCTTAATCAATTATAAGAGAGATCGAAATAAATATACGGGGTGTAAGAGTTAAGTCCTAAATTTATGTAGATGATTTAAATAGCGCAAAAGTTTTGGCCAAAAGACTTCTTGATGTAATCAAATAGAAGGCAACATTTGTAATGGTTAGATTAATGAAAATAGTTTGGAATTATATGAACTCTAGCTTATACGAGTGCTACTGGAAATAATACAATTTACTAATTATGCTCTTAAAAAGATTTTTGAATTAATTCCCGAATCGTGTAATTGGCTAAGAGGGTAGTGGATTATGAAGAGGGTTTTGATTTTGAGGTGAGGTAATTTTTTCTCGAACCTCCATTTTTTTCCTCTTTTTTTTGGATTATTAGGAAAACAAAATCTTATTTTCCTAATATGATTTTTGTTTTTCAACTTCATAAGAATAAAAATAACCCAATGTATATGTGTAGGAGTAATGAATTTTATCCTCTTACTCCATATATAATCTTTTTAAATTATTGGATGTCTATGTTTACGGAACGAAATCTTATTCCCATTGACATAGGATCTTTTAAGGATAAAATTTTTCATGCCAAGTAGGTCATGAAAGGTAAGGGGAGAAAGGAAAACTAGATTTTTAATCCTAAAAAATTTTTGAGAGCAACCTTAATAATTTGTACGTTCCAATGTTTCAGAAAGCTAAAAGTAAGTATAATTGAATTCTATAGTCGTTATTTCCTAACATAATACACGTGCTCCTATCAATGAAAAATTAGAAGTAGTGTCTAAAACAAGTTCGCTATTTTTAACAAAGCATAAAAATTCCTTTAAAACTTAACCCCGACTATTTAAATTTTTCACTCAATAATTAACAAATGAATATCAAACAGAGAATTAATAGTATTCACATATATATAAACTCAAAGCAGAATTTTTGGATAGCAGGAAAGTTAAGGAGGGAATATTTGATTTATTTGTTTCAAAACATTTTTTTTTTAGTTTTTATCATCACTTTTCATTTTTTTTTTGTTTTTTCATTTATTATCTTTTTTTTGAATTTTTGTTTTGTTTTACTCAATTTTTTTTTTAATTTTTGAACTATTATCTTTTTTTGTATTTTTAAGAGAATTTTCATACTATGTACAAAAACATGGGAGAAAAAGAGAGGTTTTTACAAGAATGAGGAAGGGGGAGAGAGAAAAGAGAATGTACAAAAAATATTTACAAAGTGAAACTAATTTTTTTTTTGTTGTTGTTTTTTTTTTAATTTTTTTGAGTTTTTGGAAAAAAGAAAGAAAGAGAAAATGAAAAATGTTTTTTGGATTTTTCATTTAATTTTTTTTTTCATTTTAAGATGTTTTTTATTTTTTTGTTTTGTTGTTATATGTATTTTTTTGTATTTTTGAAATGCAGAAAAATTGAAGTGCAGAAAGTAAAGCACGAAAATACCCACATACTTAAGTTCAACATTGTCCCCAATGTTGTAACGTAAGTATGCGGAACAAGAGGAAAAAACAATATATACAAAGAAAATAAAGAAAGGGGGGGTAGAAGCTTCCCTGAAACGCGTAGGGGGAGGCCGATCAGAAACCCGGCGTTTATTAAAAAAAGCAGCAAAGATAATAAGGAAAGAGCGAAAAAGATAAGCGAGGGGTGCCTCCCAGGAGCGCTTTGTTTATAGTCGTGTAGCTTGACTATTTTGGCGTGTTTATAATGAGGAGGAAAGTTATGGTTTCGCTAAAACCGATCACTGGATCGCCTGCTATATAAGACTTTAACCGATGACCGTTTACTTTAAACGAACCTTTTTCCGGGTGGGAGATGAGTACAGTCCCATATGGAAAAACTTCTTCAACTAGGAAGGGACTGGACCATCTAGATTTTAGTTTACCCGGAAAAAGCCTAAGACGTGAATTATAAAGAAGGACAAGATCGCCCGGAGAAAATAATTTTTGGGACTTGATTTTTCGATCGTGATATAACTTAGAGCGCTCCTTATAGAATTTATTGCTCTCGTAAGCGTTCGCACGCCATTCATCGAGCTCGTTTAGTTGCAGTTTTATATTCTGAGTGGCTAAGTTGGAGTCGAGGTTTAAGAGTTTTAAAGCCCAAAGAGCGCGATGCTCTAATTCTACGGGTCAATGGCACGCTTTGCCATAGACTAACTGGAATGGCGTACAACCAATTGCGGTTTTGTATGCCGTCCGATACGCCTAGAACGCATCGTCGAGTTTAACGGACCAATCTTTCCTACTTAGTGATACAGTTTTTTCTAAAATTTGCTTAATCTCTCGATTTACTACCTCAACTTGGCCACTTGTTTGCGGGTGGTAGGGGGTGGCAAGCTTGTGTGTGACTCCGTATTTAGCTAACGTCTTAGCCATAAGAGCGTTACAGAAATGCATTCCCCTATCACTAATAATTGCGCGAGGCGTGCCGAAGCGAGAAAATAATTTTTTAAGAAATGTAACGACGACTCGCGCATCATTGGTGGGGAGAGCTTGCGCTTCCGCCCACCTCGATACGTAGTCGACCGCCACTAAAATATACATATTTTTGAAAGACGGAGGCAGGGGGCCAACAAAATCTATGCCCCACAAATCGAATACTTCGCATTCTAAAAACATGTTTTGGGGCATCTCGTCGCGACGAGAGATGTTACCCGACCGCTGACAGCTATCGCATGTGCGCACAAAATTATGAGCGTCTTTGAAGAGAGTGGGCCAAAAGTAGCCCGCCTCTAGCGCCTTCTGAGCGGTCCGGTTGGCTTTAAATTGCCCACCGGTTGGACCCTCGTGGCAGTGCTTAAGAATTTGTAAGCACTCTATACCCGCAACGCATCTTCGGACCGCTTGGTCCGCGCAGATACGAAAAAGAAATGGGTCCTCCCAAAGGAAATTTTTCAAGTCAGAAAAGAATTTCTTCTTTTGATGACTTGAAAACTCTTTTGCAAGCACCCGCGCTACTAAGTAATTTGCAAAGTCTGCGAACCAAGGCGAAGATGACGAAGAATGATGAATGGCAAGGAGGCGTTCCTCGGGGAATCTGTCATTTATTTCAGATTCAACGAGCGCTTCCGCACCCGGATTTTCTAAATGGGAGAGGTGGTCTGCCGCTAGATTTTCCTCTCCCCGCTAATCTCGGATCTCCAAATCAAACTATTGTAGGAGGAGAATCCATCGAAGAAGGCGGGGCTTCGCATCATTTTTAGCTAATAAATATTTAAGCACAGAGTGATCGGTAAAAACGATAACATTAGATAGCGTTATATACGAGCGAAACTTATCAAAAGCGAAAATGACGGCTAAGAGTTCCTTTTCCGTTGTCGTGTAAATTACTTGTGCGGAAGTGAGCATCTTGTAGCGTAATAAATAGGATGAAAATGTTTTTCTACGCATTGGCTAAGAACGGCACCTAAGGCAATATCACTAGCGTCACACATAATTTCGAACGGAAAGGACCAATTAGGGGCCACTAAAATTGGTGAAGTGATAAGTTTTTGTTTTATTAAATTAAAGGCAGACTCGCATTCGCTACTAAAGATGAAACATGATTCCTTTTCCAAGAGGCGAGTAAGCGGCTTTGTTATTTTTGAAAAATCTTGAATGAAGCATCGATAAAAGCCCGCATGGCCTAAGAAACTCCTAATAGATTTTTCGTTTGTTGGTTGCGGAAGTTTTTCTATGATTTCTATCTTAGCCTTATCCACCTCTATCCCCTTAGATGAAATTATATGGCCGAGGACCAAACCTCCTCGAACCATAAAGTTGCATTTTTCCCAATTTAATATAAGACTTGTGTCCTCGCACCGTTGAAGGACACGATCTAAATTGTGAAGGCAATCGGGAAAAGAGCGTCTGAAAACAGAAAAGTCCTCCATAAAGACTTCCATAATGTCTTCTACTAGCTCGCCAAAGATCGCTAGCATACATCTTTGGAATGTAGCTGGCGCATTGCAGAGTCCAAATGGCAGTCTTCGATATGCGAAGGTGCCAAACGGGCAAGTAAAAGTTGTTTTCTCTTGATCATCGGGGGAAATGGGGATTTGGAAAAACCCCGATAAACCATCAAGAAAACAATAATATGGATGACCAGATAAACGCTCTAAAATTTGCTCCAGAAAAGGCAGAGGGAAATGGTCCTTGCGGGTGGCATCATTAAGTTTTCTATAATCGATGCACACTCGCCAACCCGTAACAGTACGAGTTGGGACGAGCTCGTTATGCTCATTTGCCACTACGGTTAGACTGCCCTTCTTGGGCACGACATGCACGGGACTAACCCATGCACTGTCCGAAATAGGGTAGATAATCCACGCATCTAATAACTTAATAATTTCTGCTTTAACGACGTCTTTCATGTTTGGGTTAAGACGACGCTGCGGCTGAATCGTTTTCGGCAATTATCGTTAAGAAATATCTTATGGGTGCAAAAGGAGGGGCTAATCCCCTTTAAGTCAGAGATTTGCCACGCAATTGCGTGGCGATGTTTAAATAAAACTTCCAATAAATCGGAAGTCTCCGAATCACTCAAGTCCGAAGAAATGATAAAGTGAAGTGTATCGCCTTTTCCCAAAAAAGCGTATTTGAGCGATGCAGGTAAGGGTTTGAGGTCTAGGATGGGCGGTTCTTCTAGGGAGGTTTTAATTCCTATGTCTTTCTTACCAATTGGTTCGGAAGGCAAGTCTAAATAAGTATCCTCATCGCATTTAAAATTTTCGAGCGCATAAATATCGTCGTTTAAAAATATGGACTCGAAAACGGGAGAAGAACGATCTACAAAAAAGGTATCTAAAGAGTAGCAGAAATCGTCGCTCGATGACAAATTGTCCATCGAGGGATTAATAGAGAAAGTAACCTAATCATCGCCTACTCGGAGGAGAAGACTACCATTACTAACATCTATTAGTGCGCGGGAGGTGGCGAGAAAAGGGCGACCGAGTATTATTGGTACCTCGGCATCCTCCTCGATGTCTAAGATGACGAAGTCTACCGGGAAGGTAAACTTGTCTACTCGGACAAGGACGTCCTCCACAACCCCGATAGGGAACTTAACCGAGCGATCCGCTAATTGTATGCGCATATTCGTAGGACTAGGAGTACCCAAACCTAAACGCAAAAAGAGCGAGAACGACATTAGATTAATGCTAGCCCCTAAATAAGCTAAGGCGTACTTTACTAATATATCGCCAAAAAGGCACGGGATGGAAAACCGTCCCTGGTCGTTTTGTTTTGTGGGCAATTTATTAGTAAGGGCCGCCGAGCAGACAGCGTTGATGGATACATGCGAAATATCCTCTAATTTACGTTTATTAGAAAGTAGTTCTTTTAAAAATTTCGCATATTTGGGCATTTGCGAGATAGCCTCGCAAAAGGGAACATTAATGTGAATTTGTTTTAATAATAAAATAATTTTTTCATATTGCGCGTCCTTACGCTCGTTATCTAACTTATGCGGATATGGAAGGGCCTTGTTTAAATTAATTTTTTCTTTTAAAATCGGTAAAGGCGGCGTAATCGAAGAAAGGGGAAGAGGGGTCGGAGGTGAAATATGTACCTGAGGGTCGGTCCGTTTTGGATCGACCACCTCCTTTCTGCTACGGAGGGTTATAGCGTTGGAGTTTTCTCGCGGATTGGGCTCCGTGTTTCCCGGCAGTGCCCCGAGCGCGCGCTCGGACATCATCCTCGCCAGCTGTCCAACCTGTTGTTCTAGAGTTTTTAGCGATCCGGTGATATTCCGGATATTTGACTCGTTGGACGCAATATACTTCGAAAAATTTTCCTCCATCGGGGTGGGTTTTGGAAGAGGAGGAGGAGGCAGAAATCCGGGCGCATTAGAAATAGGGGGACGCTGAGCATTATTCGGGTTGCTCTAAGAGAAATTGGGGTGATTCCTCCAACCCGGATTATAGTTATTACTATAAGGGTTGTTGTTGGGGTTGAAGGAAGGACGACCCGAATTTCCCATGAAATCCACGAACTCTTCAGCCACGCAGACATTAGGGGGAATAAAACAAGGCGGAGTGCAGGAGGTAACAGACATCTCCGCCACCTGCTTTGTTAACCTTTCAACTTGAATGGTTAAGAGAGCAGTGGCATCCACTTCAAAAAGACCAGCTGCCGGCTTTGGGCGTCCCCACGGGACGTTCCGTTGATAGGCGTTCATAGCCATCTCTTCGAATAAAGCCTGGGCGGCCTCGGGGGTTTTGTTGTTTAGTGTACCCCCAACAACCGCGTCAATCATTTGACGCGTCTGAAAATTAAGCCCATTATAAAAAAATTTGAACTTCCAACCACGTTGGCAGCGCGTGGCGCGGGCACCGGCGGAGGAATTCCTTAAACCGTTCCCAAGTCTCGTATGGAGACTCAGGATCGTTTTGCACAAACGAAGAAATGTCCGCCCGCAACTTTGCAGTTTTTGCGGGCGGAAAGTACTTCGTTAGGAATCGTTCCGTCAACTCAGCCCACGTGGTGATACATCCTCGCGGGAGGGCATTCAACCACGCCTTGGCTTTGGAATTAAGGGAAAAAGTAAATAAGCGCAAGCGAATGGCGTCATCAGTGACGCCATTAATCTTGAAGGTGTCGCATATCTCCAAGAAATTGGCCAAGTGGACATTCAGGTCCTCATCCGACATTCCATCGAACTGTACGGCGTTTTGGACCATTTGAATGACACTCGACTTTATTTCAAAATTATTATTCGCCACCGCAGGGCGAACAATACTCGACCCAGTATCATCCAGGTTAGGCCGGGCGTAATAAGACATAGTACGCTCGGCCGCCGGGGCAGGGTTAGGCGCGGCCATAACTACAACAGTGGGTTCTCCGATAGATTCCTCGGGATCTAAAGAAGGATTTCGGCGTTGAGATCGAATACGCGCAAGAGAGCGTTCGATCTCAGGGTCGAAGTCAAAATCTTCAGACTCGGAGGGTTGTCCACGGGTCATACACCCAAACAAAAATAAAACAAAATAAACTCTTTTTTGTTGTTTTAGATTTTATTTAAAATAAAGTTTTATTTTTTTTTTAGTTTATAGAAAATAGGTAAAAGTAATAGACTCCAAAATTCGAAATAGCAACTCGAAAAGAGATTCCCCGGCAACGGCGCCAAAAACTTGGTGCGCCCGCGAACAGTCTCTTACTGTCGTTGTAGTATAGTGGTGAGTATTCCCGCCTGTCACGCGGGTGACCCGGGTGCGTTCCCCGGCAACGGTGCCAAAAACTTGATTGCGCCCGCGAACAGACTCTTACTGTGGTTTGTTCGGTGAGTCGATCGCCGCTGGCTTGCTAGATGAGGCAAGTGCACCTATCGCAAGTAGTACTCGATATTCGGGGGAATACCGAGGTCGTATTGTTCTCGGGGTCGTGTTGACTATTCTTACTCCTCCGGGAGGACTATTATTTTACTGAAAGTAAGGTGGATGTTTTAATTAAGTAAAGACGGAAAAAGTAAAGGAGCGAAAAAACGATTTAGAAAATATTCGATGAAGGGTTAACGCTCGGCATCGAATCGGATTAAGACTAAAACAATTTTTAATAATTATAGGACTTAGTTTTCAAATTAATAAAAGGCAACTTGGCCGTGGAGGTTCCACAAATGTGATCTCACCTAGCTATAGGGATATCGCTCACCTAAACATTAAGACTATTCGACCGAACGTTAGTCCGACGAAGGATTCCTCTTAACGCCCGCTTTACGCTAAGAACCCCGCTATTGGGTGGGGAACCCAATCCGGTAGAATTACGCTTGTCCTCTCTCGAGGGTATGCACGCAACTCTATTTACCTAGGGGTGATCTGTCCATATGCACGGCCTCTTGGCTAGCTAGTGTATGGATAACGGAAATAGGGCCCACAGATCGATTTGTGGTCCTACGCGTTGTTAACCCGGGGTAAACCTTAAGTCCTTAAATTAAACTGAAAATAAAGAGCTTCAATTATTACAAATTATTTTAAATGTCCCAATGCTCTTCGATGCCGAGGCTAATAGCGATTAGCCACACATCGGTATGGGGACGGCTTTATAATTTAATGAGGCGTGAGTTCGAAATTAAACGCTAAATGATTATAAGAAGAGGACACAAAAAAAAATAACAAACATTTAGAATGCTGAAAAGTTAGCTAAAACAAGAACTCACGCACACTCCAAATTATAAATTAAACAGAAACTAAGTTACACATAAAAGAAATTTGCATAATTGAAATTGCGAGTCCCACTCAAACGAGTGGGGGCGGGAAATAAAAGCTTAAAATTGCAAGTCCTACTCAAACGAGTAGGACTAAAATGAAAGCGAGTCCTACTCAAATGAGTAGGAGAAAATAAATGCGATTACAAGTCCTACTCAAACGAGTAGGCGGGAAATAAAGTCCGTCCATTTAACTCAAGTGAGTAGGAGGAAAAATAAAGAATGAAAATTACAAGTCCTACTCAAACGAGTAGGCGGAAAATGAAAACGATGCGCCATTTAACTCTTAACGAGTAGGCGGAAATAAATGCACACAAACACACACACTCTATAAGAATTGAAAGAAAGCAATAAAACTAACTCCTACACACACGCACTCTACATAATTAAAGAAAATGATAAAATAAAGTATGAAAAATAAAGCATGAAAAACTAACACCTACACTCACACACTCTACATAAATTGAACAAAGCATCAAAACATTATTCTCATACACTCACACACACAAATTAAAAGCAAAATGAAAGTTACCTAAAAATTAAAGCATTTACTTTTTCATTCTTAGGTTTTGCCAAAAACAAAAAAAAGAACAAATTAAAATTTTAAGAGAACAAAAGGTTTTCAAAACAAATCAAAAACTAAAGCCTTTCAAAAATTAAAATTTCAACATTTTCATTCCTAGGATTTCATAAAAGTGCTAAAAAAGTTGAAATGAAAAGAGAAAGAACAAAAAGGGTTTTCATCCTAAAATAAAGCTAAGTAAAAAAAAATCAAAAATACTTTAGTAACTCTTTTACAAATTCATAAGAGTGAAGATGTTGAAAACATTAAGAGAGGACATGAAGAAAAAAAGAAAAAGCTAATTCATCATTTCATAAATTTCTAACAAAACCTAACATGAGACAAATTAAAAGCATGTAAAGTAAATAAGTTACACTCATACACACACACACACTTTTCATGAGAGGGGGAACAAAGATGAAACCAAGGATAAAAAGGGAAAGAAGTAAGCCATCCAAATGAATTTTCATGCTATATATATAGAGAAAATCTAACATTTTTATTAAAATTATCAAGCTATTACAAAGCTAAAAGATAAAGCAAAACAAAACATGAAAAAAGGAGGGAGAAATCTCCTTACATAGCACTAGAATCCACGGATGCAGCCCACAAAACACAATAAAGTGGCTCAAAAATGTGAACCCTCAGACCTTACAGAAATGGGCAATTTATAGGCAAAAAATTATAAGTACACGCCCTCCGACAAGGGCGTGTCGGGGGGGCGTGTCACTACTATTCATGATGGCGGCCGACGATTGGACAAGAAAGTTGACTTCGGGCTGAGTTCGAGGATGTCACGCCCTAGGTCACGGGCATGACGCTGGGCGTGTCGGGGAGGTAGAATCGGGCGCGGGTTGCATCAAAAGTCTTCGGCAGCATCTTGTCGGGCCAGGTGGTGAAGTCACGCCCCAGGTCACGGGCGTGACGCTGGGCGTGTTGGTTGGTGTCGACACTCGACAATCGTCGAAATGAAATCGTCGAGCTGAGATTGAGTCACGCCCTAGGTCACGGGCGTGCCTATGGGCATGTCTCGGGTTTGACGATCGTTGAACTGAATTCGTCGAGTGGAGGGGACACGAGCTGCTGTCATGCCCCGTGTTTTGTGACATCGGCGTGTCTCCAGGCATGTCAAGCTTTTTTACTTCAGAAATTTACAACTTCACGGGATTTTGAGCTGTCACGCCCTGGTCACGGGCGTGATCCAAATGACACGGGCGTGTACTGCCCAATTTTGGCAGATTTTGGAATTTTTCTGAAAAATAAAACAAAACAAGTTAGTAGTAAATTAACAAGAATAGGAGCATTTAATTGAACAAAAATAAGTAAAAACGACGAAAATAAATGAAAATGACTAAATTAATGTGCATAAAAATACGTATATTTACAATTCATCAAGGCCCAAGGATGACACCGAGTGACTTCCAGCCCTGCCAGCTGGGTGAGAGCCTGACAGCGGGATCTGCTCGAGGTCCACTACCAATACCATCGAGTGACTTCCACCCCTACCAGCTAGGTGAGAGCCTGTTAGCGGGATCTGCTCGAGGCCCAAGGATGACACCGAGTGACTTCCAACCCTGGCAGCTAGGTGAGAGCCTGACAGCGGGATCTGTTTGGGGTACACTACTAATACCATCGAGTGACTTCCATCCCTGCCAGCTAGGTGAGAGCCTGACAACGGGATTTGCTCGAGGCCCAAGGATGACATCGAGTGACTTCCAGACCTGCCAGCTAGGTGAGAGCCTGACAGCGGGATCTGTTCGGGGTCCACTACTAATATCATCGAGTGACTTCCAACCCTGCCAGTTAGGTGAGAGCCTGATAGCGGGATATGCTCGAGGCCCAAGCATGACACCGTGTGACTTCCAGCCCTGCCAGCTAGGTGAGAGCCTGACATCGGGATCTTCTCGGGGTCCACTACTAATACCATCGAGTGACTTCCAGCCCTTCCAGCTAGGTGAGAGCTTGACAGCGTGATCTGCTCGACACCCAAGGATAACACTGAGTGACTTCCAGCCCATCCAGCTAGGTGAGAGCCTGACAGCGGGATCTGCTCGGGGTCCACTACTAATACCATCGAGTGACTTCGAGACCTACCAGCTAGGTGAGAGACTGACAGCGGGATCTGCTCGACGCCCAAGGATGACACTGAGTGACTTCCAGCCCTGCCAGCTAGGTGAGAGCCTGATCGCGGGATCTGCTCGGGGTCAACTACTAATACCATCGAGTGACTTCTAGGCCTGCCAGATAGGTGAGAGCCTGACAGTGGGATCTGCTCGAGGCCCAAGGATGACACCGAGTGACTTCCAGCCCTGCAAGCTAGGTGCGAGCCTGACAGCGGGATCCGCTCGGGGTCTAAATTCACTTCACTTCTTCATGCAAACTCATAGCGACAATATTAACATATTAAAGAATTTTCATTAAAAATCAAGGCACAACTTACAAGCTTCGAGGGAAAAAGCATTTTAAGTCGTCACCACTCCAGGTGAGACTTAGGGACTCGCCCTCCACATTTTGTAGCCGATACCCCCCTGATCTCAACGCCTCTTTTACAATAAATGGGCCTTCCCAGCTGGGGTTGAGCTTCCCCACAGTTGCTGATCTCCCTGCTGCATCCACCTTACTCAGCACTAAGTCCCCCACCCCAAATTGTTCGACTCTAACGTGTTTGTCAAAGTACTTGGCCATCCGTTTCTTCACCTCTTCTTGTCCGAGGGCAGAAAGATCACGCAGTTCTTCCACCATGTCAAGGGAGAGCCGCAGCTCCTCCTCGTTCTCAGCTTGCCACTCTTCCATGCCTTCCTTGGACGTAACAACTCGAGGTGTCTGAACTTCAAATTCCACCAGGAGCACTGCCTCGCACCCATGAGAGAGTTTGAAGGGGGTCTCTCCGTTAGATGTGTTGGGGGTGGTCCTCAGGGCCCAGAGAACCGCGGGGAGCTGCTCCACCCAGCTTCCCTTCAGATTTTCAACTTTCTTTTTCAGGAGGTTGATAATGATCTTATTCGCGGCCTCCACCTGCCCGTTGCTCCTGGGGTGATGGACCGAGGCGATCCTGAGGTCGATTCCAAGCTGCTCGCAAAAACTGGTGAACTCAGTGCTGGCGAACTGGGGCCCGTTGTCCGTGACAATGGCCTGGGGCAGCCCGTGGCGGCAGATGATCTCCCCCCAAACAAAGATTCTGATAACCTGGGAGGTCACCTTGGCTAGCGCCTTCACTTCCAACCACTTGGAGAAGTAATCGATCATCACTAGGAGGAATATCCTCTGCCCACTGGCCTGGGGGAACGGTCCAACCAAATCCATTCCCCAAATGTCGAAGGTCCAAGGGGCCGTGATACTTTTGAGTCGCTGGGCCGGCTGTAGCTTTGTGAAAGTAGCGAACATGCAGCTAACAAACAGGCAGAAATTTGAATAACTGAAATTTTATTATCCAAAAAACATATCATTTACAAAGGTATGACCTCCCTTTTATAGAATGGAGGAGATATGAGAGAGTACAAACAAACAATGTGGGACTAAACATGTACAGGGCTGAGCGGCTAGAAATAAAAGAGACCGCACAGGCCGCGAGGTTAGACAGATGGGTTAACTACTCGGCAACTCCAGCAGGATGATGATAGGCCGCAATAGGAGACCGATAGAACGCCCGGTCTCCAGGACTCTGAGAGAGACCGCCAGACCGCTCGGACTACAAACAGCAACAGTCTGAATATGAACCTGCTGAGAAGGAACCGCTAGACCGCGCAGTCAACAAACCGCCAGACAAGACCGCAAGGCCTCCCGGTCAAATACTTCAACACTCCCCCTCAAGCTGGAGCATTGATATCAATCATGCCCAGCTTGTCAAAAATGTGGAAGAAGGAAGTAGAGACCAGTTTTGTGAAGATATCCGCCAATTCTTTGTCAGAGGTGACAAACGGAGTACATATTTGTTTCTTCAAAATCTCCTCCCGAATGAAGTGGCAGTCAACCTCTATATGCTTGGTTCTCTCATGGAAGACCGGATTTTTGGATATGTAGATAGCGGCCTTGTTGTCACAGAATATAGGAAGTGGATAGTCATAGACCTCTCCTAGGTCAAGCATGAGAGGCCGCAACCACTTTAACTCACACGTGGTTGACGCTATACTCCGGTATTCGGCTTCTGCACTGGATCTGGAGACAACAGACTGTTTCTTGCTCTTCCAACTCACAAGATTTCCTCCAACAAAAGTATAAAAACCTGATGGGGATTTACGATCGCCTTTATCATCCGCATTTCTTGAATCTGAGTACGCTTCGACCCTCAGATGACCATTCCTCTGAAAGATTATCCCTTTACCCGGTGCTGCTTTGACATACTCTAAAATCTTCAAGGCAGACTGAAGATGGCTCTCCCTGGGAGCTTGCATAAAATGACTGACCTTGCCTACAGCATAGGAGATGTCGGGTCTGGTCACTGTGAGATAGATGAGTTTGACCACCAAACGTCTGTACCTTGTGACATCAGATAGAAGAGGCGAGTCATCCATCCATGTTTTGTCTTTTCCAATAGCCATGGGAAACCGGGCCGGTTTGGCACCTGTCAATCCTGCCTCTTGTAGAAGATCAAGAGCATACTTCCGTTGGGACAGAACCAACGAGTCAAGCTTCCGAGAGATTTTTATCCCCAAAAAGTATTTCGGGGATCCCATATCCTTCGTGACCAGGTGTTGACGAAGGTGTTTCTTTGTCAAGTCCACCCCAGCTTGGTCATCGCCAGTAAGAAGAATATCATCCACATACAACTGCCAAAACCACCAGTCCCGAGGCCGTTTTGCGAATAAATAAGGAGTGATCAGCCGAACTCCTTGCAAAGCTGATGGTAGCCACAATACCACTGAACTTGCCGAACCACGCCCGAGGGCTCTGCTTTAGGCCATAAATGGCCTTCTTCAAATGGCATATGCGTGTCTCCCCCTGAGCAACATACCCAGGAGGTTGCTCCATGTAGACGTTCTCTTGAAGATCGCCATAGAGATGCATTCTTGACATCAAGCTGGGAAATAGTCAAATCCCTATTAACAGCCACAGAGAGAAGAACCCGGATGGTGCTGAGGCGTGCAATTGGAGAGAAAGTGTCAAAGTAATCAATGTCGTAAGTCTGAGTGAAGCCTTTGGCCACCAGCCGGGCCTTGTAGCGATCCACAGTGCCGTCGATGCAAAATTTCACAACAAAGACCCAGCGACAGCCAACCACATCTGTACCCACTGGTGGAGGAACAAGGGTCCAGGTACCCCTTTCAGTAAGAGTAGCCATCTCTTCATCCATTGCAGATTTCCAATGAGGAATAGCAAGAGCCTCCTGGTAGGTGGGGGGAGTGGTAGTAGCGGAGATAGCCAAGGCAAAACACGTGCGAGAAGGAGAAAGCCGATCATAGGAAACAACTACCACAAGCGGGTGCTGAGTACACTCCCGCACCCCTTTGCGAAGAGCAATGGGAAGATCCAGGTCGACGGGTGCCTCAGTGACCAGAGCGTCAGTGGGGGAGAAGGCTGGCCCGGGACTAGAGAGAGATGACTGCGGATAAGAGGGAGGAGGGGTAGGGGGTGAGACGGATGGAGAAGGAGACGGAGGAGGAGAGGAGGGAAGAGTGGAGACGTCAATAGGCGTGGAAGGAATGGAGAGAGGCGGTGGAGAAGCAGAGACATCAGGAGAAAGAGAGGAGTCAAGAGAGAAGTAGGATGCATTCTCGAAGAATGTCACGTCCGCGGAGACAAATTTTTTGCGCAGAACGGGGTCAAAACAGCAATAGCCTTTTTGATTGGTAGAGTACCACAAAAAGACACACTTGGTGGAAAGGGGAGAAAGTTTGTCGCGGGTAGCGGATGGAGCGTGAACGAAAGCCGTACACCCAAAGACACGGAGAGGGAGAGGAAAATGTTCCTTGCGGGGGTAGAGAATGGAGGAGGGGGTCTGGCCGTGGAGAACCATGGAGGGAAGATGATTGATGAGATAGCAGGCGAGTAGCACAGCGTAGCCCCACTAGGAGCGGGGTACCTGCATCTGCATCATGAGAGTGCGAGCGACATCAAGGAGGTGACGGTATTTATGCTCCGCCACCCCATTTTGCTGGGA
Organism: Platanthera guangdongensis; assembly: GCA_039583875.1. Classification (NCBI taxonomy): domain Eukaryota; kingdom Viridiplantae; phylum Streptophyta; class Magnoliopsida; order Asparagales; family Orchidaceae; genus Platanthera; species Platanthera guangdongensis. The sequence goes on along the minus strand of CM077148.1, from coordinate 98,882,117 downwards.
GGTGTAAAGACAGGTGGTTTGATGAAGAAGACCATATTGCCGAAAGAAAGAGGAAAACTCATGACTAAGATATTTCTTAGCATTATCATAGCGTAAAACTTTAATAGAAATGCCAAATTGAGTCTTAATCATAAAATAAAAGGATTGCTAGATAGAAAAGAGTTCAAAGTGATCTTTTAATAGATACACCCAGGTTCATCTAGAAAAATCATCTATAAAAGTTACAAAGTAGGAACTACCCCGACCAACGGTGATGGTAGGAGCAGCTCCCCAGACATCAGAATGAATGAGATCAAACGGGCGAGAGGAGCCACGACCTTTCTTCGGCGGGAAGGAGGAGCGATGATGTTTGCCAAGCTGACATGCATCACAGTTGAGCGGAGGACTGGTCGGAGGTAAGTGTGGCAGAAGCTGTCGAAGAATTCGAGGAGAAGGATGTCCAAGGAGAAGATGTCATTGAAGCAGATCTATAGAGGAGGAGGAGTAGGCAGACAGAGCGGAAACGTTGTCGAGGAAATAGAGTCCTCCGCTCTCAGTCCCAGTAGCAATCGTCCGCTGGGTCCTCGGGTCCTGAAAAGAACAAAAAGTGGGAGTGAATAAGACAGAGAACTGAAGTTGCCGGCATAAAGTAGTAACAGATAATAAATTGCACGGGAACTTCACGACATAGAGAGTGTCCTCCAAGCGAAGCGACGGGGTAACTTGAACCATGCCCGTCCCAAGAACCGGGGACGGTGAACCATCCGCCACACGAACCGGGGGTAGGCGATCATGCGTTTCAAGGAGAGAGAAGAAATGAGCGTTGCCAGTCATATGATTTGTAGCACCCGAGTCAATCAGCCATTTACCTTGGGTAACGATGTGGGCACTACTGAAGTCGTGGCCATAGAGGCAGACAGCCGAGAGGAGGCGGAGGTCGAGGAAGGAGCATCACCGGAAGGGCGAAGATGAGGATGTTTCTGCCAGCAGCGGTCAACAGAATGGCCTATACGACCATAATGAGAGCAGAGGAACCTGGACGAACCACGCCCGCCGGAGTCGCTGCGGCCACTAGGACCCCCCCCCCCCCCCCCCCGATGAGCCTGTTGAGCATAAGAGTCCTGAGAACGAGGGGAGGCCAACAGAGGCCGCTGGAGCAGCGAAGTAACATCGGCAATGCGAGCCGCGGTGGCATCCAAAGTAGGAGATTCCGCCTCACCCAAGATCTGCTGGCGGATCATATCATAGGAATCAGGAAGACGGAGAAGATAACAGACAACCAGGAGTTCCTGGAAGTGTTTGTGCTGGTCGGCCAAGTCCGCGGAGAAGGGTCGATTCTGTAGGATCTCTGCGCCAAGAGCCTGAACCTGCTGATAAGCCGCAGCAGGAGACATGGAGGGGCGGGCGAAGAGGTCCGCATAAAGAGTATAAATGTGGGACGTCTAGCCCCCCTTCGAATAGAGAGCAACTAGGTGAAACCAGGCTGCCTTGACCGTCTCATCATGGCGAATGACGGGAAGGCACTGATCAGAGAGGATGTTGGCCAGCCAAGTGCAAACAAGGGCATCACTCGCATCCCAGTCATCAAATTCAGGAGAATTAAGAGGAGGAGGGTCATCGGTCAGGTGATGACGCTTGCGCTGAGATCGAAGAAGAATGGTCAAAGAAACGCTCCAATCAGGATAGTTGGAGCCAACAAGCTTAGAAAGCGTGCCAAGGTTGCCCGAAGGAGTAGGAGGAGGAGGAGCTGCAGGAGTGGTGGAGGTAGATATAACGGGGGTGGAGAGACCGGAGGTGTCCATAGAGAAGGCAGGAAACCGAACGAGAAGAAGATAAGCCGCGGGGAGAGAAAATGGAGAGCAAGCCGCATGACCTAAGGAGGAGGCCGGGACACGAGAAAGAAACCGCAGCGAACAAGGACGAAACCGCGGCGGGCTAAAGAGAAGAATCTGCAGCGGCACGGTGGCAGAACACCAGCGGCTAGGAAGCAGACCAAGGCACAGGGTAAGAGGTCGCGCGAACTGAAAAAGTCCGAGCGAACAGGAGCGAAGAGGAAGCAAAGGACCCAAGAGAACATGTCGAGAACATACCGAAGAAAGTCGCGCGAACAGGGAGAAGCCGTGCGAACAGAACAGCGGTCATAGGAGAAAACAAGTCGCGAGAACAGGTCGCGGAAAGAAGAAATAAGCCGCACGCACAGAAATAGCCAAGTCAGGTGAAAAGGACCGAGTCCTCTGATACCATGTGAAAGTAACGAACATGCAGCTAACAAACGGACAGAAATTTGAATAACTGAAATTTTATTATCCAAAAAAGATATCATTTACAAAGGTATGACCTCCCTTTTATAGAATGGAGGAGATATGAGAAAGTAAAAACAAACAATGTGAGACTAAACATGTATAGGGCTGAGCGGCTAGAAATAAAAGAGACCGCACAGGCCGCGCGGTTAGACAGGTGGGTTCACTGCTCGGCAACTCCAGCAGGATGACAATAGGCCGCAATAGGAGACCGATAGACCGCCCAGTCTCCAGGCTTCTGAGAGAGACCGCCAGACTGCTCGAAATACAAATAGCAACAGTCTGAATATGAACCTGCTGGGAAGGAACCACTAGACCGCGCAGTCGACAAACCGCCAGACAAGTCCGCAAGGCCGCCCTGTCAAATACTTCAACAAGCTGGAGGGGGGCAAACAGCTGGCATTTGTGGCACCTTCTTGCGAACTCCGTTGCATCATGGCCCAGGGTGGGCCAGAAGTATCCCTGCATGACAATCCTCCCTTCCAGGGTCCGACTCCCGGAGTGGCTCCCACACTCTCTGGAGTGGACTTCCTCCAAGATTTTTTGTACATCCCCCTCGGCCACGCAACGAGCCAACATCCCCGAGAGTGTCTTCCTGTAAAGCTTCCCGTCCTAGAGGAGGTAGTACATTGACTTATGCCTGAGCTTCTTCTTATCGGCCCCCTCCGGATACTCTCCCATGGAGAGGAAAGTTACAACTGTCTCCATCCATGAAGTACGTTGATCTATCTCCATGAGCTCCCCCTCTTCGATGGAGGGGCGGAATAGGTCGATGATGGTACCCCCCACCCGAGGACCGAGCTTTGAGAGCTGATCGACCTGCTCATTTTCATCCCGGTGCACGTGTTGGATGGCAAAAGTTTGGAACGTGCCGATAACCCCATTTACCTTGGCTAAGTACAATCGCAGGGTAGGCTCTCTTGATTCAAACTCCCCATTGATCTGGGAAGCTACCACCATGGAGTCGGTAAGGACCTCCACATCCAACACCCCTAGCTTCCTGGCCAGGCGCAGCCCTGCTATCACGGCCTCATACTCGGCTTGATTGTTGGTGATGGGAAAGTGAACCCCACTATCTGCTCAATACTAGTCCCCTGTGGGCTTTCCAAGATCACCCCACTCCTAGGGAATGCCTCCCCGAGGCTACATCCACCTTTACCTTTCAAGGACTCGGATGAGTGAGCTCTTCCTCCACCTCCTCAATCACATAGTCAGCCAAGAAGTCGGCCATCACTTGAGCTTTGATTGAGATGCACGGAACGAAGGAGACGTCAAACTCACTCAACTCTACCGACCATTTGGCCAGCCTACCAGAATGCTCCACCCCCTCAAATATGTTGCAGAGAGGATGATCGGTCACCACTCGGATTGAGTGTGCCTGGAAATAAGGTCGCAACCTTCGGCCTGAGATGATCAAGGCGAAAGACAGCTTCTCCAAAATTAGATACCGGAGCTCGGCCTTCCTCAGGACCCGACTCACGTAGTAAATAGGGAGCTGCTTCTTCCCCTCCTCCTGACCTAGGATGGAGCTCAAGGCCTCCGCCACGACCCCGAGATACAAAAACAGGTCTTCCTCCTCCTTGGGCCCTTGGAGCAGCGGAGCCTGGGTCAGCTGCATCTTGAGGGCTTAGAATGCCTCCTCGCACTCCTTGGTCCATTCGAACCTTTGACCGCCCCTTAGTGTTTTGAAGAAGGGGGAGCACTTTTCCACAGCACGGGAGAGGAACCTACTTAGCCCTGCCAGTTTCCCTGTCAGGCGCTGCACCTCCTTGGTATTCTGTGGTGACCCTAGCTCCATGATAGCATTGACCTTGTCAGGATTAGGCTCTACCCCCGCAGGGGTGAGGTAGGTCTCCCATGCGTTCTTTAGCCCAAAGGGCATCATCTTGTAACAGTAACATCCGTCCCCCGTGATGAACGAGACATCCTTGATGTCCAGGGGGTGCATCCTGATTTGATGATAACCTGAAAAAGCATGTAGAAAACTCATTACAGAAAAACCAACGACTGAGTCAACCAGCGCGTCGATCCGAGGCAAAGGATAACAATACTTAGGACAAGCTTTATTAAGTAAAGAGAAATCAATACACATTCGCCACGGGCCATCTCCCTTTTTGACCATGACCACATTGGAGACCCAGCCGGGGTATTGGATCTCGGACACGAAGCCGGCCTTGAGGAGCTTTGCCATATCGTCTCTGATGGGCTCTGCCAGCTTGTCCGCAGTGGACATCTTCTTTTGTTGTACGGGGCGTGTTCCCGGGTCTAGGTTGAGGCGGTGGCAGACCACATCCACATCAACCCCCGACATCTCCGCGGCATTCCATGCGTAGATGTCCACATTCTTCTGGATGCACTCCAACATCCTGCCTTGGTCATCCAGGGTCAGCCCTCCACTGACGCGGACCTTCTCCACCCTGCATCCATGGGTGAGCATCTCCAACTCCACCACTTCCTCTGCAGCCTCCAACCTAGACTGCTCCCCCATCCTTCAGCATCCCTTTCTTCCGGAACGTGGACCTCCACCTCCGCCTCTTCCTCCATGGCCATCACTTTGGCCATCTCCTCCTGATCTCTTCCTACCACCTCCTTCTCAGCGTAGCTCTCCACCTCTAGCTCTTCCCTACCAGCTTCCTGCTCAGCCTCCTCCATTCTTCGCCCCATCTCCTCGGCTCACTCCTGCCAAGAGATGGAGTTCACAGTGGTGATATAGCATTCTCGCGCCACCTTGGGGTCCCCCCTGATCCTGACCTGAATCCCCTCAGCGTTGAACTTCAAGCACTGATGGAACGATGAGGGGACGCAGCGGAAGGAGCTGATAAGGAGCCTCCCGAAGATGGCGCTGTAGCTACTAGGGGCATCCAAGATGACGAACCTACAGTTCCTGGACAGCCCCCCAGGGTGACATGGAGACCGACTCCTCCCTCCACTTCTTTCCTCTCACCTGAAAACCTGAACAAGGGTCCGTCCGAGGCCAGCACTCTCTTCGCCTCCACCTTCATCGTGTCAAATGCCTTCTTTAAGATGACGTTAATGGAGCTTCCGTTGTCAATGAGGATCCGAGAGAAGGTAAAATTTTATATGGCTGCCTTGATGACCAGCGCATCACAGAATGGATCCTGGTGATCCGGTATGTCGCTTCTAGAGAAGGTGATCCTCTCTTCTGGGTATGGGGCTTGGGATGTGGAGGCAACGCTCCGTCGATACATGGTGTGGAGGCTCGCCTTTCAGGAAGCCTCGACCCGCACCCCCCCTGTTGGAACATGGTTTCACACTCCTTAGGTACCAACGTCGACCCGGTCTTCGCAACGGTCCTCCTCTGCCCGAGGCAGGACTTCCTCGATGCTCACTTCCTGGCGCCCCTGCTGCTGCTACTGATGTTGTTCCCTGTTCCCTCTCATTTCAAGGAACTCTAGGCACGTAGCCGTGGAGTGCCCCTCCTCCTGATGGATGTCGCAATAGGGCAAATCCACCCTCACTTCTCTCCTCCTCCGCCTTGCTACTCTCCTCCTCTCCCCCAAGGCTATGGCCATAGCCTCTTATTGATCGAGGAGTCGGGGCCTCTGGGCCTGCCACCTGCCCTGGGGGTAGAATTGATCTTGCCCCCCTTGATGGCGATCCCTTCCTCGGTATCCTCTCTGTGGCCCCTGCCCTTGCCACTCAGGCCTCCAGCCCAGCCGATGGTCGGGTTCCTGACGCCCCCACCTAGGCTGCTGCTGCCCCTAGAGCTGTCTCTGCTCCATCTGCCGGGGTTCTCCTCTCCTCTCTTCCTGTCCCCTTCCTCCTCTCGATTACTTCTCCTCCTCCGTGGCCCACCTAGACAGTTTCCGCGCAATCTCCGGGTTTGACGCCTCCCCGTCAACTTCTCTCGCCGCCCTCTCCATCAACTCCTCATCGGAGAGGGGGGAACTCTCTTCAGCTCCATCCTGAAGAATCCCTACTACAGGCCCAGGGTAAAGGCCATCATCAAACTATGGCCCTGCATCTCCTGGACCTGGGTATCCTCCTCCTGGAACCGATCCACGTAGCTTCCCAGCGTCTCATTCACCACCTGTTTGATGTGGAACAGGGATTCCGACTACTTCTTCCTCGTCTTCGAGGTAGTGAACCTCAGTATGAATCCCCGGCGTAGGTCCTCGAAGCATTAGATGGAGCTGGCATGTAGCTGGTGGAACCACTCCCTCGCCTTCTCCTTGAGTGTGATAGCGAAGAGTCGGCACTTGAACCCGTTCGACATCTGCCGAATTGAAACCACATCCTCGAACCATTAAACGTGCTGAACCGGGTTTCCCTTCCCGGTGTAGTAGGATATTTCGGGTTCCTTGAACACATCTGAAACTGGGGCGGAGGAAACCAAGTCACTGAATGGGCTTCCTATCCCACCAGACGAGCTGGCGAGTCTCGCGAGCCCAACTTGCCGAACTGGCCTAGGCCTGCCGAGCCAGGGAAGAGCTCGCGCCCAGGGAGCTCGCACCCCCGGTCCTCAGCCACCTCCTTCCCAGCTCGCCTGCCGGGGGCATCCTCACCCAGAGAGGGGGCGGCTGCGATCTGGGCTAATGGAGTCGAGCACTCGGCCCGCATGCCGAGTGTGAACTTGACGAGGTTCAACACCTCACTCCTGAAATCCTCGAACATCCTCACTATGGCGAGAGGCGGGGGGGGGGGGGGGGGGGTGGCGACGAGTCTGACCTGTCAGATCCTTGTCCTCCTATCATCGGGCTCGCTGAAGCTTTTCTGCACTGACCACGATCCACGCTCACCGCACTAAAATGTTGAAACTGAAACCTCGGTCTCCTGTGGTGTTCGCACTCGGGGAAGGGTTGGTCGCGTACCTACTTCGCTCCTGCATGTAAAACAATAGAAGAAATAAGAGGAACTGACCCAAGGGCTCGGCGGGGAGGACCCACCACACACCCGAAAGATATGATAGCGCTTCCCCTCCTTAGCCAGAGGCCGAGCTAAGGTACCCTCAGAAAGCACTTGAAAACTGGAGCAGGAGAGCACAAGAAGCATGCTTTCTGAGGTACCCCTTGGGTCCTATTTATAGCTTTTAGAATCTGAACTACCAATAACCAAACTGAACTGACCTTAAATTTCCAAAAAAACCCTTTGTCGAGTCTGCCAACAGCCAAACTCCGCTGTTTTGAAGGGCTATGGGCAGACCAACGGGGGCAAAACTGTAAAAGGTACCTCGTATATCTGGGCGAGCTGGGGAGCCTGGCCACCTCGGCAGATCCTATTCGCCTGCTGTTACCGAGCTCCTCTGCGAGGGCGCGAGCTTGGACGGCGAGCTCGCCCATCCATTGGTCGCCATCAGTTGACCTGAGCTTGACGATTCTGGTCTAGCTCGGCGAATAATGAGCTCGCGGTCGACGAATGCCGAGCTCGGGTTCGGCATATCCTTGCCGAGCTCGCCCAAAATCTTCAGTCCTTTGCGTGGCTTTCATGTTGCTTGGATGATCTGGAACGCCCGGTGTGGTTCTTGGCGACCTCACTCGCCAGACACGGGGTTGTACACTTATGTCGGTGTTTACGAAGGGGATTTTGATTGTTTGTAGAAAAAGAAAGTAAAATAGTAATATACTATTCCTATGCAATGCCGCTATGCAATGCTTCGCGAGGAGGATGGAGAACTACATGGGCCGCTATGCACGGAATCGCTAGGCGGATGGACGAGTATGCTTGCAGATGAGGTGGTGAGAACGGCGGGATGAGGGTCATGAGTACTTCTTCGCTATGCACGTCACTAGCAATTGCTAGTGCAGCACTGTGTGGTGGAGGATGGAAACGGGCACACCTCAAGCAAATAACGTGAGTATAAAATCACATAGACATGATTGTACACAAACGTATATCAAATTAAGTACACTTCATCAAATACAAAGGGATCAAACTATACTATGAACAACAAAAGAAGAACAGAGTGTGATATCGACTAGATCTTAAGTCTTGCTGAGGATTCATGGAAGGAATCGTGGGGTTGTTAATCCGCGTCCTAGCTCAGTCCTCAACTGTGTCCGGGGTAAAGGAGGTTGTCACTAACTCCCAATGGACCCATCTTATTTGTGCCACGATCCGGTGAAGGATGACATAAACTCCTCCGAGCTTGATGATGAAAGCTAGGTCAAACCCTTCTTGAAGCTCAAGGATGAAGGAGGAGGCCGAGAGGAAGATCTGACTTGAATTTGGCGTTGAAAGCTTGCCTATAGGCCCTCCCTACGTTGGAGGAAGAAGGAGATCGGCAGAACACTCCTCAGAGACGAAAATTGCGGAGAAAAAGTCCAGAATGCAGAATTAGGGCGGAACCTAGGTATTAATAGGTTATAGAAATTATAATGCACACGATCAGTGTCGTACGACCAGTGGTCATGCGCACTGTGTCCTGTGATAGTGCCTATTGTCATGGCAAAACCTGGTAAAAAATGGAATCAATGTACACAATCAGTGGTGCACGACCAGTGGTCGTGCGCACTGTGTCCTATGACAGTGCGTACTGGCATGACAGAACCTAGTAAAAATGGAATCAATGCACACGATCAGTGGCGCACGACCAGTGAACGTGCACTAAAGAATCCAGTGAGCGTGCGTGTGTAAAAATGCACGATCAGTGTCCTTAAGCATAAATGGGCCCCAAACCAACCCAAAGCACCCACACAACCCCTGTACCTGAAGGAAAAACTAACCACTGATATGTGTAGACATTCCAGGAGATCACAATAAGAAGTACTATCAATAAAAGTAACAAAAATACACAACCACGGTCCTATAAGTGCACTTCATATGGAAATAAACATTAGATGAAATCTATATGATAATGTAATAAAAGTGAAGTGCTAGTGAAAGAACACTAGCCCAAATGAGTACGAAAATCAGTATATAAATAGGACTCATCACACCCCCAGACTTACCTGTTTGCGCATCCTGAGCAAACAAAATCTATGCAGATAGGAGAAATAAACTAGCTAACATAGACATTGAGATATGGAGTACCATGCGAAGTCGCTGCTTGAACGCGTAAAAATATAATAGAGGAAATTTCTATGTATACAAAATAGTTTATACTTTTCACAATGCATATCAAGATATTATTACAACTCAAAAATGGAATCATGGTGATTATTCCGGTCACGCGTATGGAGAAAGTAGGCTGGCCACTCTGGTGAGTATTGCCAAAGACTGGGGCTCAGGATCACCTTCAAAGAAATCCATCAATGTCGGGGACCATACGCTTGCCCGTTCACACTCTCTCCACGGTACTAGTTCGACTCAAGCGTGAATCCGTAGGACTTTAGGATAATCATGGTGCTTGGGTGTATACATAGGTAAGGATGCACAAGGATAAAAATTGACGGCTAAGAACAACCCAAATGAGCTAGCATAAAAACGAATTTATCCGCTAACCAAAATACATGTGGGTACACCACACCCCCAAACTTAATTTTTAAAATATGGGTGTGTACACCGCCTACTCCAAATACAATCTCATCTCATATAGAATTTTTAATTATAATTTTTCTTTTCACATTTCTTTTTCACAATTAATTTATATATATAGTTTTTTCAAATCATCTTTTTATTTTAACAATTTCAGCAAATATAAACTTTGGAGCACATCCACATATTCACAAGGAATATCACCACATCAACACCCCAAAATGAAAAGGTAAAACTCTAAAGCTCGACTTAGGTGTGCGACTAGGATCTGCTATGAGGCTTTGGTGAAATAATGGTGGAGCTGAATCAAAAGAAGGGGTAGACACAATGGGGCTAGCGAGGATAAGACATTAGGAATGGTACAAAGCTCAACCAGGCCAAAATGATGGCCTACATCAAGCTCATGCTTGAGTAACCATGCATCAATGCTTTGAGAGTAGCTTGGGGCAAGTTATTAGCCAACGAGAAAGACGATCCTTCCTCCTGACTTGAGTAAAACGAGTCAAGTGACGGCTACACACATCTCTACACTACCGTTCGATTCACACCAGATTCAACAATTTTTGAGTAGAATAAATAGTATTTACACAATTTGAAAAATATAAAACTATAAGCATACAAAAAAATTAAATCTACTCCAATTTCTACACGAGATGAGAGCACTCGACTAGGAGCATTGTAGGAGTCAACAATTTACTCCGTATCACAATCCTGTGCCAGCACAATAATTTTCCCAAATCATATAAAAGAAACGAGTTTAACTCGCAGCACGCTAATAGCTAAGCACACACTCATGTGGGTGCAGTGGTGTGCGATGCAATGAACTAATCAAAATAAAACAATAAAAGCTTCTAGTATTCAAATGAAGTATGCGCGTGCGAAAGGTAACAAATACTGGCTCTCCCCCAAACTTAAACTAAGCTACACAACATATGATATTAAAATTAAAATTAGATAGAGAATAGAGGAGAGGTTACCCAATGCTCAATTAGTGATCACACCACAAGACGCGTGAAAAAATAGAAGCAGGTCCGCCAAACGAAGAATCACAACCCCGCCAATACGAATTTGCCATGAATACCTGCAGGGGTGTTCCCTCTCAAAAACAAAAGAAAAATAGACAAATTACAAAAAAATACTAAAACTAAGAAAGACATGAAAAATAAAAATGCAGGAAACGTAAGATAACTGTTGGGGTTATTGTCCTCCCAGCACGACTTATTAAATTTATACATTTCTAGCTAATTGTCCTATGAAAAGAAAAGTGCATAGGTAACAGTTCCATAATCCATTTTCATAACGAGTATCGATGCAGCGATAAAACATTTACCCCTCTGCCCAAATAATCATACCTGCTCCTCACAAACAGAGGAAATAGGAAGTAAGAAGAGGAGGAGCACTGGTCCTCCCTCATCTCACCACAAAATAAATCCTTGCCCAGCAAGGTATCGTCTACAGGGAGACGGAAGGAGGAGAAAGCAATTAATGGAGCTTCCTCAACAGAGGAGGAATCAACCTCCTCATGAGAGAGGATGCTATCATCCAAGACTCGATTTGAAAGCTCCAATTCCTCCTGAAGGACCTGTGAAGACTCAATCTGCACAGGCTCAGATACAGAAAGGAGATCAAGAAATAAAGGAGATAAAAAACTAAAATAATCAAAAATAGGGGGAGTGGTACCGCTCTCACTCCCAGCAGGATCCAAGCATAGATCATCGTCGTTGTCATATCTATCATAGCTAGGGGAATCCAAGAGCTTGAGGACCTCGGTGGTGTTTTGACCTCCTCATCCGATAAGGGCGTGAAAACATTGATGGTGGCAACCCCCAGCGTGTTAAAGTTGAAGATGATGACGGCGACGGCGACGGCGACATCGTTCTCCTATATATTGAAGATGATGACTACATGATGTGGTGCTACATGAGATGAAGGCTTTTAAACATTACTTAGTTTATTTCTATTTGCATTTTTATTTTCACCATGTAATGTTTAAGTATTTTAGGTGTTGATTTATTTTTATTTAGTGGGCTGCAAATAGCCTATGCATTTTGTAAAGCCTATATATAGGCATGGACTTTCATGGTTTTACTTAGTGAATGAAAAATTGAGAAACCATAAACCTCCTTTTGAAATCTCTTCCACTTCTCCTCGTTGGCCGCCCACCCTCTTCCTCCATTCCCCTTGGCCGCCGACCGCCCTTCCTCTCCCCTCCTCTTGCTCGGCCTCCCTCCTATTCCCTCCTCCCCTTTCCACCTTTGCTCCCCTCGATTTTCCCCTTTAGCTCCTCCTCCCTTTCCTTTCCTCCCTCACAAATCCGACCACCACAACTCCTCCCTAGCCGCCGGCCTCCTCCACCATCACCAAACCCGAGCACCCTTCAACTCCACCTCCCAAGATTCGGCAACCACTCTCAAGCCGACCCTCACTTCCACACCCCAACCCGAACCACCACCCTCTACCTTATCCAAAACCCAACCTCCATCAAGAGCCCCCAAATCAGCCCCTTCCCATAGTGAAATCGACCAAGATCAAATGTGTTTTTTCCCTTTGTGGTTTTCCTCCATCCTGACGTGAAGCAAAGGAAGCAGACAAGTTTCTCTCCATCCGGCGACACTCCTGCGGAGTCGTGGAATAACGATCCTTGAAAGTGAACCGGAATCATCTATTCTGGTTGGGTAACGAGATCTTCTACCTCTTGTGTGATTCTTATCCCTTTAGATTTTTATTTGGTGGAATACCTTTGTGTTACTTTGGAATCGTTTTTTCATTCGTGGTTTATCTTTCCGATCGCATGTGTTGTTCTTTCTAGTTGTTTAATTTTCCGAGAGGTTTGGCGAGCCTCCCTTTCATTTTGTTGGGGGAGATCTACCATTTCTGAATCGAACCTTTCGGTAGATCTCTTTTGGTACAACCAACGCTCGGTCGGACCCAAGATTGGTCCTTTTAGCTTGAGAGAACATCGGCCTCTAGTCGTTTGTTCGATCTTTAATTCGGCGTGGCTACCGTACGTTAGCGATAGTTGATAACGTTGTTCGTGGGTGTGCTGCGTTTAGTTATTGTGTGAGCGTAATAGTGGAAATAGATATGCGTACATGTTACTCACTTTGTCGTTCTAGCATCAAATACCGTAGCCTACATCAATTTGGTATCAGAGGGAGGTTCTTGTCAATTTTTTAATTGGCAGCCTCCCCTCTTATTTAGCACTTTAACACGCACTTTGTATGCACGTTTAGAGTCAAAATAATAATAAAAAATTATTTCTGGTCTGACAATAACGGCTTAAATTTCTTATTTTTCAGCAAAAAAATCAAAAACAAATTAATTAATAATCTTCATATTTTATTCTGCAAGAAAATCTATTTTATATTAATATTACCCGAGTGGTTAAGCGGGAACAAATCCGACAAACCTATTTTAATTGGGCCAGAAGCATTTCTCATTTTATGTGCACAAATTCCGGATCGAGTTTTCTCTCCGGTTATCATAATATGGCCTACGACGCCAATGTTTTCCGAGGAAAATCATTAGGTTCCATTAGGAACGTTAGAAAGCCATTCCAATGCCCGATAGTGCATGAGATTAAGGCGTTGATTGGCCAATTAAAGGCTAGCCAAGTAGTACCATTTCTCCCAAGGCAACACCCTAGTTATCCTACGGACGACGCTAGTTCCATACCGATCTTTAGGAATGAATATAATCCAAACGCCCAGGCCAAACGGAAAATAACTGATGATTTGGCTACCCTTAAACAAGGGAATAAGTCGGTCTCAGATTATATGCAAATCTTTAGGGATTTGACGGTTAGGAGCGGTGTGAAGGAATCGCCTGAGGGAACCCTTTCCAGGTTTCGTAGGGGGTTGGGCCCCTACATCCAGGTAAAGTTATTGCGATATGGTCACACCAATCTAGACACCACCTTTTGCACGACATTGGAAATTGAGAAGCACCAGATTCCTAGGAGTAAAGTTCCCTCATGTCAGACGATTACTATATGTGAGTCTAGTGGCGAATCTGGTCTTGGCTCTATTGTGCGACCTACCCTGATTACGCCCGTAGACCATTTTGAATCTCCCCCTGAGATGGCTGATTTAGTTGTAGACTCCCCTGATGAGTCTAAGGTCGTGCTTAGGACTGTGCCCGTCACTGAGGGCGAGGCTGATATTACTGACGATTGTATTGACATTGAAGAGATTGGTTACCCTAGTGACCTGGATGAGGATTTCTCCCATGAGGAATCATATCCACTCCCCTTCGGCGATACTACTGCGCTGTCTACCTTGATTTCCATGGAGTCTTCTGATGACCCTGAGTCAGTTGATATTTCGGCTAAGTCGGAAGTGTTACCTTATGATGAGAGCTTACCCATTCATGATTTAGGCGATGAAATGTTAGGACTCGAGCTGGTTATTTTTAGTCTGAGACATATTGTAGTGCCCACTTCTGAGGAATCATCTCCACTTCCCCTAGTCGAAGTTTCTAAAAACATTACTGAGTCTGATTTGAGTGAAGTTTCTAGTGAGGTGATAGAGTCACCCTGTGGAGAATGTTTCTCTGATCGTGAGTTAGGTGATGACGAGCTAGTTGAGTTTTCTGTGAGGGAAAATCTTCTGTTTGATTTTCCGTTTGATTTTGATGGCTTGCACCCGAAGGATTTTACTTGGACGATAAATCCGTATTTTGACATTGGGCATGACTTATCCCCTCCTCCGGAATCTATCGATGCTCACATTCCTGAGATCTGTACTGCTGCTGATGTCGTGATTTATGAGTTGGAAGAATGTCCTAGCGAGAGAGTTATATTTTTGGAAGACGACATAGAAGTAGACCCGGATGAGCGTCCCCTGATGCTAACTCCATTGCGTGAATTTAAATGTGATCTTAACTCTCTCCCGATTTTAGCTTTACCAACTCTCCCTCCTAATATGTTGACCCGACCATCGGATCCTTTCGGACATGAATTTATTTTGCCTGATTTGAGTCATGTTATTTTACCATCCATGCTGGACCCTCCTTGGGACATGTCTCGTAATGTGATAATAGATTTCGTGTTTGGTCATGATGAATGTCTCATTAATTTGGTATCCACTCGACTTTCTAAAACTAACCAAATCTCTGAGAGTACGTTAATGATGTGGCCATCTTTTGTGCCACCGGATCACATTCTGTTGGTACCATCAGATTTCGTTGGGCTGGTGCCACCATATGTAGTTCCGCTAGTGCCACCCTATTACTTTCTGTTTGCGCCACCATATTTAGTTACCTTGGTTCCATCTCAAGTAGTGTCGTTACCACTATTTTACATGTCAAGTCTGCCTGCAATAGTATTTGCCTCTCACGCTTTCATTTTACATAAGCACAGTGAGGAAGCGCTAGTCACATACATGTCTTCTTATCAATATATCGCTAACTTACATAAGAGGGCATCTCCTATAAGGTTTTCGGTTTACTCTGGGTGCGACTCATCCCTGAACGGATGCCTACGACACTATAGAAACGTTAGCGAGTCGGCGAGTTAGAACCTTTCGGATTTTTAATCAATTAGGAGAAACAACATATTTGTTGAAGTTAACCACTGAATCGGGTAATTCCCCTAGTTTAAATGTTTCCAATTTCACACATTGTGTTTTTCCACCTTTTGAAATATCTAACTCTACGTTTGGTGCCACTATATTTTCATTTGGGTTGGGGAGTGAGCTTGTTCTTGGATCGTTCTCTCCATTGGTCTCCAACGGAGGTACGTTGACTGTTAATGAAGAAATTTTTCCTCTTTATTTGCCTAATACTTTTCCCAGTTTCCCCAGGACAATCTTTTTGCTAGACAGGTTCATATTTGGTGTTTTGCTCTCTTCTCCAAGTGGTGGTATTCAGCGTTATGTGATACGATGGTGTGCTCGCCCGTTCTCCGGTGACCCTTGGATTCCGGACTCGTCGATGGTTCTTTTGGATGTTGTTCTTCGGCGCCAGCACCGCCATGCCAACTCATCGGTGATGAGTTATTTTGAGCGGGGGAGGATTGATGGCGGCAACCCCCAACGTGTTAAAGTTGAAGATGATGACGGCGACGGCGACAACGTTCTCCTACATGTTGAAGATGATGACTACATGATGTGGAGCTACATGAGATGAAGGCTTTTAAACATTATTTAGATTATTTCTATTTGCATTTTTATTTTCATCATGTAATGTTTAAGTATTTTAGGTGTTGATTTATTTTTATTTAGTGGGCTGCACATAGCCTATGCATTTTGAAAAGCCTATATATAGGCATGGACTTTCATGGTTTTACTTAGTGAATGAAAAATTGAGAAACCCTAAACATCTTTTTCAAATCTCTTCCCCTTCTCCTCCTTGGCCGCCCACCATCTTCCTCCCTTCCTCTTGGCCGCCGGCTGCCCTTCCTCTCCCCTCCTTTTGCTCGGCCTCCCTCCTCTTCCCTCCTCCCCTTTCCTCCTTTGCTCCCCTCGATTTTCCCCTCTAGCTCCTCCTCCCTTTCCTTTCCTCCCACACAAATCCGACCACCACAACTCCTCCCTAGCCGCCGGCCTCCTCCACCATCACCAAACCCGAGCACCCTTCAACTCCACCTCCCAAGATTCAGCCACCACTCTCAAGCCGACCCTCACTTCCACACCCCAAACCGAACCACCACCCTCTCCCTTATCCAAAACCTGACCTCCTTCAAGATCCCCCAAATCAGCCCCTTCCCATAGTGAAATTGACCAAGATCAAAAGTGTTTTCTCCCTTTGTGGTTTTCCTCCATCCCGGCGTGAAGCAAAGGAAGCGGACAAGTTTCTCTCCATCCGGTGACACTCCGGCGGAGTCGTGGAAGAATGATGAGTCCATATTTTACACTGATTTTTGGACTCATCTGGGCTAGTTTTATCATCGTAGCACTACACTTGAGAGCCGTTATTGCATATTTGTGCTTATGTACCTTTTTCACGATTAAGTGCACTGTATGCCCGCTTCTGTGTGCTTTCTATGTTTCCATTTTGTTGTTATTATTTAGCCCTATCTCGGGGATGTGGTGTGCACGTTCTGGTGGCCTTTCTGCCCCTTCTGCTGGTACAGGGGTCGTGTGCGTGTTCCGGGATGATTGTGAAACAGGAATACTGCGCACGATCAGGGGATCTACTGCGCACGACCACTGGTCGTGCGCCCCAGATCGTGCGCACTACTCTACGTTTTCTACTGAATCAGCCTGGGTACGCGCACGACCACTGGACTTACTGCGCACGACCACTGGTCGTGCGCCACTGTTCGTGCGCATTACACCCCCTTTTTCATAACCCTGTCTCGGTAATCGCACGAGCACTGGCCATAGTGCGCACGACCACTGGTCGTGCGCCACTGCTCGTGCGCGTATATGCTGATGCTTCTTGTCCAGGTTGCAGGTTTATTTGGAAAAGCCGCACGATCATCGACCTACAGTGCGCACGACCACTGGTCGTGCGCCACTGATCGTGCGCACTGCTTCTGCTGCCTCCGTATAAAAGGCCCTGCTCCGCGTTTTAGGTCAACGCCTGCCATTTGCTGCGATCGGAGAGTGCGCGGGAATCCCCTTTTCACTTCTCCAGCTGCTCCATCACTTCCACCTTCGCCGGGAAGCCATTTCCACTTACTCCGAAGCTTTCCAACACTCCGGCGAAGCCCTCGGCCATTGATGACTTCAACTCCAAGCTTTCCTGCAGAGTTGGTAAAGTAGATAACCTAGAGAACGGACTTAAAGGCCTTCGAGGTGACAGATCGTTGGTACCGGAAGCCTCCTTGGACTGAGCCCGGAAGCGGATTGACAAATCGCTACTCCGGCCACGACCCGCGGTGGATCTTCATTCTCTTTTGGTTTACTCCTCTTCCCCTTCCTCTGTGTTATGACTGTTTTGAGCAGTGTAATGAACATTTCCATCCATGAATATCAAGTTTACTTTCTAGTTAATAAAATGTTAGTTTCTTCTTATGCTTGTGAGTTCTGTCTGTGAATGCGCCTCACTCACCCCACATCCACTTCATTCCTGTGCCTTGTCCGATTGCAATCCACACAAGAACGCTGCAATCCATTAGTTTCCCTTCCACTCGCCCAACTGAAGTTCGGCATAGCGGCCGACAAACCCATTTCACCTTGCGAAGCGGTGCCGTCGACCCGCATAGCTTTTACTAGTTCAGTAGATCAAACATCCACAATCTCCCGAGTCCGCTATTTTCTTTTTATTCTATTTTTAACTCTCATAACGATATTCTCATTACTGTTGCCGTTCTACGCTAATTGCATTCCTCAAGAGACCGACACTTGGGGATTTACTCCCAAAACTTTATTACTTGTGCGACCGGTGCGCTTGCCGTATTACACGCATCAAGTTTTTGGCGCCGTTGCCGGGGAATGCAACTGTAGCGCGACTTTGGATGACTTCCAATATTGTTATCCGAGTTAGTATTGTTTTGTTTTGACTGCTGTTTCTTCTAGTTGTGTAGTGTTTTCCACAGTGAATGCAGGGTTGAGGCACAGGAGATCTAGTAGCTTACTACCCCTTTTTCATTCAAGCCTCTTTTAATGACTACAATTCAGCAGCAGACTTATAAAGCAAGCCTTATCAACCTCACATACCTAGCAGAAACGGAAATCACAGTTTCGAGATCTCGCCTGACCTCATCGAATATATCATCGAAAACTGTCAATTCAGCGGAGACGGAAAAATTGATGCACTATGCCACGTGCAGCGGTTCTTAGAAATTTACAACACTTGCACGCCAAATGCTGCCAAAAACGAGCAGCAGAGGATCCGACTCTTCTCCTTCTCCCTGAAAGATGAAGCAAAGAGATGGTATCAAGATATTCGGAAGGGAATATCCTCATCCTGGAAACAACTCGAAAGGAAATTTTTGGCCAAATTCCGACAACCGATGTTAGCAATAGACAATTACAAGGAGCTAATCACCTTCACCCAACGAAATGAAGAGACCTTGTTCGATACATGGGAGCGTTTCCTGTCCCTGCGAAGGGAATGCTGCAGAGTGGAAATGTCAGATATCCTCCTAATTCAAACTTTCTACTTCGGCATTGCAGACAGATTCCGACCATTACTTGACATCGCAGCACGTGGAACCCTGTTTAACAAATCTAGTGAGGATTCCTGGGAAGTTATAGACAACATTGCCCAAACTAGTAGGCTTTGGAACTACCCGCCTTCTTCCGACTTTCCGGTAGAGATAAATTCAGTAGTCTCTGATGAAGCCACCGACCACAATCTCTCGTCAAAGACAGAGCAATTTTTTTCTTATGCATGCAAAATGATGGAGATGTTCAATGACCAAGCCACCACCATTCAGCGCCTACAAACCGCCATAGGGATTCTTCACGGAGACGTTACTATGTTCAGTCAATCAGAAACAGGAAACGGTACATACTATGAGATTGAGAAGCGGAAAAATCCTAGAGAGGACCTCGCCTCCTGACCCTCTCACACAATCACTCCGCGAGCCCATCGTCGATTTGATAAAGGAACCCCCGTCCTCACCTATCGCACAAGAACCCATGGCAGTACTACAACCTGTGAAGAACGCCGTGAAGCCGCCATTTCCCCACCGACTGCAAAACGACAAGGCTGAAAAACAATTTCATAAATTCCTTGAGATCATGAAAGGAGTGCAAATAAGTATACCTCTGACAGAAGCTATCACTCAGATCCCAGGATATTCTAAGTTCCTAAAGAAACTCATCACACAGCGTAAATCTTTAGAAGGACTGAAAACGATCAATCTCACTGAAGAATGCTCAACTCTCTTCGCCAACTATTCCCCAACCAAACGAAGAGATCCGGGCAGTTTTACCATTACCCTGCAGAATTGGCCTCCACCGATTCGGACGCGCATTATGTGATTTGGGAGCTTCAATAAATCTAATGTCGCTCTCCGTCTTCCGCGAGCTAGGAGTTGGGATTCTACAGCCAACCCACTTGAGATTGCAATTAGCTGACAGATCGGTAAAACAACCGGCCGAAATAGTCGAACATCTTACTATCATGGTCAACAACCTCTCCTTCCCAGCAGATTTCATCATTCTTGACATGATGTCCGATCCCAAAGTGCCTATAATACTAGGATGACCCTTCCTTTCCACGGCCCGTGCCATTATCAATGTTGACCAAGGAGAGCTCACCCTAAGCCTGGGGGACGAAACGATTTCTTTCAACGTCCACGAACCCTCCCAACATCTCAGAATCACTAATTGGGACGAAGCAGATTTGATCGACGAACCGGACTTGTACAGCGAAATGATTCTTGACCCAGCCGAGCCAGTGTGGGAAGAGGAGGATGCCACTAATGTTCCGAGCACCCCGCATCTAACCAAAGAACCGTTCATCACATCTACCATCACAACCACTGCCACAACTCTGAAGACACTGCCTGAATCCCTGAAATACGCTTTCTTAGAGCAAGGCACATCGTGCCCAATCATTATCTTTGCATCTCTCTCCGTCGACAACGAACTCGCCTTGGTCAATGTCTTAAAGAAATACAAAAATGTGTTTAGACGTTCATTAGCTGACATAAAAGGAATCAGCCCGGCGTTTTGCATGCACAAGATTCTGCTTGAAGATCAATACAAGCCGTTGGCACAACCTCAAAGGCGCCTGAACCCCAAGATGCATGAAGTGGTACAGGCCGAAGTAATAAAATTGCTTGATGTAGGTATCATTTACCCAATCAGCGACAGCAAATGGGTCAGCCCAGTGCAAGTGGTGCCCAAAAAGGGCGGGATTACGGTGGTGGCCAACGAAAAGAATGAATTATTACCCACCCGCGTCGTCACCGGGTGGAGAGTCTGCATAGACTACCAGAAACTAAATGAGGCCACCCGCAAAGATCATTTCCTGCTGCCCTTCATCGACCAAATGCTGGAAAAATTGGCCGGTCAGGAATACTATTGTTTCCTCGACGGGTACTCTGGATACAATCAAATCACAGTTGACCCTGATGACCAAGACAAAACGACGTTTACATGCCCTTCCGACACCTTTGCATTCAGGAGAATGCCATTCGGATTGTGCAACGGCCCAGCAACCTTCCAGCGATGCGTGATTGCCATCTTCGGTGACATGATTGGAGACTTTCTCGAAGTCTTCATGGACGATTTTTCTCTTTTTTGTAACAGCTTCGATTCCTGCCATGTGAATTTAGACAAAGCACTGAAGCGTTGTGAGGATACAAACCTTGAATTGGGAAAAATGCCATTTCATGGTTCGCGAGGGCATTGTCTTAGGCCACAAAGTCTCTCACAGGGGGCTCGAAGTCGACCAAGAAAAAGTCAGTATCATCAAAAATCTTCCTCCTCCATCTTCCGCCAAGGGGATCCACAGCTTCTTGGGACATGCCGGTTTCTACAGAAGATTCATCAGTGATTTCTCCTCCATAACCAAGCCCCTCACAAATTTGCTGGGCAAGGACATCCTGTTTGACTTCGAAAAAAATTGTATGCAGGCCTTCGAGACTCTCAAAGATCGACTCATCTCCGCTCCAATCTTGGTGGCACCAGATTGGACTTTGCCTTTCGAAGTCATGTGCGACGCAAGCGATATTGCAGTCGGAGCAGTGCTCGGTCAAAGGAAAAACAAAATCTTTCATTCTATTTCCTACGCCAGTCGGACTCTCAACGATGCTCAACTGAACTATACCACTACAGAAAAGGAGCTATTGGCACTGATCTTCGCTTTCGAGAAATTCCATTCATACCTAGTGTTATCTAAGGTCATTGTGTACACTGACCATGCAGCACTAAGGTATTTATTCAAGAAAAAAGACGCCAAGCCCTGACTAATCCGTTGGATTCTTCTTCTACAGGAATATGACATCGAGATCCGAGATAAGAAAGGGGTCGAAAACGTCATCGCCGATCACCTATCAAGATTGGAGAGCAACACCGCAGGAGTTGTCCCCATCTGCAACCGCAACGAGATTGCCGACTGCTTCCCGGACGAAAAATTATTCACCATCTGTTCGCTCACTCCGACAATCCCATGGTACGCAGATATGGCCAACTACCTCGCCTGCAAATCTGTCTCCCCTCACCTGTCATCGCAGCAAAAGCGAAAACTATTGTCCGACGCCAAATATTATTTCTGGGAAGACCCGTTACTATTCCGTACTTGCAACGACAGCATCATCCGGCGTTGTGTACCCGAGACCGAATTTCAATCCGTCTTAACACACTGCCACGATCGGGAGACCAGCGGTCATTTCGGCGCCACCCGAACAGCACGCAAGATACTGCAATGTGGACTGTTTTGGCCAACCCTTTTTAGAGACACTCAAGCTTACGTCGCCAAATGCAATGAATGCCAAAGGACAAGGAATATCTCTAAGAAGGATGAAATGCCTCTCAATAATATGCTCGTCTGCAAACCATTCGACGTTTGGGGAATTGACTTCATGGGACCCTTCCCCATGTCGCATGGAAAACTATATATTATTGTCGCAGTAGACTATGTTTCCAAATGGGTCGAAGCCGAGGCTGTCGCCGCAAATGATGCCCGCACCATTTTGAATTTCCTACACAAGAACATTTTCTCTCGATTCGGCGCCCCGCGCACCATCATCAGCGATGGCGGGAGCCATTTTTGCAACAAGTCGTTCTTGCAACTCATGAAGAAATTTGGAGTACACCACAAAATCTCTCTTGCCTACCATCCCCAAACCTGTGGGCAACTCGAGGTCTCCAATCGCGAGCTCAAAAGAATCATCGAAAAATCCATCCATTCCAACCGAAAAGAGTGGGCCAAAAAGGTCGACGACGCCTTATGGGCGTACAGAACCGCCTTCAAAACTCCTATCGGTATGACCCCTTTTCAACTCGTCTACGGAAAAGCTTGCCACTTACCAGTCGAGCTGGAACACAAAGCACTATGGGCAACCAAATTGCTAAACATGGACATCGAAGCCGCAGCCGATAAGCGCCGCACTCAACTGAACGAATTAGAGGAGCTCCGGTAATTTGCATACGAAAATGCGCGGATATACAAAGAAAGAACAAAACAATGGCATGACCGTCACATCATCCCCAAAGACTTCCAACCAGGCGACCAAGTCCTGCTGTACAATTCCCGCCTCTGCTTATTTCCCGGCAAACTCAAATAGCGGTGGAGCGGCCCTTTCACAGTGATCGGAGTCTCCCCTTTTGGCGCCATCGAAATAGTCGGGAAAAGCGGAGACAATTTCCAAGTCAATGGGCACCGGTTAAAATTATATGATGGCAGCGCAACCACCGGCGACTCTCACAGCCTGCAGCTCGCCGACCCCACGCAAAGCCATGGCGACACTCCTTGAGTGAGTGGAACTCACCACAGAGCTAGTCTACCACGCCTTCTGTTTCTTTTCTTTTGTTTTTATTTTCTGAGCAAGACAGCTACTATATTTTTGTGAGCGCCCATCTGGGAGCCGACTGTTGTCTTTTTTTTATTTTCTATGTATCGAACTCTCTATTTGAACTGCTAATACAGGTATTTGGTCCACCTTAAGGACGGTAAACAAAAGGGCTTTCGGGAGACAACCCAAGTTGGACCGTGCGGTCCTATGCTATATTTTGAGTTCTGTTTATTTCTTCATATATATATATATATATATATCTGTGTCCAGATTTTGTTTGGCTTGCCTCCTTTAATCGCGGGTGCAGGAATATTTGAGGCGCGGCAACTTGGCCGCACTTGGACATCTCATTGCCCGACTGGTATGCTCAATTTTGAGCATAAGTACTTCCTACCCTAGCTATTTCTCCTAGTTGGAATGTTTATTTTTATTCGTTGTCAACTTTAAGTCTGGGGGGGGGGGGTAGTATGCCTGTGGTCACTACACCGCACCTTCTGTTGCATTCTAGTTTCTTATTTACTTATTTCTTGTTTCTTTTTGGTTGCACACACTGAATCACCCACACGAGTGCGCTCTTACCCACGCGCACAACCCGAGTTAAATTGATTGCTTTTGTGTAAACTTTAAAATAGTGGTACTGGCTTAGGATTTCAGGATTGAGTCGTTCGAAACTCATGCAGTGCTCCTAATCCAATACTCATGGTTTGTGTAGAGTTAGGATAGAACTAATTTTTCTTTATGCTCGTAAAATTATTCTTTTCTGCTCACGTCAATATTGTTTGTACTGCTCAAAATCTGAATCTGGGATAATCAAACGATAGTGTAGGAATGTGTGTAGCCGCCACTAGACTCGTATTGCTCGAGTCGGGGGGAAGGATCATCTTTCTCGGTGGCTAAGAACTTGCCCTAAGCTACTCTCGAAGCATTGGTGCACGGTTAGTTAAGCGCGAGCATGACGTAGGCCTTCTTTTTGGCTAGTTTGAGCCTTGTTTAGCCCTTCCTACCTGTTAACCATTGCATGCCAAATTTGTGCCTACCCTTTCTTTAATCCAGCTCCACTCACTTTCACCAAGGCCTGAAGCTAAACCCAACTTCGCAATCAAATGCTTGAGCTGATTTGTAATTCCTGTTTTTGCCGAGGTTGTGATTAGTGGACATTGTTTTGGGGGTGCTGATTTTATTCCCGTTTTGATTGCTTCGTTTGGGGATTGCTAGCGCAGAAAAGAAAACAACAATTTATGAAAATAAAAAGCGGATTCGCGCAATCGGAAAAACAAATATTTATGTGAAAAAATTGCTTTGAGATTTCGATCCCCATCCTCTTTATTGAATTTGGTCGGGTTCAGCCGTGTTCACACCCAGATTTCAAGCTAAGTCTGGGGGCGTGTGCCCCATTCTTTTCTAAGTGGCTGTTTTGGTTTGGGTTATTTTCGCTCGCTTTGGTTGCATAGAGCCTTCATTTTTATCCTTGACCACCAAGCCGTTGCCTAAGCCCCATTTCCTCCTACAAGTCCTACTGATTCACGCTTGAGTCTAACCCGCGCCGTGGAGAGAGTGTGAACGTGCAAGCGTATGGTCCCCGACATTGGTGGATTCCTTTGGAGGTGATCCTGAGTCCCGAACTTCGGCAATGTTCACCTTAGTGGCCTGCCTACTTTCTTCCTGCACATGATCGCACGATTCTCCAGAATTCTAATTTTGAGCAATTACAATATTTATTTACATCTGTCGAATAGTTTAAACTACGTTGTATAATTAAAAAGTTTTTCGATTATATCTTCTATACTCATGATATATTTGATTTCTCGTCTTACTTCTTTTTGAAATTGCTGAGCCAGTTGGCTATCTTCGAGTCCATGGAGTGATGATTTGCTCGGGACGTGCAAATGGTTAAGTCTGGGGGTGTGATGAGTCCACATTTTACACTGATTTTTGGACTCAACTGGGCCAGTTTTATTGTCGTAGCACTACACTTGAGAGCCATTATTGCATATTTGTGCTTATGTACCTTTTTCACGATTAAGTGCACTGTATGCCCGCTTCTGTGTACTTTCTATGTTTCCATTTTGTTGTTATTATTTAGCCCTATCTCGGGGATGTGGTGTGCACGTTCTGGTCGCCTTTCTTCCCCTTCTGCTGGTACAGGGGTCGTGTGCGTGTTCCGGGATGATTGTGAAACAGGAATACTGCGCACGATCAGGGGATCTACTACGCACGACCACTGGTAGTGCGCCCCAGATCGTGCGCACTACTCTACGTTTTCTACTGAATCAGCCTGGGTACGCGCACGACCACTAGACTTACTGCGCACGACCACTGGTCGTGCGCCACTGTTCGTGCGCATTACACCCCATTTTTCATAACCCTGTCTCGGTAATCGCACGATCACTGGCCATAGTGCGCACGACCACTAGTCGTGCGCCACTGCTCGTGCGCGTATATGCTGATGCTTCTTGTCCAGGTTGCAGGTTTATTTGGAAGAGCCGCACGATCATTGACCTACAGTGCGCACGACCACTGGTCGTGCGCCACTGATCGTGCGCACTGCTTCTGCTGCCTCCGTATAAAAGGCCCTGCTCCGCGTTTTAGGTCAACGCCTGCCATTTGCTGTGATCGAAGAGTACGCGGGAATCCCCTTTTCACTTCTCCAGCTGCTCCATCACTTCCACCTTCACCGGGAAGCCATTTCCACTTACTCCGAAGCTTTCCAACACTCCGGCGAAGCCCTCGGCCATTGATGACTTCAACTCCAAGCTTTCCTGCAGAGTTGGTGAAGTAGATAACCTAGAGAACGGACTTAAAGGCCTTCGAGGTGACAGATCGTTGGTACCGGAAGCCTCCTTGGACTGAGCACGGAAGCGGATTGACAACTCGCTACTCCGGCCACGACCCGCGGTGGATCTTCATTCTCTTTTGGTTTACTCCTCTTCCCCTTCCTCTGTGTTATGACTGTTTTGAGCAGTGTAATGAACATTTCCATCCATGAATATCAAGTTTACTTTCTAGTTAATGGAATGTTAGTTTCTTCTTATGCTTATGAGTTCTGTATGTGAATGCGCCTCACTCACCCCACATCCACTTCATTCATGTGCCTTGTCCAATTGCAATCCACACAAGAACGCTGCAATCCATTAGTTTCCCTTCCACTCGCCCAACTGAAGTTCGGCATAGCGGCCGACAAACCCATTTCACCTTGCGAAGCGGTGCCGTCGACCCGCATAGCTTTTACTAGTTCAGTAGATCAAACATCCACAATCTCCCGAGTCCGCTATTTTCTTTTTATTCTATTTTTAACTCTCATAATGATATTCTCATTACTGTTGCCGTTCTACGCTAATTGCATTCCTCAAGAGACGGACACTTGGGGATTTACTCCCAAAACTTTATTACTTGTGCGACCGGTGCGCTTGCCGTATTACACGCATCAAAGAACGATCCTTGAAAGTGAACCGGAATCATCTATTCCGGTTGGGTAACGAGATCTTCTACCTCTTGTGTGATTCTTATCCCTTTATATTTTTTATTTGGTGGAATACCATTGTGTTACTTTGGAATCGTTTTTTCATTCGTGGTTTATCTTTCCGATCGCATGTGTTGTTCTTTCTAGTTATTTAATTTTCTAAGAGGTTTGGCGAGCCTCGCTTTCGTTTTGTTGGGGGAGATCTACCATTTCCGATCCGAACCTTTCGGTAGATCTCTTTTGGTACAACCAACACTTGGTCGGACCCAAGATTGGTCCTTTTAGCTTGAGAGAACATCGGCCTCTAGTCGTTTGTTCGATCTTTAATTCGGCGTGGCTACCGTACGTTAGCGATAGTTGATAACGTTGTTCGTGGGTGTGCTGCGTTTAGTTATTGTGTGAGCGTAATAGTGGTAATAGAGAGGCGTACGTGTTACTCCCTTTGCCGTTATAGCGACAAACACCGTAGCCTACATCAAACTTCCTCATCAGAAAGGATATCCTTATCATCCCACCTCGGTATCATACTCTCCATTGGAGAGAATAAGATCCTCGTCCCACATTGGCTCAACCTCAGGCTCAAAATCACTATTTGGCATAACATCATCAACCGACTAGCTAAAAATTGTGATAGATAATTCTTTCAAAGAAAGCGGAGGAACAACAACATCAGAGAAAATATGTGCGGGTTCCTCCGAGGGTGAATCTAAAAGAGTGGAAGAATTCCTAGGGAGAGACGGCACCACAATGTCGTCACACCGATCAGCCGAAAGTTTGATGGGTATATCCGTAGCAATTCCCCATAGATAAGGTGATACTGTAAATACATCATTAGAATCAGAAGGGGCAGCCAATTGATAGGTGGTTGGAATGAATCAGATACCCGGTTCATCATCCTCCTCCAACTGGCGCTGAAATTCTGCGCAATCTTTCAACACGTGCTCGGTGTTATGACAACACAAACACTGTTTTCCATTACTCCTCAGTCCTGGTGGGACCGAAGAGGAATAAGAAAAAGGTGAAGGCATAGAAGAGAAGTGACCATAAGACTTGGGTATGGTGCATGAAGTACCATAAGAGGACGGTGCTCCATATACTGAACCACGAGAATTATGCTCAATATCTTTAGTAGGGCACTCATCATTACCACGCCTATAATCCCCGCACCATTTGCAACGTATATTCATATAAGAAAACATGGTGCAACAAGAAAGAATTCACCAACGGAAATATTCTAAACAAAAATTAACTACACACTAGCAGAAAAAAGAAAAGGAATGTCTGCAGCTGAAAAATTAAAACTAGGAACAAAGAAAAATAAGCAACAAATTCTAAAACCTAAAGCAAAGAAGAAACATGAAATGAAAAAAATGTTAATGGGCTTCTATCCCCTATCTCTCTCTCCAAAAACTCACTGTGTTCCCCGGCAATGTCGTCAAAAACTTGATGAAGTTTACGACAAGTGTACCGATCGCACAAGTAATATAAAATGCGCGAATTTTCCCAAGTATCGATCTCTCAAGGAACACAGTAAGGTCGAGTTAATTTTGAGGACTTGAGATTGAAGTACTTAGGTTGGAGTTTACAAAGTGGGTTTTGATTGTTTGTGGAAAAATAAAGTAAAACAATAATAAACTACTCCTATGCATTGCCGCTATGCAATGCTTCGCCAGGCGGATGGAAAACTGCATGGGACGCTATACACCGAATCGCTAGGCGGATGGACGAGTAGGCCTGCAGATGAGGTGATGAGAATGGCGTGATGAGGGTCATGAGCACCTCTTTGCTAAGCACGCCACTAGCAGTTGCTAGTGCGACACTGTATGGTGGAGGATGGAAAAGGGCGCACCTCAAGCAAATAACGTGAGTATAAAATCACATAGACATGATTATACACAAACGTATATCAAATTAAGTACACTTCATCAAATAAAAAGTGATCAAACTACATTATCAACAACAAAAGAAGAAGAGATTGTGAAATTGACCGGATCCGAAGTCTTGCTGAGGATTCACGGAGGGAATCACCGGGTTGTCAATCTGCATCCTAGCTCAGACCTCAACTGCGTCCGGGGTAGAGGAGGTTATCACTAACTCCCAATGGACCCTTCTTGTTCGTGTCACGATCCGGTGAAGGATGAAAAAAACTCTTCTGAGCTTGATGACGAAAGCTACGTCAAATCCTTCGTGAAGCTCAAGGATGAAGGAGGAGGCCGAGAGGAAGCTCTGGCTTTAATTTGGCGTTGAAAGCTTGCCCTGAGCCCCTCCCTACGGTGGAGGAAGAAGGAGATCGGCAGGACCCTCCTCGGAGATGAAAATAGCAGAGAAAAAGACTAGAATGCGGAATTAGGGCGGAACTTGCGTATTTATAGATTGCAGAAATTATAATGCACACGATCAGTGGGGCACGACCAGTTGTCATTCACACTGTGTCCTATGATAGTGTGTATTGCCATTACAGAACCAGGTAAAAAATGGAATCAATGCACACGATCAGTGGCGCACGATCAGTGGCGCACGACCAGTGGTCGTACGCACTGTGTCCTATGATAGTGCGTATTGGCATGGCATAACCTGGTAAAAATGGAATCAATGCACACGATTAGTGGCTCTCAACCAGTGCTTGTGTGCTAAGGAATCAACTGAGCATGTGCATGTAAAAATGCACTATCAGTGGCCCTTAGGCATAAACAGGCCCCAAACTAATCCAGAGTACCCACACAACCCCAGTACCTGCATGATAAGCTGACCACAGATATGTGCAGACATTCCAGACGGTCAGAATAAGAAGTACAATCAATAAAAGTAACAAAAATATACAGCCACAGAACTTTAAGTGCACTTCCAATGGAAATATAGATTAGTGAAATATATATGATAATGAACTAAAAGTGAAGTTCTAGTGAAAGAAAACTAGCCCAGATGAGTCCGAAAATCAGTATATAAATATGGCTCATCACTATAACAGACAAGATTCCCAGCAACTTAGATTATACTAGTAGAATATCACTGTATACAAAAATTCTATTTATCTGAAGGTTATGGTTCTGATGTCATAAAAGGTCTGTGTTGGAACACCCTATTACTGATTTGGGTCAGGATCACTATGTCTCGTAGGAAACCTATTTTGACCTCATTGTATAGATATAAAGGTCAAGTAGAATTGAGTCTAAGGGTTAGTAGTTAGGTTTGAAAGCTACCCTCAAGACCAGGTTTTTCTGTTTTGGAGAACAAGTCATTTCATCGAGCTCAGTACGACGAATCATCGAACTACATTCGACGATCGTTGAGCTCACTTCGACGAATCGTCGAACTCCATTCGACGATCTCTGAGCTCAACTTCAACAAGCCGTCGCACTCCATTCGATGATCTCTGAGCTCAACTTCAACAAGTCGTCGAACTCCATTCGATGATCTTCGAGCTCAAATCGACGATCTTTACTCCAGTTTAATTCTCTATCTCTGAGCTCAGTTCGACGATAGTTGAGCTGAGATCGACGATCTCTGTTTCTGTCTAAGTCCAGGCTCTGATCTCGATTCAACGGTAGTGGGGCTCAGTTCGACGTTTTTCTGAAGAGTTCAACGATTTTCAAGATTCAAATTCAGACAGTTAAGGAATTATTGTTAGCTATTAATTCAGAGATCTTGTAGCCGTTTTTAATTAATTTGGAGCAAGTTTCAAGGAATTATCAATGAATGTTTTATTGGACTTTCCTCCAGAAGACAAAAGCAATTAAGGAAGTCATTTATGACAGGCCAACGGCTATCTTGGACAGTGGATCATTTCTATTTAGACAAAAGGAATAAAAGATTAGTTTTTCACTCTCCTCTCAACAGTTAGAAAATATTCTCTACAACAACAATTCTCTGCAATAATAACTCTCTACAACAACAAGAATTACAACTCTTAAAACAACAATTACACAAGAGAAAGAAAGAGAGTCCCAGACATTCTCAGTCTCAAGATTCATACAAGAACACACATCACAAAAGGAGATCAACCATCTGAAACTTTCAGATCTCTCCTGATTTGTTGGGTACATTGGTCAAATGTACCTGATTTGAAGAAGCCTCACCCAACTCAATGATATACATCATAATGTATTTGATGTATGTTTGAGTTACTTGTGCAGGTTAAGAAATCACTGGACTGAAGCAAAAAGTTTCTAAGTCCATGTGTCGACACCCAGAAGGAAAGTGTCGACACTTAAGAAAGCTTGTGTCGACACCCAGACAAGCAGTGTCGACACTTAGAGTCATTGTGTCGACACCTGGGATGCAGAGTCGACACCAGACAGAAAGTGTCGACACTTGGAGCTGTGTCGACACTCAGTGAAGAAAAGTGCAGATAGAAAGTGTCGACACAAGGAGCTGTGTCGACACCCAGTGAAGCTGTGTCTACACCAGAAAGTATCGACACTTGGAGCTGTGTCGACACTCAGCAAAAGTCTGCAGAGTCTAAGTACAAGTGTCGACACTCAACACAATGTGTCGACACTATGCAGAAGAGTCAGCACTTGAAGTAAGTGTCGACACTCAACACAATGTGTCGACACTCAACAGAAGAGCCAGCATTTGAAGTATGTGTCGACACCCGGAACAATGTGTCGACACACAGCTGAAGACTCAACACTGGAAGAAAGTGTCGACACATGGAGCTGTGTCGACACTTAGCAAAGAACAGAAAGAACAACAAATTATTCTAAGTACAAGTGTCGACACTATGGGAATGTGTCGACACTCAGCTGAAGTCTCAACAACAAGAAGGTGTGTCGACACAAGGAGCTGTGTCGACACTCAGCAAGATTCAACATAGAAGACTATGTGTCGACACCAAGAAGTAGTGTCGACACTTAACAGATTCAACATAAGAAGATGTGTCGACACAAAGGAGATGTGTCGACACATAGAAGAATTCAGCAAAAGCTAGAAGAACAAGTACTTGTGTCGACACTCAATTTCAGTGTCGACACATGCAGAAGAATCTGTGTCGAGACATACAAGGAGTTGTGTCGACACCTTGTAGACTTGTGTCGACACTTACACAACATTTGTCGACACTTGGACTATAAGTGTCGACAATTAAAGACAGAAAGTCTCGACACTTACAGACAGTTAGAGATTTTCAAGAAGTTACTGAATGATTTGACAGATGCCGTTCCAGCCGGTCTACAGCACCTGTCAGAGATATCAGAAGTCAGTTATGGACCGGACCAGTCGGTTACCATGAAGAAAGCCTATAAATAGGCACCTACAGTTTACAAAAACTGTTGTTGAAAGAAGTTCAAAGTTGTTGAAAGTGGTTTAGAGTTGTTGAAGTAATTATAGTGTTACAAAGAGAATCAACACAAGAAGATCTAGCAGTTCAAGTGCAGATCTAAGAAGTTGGAGAGAGAGGGCTCCATCCAAGAAATCAGCCTTTGGAAATAGGCTGAGAAGAAGGATTCAGATTCAGTCTGGATCTTAAGTGGCAGAGGTTAAGGAACAACTGCAGAGGATTCAGTCTTATTCAGTTCTACTCAAGAAGCTTTGAAGAAAGCTAAGTCAGGGTGAATCCAGCTGAGTTCTTCCAAGAACTCATCAAGAATCTCTCAACTCCCCTCCTTTAATTCTGAGTTGTAGAGTATTATTTGTATTACATTTTTAACTTGTAGGATCCATTGGATCTGAGTGATTGTAAGCCTATATTTATAAAGGCTGAGGGTAGGGCTTGTTAGCCTGAGTGTAGGAGATAGAGATCTCTGAGTGTAGGCCTTGTTGGCTGAGTGTAGGCCTTGGTTGGCTTAGTGTAGGCCTTGATTGGCTGAGTGTAGGCTTTGGGATAAAGCTGAGTTGTAAGGCTTTGGGCCTGAGGTGTAGGAACCAATTTGGGTTCTGAGACAGTGCAGGAGTTTGGCCGAATCTAGTACACTGCTAGATAGGCGAAGGGGGAAAGTGGATGTACCCATATCTTGGGGAACCACTATAAATCACTGTGTGCTGTACTGTGCTGAAATTGTTGCTGTGTATGCTGTGTTGCTGTGATAAACTAGTTAGATTGCTGTGATATAACTGATTGCTGCCAATAAAGTTAGAAAAGAATTAGGTCACCTATTCACCCCCCCTCTAGGTGTTTAGGTACCATATCTTTCAAGTGGTATCAGAGCCAGGTTGCTCAAAACAAGGACTAACAGTCTGAGGAGATCCTTTTTGGCAGATTCAGTGTAAGGGACAACACAGATTCAAGAAATTCAAGAAAATCAAGAAACATGGGTTCCTATGAGAATCACAAGGAATTGGGTTCCATGAAATTACCCATATGCAGAAAGGAGATCTTTGGGATCTGGAAAGAAAGGGTAAGGCTATTTATGGAAGCCTCTGACCCTAGAATCTACATCACAGTTAAGGAAGTGCCTTATGTGCCAATGAAGATTTCAGTATTGGATGCAAATCAGAGAACTCTAAAGGATTTCTCTGAGATGACTAAGGATGAAATTGTCCTGGCCACCATGGACAAGAGGGCACAGAACATAATAGTGAGTGCCATTGATGATGCAACTTTTCAGAACTTAATTCACTGTAAAACAGCAAAAGAGATGTGGGATACTCTCATTGTCTATATGGAAGGTTCTGAAGAAGTTAGGCAAGATAGGAAGTCCTTGCTAAATCAGGAGTATGAAAGCTTTAGGCAAGGAAAGGGTGATAGCATCACTGAGTGCTATAAGAAATTTTACAGAATAGTTAATGAACTCATGTCTTATGGAAGAGAGTTCAGTAACTATGAACTAAATGACAAGTTCTTAAGGTCCCTAACCAAAGATTGGGACACCAAGATCTGTGCCATAAGAGAAATGGCTAAGTTGGGGGAAATTCCTCCCCCCTACACTGTTTGGCAAGCTATTGTCTTATGAAATGCAGTTAACAGTGAGAAAAGAGGAGGAGAAATCAACAAGGACTGAGCACAAAGAAAGAACTGTTGCTTTCAAGACAGAAGTTCCCAGAAAGTGCAGGAATAAGTCTTCAACTCCACCTCTAGAGGTAGTTGAATCAGAGTCTGATGAGTCTGTCAGCACAAAGTCTAAGAGCAGTGAAAGTGATGAAGACTTTGCTGCTTTTACTAGACACTTTCAGAAGTTTTTGAAAAAGAAACATTGGAGGTCAAGGCCTTCTACATCACAAGGAAAGGAAGACTCTTATCAGAAAAAGAGGTCTTCAAAGAATGACAAGAAAAGGAGAAAATCAAGCAAGGCAACTGGTTCAAAAATTGTTTGCTATTGCTGCAATAGACAGGGCCATGTTATTGCAGATTGTCCAGAGAAGAGAAAGGAATCTGGTGACAGGAAAAAGACTCACTTCAAAGGGAAGAAAGAAAAGTCTTTTGTTGCTAAGAAGGAGAAGACTCTATCAGATATCTCTTCTTCAGAAACTGAGTCTGAGGCTGAATCCTACATAGGGCTGTTTGCTGAAGAAGAAGAGGAAGAATTCATGCAGATCTTGGAGTCAATTTATGAACAAGAAGACAGTCATTGCCAAGGGCTAATGGATTTGACAGACAGTGCCAAAATCCTGGAGCAGCCAGGACCCAGTCAGGTACAAAGCTCAAGTTTAAATTCAGTTTCTTGTTCTAGTTCAGATTCAGATTCTTCTTCATCAAGTGATGAGAATGTATCTGAGTCTGAGGATGATATTCATCAACTTATAGATGAATATAGAGTGCTGTTGCAAGCTTACAAGAAAAGCAAGATCCTAGCCAAAAGTCAGGCAAAGGAAATTGCTGATCTTAAAGCTGCTGCAACAGATTTTGAGAAGCAATTTGATCAAAAACTGAATGAGGTAGCCAGACTGAAACACATTACTGTGATTCAGATGGGAACTATCACCTATAAGAATGATCAAATTAAGAGACTGGAGATCAATCTTCAGAAAGAGAGAGAGCTTGTTGCTAGGTTTTCAAAACCTAAATCAGTGCTACCCTTAATTGATGAATTTGTTCATCATAAAGGCAAGGCTGGGCTGGGTTTTGTTAGACCTGCAGGGACTGAGCAGTCCAAGTATAAGTCCAAGGGCAAAGCCCCAACATTCAACAAGCCTGCTGTAGTCAAGACAGCCAAGGCAGTACCTAAGCAAAGGTACAATAAATTTGAATGTTGGTGCTGTGGCAAAGTTGGCCATTTTACAGTAGACTGTTGGCACAATGTGAGTGCCAAAGTGAGTTCCAAACTACCTGTTGAAAAGCCAGTAGGTAGGTTTGTCAAATTGCAAACTAACAATCACCAAGGACCCAAGAATACTTTGGGTTCTAAGGTTCATTAATTTGTTTTGCAGGTGAGTCCAAGTGGCCATACCCCTACATGGTACTTGGACAGTGGATGTTCCAGACATATGACTGGAACTAGGGGACTACTGAAGGACTACATTCCAATCAAAAATGGCCCTAAAGTGACCTTTGGTGGTTCTGAAAAAGGAATCATCAAAGGGTTTGGTAACATTTCTTCAAACTTAGTTACCGTTACTCAAGTGGCTTATGTTAAAGGGTTGAAACATAACCTAATAAGTATAAGTCAATTAAGTGATGTAGGGTATGACATCTCATTTGTTAAAAATGGTTGTCATATCAAGAGGTCAAGTGATCAAGAGATCATTTTGACAGTTTATAGGAAGAGGAATGTCTACTGCCTAGACATTATGATTGAGAACAATGGTTCTCCAGTTTGTCTTGTAGCTGATGAGACAGTCTCTCATTGTGTCAAATGGTACAAGAGGCTAGCCCATCTTAACTACAAGACTATTAGCAAACTCTTTAGCAAAGAGTTAGTGAGGAATGGTCCTCAAGTTAAGTGTGTTAAAGATGGCATTTGCTCAGCTTGTCAGAAGGGCAAGCAGACTAAATCCACCTTTAGAAGCATAGATAACAAAGATGACGTGAGGTGTTTGTACCTCTTGTATTTGGATCTTTTTGGTCCAATGCCAGTTCACAGCTTAGGTAGGAAGGTCTATACCCTTGTAGTTGTAGATGACTACTCAAGGTTTTCCTGGGTGTTCTTCTTAAGACAGAAATCTGAAACACCTAGTGTCTTCTACAGCTTTGTCAAGCAAATTCAGAATGAACTAAATAGTACTGTGGTCAAAATTAGAAGTGACCATGGTACTGAGTTTCAGTCTGAAAGCATGACAAAACTATGTG
The DNA here is from genome assembly GCA_039583875.1 of Platanthera guangdongensis. NCBI lineage: Eukaryota > Viridiplantae > Streptophyta > Magnoliopsida > Asparagales > Orchidaceae > Platanthera > Platanthera guangdongensis. Next base: position 98,846,424 of record CM077148.1, on the reverse strand, counting down.
AAGACTTTGGGTTATTTCAAGAATTCTCTTCACCTAGAACACCTCAGCAAAATGATATTGCTGAGAGGAAGAATAGGACCTTGATAGAGGCTGGTAGAACCCTACTAAGTGATACATCACTGCCAGAGTATTTCTGGGCTGAAGCAGTTAACACTGCATGCCATGTTATAAATAGGGCTACCATCACTAAAGGGCTAAACAAGACCCCCTATGAAATTGTGAAAGGCAGGAGACCAAACCTATCCTACTTCAGGATCTTTGGTTGTAAATGATTCATACTTAACAATGGAAAGTCTTACTTAACTAAGTTTGCTGCCAAGTCCCAAGAGGGAATTTTTGTTGGGTACAGCAATAATAGTAAGGCTTATAGAGTCTACAACTTGACTACACAAGTTGTAGAAGAATCAGTGCATGAAGTTTTTGATGAGACAAAACTTATTAATAATGAGTTGTCTAGCAATGTATACAGCCCCACAGGTTTGACAAAGACAATGGACAAGCTTACTATAGAAGAGGTGCCTGCTGCAAGACAGCAAGGAGAGGAGAGTAGCTGTTGTCCAGGGGGAGAACTACATGTGCCAATTACTGAAGAAATCCAAGGAATACAGCATGATGCAGATGCTGAAGTGGTTCAACCTGAAGTGAGGATGCCTCCAGCCCACAGGCATCTTAGAGATCATCCAGTAGAGCTGATTATTGGAGATCCAAGACAAGGAGTTCAAACTAGGAGCAGAAATCAGGATGCTGCAATCTATTCCAGCTTTTTGTCTCAAGTTGAACCTAAAAGATTTGAAGAAGCAATACAAGATCCACAATGGACTGAAGCAATGCAAGAAGAGCTTAATCAGTTCAAGAGGTGCAAGGTTTGGGAACTTGTTCCTAAACCTAAAGACGACAATGTAATAGGAGTTAAGTGGATCTACATGAATAAGATGGATGAACAAGGTGTCATCATTAAGAATAAAGCTAGACTAGTTGCTAAAGGATATAGGCAAGAAGAAGGTATTGACTTTGATCAAACCTTTGCTCCAGTAGCCAGACTGGAAGCTATAAGAATGTTCTTGGCCTATGCAACCTATCAAGGATTCAAGGTATACCAAATGGATGTCAAGTCAGCATTCCTAAATGGTAATTTGAAAGAAGAAGTCTATGTGGAGCAGCCTGCAGGTTTTGTTGATCCAACTCTACCTCATTATGTTTATAGACTTAGGAAAGCTTTGTATGGGTTAAAGCAAGCTCCTAGAGCTTGGTATGAAACCCTAACTAGTTTCCTCATTGAGAACAAGTTCTCAAGGGGGAAAATAGATAAGACTCTATTCCTTAGGGAATCTAGAGGCAAAGTCATACTAGTCCAAATATATGTAGATGACATTATATTTTGGTCTACTGAAAGCAGCCTTTGCAAAAAGTTTGCAAAACTTATGCAAGGTCAGTTTGAGATGAGTAGTATGGGAGAGCTGAAGTTTTTCTTGGGTCTCCAAGTTAAACAAACTGAGAGTGGTTTGTCCATTTGTCAGTCAAAGTTCACCCTAGAACTCATAAGGAAGTATGGTATGGATTCATCCAGTACCATGAAGACTCCTATGGGGTCAAGTATGTCTCTTAGCAAGGATGATACAGGGAAACCTGTAGATGAAACCTTGTATAGAGGGATAGTTGGCTCCTGATGACTAGTTTTAGTCATCATTTTTGGGGGTAATTTAGTATTCAAAATGCCTAATTTTATTTATATTTTATGATTGTTATTTCATGTTTTAATGTCTCTTTACAATATTTTAATTACTAGTGTTATTAGAGTTTTGATATAAAAATTTATATAGTCTTATTATATGTATTATGTTATTATATGTTATGTCATGTTATAGTTAATGATATGTCGTAATATTTTAATTTTAATGTTGTAATGTTTTTATTATTATTGTGTTTTAAAATCTTGTTTTAATTTTGTTATTTTATGTAGACTAATCCATGATTGTATTGTCTCTTTTTTCTTTTGTAGGTTCAAGCCCACCTAGCCTCCTACCCGACCACTTATGGTGCAGCCCCTACATGCAGCCCTTGAAGATTGGAGCAGCCCTTCAACATCCGTAAAGCCCACATGATGCAGCCCTCTTTATGTAGCAGCCCGGCCCTCTCCTTGGTGCAGCCCGGCCACCCATTTACTTCAAAAATGCAGCCCACTTCAAAGATACATGCAGCCCAAGCTCCTCTTCAAGCCCAAAACCGAGCCCATGCATCCAACCACCTTTGCATGGCTCCCCTTTTCATGCATGGCCGGCCACCTCATGCCCTCTCTCCCCTCCTCATTAATTTCCACATGCATGAACCCCCCTTTTCATACATGGCCGGCCACATTCCTTCCCCTTCTTTTATTTCTTGTTTTTATTATTCTACATTACCCCCCTTTTTCTTCATCTCTCTCCTTTTTTATTATTTTTCTCCACTCTTTATTACCATCCATTCCCCCTCTTATATTTATTTCATTTCTTTTTAATTTATATGCATGAATGTATCTTCTCCCTCTTCCTTCATTTAATATCATGCATGAATCATCCCTCTCTCTCCCCTCATTAAATATATCATGCATGAACATTCTTCCCCCCCATGGCCGGCCACCCTTGATCTCCCCCTTCTTCTAGATGCTTCCCTCCTCTCCTATAAAAGGAACCCAAGACCCATACTTTGGAGAGTAGTTTTCCTTAAGAGTTTTTCCTTTGGAGTTAGATTGAGAGGTTGGATTGGATTTTGGAGAGCAAGTGAAGTGCTAGTTTAAGTGGAGAGTGCTTGTGAGTGTTGGTTTTATTATTGTATTAGTTTTCTTTTCAATTAGTGCAAGTTTTCTTTATAGCATAATCTCGTCTTTTTTTTATTTTGTGTACTCCTTTTTGCAAGTAATGAAAATATTTCTCTCTTCTCTTTATTTTGTTGTTTCCTTTTGCAATATGCATAGCTAATTCCCTCTTAGCATTTGATCATGAGGATCCATGATTTGAAATGAGAATTATTTTTATTTCATAGTTTTATTTTTGCGTAATTCTACTCAGTCCTTCTTTGAATAATTATTGTGTCGACTCCGTATTTCCGGTATACGGTAGTAGGCTTATGATCTCATATTCGAGTAGCCGAGAGGCTCGTGGATGTGAAAGATCACTCAAAGAAGGAAGGAGTTGAATGCAACCCTAGAGATAGGACGACGTAAATCCTCCGGATTGGAGTCAAATTCAATAGTGCGGATCACCTCGATAATGCAAATTTAGGCTTCTTTGGTTTGTAAAGAGATTTCGATCGAAGAGTCTATAAGTTAGGAGACCTAATGCTCTAGCGAGATTTTGTCTTATTTTCGGATCCGTCACGGCCGAGTTGGATTTGCAAATTTAAAACTATGCCGTTTTATTTTCTCGTTTCATTTCATGGTGAATCAATGATCGAATGCTAGCTTTTTTTATTTAAGTTTTCATCTCGCAATTTATCGTTCATTTTACTTTATAAAATTCTCAAAATCCCAATAGACTTCCGGTAGGATAATAGTTAGAGCGTGAGTAGAAGTAATTGACAGCCCCGTGTTTAAATACGACCTTGGTACTACGATTCGACAGGTACGCTTGCCTGTTTGGGTTTTGGCCCACCAAGTTTTTGGCGCCGTTGCCGGGGACTTTTCTTCGTCAATATTTTGAAAACGCTTGCGCTATTACTTCTCCAAAAATCAAAAAAAAATTATAATTTATATATTTAAATATTTATAATCAACCCACTTCACCTTATTTCTGCCCCACCTAAAGTCTCTCGAAAAGGGTAAGGGGCTTTAAGCGCCACCATTTTACCTAGTACCGGGCGAACCCTTCACTGGGTAGTCCTCGGGAAGTTCGAGAGCCAAGCCGTCTAAAAAAAAATCTTTTTTTTCAAAAAAACAAAACAAAAAAATTTTCCTTTCTTCTTTTTCTTTCTTTTCCAAGCTTTCATCTTCCCTCGTTTTCTTTACTAGTGCATGACCCGAGCGAATCCGTCGCTACTTGTTGATTTAGACCCAGAAATCGAACGCTCCTTTCGGAGACAACTACGATTCGGGGCTTCCACTTCTCAAACAGCGGTTGAGGATTCCTTCGGGGATTGTAATTATTCTGCAATGGGAGATCCCAACCCAGGAGTGGCTCAGCAAAGGACTATGTCCGATTATGCTCGACCCAACCTGGAGGGGACTGAAACAAGTATTGTTCGACCTGCAATTGCGAACAATAACTTCGAGCTTAAGCCTAGCATCATACAAATGGTGCAGAAATATGTACAGTTCGACGAATTACAAGATGAAGATCCGAACTTGCATATTGCAAATTTTCTTGAAATCTGTGACACCTTTAAAATTAATGGTGTCTCAGATGATGCTATAAGGCTAAGACTCTTCCCCTTCTCCTTAAGAACTAAAGCCAAACAGTGGTTGAGCTCTCTTCCAAGAGGATCAATCACTACTTGGAACATTTTAACTGAAAAATTTCTTTCTCGTTATTTTCCCCCCGCCAAAACTGCTAAGCTTCGAAATGATATAACTTCATATTCTCAAATTGATTCTGAGACCCTCTATGACACTTGGGAGAGGTTCAAAGAACTTTTGAGAAGATGCCCACATCATGCTCTGCCTGTATGGTTGCAGGTTCAGACATTTTATAATGGGCTAAACCAAGAGACAAAGCAAATGATAGATGCCGCTTCCGCTGGTTCTTTAGACCGCAAAACTCCGGAAGCCGCTCTTGAGCTTATCGATGACATGGCGATGAACACTTATCAGTGGAATTCGTCCAGGTCTCGCCCATCTAAACCTGCAGGTATCTATGAAGTGGATTCGGTGACGCAACTGGCGATGCAAGTGGAAATGCTGAACAAGAAGATCTCGGAGATGACTGCTCCCTCCGCTGCTAAGGTATATGAAAATGCTGCTGCTGCCGAGCAGGTGGATTATCTGGGGAACATACCCAGGCCTGCTCAAAATAATTCTGCCAATAATTTTTCTACTTTTTCGAATTTTTCTTCTCCTCCTGGTTTTAATGCTGCTACGAATTCTTATCATCCTGGATGGCGTAACCATCCTAATTTTTCATGGAGTAATAATGCTAACGTAGTACGCCCACCGCACGATTTTACACCACCACCACCACCACAACAAAATTTTCAAAAACCTTCCCCTTTGGAAGAGATCTTTGCTAAGTATATAAGCTCAAACGATGTTACTATTAGAAACATAACAGGATCAATTAAAAATTTAGAAAATCAGGTCGGCCAACTCGCTAAGGCTTCTTATGAGAGACCACCTGGAACTCTTCCCTCGAACACTGAACCTAACCCAAGGGAACACGCAAATGCAATTTCCCTTCGGAGCGGTAAAGTTGTTAACGAGCCCACCACAAGGGAAGAGCCAAGGGTGATTGTCCCTCCTGTTTGTACCCCCATGGAAAATGACAACTTAGATCTTGAAAAAGAAAAATCTACACTTGAAAAAGAAAAGGATAGCTCTATTATTTCTGATTCTGAAAAAAAGACAAATGGTTTTCAAAATGATGCTCCAATTGTTCTAAAGGAATTTCTGCCACCTCCTTATCCGGCTAGACTTAGGCAAGAAAAATTAGATAATCAATATCAACGCTTTCTTGAAATATTTAAACAAATTCATATTAATTTGCCGTTTCATGAAGCGATTAGCCAAATGCCTAAGTACGCCAAATATCTTAAAGATTTATTAACGAACAAGACGAAATTGGAGAACTTATCGCATGTAACATTGAATGAAGAATGCTCGGCAGTCATTAAAAATTCTAATCTGCCTAAAAAGATAAACGATCCGGGTAGTTTTTCCATTCCTTGCATCTTTGGTGATCTTTTCGTTAAACACGCGTTAGCGGATCTAGGAGCGAGCATCAATTTGATGCCCTTTTCTTTATTCAAAAAGCTAGGATTAGGCACTCTTAGCCCTACAAGAATGAGTATCCAGTTAGCCGATAGGTCTATCAAGTATCCACTAGGTATAGTTGAGGACGTGCTAGTAAAGGTCGACAAATTCATCTTCCCGGTGGATTTTGTCATTCTTGATATTGAAGAGGACGTCGAGGTTCCTCTTATCCTTGGACGACCATTTCTAGCCACCTCTCGAGCGGTTATAGGCGTTAGTAACGGAAAGTTGTTTTTGCGTGTGGGAGATGATGAGGTCACATTTTCAATTAATCAATCAATGAAAAATTCCTTACAAAATGATGACTCATGCTTCTTTATTGATGTTTTAAATGAAGATTCTTCCCTTTCCCTTTCCAACATCTCTTCAAATGAATTTTCCTCTTCTTTTTCTGAAATTTCTTCACATGATTTTGAAAACACGGTTATGTCAGCACAAGCAAATTTTGAAAATGATTATGTCTTTGGTAGAAACAAGTATGCAAATCTTATTTTTGAAAAAGAAAAGAATTTGAAAAACTCTTATAACGAGCCGCCCCATCTTGATTTAAAACCACTCCCTGATCATCTAAAATATGCCTTTCTTGAAAAAAATTCTAAGTTGCCCGTTATAATCTCGGCCTATTTATATCAATCCGAAAACGATCAGTTGATCGAAGTACTACAGAAGCATCGCCGAGCTATAGCGTGGCAAATTTGTGATATTCCTGGCATAAGCCCCTCCTTCTGCACACACAAAATATTTTTTGACAATAATCCTAAGGGTGTAGTTCAACCACAACGTCGTCTTAATCCAAATATGAAAGAGGTTGTGAAGGAAGAGGTGCTTAAGTTATTAGATGCGGGGGTAATTTATCCGATTTCCGATAGTCAGTGGGTGAGTCCGGTACAGGTTGTTCCTAAGAAGGGAGGGATTACGGTAGTACCAAATGAAAATAACGACTTAATTCCAACTAGGACGATAACGGGATGGAGGATGTGCATCAATTACCGTAAGCTAAACGATGCCACTCGAAAAGATCACTTCCCCCTCCCCTTTATCGATCAAATTCTAGAACGTTTATCCGGGCACAATTTTTATTGCTTCCTCGACGGTCTCTCGGGATACTTTCAAATCCCTATCGCACCCGAGGACCAAGAGAAGACGACATTCACCTGCCCCTTCGGAACTTTTGCTTATCGTAGAATGCCTTTCGGACTATGCAACGCACCCGCCACCTTTCAGCGGTGTATGCTTGCTATTTTTGATAAATACGTCGAGAATATTATGGAAATATTTATGGACGATTTTTCTGTTTTTGGCGACTCCTTTAATTTATGTTTAGAAAATTTGGAAAAAGTTTTACAACGCTGCGAGGAAACGAATCTAGTTTTAAATTGGGAGAAGTGTCACTTTATGGTACGCGAAGGTTTAGTCCTTGGCCACAACATTTCCGCTAGGGGAATTGAAGTGGACAAGGCAAAAATTGAAGTAATTGAAAAGTTACCGCCGCCTACAAATATTAAAGCAATTAGAAGTTTTTTAGGGCATGCGGGTTTTTATCGACGATTCATTAAAAACTTTTCAAAAATTACTAAGCCTCTCACCCACCTTCTCGAAAAAGACACTCCTTTCGTTTTTGATGAATCATGTCTCGCGACATTTGAATTAATTAAATCTAAACTTATAAATGCTCCTATTTTGATCGCCCCAGTTTGGGATCTACCTTTCGAAATCATGTGTGATGCTAGTAATCATGCGGTAGGTGCGGTTTTAGGTCAACGAATCGCTAAGAACTTTCATCTGATTTTCTACGCTAGTAAAACTCTCACTTCTGCGCAAGAAAATTACACCACGACGGAGATAGAGCTCTTAGCGGTTATTTTTGCTTTTGATAAATTCCGACCATATGTTACACTTTCTAAGGTTATTGTTTTCACGGATCATTCTGCTCTGAAGTACCTCCTTTCTAAACCGGATGCCAAGCCGCGTCTTATCCGTTGGATCCTCTTACTTCAAGAATTCGACTTGGATATTCGGGATAAGAAAGGAGCGGAAAACTTAGCAGCTGATCATCTCTCTCGTCTTGAAAATCCCAATCTAGATCTTTTAAATGAAACTTTTATTAATGATTCTTTTTCGGATGAGCGTCTTTTTACTATTTCTTCATCTCCTACCCCCTGGTTTGCCGATCTGCCCAATTATCTTGTGGCCCGGGTCCTTCCGAAAGAATACTCCACTCACCAAAAGAAGAAATTCTTTTCGGAGTTGAAGTATTATTTTTGGGAAGACCCATTTCTATTTCGCATTTGTGCGGACCAGGTGGTAAGGAGATGTGTTTCACGGGAAGAGGGTCACCAAATTTTAAAACATGTTCATGAAGGTCCAACTGGCGGGCACTATCAAGCTAACCGCACCGCACACAAAGTACTTAGTGCTGGCTTCTATTGGCCAGGCATATTTAAAGATGCACAAATCTTTGTGGGCGGGTGCGATCGATGCCAGCGGACTGGAAATCTCTCAAATAAAAATGAAATGGAACAAAACTACTTTCTCGAATGCGAAGTTTTTGATCTATGGGGCATAGACTTTGTCGGCCCATTTCCCTCCAGCTTAGGAAATAAATATATTCTAGTCACAGTCGATTATGTTTCTAGGTGGGTAGAGGCCCAAGCTCTACCAAATAATGATGCTCGCGTTGTTGTCAATTTTTTTAAAAAATTATTTTCTCGCTTTGGTTTTCCTCGAGCGATCGTTAGTGATAGGGGAAGTCATTTTTGCAACGCTCAACTCACTAAGGCTTTAGCCAAATATGGCGTTACGCATAAATTATCCACTGCTTATCACCCCCAAACTAACGGTCAGGTCGAGGTAGTCAATCGCGAACTTAAACGAATTTTGGAAAAAAACGTTTCTACTTCTCGTAAGGATTGGTCTTTAAAATTGGACGATGCTCTGTGGGCCTATCGGACAGCGTACAAGACCGCCATCGGTTGTACTCCTTTCCGATTAGTCTATAGAAAATCGTGTCATCTTCCGGTAGAAGTAGAACACCGTGCGTACTGAGCGTTAAAGTTTTTCAATTTCGATCCGCACTCGGTCGGCGAGCATAGAAAAAACCAACTAAATGAGCTTGACGAGTGGCGAGCGTACGCATACGAAAATAATAAAATTTATAAAGAACGCACGAAATTGTATCACGATAAGAACCTGCGCCACCCTAAAACTTTTAAACCAGGCGATCAAGTTCTTCTTTTTAATTCGCGTTTACGTCTCTTCCCGGGAAAGCTCAAATCTAGATGGTCCGGACCGTTCACGGTCAAGGATGTTTTTCCTTACGGCACTGTGCTACTTTCACACCCCGATAAGGGGGACTTTAAAGTTAATGGCCATAGACTTAAACTTTATTTTTCTAATGATTATGTGCCTCCTGCAAAGGAGAATCTTGTGTTGGACTCTTAAACATTTATCTTGTGTGGGACAATTTTTTTTTATTTTATTTTTGGACTTATTATTATTATTCTAAAACTCTTTTATTCGGACTTTAAATGATTGTAATAAAAAAATATTATCGAGCATCTGCCCATGGACTCTATCTATTTTTTGCTTTTATTTTGCTCTTCCTACCGGAGGCCAATCAAGTCCATGTTCGTGGTCGCCGCTCCGCCGTTGCTGATATCAGATGGATCAAGTCATACCTGCTGACGATCAAGTACTCTAAAAAGCAAGCATGGGGGAGCGACATCCGCCTTCATCTCACAAACCCGAGGAAGTCCTGTTCTTATTTATTTACTTTTCCTGCATTTTTCTTTTTCTCTTCTTCTCAGTCCCCTTCTCTTTTTCTTTATATTTCCTTCATTGAGGGCAATGAAGAATTTAAGCATGGGGGGGTCTAGTTCCTTTTGGTCCTTTCTTTCTGTTTTTCTTCTTTAAAAAATTAATATTATGCTAGTATAGTATAGTATGTTATGTCATCAAAATCCAAAAAAATTATAAAATATAAAACCCCAAAAAATTAGAAAAACAAAAATCAAAAAATTGTGCTAAAATCTATTTGAAAAACAAAACCTAAAATTATTTCTATCTTTATTTTTATGTTTCTTCTAGTGAAGTGTAGGCCCGTGCGGTTTTTGTAGTTATATGTAAAATCCTTTGAAAATGTTTTCTAAACTTATCATTTTAGCATAGTTTAGTTCTACTAGTTTCTTTTTCTTAAATATAGTTATCCGATTTTTATGTTATAAGTAGCAATTTGTAGTTATGTCTTTTTATTCGGTTAGTTGCTTACGAATGGTTGCTAGGTATCATTAGCTCTTTTTCATTTGCGAGGTAGTCTTTCTTGGTGTCTAGAACTTGTACCAAGCTACTCTCGAAGCATTTGCGCCGTTTTTACGTTCTTTAGAAATGATTTAGGCCACCATTTGAATAGTTTGAGCTTTTCTTGCCCACCAAAAACAAAACCCTTGCAAAATAATTTTGGGCCTTTTTCCTTATTTTCTTTGTTTTTAGCTCCACCTTTCATTTCATTATGTTCACCAAAGCCAAATATCTTTCCTATTTTTGCACTATAAATTTGAGCTTAAAAATTATTTTTGTGGGAAGGGTATTATTTTTGGAATGAATAGGAAATTCTCAAGCTTATTTTTGGAGCTTTCTTATCAAATGTTATTCAAAAAAAAAAGTTGAGAAAAAAAATATATCATTACAAAATCAAAAAAAAAATGAATGCAAAAAGTTGATGTTTGGCCAAGTTTATAAAAGAAAAATTTTCATGGCCTTGTTTTTGTAGTTTCATATTGGAAAAATGACATACTCGTTATTTCTCACTTTTTTATGCTATGTTTATTTTTGAGCTCACCTTGGTTTAGTGCCTAAAACCTTCATGTTTATCTTTGATTCCACTTCCTAATCATTTACCTAAGCCAAGTTTTAATGCCTAGTAGAAGTCCTATTGATCTTAGAACGTAAATTCGTGTAGTGGAGAAAGTGTGAACGTACAAGCCTATGGCCACCATCATTGATGGATTTCTTTGGAGGTTATCTTGGAGTGTTTTAGGGTTAATGTTTATCTAGCAACCGAGTAGTTTGTTAATGCGCCGTTTATTTAGAACCTCTACTTTTGTTTTCCTTATTTTCATTTATTTTGGATGCCTTGTTTTAAGATTTAGAAATTAGTAGACTTTTCTTATGTTTTAATGAGATTTTTAGGGTTCCATTTTAAAATTTTCTATTGTGCACTTCTCACCCCACTAGTTGATAATATGAATATTAGGATAGTTTAATTTTTCATGTTTTGTTTTTTTCTTAGCTATGGAACTTAAAAATATATATATATCTTTTGTTTTCTTTTTGCTCCTCCCTAGTTTTTATTTCTATTTGCTTGAGGGCAAGCAAATGTCTAAGCATGGGGGAATTTGATGACTAGTTTTAGTCATCCTTTTTGGGGGTAATTTAGTATTCAAAATGCCTAATTTTTTTTATATTTTATGATTGTTATTTCATGTTTTAATGTCTCTTTACAATATTTTAATTACTAGTGTTATTAGAGTTTTGATATAAAAATTTATATAGTCTTATTATATGTATTATGTTATTATATGTTATGTCATGTTATAGTTAATGATATGTCGTAATATTTTAATTTTAATGTTGTAATGTTTTTATTATTATTGTGTTTTAAAATCTTGTTTTAATTTTGTTATTTTATGTAGACTAATCCATGATTGTATTGTCTCTTTTTTCTTTTGTAGGTTCAAGCCCACCTAGCCTCCTACCCGACCACTTATGGTGCAGCCCCTACATGCAGCCCTTGAAGATTGGAGCAGCCCTTCAACATCCGTAAAGCCCACATGATGCAGCCCTCTTTATGTAGAAGTCCGGCCCTCTCCTTGGTGCAGCCCGGCCACCCATTTACTTCAAAAATGCAGCCCACTTCAAAGATACATGCAGCCCAAGCTCCTCTTCAAGCCCAAAACCGAGCCCATGCATCCAACCACCTTTGCATGGCTCCCCTTTTCATGCATGGCCGGCCACCTCATGCCCTCTCTCCCCTCCTCATTAATTTCCACATGCATGAACCCCCCTTTTCATACATGGCCGGCCACATTCCTTCCCCTTCTTTTATTTCTTGTTTTTATTATTCTACATTCCCCCCCTTTTTCTTCATCTCTCTCCTTTTTTATTATTTTTCTCCACTCTTTATTACCATCCATCCCCCCTCTTATATTTATTTCATTTCTTTTTAATTTATATGCATGAATGTATCTTCTCCCTCTTCCTTCATTTAATATCATGCATGAATCATCCCTCTCTCTCCCCTCATTAAATATATCATGCATGAACATTCTTCCCCCCCATGGCCGGCCACCCTTGATCACCCCCTTCTTCTAGATGCTTCCCTCGTATCCTATAAAAGGAACCCAAGACCCATACTTTGGAGAGTAGTTTTCCTTAAGAGTTTTTCCTTTGGAGTTAGATTGAGAGGTTGGATTGGATTTTGGAGAGCAAGTGAAGTGCTAGTTTAAGTGGAGAGTGCTTGTGAGTGTTGGTTTTATTATTGTATTAGTTTTCTTTTCAATTAGTGCAAGTTTTCTTTATAGCATAATCTTGTCTTTTTTTTATTTTGTGTACTTCTTTTTGCAAGTAATGAAAATATTTCTCTCTTCTCTTTATTTTGTTGTTTCCTTTTGCAATATGCATAGCTAATTCCCTCTTAGCATTTGATCATGAGGATCCATGATTTGAAATGAGAATTATTTTTATTTCATAGTTTTATTTTTGCGTAATTCTACTCGGTCCTTCTTTGAATAATTATTGTGTCGACTCCGTATTTCCGTTATACGGTAGTAGGCTTATGATCTCATATTCGAGTAGCCGAGAGGCTCGTGGATGTGAAAGATCACTCAAAGAAGGAAGGAGTTGAATGCAACCCTAGAGATAGGACGACGTAAATCCTCCAGATTGTAGTCAAATCCAATAGTGCGGATCACCTCGATAATGCAACTTTAGGCTTCTTTGGTTTGTAAAGAGATTTCGATCGAAGAGTCTATAAGTTAGGAGACCTAATGCTCTAGCGAGATTTTGTCTTATTTTCGGATCCGTCACGGCCGAGTTGGATTTGCAAATTTAAAACTATGCCCTTTTATTTTCTCGTTTCATTTCATGGTGAATCAATGATAGAATGCTAGCTTTTTTTATTTAAGTTTTCGTCTCGCAATTTATCGTTCATTTTACTTTAAAAAATTCTCAAAATCCCAATAGTCTTCCGGTAGGATAATAGTTAGAGCGTGAGTAGAAGTAATTGACAGCCCCGTGTTTAAATACGACCTTGGTACTACGATTCGACAGGTACGCTTGCCTGTTTGGGTTTTGGCCCACCAGCTCCGTATTATACTTGACTGCTAGTAGACCAGACATCATGTATGCTACATGTGTTTGTGCAAGGTATCAAGCCTGCCCTAAAGAGTCTCACTTGACTGCTGTCAAGAGAATTTTGAGATATCTAAAGGGCACTCCCTATCTAGGCCTCTGGTACCCTAGGAATGGAGACTTTGATCTAACAGGTTATTCAGATGCAGACTTTACAGGATGCAAAGAGGACAGAAAGAGTACTAATGGAACCTTTCAATTCCTAGGTGGGAGACTAATTTCATGGAGCAGCAAAAAGCAGACTAGTGTGGCTATATCCACAGCTGAGTCAGAGTATGTGGCTGCAGGAAGTTGCTGTGCTCAACTTCTGTGGATTCAACATCAGCTAGAGGACTATGGATTTCAGGTAAGTAGAACTCCACTTTACTGTGATTCTACTGGTGCTATTTCAATAGCTAATAACCCTGTATCCCATTGTAGGACAAAACATATTGAAATTAAATATCACTTTCTTAGGGAGCATGTAGAAAGAAATGATATTGTACTTGAATATGTTAAAACAGATGAACAAGTAGCTGATATGTCTACTAAGCCACTAGAAGAAGCTAAGTTCAATAGATTCAAAATTGAACTAGGAATGATAAACTTAGAGTAAGTTTACAGATTTGAAAATGACTAAGTAAAAAGGTGTCGACACATAGACAAGTCTATGTCGACACAGAATAGTGGTGTCGACACTTTAGGAGAAAGGTGTCGACACATCTAGGAATGTGGTGTCGACACTTCAGAATGATAGTGTCGACACATGTCAAGTAGGTGTCGACACATCCTATGTGGTGTCGACACTTAAGTTTTACTCAGAATTTTTCTAAGTAAAGTCTCGACAATGTGTCGAGTTGTGTTGTGTCGACACATAACCAAGTGTCGACATATAAAATCTGTTGACTAAACTTGTGTCGACACATATATGTCGAGACATTATAAGTCAGTGTCGACACTTATTACCAATGTCGACACATGTTAAGCTAGCTGTCCCGCCTGTTCATCTTCAAAATTAGACAGGTATAAATAGGGTTCTGTCTTTGTTTGTCGACACGCTTTCAAAGTTTCGAGCCAAAACTCCTGTGTCGACACCTCTCTTTTCTCAAGACTAATTCTCCAAACCCTAATGGCTCCTAAGCTTGAGGAGAACGTTAACGAGGGCTATGAGCTAGTGCGAGGCGCGTTCGATGAAGCTGATCAAGAAATCAAGTCAGTGGTAACCCTAGTCGCCAATTCTGGACTAGAATACTTGGTTTCAGAACCAACAAAGATTTGGAAAAAGGAAGTTCTTGAATTCCTTAATGGAGCTGCTGTAGATGACTCTGGATATAGAATCAAATCCAGAGTTCATGGATCTAAAGTCAAGATTTCACCAAAAAGTCTGAGGAAGGTACTCCAGCTACCTAAAACACAAGATGAAGAAGAAGTAACTGCATCCAAGACCAGGGAAGCCCTTACCTGGTGTGGACTTGATCCAAAGATGAAGATAGGATCTGTCTTTAACAGGAAAGGCATGAACAGTCAAGGAAAATTCATGTCTGAGATTGTGGGCAAGGTTATTCTCAGTAAGCCTGGAGGGCATGACAGGGTGTCTGCCTCTATGTTTGGAATTATGACTAGAATCATATTCACTCTGAAAACAGACTGGTCAATAGTGGTTTTTGACAAGATCAAGGAGAGCTTGAAGAAGCCCAATCTGGGTAGAATTATAAGTCTCTACCTAGCTGGTATAATACCAGAGGTAATGAGCAATGCTGCTGGAAGTAAGATCAAGCACATGAGGAATATGGATCAAAGGATATTTTCCAGATGGGACACGGTGTTGTCCAAGGAAGTGGCAATCCCAGAGAAGCCAGTTACTGAGAAGGAGACTCCTCCAAGGAAGAAAAGGAAGACAACTGCTGTGACACAGGAGTCCTCCAGCAGTTCAGGGAGTGAAGAACAAGTTGTTTTCACTCCTGATGCTCAAGAGGAAGTGGCTGCAGAGAAGACCCCTGCTGCTCAAGATGTAGCTGAGATCCAGGGGGAGCTGCCTCAAGCTAGCCCCATACATAGGGATCACAGCCAGGGGGAGCTTCCAGTTGTAGAAGAACCCTCTACTCTGGACAGTGAGCAAGCCACTAACATCATCCGAGAGGTACTCATTGATCTAAATACATTGAATTTTTCTATAGTAGATTCTGATTTGTCTGATGTACATCAGCAAACTCAGCTAGACAGTCAAGAACCAGATGTTGTTATCCAAGACACATCTGTTGTACTAGAAGTGGTTCCTGATCAAGTAGTTGAAGAACCAAGAACTTTTCCAGCTTCTTCACCTCAAGAGTTTACAATGGAAGATTTATTCCTAAATCTAGATCAAGAAGATTTTGATATGGACAAGGATGCTGCTGCTGAAGATAAGAGTGCTGCTGCTGAGGGGGAGCACATGGAAGTTCTGGAAGAGCCTATTAGGCAAGAAACTGAAAAGGCAACTGCTGTGCAAGCTGACAAACCTCCAAGCCCTAAGGAAAGGGTTGAAATAGCTAGCAGTTCAGAATCTAAAGAAGATGAGGCTGTAAAGGCTAAAAGGAAGAAATTATATGTTTTTAAAAGAAGAAGCCAGAGTTACAAGAAAGCTCTGCAATCTGTAGCCCCACAGCCTATAATTCAATAAGCCCCAACTGTTGATTATAGTGCTTTACTGATTGCACTGCAGATCAAAATGGATGAACAAAGAAAGGCTATAGAGGCTTATGTTGATGAAGGGCAGAAGACTTTACAGTTTGACCTGGCCCAAGAAATAAAGTCTATAAGGTTTGAGATGAACCTTAATAAGAAGGAGATGAATGAATGCTTCTACAAGGGTGGCAATGCTGTGGTGTATCTGGCAACACACTAAGAGAAGATAAAGGCTAAGGTAGATGATATAGCCTTAAAGCAAGGATATGTGCTGGAAAACCAAATCAGAATGAATGACAATCTGACTGAGTCACATAATGCTCTACTCACAGAATTGAAGAATAAGGCTGATGAACCTTCTACATCTGCTGCTGCAGTTAAGGCTGACTTTGAAAAAGTATTTCAAGCTGAGATTACTGTTGTTAAGTCTGCTATTCAAGATTCCCAAAAAGTCATCTCTGAACAACTTACAAAGCTGAAACCATTCTTTAAAGAGGGAATCTGGTATTTGGATAGTCAAATAAGATTTCAAAAGGATGATGTCAGAGACCATATGGCCAGAGAAGTCATAAAGGGGGAGAGAGTATTAGTCAAAGCTAGCTCTGACCATGCCAAATGGATATCCAACTCCATCAGAGCTACACTGGGCTATCCTCCACTCTGTGATGATGATAATGTTGCTGAATCAGGGATTCAAACTGCATATCTTAGAGGTGAGCAACCAGAGGTAGCTCAAGTGATTTATCCACCTCCAGATTTTGAAATGATTCAAGCCGATGTCCAGACAATGTATAGCCCAACTGAAGGGAAGCCTAATGTTATTCTGGATAAAGTGGTTCAGCCTATTTCTGCAGCTATGCAAGAGGCATTAGAGAAAGAAGAAGAGGCAAGGTTGTCAAAGAAGAGGTTTAGGGAACAAGCAGAACAAAGGCCAGATTTTGAACAGTGGAGCCCTACCTCTAGAAATATAATTTTAACTGCCTGTAAAGCTGCCAAGGACAATGCTCATGAAAGGAACAAGTGATTCTCTGAAGCAGAATGGAGGAAACATGAAATAAGACAGGAGGCCATAGTTCAATATAGAAGAAAGACAAAGTTGGGAAAGCTACCTCCTGCTGCAGTGGAGCCTAGTAAGTACTTCCCCAAGCCATACCACTATTTTGAAAGGCAGAAAATCAAAGCAGAAGAGCTGAAGAAGAAGGACTTAAAAGGCAAGAAGCCTGCTGATGCTGCAACTGCTGAAGCCACTGTCAAAGCTCAAGTCCAATCAGGCAAAGGCATTGTTATCAAAGAACTAGATCAGAAGTAGATTAGGAATTGACTTGAAGATTGTTGTAATCTTTTGAATGAAATACATTTTTGTAAATCATTGAAGATGTATTAGAAAAATGTTAGAATAATATTTGATAAATATATTTCATGATTGTTCTGAGAATATGTCTATTTCTTGTTTGTTCTGCAATGTTGAATGTGTATACATGTGTGAAATATTACATGTTTATGTTTACCCTGCTGTTTATAATCTGCTTTACATCATTTTGTAATTTTAATTATGAATGGTGTATATCATTGACTAAGGGTTATGACTTCTCCAAATAGGGGGAGATTGTTGGGTACATTGGTCAAATGTACCTGATTTGAAGAAGCCTCACCCAACTCAATGATATACATCATAATGTATTTGATGTATGTTTGTGTTACTTGTGCAGGTTAATAAATCACTGGACTGAAGCAAAAAGTTTCTAAGTCCATGTGTCGACACCCAGAGGGAAAGTGTCGACACTTAAGAAAGCTTGTGTCGACACCCAGACAAGCAGTGTCGACACTTGGAGTCATTGTGTCGACACCTGGGATGTAGAGTCGACACCAGACAGAAAGTGTCGACACTTGGAGCTATGTCGACACTCAGTGAAGAAAAGTGCAGACAGAAAGTGTCGACACAAGGAGCTGTGTCGACACCCAGTGAAGCTGTGTCTACACCAGAAAGTATCGACACTTGGAGCTGTGTCGACACTCAGCAAAAGTCTGCAGTGTCTAAGTACAAGTGTCGACACTCAACACAATGTGTCGACACTATGCAGAAGAGTCAGCACTTGAAGTAAGTGTCGACACTCAACACAATATGTCGACACTCAACAGAAGAGTCAGCATTTGAAGTATGTGTCGACACCCAGAACAATGTGTCGACACACAGCTGAAGACTCAACACTGGAAGAAAGTGTCGACACATGGAGCTGTGTCGACACTTAGCAAAGAACAGAAAGAACAACAAATTATTCTAAGTACAAGTGTCGACACTATGGGAATGTGTCGACACTCAGCTGAAGTCTCAACAATAAGAAGGTGTGTCGACACAAGGAGCTGTGTCAACACTCAGCAAGATTCAACATAGAAGACTATGTGTCGACACCAAGAAGCAGTGTCGACACTTGACAGATTCTACACAAGAAGATGTGTCGACACAAAGGAGATGTGTCGACACATAGAAGAATTCAACAAAAGCTAGAAGAACAAGTACTTGTGTCGACACTCAATTTCAGTGTCGACACATGCAGAAGAATCTGTGTCGAGACATACAAGGAGTTGTGTCGACATCTTGTAAACTTGTGTCGACACTTACACATGTGTCGACACTTGGACTATAAGTGTCGACACTTAAAGACAGAAAGTCTCGACACTTACAGACAGTTAGAGATTTTCAAGAAGTGACTGAATGATTTGACAGATGCCGTTCCAGCCGGTCTACAGCACCTGTCAGAGATATCAGAAGTCAGTTATGGACCGGACCAGCCGGTTACCATGAAGAAAGCCTATAAATAGGCACCTACAGTTTACAGAAACTGTTGTTGAAAGAAGTTCAAAGTTGTTGAAAGTGGTTTAGAGTTGTTGAAGTAATTATAGTGTTACAAAGAGAATCAACACAAGAAGATCTAGCAGTTCAAGTGCAGATCTAAGAAGTTGGAGAGAGAGGGCTTCATCCAAGAAATCATCCTTTAGAACTAGGCTGAGAAGAAGGATTCAGATTCAGTCTGGATCTTAAGTGGCAGAGGTCAAGGAACAACTGCAGAGGATTCAGTCTTATTCAGTTCTACTCAAGAAGCTTTGAAGAAAGCTAAGTCAGAGTGAATCCAGCTGAGTTCTTCCAAGAACTCATCAAGAATCTCTCAACTCCCCTCCTTTAATTCTGAGTTGTAGAGATATTATTTGTATTACATTTTTAACTTGTAGGATCCATTGGATCTGAGTGATTGTAAGCCTATATTTATAAAGGCTGAGGGTAGGGCTTGTTAGCCTAAGTGTAGGAGATAGAGATCTCTGAGTGTAGGCCTTATTGGCTGAGTGTAGGCCTTGGTTGGCTGAGTGTAGGCCTTGATTGGCTGAGTGTAGGCTTTGGGATAAAGCTGAGTTGTAAGGCTTTGGGCCTGAGGTGTAGGAACCAATTTGGGTTCTGAGACAGTGCAGGAGTTTGGCCGAATCTAGTACACTGCTAGATAGGCGAAGGGGGAAAGTGGATGTACCCATATCTTGGGGAACCACTATAAATCACTGTGTGTTGTACTGTGCTGAAATTGTTGCTGTGTATGCTGTGTTTGCTGTGATAAACTAGTTAGATTGCTGTGATATAACTGATTGCTGCCAATAAAGTTAGAAAAGGATTAGGTCACCTATTCACCCCCCCCCCCCTCTAGGTGTTTAGGTACCATATCTTTCATGATTCAAGTGTTCAAAGGCCATCATCATTCAAGACTCCAGACACCTCACATTTCTGTTATTGCTGAAATCATCATTTGCTGGAGATCAATTTTTTGAAGGCCTATCACCCTACTGGAAAGCTTCACTTCCTGAACAACTCAAGATCTCAGGGGGAGCTTTGACAACATCCACTATCTTCTCTCTGACTGTTGACAGAGAAGATCTTCTCCTCCCTCCCTCACTCTGTACTGTAAAGGGTTTTTCAAACTCCCTTCAAAAGTTTGTGATTGGGTTCTAAGACCTTATCAAAACTCAGTGGTGGCAAGACACCTGATCAAAAAATCTGGTTTGGTTTTTGAGCACCTTATCAAAAGCTCATTGGTGCCCAGGACACCTGATCAACTTATCCTGCAGTGGATTCCTACCTAGGGTGGTAGAAGGGTGGATGTACCTAGATTGATTGGGGAACCACTATAGCTCCTTGTGTCATCTGGTTGCTTACTTTATTTTTGTTTTTGGCTGTGGTTTGTGATTGCTTTGTGATTATTCTGTGGTTAGATTTACTTTATATTATTTGCTTCCCTGTTCACATAAGAATAAAACAACTGTTGTAAAAGTTTTTAGCAAGCACCATACTCTATTCACCCCCCCCCCCCCCCCCTCTAGAGTATATCAGATCTAACTTGCACTTTTAGTCTGTGTGGCAATCTTGAGTTCGACGAATTATTTAGATTTCGTGGAGCTCCGTTTGACAATTTCTTCAGATTTCGTCGAGCTCTGTTCGACGAATTCTTCTTATTTTGTCTAGCTCCATCCATGTTGATGCTTAGCAACCACCTAGTACCTTGCATAGTTTCTTTTTGTCGAGCTAGATCTTCTCTCATTCTTTAGCATATGACTTTCCATTGGCTTCAGCATTATCATTAGCAGTACAAGTGTTTTCATCCCTCTTAGTACTATCTTGATCATTACATTGATCTTCACTCTTGATCACCAATTGATCAATCCCTTCTTGGTTTCTGAATAGATAGGGAAGAGCTGGTCTATTGTGATTCTCTTCTCCCCCCTAGCAGATTGCAGATGATACCAGTGGTGCAGCTGCCAGCTTTCTCTTCTCATGATGCTGAATATGGCTTGCCTTCTTCCAGCAGGTGCCATCACATGGGTGGTTTCCCTCTCAGCTTCTACAATGTCCAAGGTGACAAGCTGCTCCTCTGCAGTAAATCTAATCTATTCTGTGCTGGGTAACTTTAGGTAAGATTCAGGCTTGTCTAGTAACCTTGACTGAACATGCTCCCCATCAGCATTTGCACAGATCCTATCCATAAGGCCCACTGACTTGGACACCTTATCCTTCTATTAGGATACTTTCCTTGTTCCTGTCCAAGTTCTGGAACATCTTCTATCCATGTGCCACATGGGGATGGGCACTAAGACTAACCTGCAAAATAGAATTTACCTTACCTTAGGACCCCCAATATCTATTGGGTCCTAGGTTCCTGTTAGAATAAGAATGCATATGTCTACCTACTGGAGTCATGTAAGGAATATACTGCCTTGCCTTTGGCACACTGGGCTTATGCCAACAATCTATGGCAAAGTGGCCCACTTTGCCACAACACCAATATTCATGGATGTTGTATCTCCTTTTCGGAACACATTATAAAGTGTGCAAGCCATTTCTGGCTGCTTGTTCAGTGTGGAGAAGTGTGTCCTTCTTCTTATTTCTATCAACAAGAGCTTGACCAAAGGTGACTCTGCCAGTAGATGAACTTGGCTTACACTGAACATCATTAGCAATAGCCCTCTTTACAGATGGCATGTTCTTCATGGATTCAAGGAAAACCTAGGTAGCCTTACTAACTAACTTAACTCTAGTTTGAGTTCTTGCTGGAAGGACATTAGAATAGGACATTGCCACATCCTTGACAGCAGGGGCTGGGGCACCAAATACAGAAGGTCCAGGTTGGGCCTTTTGAAATTTCACATCTGGATCCTTCTGAGCACTCAATCCCATGACCTCTCTTCTTCCCTTATAAGGTGCTTTTGTAATCTTACAAGGAAGATTCTACCTTTCCAGTGACCATACTTACATTCATCGTCATACCTGTTGGATGGGAGAATTACCTTGTAAAAGGTGGGCTGAGGCCTGATATTAACTTGGCCTCTTTTATGAGATTGGATTACTTTAGAAATCCACTCAGATTCAGATCTTTTCTTGATAGAATCTATCTTAGAGATGTTAGCCACAATTCTCCTATCCCTATCAAGTTTCTCCTCAAGATTCTTGATAATAGAGTACTTGTATTTTAAGGAATCAACATGGATATTTACCTTGATTTTCATTTGAGCTTCTTCCCTCTCTTTTACACATAGGAAGGATGAAGCTTCATCCAGCTGGGAAGCAGTCTTCTGTAGGGAGGCTATTTCCTCTTCTTGTTTCTTAACAAGCAACTTGCTTTCCTTGAAAGCTTTCAGAAGGGCAGCATGATTGTAATTCAATTGATTTATATCATCATCTGTCAAAGGACCATCATCATCACTATTTGAGGAGACATCAGATTTTGTATAGGATTCTTATCCAGACTCTGAGGATGAGCTAGATGGGGAATGTACCTTATTTTGACCAGGTAGATCTTTGCAAGATTCTACTTCTGGGGTAGCTATTTGTCCATGGCATCTATATTCCCCTTCTTCAGCTTCATCCACTCTATATTACTCTCTGAGTGTGACAGAGGGGCCATGATTCTTGTTCTTGCATCTAGAAGGACTTTGTCATCACCAAGAACAGCCAATAGCCCAATGTTGATCTTGTCCTCTCAGCAGATTTGCTACTCCATAGAGTTACACATCTTATGGTTCATCCATGAACACATGAGTTTAAACATTAAGCTATCCTTGGAAGTCAACTCAGACTGTTAGGTCCTTTTTGAGAAACCTCCCTCCGATACCACTTGAAAGTCTTTATTTCAAGGATAGCTAAATCACCAAGAGGGGGGATAAATATGTAATTTGTTTCTTTGAGACTATCTTTTGCTTTCTTTATAATGTCTTGTTGTTTTCTTTTATATTTCAGCTTAGGGTGATCTAGAGCTTGTCTTTAGCACCTGTAAATAAGAAAAGAAAAACAACCATAGAAAAGTACATAGAGATTTATAGTGGTTCCCCAATTTTGTA
Source organism: Platanthera guangdongensis (assembly GCA_039583875.1). Classification (NCBI taxonomy): domain Eukaryota; kingdom Viridiplantae; phylum Streptophyta; class Magnoliopsida; order Asparagales; family Orchidaceae; genus Platanthera; species Platanthera guangdongensis. The sequence continues at coordinate 98,823,569 of CM077148.1, read as the reverse complement.
CATCCACTTTCCCTGCCACCTATCCAACTAACTTGTTGGACTAGGCATAACTCCTCTGAACTGCTCCTAAGAGATTACACCATAGATTCCAAAGGATCTCCAAGTCTCCTCGAAGACTCACTTCTCAGCCACAAAGGCCAACACTCAGTGGTCAGCAGACCACCTACCTTAGCCTGTTAAGCCCTACACTCAGGCTGGGAGAATAACCCTACATCAGATCCACAAAGGATCCTACCTCAGAGCTCTGCAATACTCCTATACTCAGTGACCCGCGAGCCACGTACCTCAGCCTTATCTCTAAGGCCTACAGCTCATGCTTTTCAGCCCTATAACTTCAGGTATAAGATCGTACTCTCAGAGTGCTGCAACACTCATATAACTCAGTAATCCTCCAGCTACATACCTTAGTCCCCCTCTAGGCACCTACAACTTAGTATTAAAATTGTCACCTTCCTCGGGCACAAAATCCCTACACTCAGAGAACATAACTCTCCTACCTTAGGCAATTAAGCCCTACAACTCACATCCATACTTGGATCCTAACTCAGTACCCCAGCAGGGCACCTACAGATTATTGTCTAAATAGTCACCTATAACTCAGATTCAGGTAAAATGAATCCTACAGGATGAAGGTGGATTGATGGATATTCTTGATAGAAGAGATATTTCTGTTTGAAGCTTCTCTACTGAGATAGACTCAGCCCAATAATTACTACATGAATTTATTTCCTAAGCCTACTTTCACTGAACTAAGTTATACTTAGTCCTAACTACTTCCACAGCAACAAGTAATTACTTGTGCGGGAAGTTACTTGCAGAATACTTGTTCTAACACTTCCTGAACTGAGACTAAAGCTCAGCCCTAACTACATCTTCATAGCACCAGGGATTTTCCTTCTGGTATGTGAAGTTACAGCAGGTAACTGCTGATACCTGAGCTGAGAAAATCATAGCTCTAACTTTGCAGACTGGAATAGCTCTGCCTCTTGCTCTTTTCCTGGGCTGAGGTGATTCAGCCCTAGCTTTTGCTCCTGTGGAATAGTCCTCTGAGTCTTCCATCATCTTCTTCAATCTTTCTTCTCTACACAGCTTCCAGATTTAGATCTTCATGTGCTTGTATTGCTGGAACTATTAAGAACCTGCAGCAAGGGTCGGCCCTTGGCTGCTACCTTTTCCCTCAGAGAAAATACTCTGAACCAGCTTGCTGGTGCAGGTGAGAATGGCACCATCTATCTTGCTGTTGAAGGTCTTGATCCAACAACAAACTTTCTCTCTACCTTGTAGACTTGAGCTTCCTGTTTTTCAGCTCCACAACAATGGAGGAGAAGAAGAACTAACTTGATTTATTTTATCTTCAAAAGTCTCCTTTCCTCTATACCCCTCTTTTCTATTATTGATATTTGACCCAACAGCTCTTTGAGCAGTGGGCCCCACGTAATTAATGGCATGTAGCAACTTGCTTTAACACCAACTGTCGTACAGTAGGTTTGTGGCAACATTTGTCGCATACTATAGCCATCCCACCACTAATTGGATTTTGTTGACTTGTTGACTTGCTGACGTCATCAACTATGGACTTAGCCAAAAATCAAATAACATTAGCATAGGCGTTGAGTGAGTAAGCATCACTCAATGCCAAAATACTTAGACAGATTTTCTGTCTCATGGCGTTGAGTGAGTAACCTTCACTCAACCCCAAACAACTTAGAATATAAATCTTTTTCTAGGCATTGAGTGATTCAGCTCCACTTAATGCCAACTTGCATTATCAGCTATCTGCTGCTTGGTGTTGAGTGTGTGATCATCAGTCAATGCGAAACCCCTTAGACAAAAATCTATTTTCACCAAGGGTTGACAGCGTTGAGTGAGCAACCTCCACTGAATGATTTTTGCCTTAACCATTTTTCTGCTTAACATGTTTCAGCGCTTTCTTATTCTCAGCTGAGATAAACACTTATCCCAGAGGTTAAGATAAGACCAACTCCTGTCTCAGCGGTTTTGCTGAGACCAAATCCCGTCGCAGCAATTTTACTGAGACTAACATTTCTCTTAGCGCTTTTGTCATGCGCATCTTAGCTGTCTCAGCTGTCTTAATGCTTTATTCTCAGCGGTCCCAGTGCTTTCTTCACAGTTATCTCAGTTGTCTCAGTGCTTTTTGCGTTTATCAATCTTTCTGGCTTTAGCTGTGTTCAACGATCTGTGGGCTGAGCTCGATGAACTTTAATCTTCTTAGTGGTCTCAGCGCTTTTTGACTATGTCAATTTTTTTGCCTTTAGCTCAATAAGTGTTGAGATGAGCTCGACGTTCTATAAGCTGAGCTCGATGAACTGCAAACTACGCTCGACGAACTTCAAGCTGAGCTCGACGAACTTATCCTTGGAAAGTTGAGCTTAGCTCGACGAACTGCAAACTGAGCTGGATGAACTTAAAGCTGAGCTCGACGAACTTATCCCAAGGAAAGTTGAGCTGAGCTCGATGAACGTTGAACTCAGTTCGATGAATTCTCTGAACTGAGTTCGACGAATTCTGAACTCAGTTAGACGAATTCTTGAACTGAGTTCTACTCACAGCCTTTTGTTTTATGGTGTTCAGTGTGTCTTCATCACTCAACGCCTGTGCACTTAGACAGATTTTTGTCAGCCCACAACATAGGTAAGAGTTTACCTGTCTAGGCCACTTAGGCTACTTCTTGCCTTTCAAGAATCTTCACTTTGTGACCACTTGTCACATAACTTAGACCACCTCTCTAGACTTGTTCCATGGAACATCCTGAACATGATGAGCTTAAACAACATCAATTACAACTATGCTCTTAGTGTTGATGGAGATGCCTCTTCAAATCCAATCTTGGGAACATTGTGGGCAATGGACCCAACAGATACCAATAATAGTAAGTTTCTTGTGAAAGGTAGCTTTAGCATTCAGCACATTGTAGTTACTAGTGCCCCCTAGAGCCCTTCACAGGGAATGCCCTAGGCAGTCCAAGGTTAACCTAAACCTAAAGAATAAATGTTAAAAGAGCAACTAGTAAAGAAAAACTAAGACTTTGCCTTCAACTACCCCGATGTCTTGGGAGGTTAGATTTGCTAGGTTATTCGAGCGGTAAGCTCGCTGGTTGTGAAAATGGACAGGATAGTCCGGGGAGCCAATGGCTCGGGAAAATTCATAATTCCATGTGCATAGTGTGGTGGGTCTTCAGTATTTGACAATCGTTCACACCGACATAGGTACGCTGACTCGGTTGTTGTGGTTTACACATAGCCAAGGGAAAGACTGGCAGTGGGTCAGCATAGCACGTGGAGGTCCTAGTGTGTCCTTCAGGGGCGTACGTAAGGGCTAGGCCTTGTAGCGTGAATACCCATCTTGGAGTGGGGTGGCCCGACCCACTATGTCCGTTTGCCATGGAGGAGGCTCCTAGGAGTGATGCTAGCTTCTAAAATGGGGGAACTAAAGGTTTGTGCGCTTAGAGTCATGTGCGTGTGTTGCAGTTGCATGAATCATGACATAACATTTCACTACACACATACTCGCATACAACCTGACACCCCATCGTATAAATTGGTGTGGGACTTTTTATACGATGGGAGCCTTGCAAAAGATGCCTTAACTTATAAGTTTGTATGAGCATTCATATAAGTTAAGGTTACGTATTTCTTAGTTTACTTTTCATATATTTACTGATCTACTCTACTTGTTTACATTAAAGCTTCCTTTTTATATAACTGCTAGCTTTCCCTTCCTTTTATAGTTCTATAGATGCTATAATATACTTGTTAGATAGTCCCACCATCACATGCTTTGTTTACTCTCCACCCTCAAAAGCTTCCCTATCCCTCCTCCCGCACGGTGCCTAGGAGTCACGCGGGCGAGGCAGGGATGATAGTTGGCTTAGTCTTCATGAGTAATGGTCAGTGGACCAAACATTTCAGGTGCTCCGGATGGGAGACAGGGAGCAGTAGTAGGAGATGCAGCACCAGCGGAGCACAGTGTATATGGAGGTGGGCCATTCTACTATGGGAGCACCAGTATCTGGCTCCGTGAGTTATTAGAACTCAGGCCTTGGAATGTTATTAGAACTCGTGGCTCAGTATAAAGAGCTGATCAAGGCCTATGATCGGTGTAGGAAAGTTATTAGAACTCAGGCCAAGGAGATCAAATCCCTTAAAGCTGAGGAGATAACTCCAAGGCAGGAAGTTGCAAGAATGAACTCAATCAGAGAGGAACTCCACGCCATGGTCGATGAAAACAACAGTACATAAGAGCTCTTTAATTTTAAAGAGAAAATCATTTAGGAGTTGGAAGGACAACTTGCCGCTGAAAAGAAACTTGTTGAAAGTTTCTCCAAGCCCAAGACAATCGTTCTAGTTGTTGTTGAATTCTCTGCTTAGGCTAAAGTAAATGGTTTAGGGAATGTGGCTGCTCCTAGTAAGTCTTCTAGGTGAGCTAAGGCCAGAAGGATGAATAAGGATGCTATGAGAGCAAGCGCCGAAGCTAAAGGTAATGCACTAAAAATACAAATAAAGTTCAAGAAGGTGATATTCCGTTCTAACCCGTTTGACTTCAAGACTTCCTATGGACAACTAACCCGATCAACTTACGTTGAGCCGGTTGATAGATACCAAGGGTGGACTCATCTCCGAAACTTCAGTGATAGTGCCTTCAAAGAAACTTATGAAGATATTACTCTATAGAGCCATGGTCCCTATGTTTATGGTCCAAATCATAATAAAGCTCCAATGGTGAAACCCGTTGCTCAAAAGCCACTTGAGAAGAAGAAGCCATATGAATGCTATCACCATGAGGCTTCTACCTCCAAGTCAGCCCCTTCTACTAGACCACACATTCAAAAGGTTAAGCAGGAGACTTGGAAAAGATACAATAGGTTTAACTGTGGGTGTTGCGGCAAAGTTGGTCACTTTGTTGTGGATTGTTGGTTTAATCCCACAAATTTTGAAACTCCTCAAGTTAATCATACGAGACAGACCACTCATAGTGTTAACACTCGTAGGGAGAGTATGCTAACAAGGAACCAAGGACCCAAATCTTGTTGGGTTCCTAAGGTAAAATGATCTATGATTGCAGGTATGCCCAAAGGCCAACAAAACGCTTATATGGTATTTGGATAGTGGATGCCCTCAACATATAATAGGGACAAGAAGCCTACTTCAAAAATATACTCCAGTCAAAGATGGTCCAAAGGTTATCTCTGGTGGCTCTGACCGGGAAATCACAAAAGGCTACGGTATGATTTCTAATGGTGTAGTCTCATTCACTGATGTGGATTATGTGAAAAGATTAGAACATAATCTAATTAGCATAAGTCAGTTATGTGATAAAGGCTTCATTGTTACTTTCTCTAAGGATCAATGCCTGATAAAATCAACCTCTACTATGGAGACGGTATTAACAAGCACTAGGAGTAGAAATATTTTTTGTCTTAATTTTCTATGCTTAGACACTTCTATCCCAGTGTGTTTTCTTACAAAAGATAGTGCATCTCTTTGTGACAAATGGCACAAGATACTAGCACATATAAATTTCAAACTATTAAAATGTTATTTTCTCAAGACCAAGTATGTGATGCACCAACTATCAAGTGCTTTAAAGAGAGTCCATGTCATGCATGCAAAATAGGCAAGCATACAAGGGCTACCTTTAAGGGTATTGCTTAGAAAGTTACCTTAAGGTGCTTGTATTTACTGCACATGGACTTATTCGGTCCAATATAAGTTCGTAGCTTAGGAGGTAAGTCATATATGCTAGTAATTGTTGATGATCACTCACGTTTTACTAGGGTGTTCTTTCTGAAATGAAAGTCAGATACCTTCGATGTGTTCACGAATTTTTTCAGGCAAATTCGGAACGAATTAAACTTTTCAGTGGTCAGAATCAGAAGTGACCATGGAACAGAGTTTGAATCTGGTACCATGACAGAAGTTTTTAGAAGTCTATGTATCTTTCATGAGTTTTCATCCTCGTGTACTCCACAACAAAATGAAGTTACAGAGATAAGGAATAGAACACTCATTGAAGCATGTACTATAATACTGACTGACTCCTTTTTACCAGAGAACTTCTGGGCTGAGACCGTCAATACAACTTGTCACGTGCAAAATAGAGTGTTGATCAAGAAGAGCCATTGTAAGACTCCCTATGAGCTATTGAAAGGCAGGAGACCGACTGTGTCCTACTTCAGGATTTTTGGCAGCAAATGCTATGTATTTAATAATGGGAAATATCATCCTACAAAGTTTGGAGAAAAATGTTTTCAAGGTATTTATGTAGGTCACGGTAACCATAACAAGGCTTATAGAATTTTTAATAAGAAAACTCTGATGGTAGAAGAATCGATTAATGTTGTATTTGATGAGACGAGCTTGCTACAAAGAAGCTCTTACAGTGTTTTTGTTGAAGATGCAGGTTCAAGGCTGAAGGGGTTAAGCTTGGATGACAAAGTTGAAGAAAATGCTCAAAAGTTCATCAAGATCACTCCTCCAACCTCAGTTGGAGAGGGAGATCACCAAGATGAAGAAGTTATTGAAGTTGAGGAAGACACTCTAGAAATAGAAGAATCTCTTGATGCAAGGACTCTAGAGCACAGACACTTGAGGGATCACCCTGTGGATCAAATCATAGGAGATCCTCGTGATGGTGTAAGAAATCGAAGAGGTACTACTAAGAAAATATGCATTTGAGTTTTCTCTCGAAGGTTGAACCATAGAAATTTTAAGAAGCAAACGAAGACGCATCTTGGATATTTATAATAGAAGCAGAACTCAATCCACTGAAGCGTTGGCAAGTCTCGAAGCTTGTACCAAGACCTAAAGGCAAAAATGTAATTAGAACAAAGTGGGTCTACATTAACAAGTTGGATGAAGATGGAACCATCATCAAAAATAAGGCCAGACTTGTAGCTAAGGGATACAGAAAAGAAGAAGGTATCGATTTTGATCAGACCTATGCTCCAGTGGCAAGACTCGGAGCCATCAAGTTGTTCCTCGCATATGTTGCTCTAATCGGCTTCATTATCTATCAAATGGACGTGAAGTCACCCTTCCTCAATGGTAAAATAAAGGAAAAGTATATGTGAAACAACCCCCAGGTTATGTTGATCCTACCATCCTGATTATGTTTATTTATTATTTAAAGCATTATATGGTTTAAAACAAGCTCCACGAGCTTGGTATGAAATGTTGTCTAACTTTATTCTTCAGAACAAGTTCACAAGGGGAAAGATAGATAAGACATTATTTTTTAGGGAACTAAAATGCAATATTTTGCTAGTGCAAATCTATGTTGGCGATACTATCTTTGGCTCTACTGATGACAACCTTTGCAAGAAATTTTCCAAACTTATGCAAGGGAAGTTTGAAATAAGCAGTAAGGGTGAGCTGAAGTGTTTCTTTGGACTTCAAGTGAAGCAATATGAGGTGGCATTTTCATCTCTCAGATGAAGTTTACCAATGAGTTGTTAAAGAAATTTAGAATGGATAATACAGCTGCTATGATGACTCTAATGGGCTTAGCTATGTCTCTGGACAAGGATGAGAAAGGGAAAATTTTTGATGAAACTAAGTACAGAAGCATAATTGGAACTTTGCTTTATCTTACTGCTAGTAGGCCTTACATAATGTTTTCAACATGTGTGTGTGATAGATATCAGCTGAACTCTAAGGAATCTCACAATATATCAGCAAAGCGGATTTTGAGATACCTTAAGAGAACACCAAATCTTGGCTTATGGTACCCAAGAAGTAATGATAGTGAACTAATTGGATTTTCAGATGCAGACTTTGCATGTAGCAGAGATGACATGAAGTGCACTTCCGGGACTTGCCAATTCCTATGAGGAAGGCTCATATCTTGGAGTAGCAAGAAACAGAATTGTGTTGCAATGTCAACCGCCGAGTCAGAATATATTCCTGCAGGCAGTTGTTGTGCAAAACTTATCTGAATAAAGAATCAATGTCACAACCCGAATTTTTTACCGTCAGTTAATGTGTATCAGAGTAGGGGAAAAATGTGCGTCATGATGTCCGTCAGCAAGGGATAACTGCGGACACTAAGGAAAAACACCTACTTAATCATGAAGAAAGATTCTTAAGTTATTTAAAGGTAAAAAATCAATTCAAGTGGCAGTTAGCCGTATCCCTCGGCTTAGTGGCTCATCTAGTCCATGGGAAAAGTAGTTAAATGCTGCGGAAATTACTTCTTTTATGAAATTAGACACCCTACAAGAGTTTAGAGGTTCAAGAGGACACCTAAAAGTATGCAAGTTCTAAATTTATATAGCAATAAAAGTGGATTTTTTACGGTCGTAAAATGTAGTGTTTTAACATTTTAAAGACGTGAAATGCATGAGGTAATAATAGTAGTTTTATACTTAAAATACCTACCGTGCAATCCTAACATAAAATATCTCATAGAGCAATTAATCATAAACACAGAACAAACGCTAGCAGCTAGCAAGTATCCAAAATAAACAATCCTATGAGCATCAACAACTGACACGAACCCACGTAAAAAGATGTATGTTCGTACTAGCAAAGAAGACAAAACAACAATCTACCTCGCTATGGCAAGGCAAAAACCCACAGCCAAGACAGCTACCCAGGAACTCCAACACCAGCACGGCTATAAGCTATAGCTCTGAACCTGAGGCATTACAAAGACAAAATACCTCAGCAAGAAAGTACAAGTGAAGGCAGAAAGTAAGCCAACATCAAACGGGTCAAGGGGTACCAACCCAAGACCATGGAAAAAATATTTACATAAAGTACATCAGTCATGTATAAGGTAAAAAGAGAAACAATTACGTGAACCATCACGTATAACCACAGTACCCCAAACACACGACTATGAGGGGAAAGAAAGTCAAGCTTAAACCATTAGAAGATAAACAACCCCTATTAGCCACCTGTGGTCAACTCCACCAAAAAAACCAAAACAGGCAGAGTGTCCAACCCCAAAGACAATTTATCCATCTAATTGCGGGGGAGACTGGATACTCCACCATTCACTACAAATGCTCCAAACACCCGGTAGAGCCCCACAAAGTACTAGTAGGGAGAATAAACATTGTGGCGGTGATTTCGTCCACAAATAACACCCGCAATAAAGGAAACCCGAAATGAAAAACCCCGTATTGACCCGGGTTTAGAGCTTAGAGGCCCACCACAACAGTTCCTGGTCTAGAGGCATGTCTCGCCCCATAGTGTCGCCACGAAAGAAACCATGATATAAGTATCAAGACAACAATGGCACATCAGATTCTACTAGACAATTCAAGATTTGACATGGTTGATCAACCTTTAGGAAGAATTTACAATCCTATATGAACTCTAACACGTCCCACTTAAACGTTGAGGAATGGTTAAAAGAATAAGATCCCACCACACATAATACTAACAAAATTAAGTAACAAAATCAAGAACATGGTGATTATAAACGAACTAGACAAGAGATCTAAATCGCACTAAAATTCAGCAAGTTAATTAATAATCATCACAACACAAGTTAAAAATTTCTTTAAATCGGGGTAAAGAAAGGAAGAGGAGGAAACCATCACTTGCCTTGGTTTTATCGGGAAAAATTCTCCAAATCACTCCTTGTCGCAGATCGGGGCTAAATAAAATGAGGGAAGTCGAAATCTATCAAGAAATAGCAGAAATAGAGGTTAGGTCCAAAAATACTAGCGAGAAAATCTGAAGCAATGGAGGATATTTTACCATGATGGCGTAGCTCTCGTTGAGAGCTTTCTGGATCTATATTCGATTGAAGATCCTGAGCACCGGACACCGTCGGCGGCCACCAGAAGGATAACAAAAAACTTTCTCTCTCTCTCACGCCGCTCTCGTTCGGGAGATGAACAAGAAAGTTTGGTCAAAATGAAGGAGGAAATAAGAAGTAGGTATATATATACCTAGGGTCAAATTAGGATAACCATACTTAAGAAAAGAATTGGGGTCGGCTGAACCGGGCATCTTGAGAAGAAGTATAGATTTCTCGAGTAGAATACCACTCGAGTAGAAGAAACATTACTCTGGTAATAAGGAAGAGATTTCTCGAGAGCAAGAAGATTAATCGAGAGAAAGGAAGGAGATCACTCGAGAACCAGGAAGGGGATTACTCGAGAATGAGAAGACTACTTGAGAACAGGAAATCATGTTCTCGAGTTCACGGGGCAGATATCGAGTACTAAAGAAGCATTTCTCGAGTACAACAACAGACTTTGCGAGAACAAGAGCAATTCTCGAGTACAGCAAAACTTCTTGAGAAGTAGAAGGGCAGTTCTTGGGAACAAAGATCATTTCTCGAGAACAAAAAGAACTTCTCGGGAACTAACATCATTTCTCGAGAACAAGGGAAACATCACTCGAGAATAGCAAACACAGTTCTCGAGTACAGAGCCAAAATTTCTCGAGAAGAAGGGCAATTCTCGAGTACAAGAGATCACCTCTCCAGAACAGAAGCATTTCTCAAGATCTAGAGGAGGAAGAAAATATCCCGATCATCGAATGCAAAACCCGTTCGATGAAATCAGTTCGAAGATCGTCGAACGCAAAATCCGTTCGACAAAATCAGTTCAAAAATCTTCGAACGCAAAGGAAACACCCCTCGACGAAGTCAGTAAATAATTTGTTGAACGCAATGCCAGATCGACGAATTCTGCCCATGGTTCGTCTGGCCCAGAACCCAGAACTGCTCGACGTTCATCGAGCTCAGCTCGACGTTCATCGAGCACCATACATCGCCCAGAAATTCAAGGGAAAAACTGAGTTCGACGAAAACCCACCCCTTTAGGAGAGTTTCCCAAGAATCAAAACGAGTTTCAGGATTTGACAAAAAGAAGTTATCATAATCCAATGGTTGAACAAGGAAGTATGAGTTCAAAACAGAGGCCTAAATGCGCGTTGAATTAAATGAATTCAACAATGACGACAACCCTAGAATCCGACGTACCATTTCTTGAGACACAACATCAAATGCTCTCACGCGAAAAAAGATCACCACAAGGGTCCAAACATGCGCCGAAACTCCAAAATTCTCGGAACACGACAGAACTGTACAAGCCCAAGGCCTCAAAATCTCATCCTTAATATCAAGGAAAACATTCCAACCGATTAGAATCCCAAAATCTAGGTAAACAAGCTAAACGGACGTGAAAACGCACAAACGGTACACCGCCATCAACAAAATAAAAGAGGGTAACGCCATGAAGTCAAAATTATGACGTCAACAAACCAAATAATGACATCAGAAAAATCGGGGGCGTTACAGTCACACCCCCGAAAGAGAAGTTTCTTCTCGAAACTTAACACAACCTTAAAACCAAAACCCATTTATTACCAAAAATCTGAAGACATGCCTGAACTAAGGGAAGAGATGTGGATGAGATTCTCTCATCACCGACTCCAACTCCCACGTCGCGCTCTCGACATCTTGATTTTGCCAGAGAACTTTAACCATGGGGATGGTCTTTCTTCGTAACACTAGATCTTGAGAATCCAGAATACCTGAAGTGAAATCGCAAACACCTAATCTAAACTGATGTCCAACTCCCAAAAAGTAGATAGATTTTAAATTTAAAGCCCATACCTAATCAGAACTCGCGAACACCTACTAATTTGTACAAAAGAGATGTCTAAAGCAGATAAATTTAAAATATAACACGGGTACTTGATGTGAACTCGTGAACACCTGCTAATCTCTCCCAAAAAATATTCAAAATGAGGTAAATTTTAAATATAACGAGAGTACCTGAATGGAACTCTCGAATACCTGCTAATCTCTACAAAGGAGAAGTCAAAAGGAGGTAATTTAAAATAAAACGAAGTACCTGAAGTGAACTCGTGAACACCAGTTAATTTTTGCAAAAGAGATGTCAAAAGCAGGTAAATTTAAAATATAACACGTGTACCTGAAGTAAACTCTTGAACACCTAGTAATCTCTACAAATGAGAAGTCAAATGCAGTTAAATTTAAAATATAAAGCGAGTACCTTAAGTGAACTCGCGAACACATACTAATCTCTATCAAAGAGAAGTGAAAAGAAGGAAAATTTAAAATATAACACAAGTACCTGAAGTGATGTCGCGAATACCTGCTGATTTCTACCAAGGAGAAGACAAAAGCATTTAAATTTCAAATATAACGCGAGTACCTGAATTGAACTCAGGAACACATGCTAATCTCTGTTAAAGAGAAGTTAATAAAAGGTAAATTTAAAATTTATCTCGAGTACCTGAAGTGAACTCGCGAACACCAGCAAATCTCTGGAAAAGGAAAGTCAATAGTAGGTAAATTTAAATTTAACGAGAGTACCTGAAGTGAAATCGCAAACACTTGCTAATATCTGCAAAGGAGAAGTCAAACGCAGGTAAATTTAAAATATAATGCGATTAATAGAAGTGAACTCGCAAACACCTGCTAATCTCTGTTAAAGAGAAGTCAAAAGAAGGTAAATTTAAAACATAACGTGGGTACCTGAAGTGAACTCGCGAACACCTGCAAATCTCACCAAAGGAGAAGTAAAAAAAACAAGTAAATTTAAAATATAATGCGAGTAACTGAAGTGAACAAGCGAAAACGTACTAATCTCGGCAAATGAGAAGTCAAATGCAGGTAAATTTAAAGTAAAACACGAGTACCTGAAGTGAACTCACGAACACATACTAATCTCTGCCAAAGTAAAGTCAAAATGAGGTAAATTTATAAATTAACACCGGTACCTAAAGTGAACTCGGAAACATCTACTAATCTCTCAAAAGGAGAAGTTAAAGCAGAAAAAATTAAAATATAATGCATGTACCTAAGGTGAACTCGTGAACAGAGTACCTGAAGTGAACTCGCTAATACCTACTTATCTCTGCAAAGGAGAAGTCAAAACCAGGTAAATTTAAATTATAATGGGAGTACCTGAAGTGAACTCGAGAACATCTGCTAATTTTATAAAGGAGAAATCAAAAGCAGGTAAATTTAAAATATAACGGAGTACATGAACTGAACTCGCGAACACCTGCTAATCACTGCGAAAGAGATGTTAAAAGAAGATAAATTTAAAATATAACGCGAGTAACTGAAGTGAACTCGTGAACACATGATAATCTCTACAAAAGAGAAGTTAAAAGGAGTTAAATTTAAAATATAATGTGAGTACCTGAAGTGAACTCGCGAACACCGGCTAATCTCTACAAAGGAGAAGTCAAATGGAGGTAAATTAAAATATAACACGGGTACCTGCAGTGAACTCGCGAACACCGGCAAATTTCTGCAAAGGAGAAGTCAAAGTAGGTAATTTAAAATATAACATGAGTACCTGAAGTAAACTCGCGAACACCTGCTAATTTCTGCAAAGGAAAAGTCAAAAGAGGTAAATTTAAAATATAACGCGCGTACCTGAAGTGAACTACCGAACACTTTCTAATTTCTGCAAAGATGAAGTCAAAAGTAGGTCAATTTAAAATATAACGCGAGTAGCTGAAGTGAACTCGTGAACACCTACTAATCTCTGCTAAAGAGAAGTTAATAGAAGGTAAGTTTAAAATTTATCATGAGTACCCGAAGTGAACTCGCGAACACCTATTAATCTCTAAAAAAGGAAAGTCAAAAGCAATTAAATCTAAAATTTAATGAAAGTACCTAAAGTTAACTCGCGAACACCTGCTAATATCTATAAAGGAGAGGTCAAACGCAGGTAAATTTAAAATATAACGTGAGTACCTGAAGTGAACTCACAAACACCCGCTAATATATGTTAAAGAGAATTCAAAATAAGGTAAATTTAAAACATAATGTGAGTACCTTAAGTGAACTCGCGAACAACTACTAATCTCTCTAAAGGAGAAGTTAAAAGAAAGTAAATTTAAAATATAATGCGAGTACCTCTAGTGAACTCACAAAAACTAACAAATCTCGGCAATCGAGAATTCAAAAGCAGGTAAATTTAAAATAAAACACGAGTACCTGAAGTGAACTCACGAACACCTGTTAATCTCTGCCAAAGAGAAATCAAAATAAGTTAAATTTTTAATTTAACCCGAGAACCTGAAGTGCACTTTCAAACATCCACTAATCTTTCCAAAGGGGAAGTCAAAAGCAGGTAAATTTAAAATATAATGCGAGTACCTAAACATAACTCGCGAACACATGCTAATCTCTATCTAAGAGAAATCAAAAGAAGGTAAATTTAAAAATTAGCGTGAGTACGTGAAGTGAACTCGTGAACACCTGCTAATCTATGCAAAGGAGAAGTCAAAATTAGGTAAATTTAAAATATAACGCGAGTACCTGAAGTGAACTCGAGAACACCTTCTAATTTCTGCAATGAAGATGTCAAAATAAGTGAATTTAAAAAATAATGTGAGTACTTGAGCTGAACTCGTGAGCACCTACTAATCTCTGATAAAGAGAAGTTAAAAGAAGGTAAATTTATAATTTAATGCGAGTAACAGAAGTGAACTCGCGAACACCTGTTAATCCCTGCAAAAGAGAAGTTAAAATGAGGTAAATTTAAAATATAATGCGAGTACCAGAAGTGAACTTGCCAACACCCGCAATTCTCTACAAAAGAAAAGTCAAAAGAAGCTAAATTTAAAATATAGCTCAAATACCTGAAGTGAATTAGGCAAACACCTGCTAATTTTTGCAAAGGATAAGTCAAAGCAGGTTAATTTAAAATATTACGCGAGTATCTAAAGTGAACTCTCGAAAACCTTCTAATTTCTGCAAAAGAGAAGTCAAAATAGATAAATTTAAAATATAACGTGAGTACCTGAAGTGAACTCGCAAACGCCAGCTAATCTCTACTAAAAAGAAGATAATTGAAGGTAAATATTTAATTTATCACGGGTACCTGAAGTGAACTCACGAACACCTACTAATCTCTACAAAAGGAAAGTCAAAAGCAGGTAAATTTAAAATTTAAAGCGAAATCTGAAGTGAACTCGCGAACATCTGCAAATATCTGAAAAAGAGAAGTCAAACGCAGATAAATTTAAAATATAACACGAGTTTCTGAAGTGAACTCGCGAACACCTGCTAATCTCTGTTAAAGAGAAGTCAACGAAGGTAAATTTAAAACATAACACGAGTACCTGAAGTGAACTCACGAACACCTGGTAATCTCTCCAAAGGAGAAGTCAAAAACAAGTAAATTTAAATATAACACGAGTAGCCGAAGTGAACTCGCGAACACCTATTAATCTCGGCAAACGAGAAGTTAAAAATAGGTAAATTTAAAATTAAACACGAGTACATGAAGTGAACTCACGAACACCTGCTAATCTCTGCCATAATGAAGTCAAAATGAGGTAAATTTATAATTTAATCCAAGTACCTGAAGTGAACTCGCGAACATCTACTAATCTCTCCAAAGAAGAAGTCAAAAGCAGGTTAATTTTTAATATAATGCGAGTACCTGAAGTGAAGTACTTGTACACTTGCTAATCTCTATCAAAGAGAAATCAAAATAAGGTAAATTTAAAAATTAGCTTGAGTACCTGAAGTCAACTCACGAGCATATGCTAATCTCTGCAAAGGAAAATTCAAAAGCATGTAAATTTAAAATATAATGTGAGTACCTAAAGAGAACTCGAGAACACCTGGTAATTTATGCAAAGGAGAAGTCAAAAGTTGGTAATTTTAAAATATAACGCGAGTACCTGAAGTGAACTCGTGAACACCTGCTAATCTCTGCCAAAGAGAAGTTAAAAGAAGGTAAATTTAAAATTTATTGTGAGTAAATGAAGTGAACTCGCAAACACCTGCTAATTTCTGAAAAAGAGAAGTTAAAAGGAGGTAAATTTAAAATATAATCCATGTACCCGAAGTAAACTCGCAAACACCAGCTAATCTCTACAAAAGATAAGTCAAATGGAGGTAAATTTAAAATATAACGCGAGAACCTGGAATGAACTCGCGAACACCTGCTAATTTTTGCAAAGGATAAGTCAAAGCGGGTAAATTTAAAAAATAACGCGAGTACCTGAAGTGAACTCGCGGACACCTGCTACTATTTGTCAAAGAGCTGTAAAAAGAAGGTAAATTTAAAATATAACGCGAGTACCTGAAGTGAACTCACGTACACCTGCTGATCTCTGCAATGGAGAAGTCAAAAGCAAGTAAATTTAAAATATAAGGCGATTATCTGAAGTGAACTCGCAAACACCTGCTCATTTTTACAAAGGAGAAGTCAAAAGCAGGTATATTTAAAAAATAACGCGCGTACCTAGTGTGAACTCGCGAATGTTGATGCACGAAATGCACCTCCAGGTTCTGCGAATACAAAGGAGGGCGGAGGAAACTGTCAAATAGCTGGTTATTAGTGGTTAGGACGAAAAGTTAAGACCTAGAGGGAAGATGGAAGAGAAAGAGAGTCTGATGGCAGCAGGAACACCAGAGTTTGCCCACCGCATCTAAATGCCACTCCTGCGATGAGCTTTCCTTTGATAAGAAAAGAATAGGTTACAACGGTTAAAACGTAGAACCCGAGCGAATTGGTATCCTCTAGACGAAGAGTTCGAGTCTGCTACCACATGTAGCTAGCTTTGGGATTCGAACTTTTCGCTCCTACGAGGCAGTACTGTTCACACCTATTTATAAGCTCGGGGACTTGCCCAAACGGGCAGGGCCATAAATATCGGCTGCTCAGGGATAGGAGAATTGGGCAGTGGTGACCAGATACAAGGAGAAACAAAAGAAAACCAACCACCTAACCGCGCAGCTAGGCAGTTAGACCTGCAACTAGTCGGCACATTATCGATGGCTGTTGTTGAGAGTCCCTCCGAGAAGGCTGTAGGAAGGCGGACAGGATGCTAGAGAGAGCCTTGTAGCTGAGACTAGAGAAAATCCAAGGAAGTGGTCAATCCGGGTTAACATGATCCCCACACATTTTTTAATTTTGAGGAATTTCGAAAAAGTATGAGTAACCGCTTGAACGCGAACGCAGGAAATACGCCAGAAGCTATAACTATCACATATGCAAACGCTATTTCAACAAAACAGCTTTCGAGACGGGTTGTTTCTCACCCACAATGGTTAAGATTCTGCTATTCGAAATGTTTGGTAGGAAAAGCATCTTGGTGAGGATGGGTGACAAGGGCCTTGCCGCCACAAATTCTCCATGAAAGTAAACAACTAGCACCGAAGTCGGCGAGAGTCCCCAAAAATGAAAACAGAAATGGTAGTCTCGCTAAAACCGCGCTGGTTAAGTGAGCAGCTACTTGGAAAGCTAGAGGCCATGTCCACTGAGGATAGATAATCTTCGGTCACTGCGACTGAGAAGGTTGCCGAACGGATTCCAGAGTAACCTGTCGAGAAGGTTCCGGACAAGCACGCTGAAGAGCTGCATGAAAAACAGCCCGGGAGCAAACTTCCAGAAACTGCGCCGACCACAACTCCTCAACCATCGACCATGTAATGTCCCGATTCACACTAATCCACTCGTGCGCGTTTTTTTGAGTCAGGAGAGCTGACTTGGGTTCAGGGAAGTGCTAGATACAAGGCAGCACTTGTAAATTGGTGGAGAAATCAATACAGAATATGACACGGGTAAAGACACGGGCGTGTCCCTACCCGTGTGGGAAGGCCAGCTCTCGATTCGACGACTCGAGTATGTCCAGAGAAGGACACGGGTAGTGACACGGGCGTGTCACTACCAATGTGAAGATGTCGCCGGTAGAGACATGGGCGTGTCCCTACCCGTGTGCGTTGAGTTGAGATCGACGAAGTTTGCCCCGAGAAGGATACAGGTAGAGACACGGGCGTGTCCCTACCCGTGTGTGTCGAGTTGAGCTTGAAGAGGCGTGTCCGGAGGAGGACACGGCCAGAGAACACAGCCGTGTTATGTGGACACGGGTAGCAACACGGGCGTATCTGAAAGTGCTTATTAGATCTGATATACTTTAGAGGGGGGGTGAATAGAGTATGGTGCTTAAAAACTTTTACAACAGTTGTTGTATTCTAAATGTGAATATGGAAGAAAATAGAAAATCTAGACACAGAAACCTAGTCACAAAACAATCTAGTCACAAACCAATCACAGCCAGAAACAAAAATAAAGACAAGCAACCAGAAGACACAAGGAGCTATAGTGGTTCCCCTAAACTTGGGTACATCCACTCTTCTACCACCCTAGGTAGGAATCCACTGCAGGATGAGTTGATCAGGTGTCCTGGGCACCAATGAGCTTTTGATAAGGTGCTCAAAAACCAAACCAGATTTTTTGATCAGGTGTCTTGCCACCAATGAGCTTTTGATAAGGTGCTCAAAAACCAAACACAAACTTTTGAAGGGAGTTTGAAAAACCCTTTACAGCAGAGTGAGAGAGAGAGAGGGAAAGAGATGATCTTCTCTGTCAGCGGTCAAAGAGAAGATTTGTGGATGTTGTCAAAGCTCCCCCTGAGTTCTTGAGATGTTCAGGAAATGAAGCTTTGCTGTAGGGTGATAGGCCTTCAAAAATTGATCTCCAGCACATGATGATTTCAGCAACAGCTAAAATGTGAGATGTCTGGAGTCTTGAATGATGATGGCCTTGAACACTTGAATCAAAAGAGATCTGAAGATTTCAGATTTGTTGATCTCCTTTTGGTGATGGTGTTCTTGTGTGAATTCTTTGAGACAAAGAATGTCTACAGCTCTCTTTCTTTTCCTCTTGGGTGATTGTTGTTGAGAAAGATGTTGTTCCAGAGAAGAGTTGTTGCAGAGAATATTTTTTTTTTCTTGTGCACTCTCTTCTTCTTCTCGTTAGGAATTAAAAAAAAAACTTATCTTTTATTCCTTTGTTCTGAATAGAAATGATCCTCTGTCCAGAATAGTCGTTAGCCTGTCATTAATTACATCCTTAATTGCAATTGTCTTCTGGGGAAAAGTCCAATTAAACATTCCTTGATAATCCCTTGAAACTTGCTCCAGAATAAATGAAAACGGCTATAAAATCTTCTGAATTAATTGCTGAGAATAACTCCTTAACTGTTCTGAATTTGAATCTTGAAAGTCGTTTAACTCTTCAGAAAAATGTCGAACTGAGCTCCACTATCGTCGAACTGAGCTCAGCGATTTGGACTTAGACAGCAACAGAGATTGTCGATCTGAGCACCACTATCATCGAACTGAGCTCAGAGATAGATAATCAATACTGGAGTCAAGATCGTCGAACTGAGCTCAAAGATCGTCGAATGGAGTTCGACGATTTGTTGAAGTTGAGCTCAGCGATCGTCGAATGGAGTTCGACGATCCGTCGAAGTGAGCTCAACGATCGTCGATTGGAGTTCGACGATTCGTCGTAATGAGCTCGACGAAATGACTTAGTCTCCAAACTGAAAAACCTTGGTCTTGAGGACAGCTTCCAAACCTAACTACAAACCCTTAGACTCAATTCTAATTGACCTTTAGATCTATAAAAAGAGGTCAAAAACAGGTTTCCTAAAGACATATTGATCATGACCCAAATTAGTAATAGGGTGTTCCAACAATCTCCCCCTATTTGGGTTAGGATTACTATTTATAGAAATTGGAGAAATTAAAAACAACATACAAAGCAACAATATAATAAACAATAACATTGCAGAATCACAGATATAATATCTCAGACAGATCAGAAATCAGAATAATTGTCACCTTAAAGAATTACTCCTTCTCTTTGCTCTTTATAAGTTTAATTTCTCTATTTGGATCAAGAGCTTCCTTCTTTGATCTTCTGTCATCAGTTGCACCTAAAGAAGTTTGTTGTTTAGGCCTTGGTACCACAGCTTCAGGTTGCAGCTCCATGTATCTTTCAGAATCAAAAAACTTGCTGGAAGCATATCTTTCAAGTTCCTTCTTTATTTGTTCTGACAAGGTAGTAATGCTGGAGTTGTCCTTACCTTGCTCTCTGGCTTTCTTAATTTGATCCAAGGCAGCTAATTCCTTCATTCTAGCAGTCCATGCAGTAGGATTATTCTCTGGATCCTCAAAAGGGACTGGAGGCTCATATCTGTTGGAAGGATTATCTAGAGGAGCTCTGGATGAGACTAATTCTTTCAACTTATAGGATAAAGGGCCTGAAGTTGTATCAGATGAAGCTTGTCCTTCCCTTAAGTATGGATGCTGTCTAGAGTGGCCTTTGGAGTAAACTTGGAATTCCCTTTGGTTTCCTCTATAATTTCCTATCCTAGATTGAGAGCCTCTGGACTGGCTTCCCCTATATTGAGATCTTGTATGAGACCGATAGGGGGTTTGACTTCTAGAAGAAGGATGAGTAGCAGAGCTACCACCTGCAACTGCATCAGGAGGAGGAGGAAGTGGAGGAGGATGATGAAAATGAGAAGATCCTTTCTCATACTTCGTCTTCTTCTCCGTAGCTTTTAGTTGATTCTTGGAATATTGCATCCAATGTTCAGTTATAGGGCAGTCATGAAGAATATAGGAAGGAATATCATTGGTATCTTTGACTTTAGCTGGAGGAACTCTTTTCATTTCCTTGCTTCATGCTTTTCTTTTCCTGGCTATAGTAGTAGAAGAATCATCAGAATCAGTTCTGAACTGATCACTTTCAGAGCTTTGCTCATCATATAAAACATCAATCTTTTTCATATAATCTTGCTGTTGTTGGGTTGGAGCAGATGAGACAGTGGTGACAGCAATTATAGCAGCAGCAGTTGTAGCAGTAGTAGTAACAGAAGATACAGAACTTTCAGATACAAAAACATCAGTAGTGACAGCAGGCTCAAAGTCATGTGCCTATGTATATCCTTAGAGATTGAATCAACAGAATTGTTAGCACTATCAATAATATCAGTATCAGCAACAGAAATAGCAACATTATTATCAGCAGGAGTAGCAGCAGTAAGATCATTGGAAACAGAAGATTCAGCAGTATATAGGGAATTTATATAGGAGCTAATTAAGGTGGTATCACAGCTTGAGAGGGGCACAATGGCCTTGGAGAGATCCTCATATGGTTGGACTGCAGTGTTTACTGGAAGACAGCTGAAATAAACTGAATCAAAAATTGAAAGCAGGGACTTGAGGACCACTGAGAAGACTGCAACTTGTGGTGGTGTTGAAACTGGAGCTTGAGTTGAAGAGACAGCAGCAGCAGCAGGGACTGAAGAAATGGCAGCAGCAGACAATCTTACCACTTCATGAGGCATCTCCCCGTGCCTAGATTCAGTCAAGACTGGATCAAGGCACCCAGATGAAGGGATTGCCTGAGGAATGAGAGAAGATAGCCTGGCAGAAAGGTCTGCAACTGACTTTAGGAGTGGAGCCAAGGAGGTCTCCAACAGAAGTGATAGCCTGGGAGCTATCAGCTCATAAAGTCTGTCAGCTAAGGCTGGAAGATCTACATGCTCAACAGGGATGTGAGCAGAGGTAGAGACTGTAGGTGGAGCAACTGGTGATGTTGGTGGAGATCTGGTGGATGGGGGAAAGGAAGGTTGAGGTGAGGGGATTGTTGAAATGGAAGAAAGTGGTATGGAGATGGAAGGTGTGAAGGAGGGTTGATCAATGATATCTTGCAGAAGTTGTTGGTAAGATGTGGATGAAGAGGGTGGATCAGGAGGGGATGAAGGGGAATCATCCATAAAGGAATCATCTAGAAGATTGAATGATGGAATGTTGGATGATGTGTCAATGTTTGGGTTAGGGTAGTGATGTAATGGGTGGAAGATTTCTTCTGTTATTGGAAGAGTTGGAGAGGGAATTGATGTAGGAGATGGGCTGGAAATAATGATGGTGGATGAAGTCTGAAAGGTGGAGGTGACTGGTGGAGAGGAGATAAGAGGTGGAGGAGGAGAAGAAGCAGCAGGCAAGTCTTCTGCAGGGGCAGAGACTTGAGGGGAAGAGACTGCAAGAGTCCTTGTGCCTGAAGTGGTGCTTGCAAAGGGCCTGCTGGGCTTCACTATCTGTCTGTCCCATTTGCCAAACAGGGCACAGGACAGCCTCTTAGAGGCATTGATGTGCATCCCAGATGAGACTAGCAGGGCAGGGCATCTGTTTTGGAGAAACAGCCCTAGAATCCTCCATAATTAACAAAATTTTTATTTATTTTCTACTTAATCAGGTCAAAGAAGATTTCTCCCCAGTTTAAATGTTTCTTATCCACTAAGGTACCCATCAAGCACAGCTGATACTGGAGATGGTATCATGGGCTGAATGCTTGGCCAACAGAACCTTTCCCACAACATCAGCTAAGAACATGTATTCAACAACTAAGTTCCTTTTCAGCAGCTTGCTAGGGTTAGCATCAGAATGACCCATTCTAGCAAGTAAATCAAAAAATTCTTCTCCTGACAACTCAGCAAAATCCTCTCCAGAATTCAATCCAAAAATCTCTATCAGAATAGTAGAAGTCATAGGGACCTGGGTTCCAGAAATTGAACCAACCACTGTATTTTGGTCCTGGTTGTGGGCAGTATAGACCCACTCCTTGATCTCATCAGCAGCCAATTTGATTCTTGTGGACATGATGGTGACTAGCTTTTGCTCCTTGAATAGTTCTAGAATGTCTTGGAAGACTTGATCACTGGTGCTGAAAGACTCCATGTCTATATCAAATCCTGCATCAAACTTCATTGCGGCTAGAACGACAACTGAGACGGCCATTGTTACCTGCAAAAATCAACAAACAAACGACCAAGTGTAGAAATGTTTGGAGGGAAAAAGAATTTTTGCAGAGAGAACGAAGGCACAAAGAGAGAACGACGGCTGAAAAATGAATTTTATATTAGGGTTCGATGCAGAAAAGGAAAGATCGTTGAACTCAGTTCGACAATCGGGGCTTCTAAAGGAACCTGAAAGGTCATCAACCTCGTCGATCTCTGTTCGACGATATTGGAGAGCGTCGAGCTCCGTTCGACGATAGTTCAGAGAACAAAATTGTCGAGCGTCATTCGACGATCGCTGACCTGGAGAGATAGTTGAGCACTATCTGAGAAGCACTGAACTCAGGTCGACGATTTCGGAAAGCGTCGATCTCCGTTCGACTATCTGGGGGAAAATCGTCGAGCGCAGTTCAGAGACCAGAAACACTCTAGACACTAAAAAAATAAAGATGTTTGCCTAGTCTTGGTCATTTTTAGAGTTTTAAAATCTTGGAACTTATCTTAAACTTCCTCCATCTAACATTCCTAACTGATTTAGGAAGAAGGTGTGTTTCTTTTCATCCAAGGGTTTGGTGAAAATATCTCCCCTTTGCAAATCAGTTGGGATATATTGAAGTTCAATTTTATTCTTCTCAACATTATCCCTTAAGAAGTGATGTCTAATTTTTATGTGTTTTGTCCTACTATGGAGGACTGGATTTTGAGCTATAGAAATAGCACTGGTATTATCACAAAAGATTTTAGACTTCTCTAAGTTGTAGCCATAGTCTAGGAGTTGGTTTTGAATCCACAATATTTGTGAACAACAACTGCCTGCAGCCATATATTCAGCTTTAGCAGTTGAAGTTGACACAAAAGCTTGTTTCTTGCAAAACCAAGAGACAAGTCTGTCACCAAGAAACTGACAAGTTCCACTGGTGCTTTTTCTGTCAATTCTGCATCCAGCATAATCAGCATCAGAAAATCCAGTTAAGTCAAATGCTGAATCTTTTGGATACCAGAGACCTAGATTTGGACAACTTTTTCATACCTGAGAATCCTTTTTACTAATTCTACGTGTGACTCTCTAGGGCTCACTTGGAATCTAGCACATATACATGTAGCAAACATTATGTCATGTCTACTAGCTATAAGGTACAGTAAGGAGCCAATCATTGCTCTATATGTTGTCTGATCAACAGGTTTCCCATGTTCATCAGCATCCAATACAGCATTGGTAGGTATAGGTGTTTTTATACAAGATGCTTCAGAAATACCAAATTTCTTAACCAATTCATTTGCATACTTGGTTTGAGAAATAAAGATGCCTTCAGCATGTTGTTTGACTTGCAATCCTAGAAAGAAGGATAGCTCACCCATGATACTCATTTCAAATTTAGAATGCATTAGGTTGGAGAACGTTCTGCACAAATTCGAATTAGTAGAGCCAAAAATAATATCATCCACATAAATTTGTACTAGTAGGGTATGGGACTTATGAGTTCTAATAAAAAGAGTTTGGTCTATTCTACCCCTTATAAATTCTTTTTTCAGGAGAAAGCATGCTAGGGTCTTATACCATGCTCTAGGAGCTTGCTTGAGACCATATAATGCTTTATTCAACTTAAAAACATAATCAGGATGGGTTGGAGAGATAAAACCTGGAGGTTGTCTAACATAGACTTCTTCTTTGATGTCTCCATTGAGAAATGCACTCTTTACATCCATCTGGTATACTTTGAAACCTTTGTGTGCTGCATAAGCTAAGAAGATTCTGATGGCTTCCAATCTTGCAACTGGTGCAAAAGTCTGGTCATACTCTATGCCTTCTTCTTGAGAGTATCCTTGAGCAACTAGCCTTGCCTTGTTCCTTACAATTACTCTTTGATCATCCAATTTGTTTCTGAACACACACTTTGTTCCAACAATGGAGTGATCCTTAGGCCTTGGTACTAGTTCCCAAACTTTGTTCCTTTCAAATTGATGCAACTCTTCTTGCATTGCAATGATCCAGTGTGGATCTTGCTCTGCATCTTGAATGGATTGAGGTTCAATTTGAGATAGGAAGCAAGTGTGCAACAGATTTTGATTGACCTGATTTCTGGTTTGCACACCAGCTGAGATGTCTCCAATTACTTGGGAAATTGGATGGTCTCTTGATGTTACTAAATCAATAGGGGGTGTTGATTGTTCACCAACCTGTGTTGTTGTTTCCTCTTGTGGTACAACAACTGGCTCTTCAAGAAGTTTCTCTTCATGACGTTGAATGTCTTCTTCATCTTCACTGCTTTCCTCTTTTTGAATAATCTATAACCTGTTCAAATCTTCAGCAAGAGAATGTACCTGCAAAGGTTCTATGTTAGAAGTGTTCTTCTCCTTGAAAGACATGTTAGATTCATCAAAAGATATGTGAACAGATTCTTCAATTTTATGAGATGATTTATTATATACCCTATAAGCCTTACTGATCATGGAGTATCCCAGAAACACTCCTTCATTAGCTTTAGCTTGAAATTTTGCTAAATATCTCTTGTCATTATTATGAATATAACAAATACAACCAAAAATTCTAAAATAATCAACTTTAGGTTTCTTCCCTTTGAGTAATTCATAGGGAGTCTTGCCCTTTCGTTTATGTTTTAAACTTCTGTTCAGCACATAGTTGGACGTGTTCACTGTCTCTGCCCAAAAAGATAGAGGAAGGTGAGCATCTGACAACAATGTAGTGGCAGATTCAATAAGGGTTCTATTTTTCCTTTCAGCTACCCCATTTTGTTGAGGAGTTCTAGGAGCTGAGAAAGTATGCGTGATCCATTCACTCTGACAGAACTCTTGCATAATAAGAGAATCAAACTCTATCCCATGATCACTTCTGATCAGGGCAATGTGAGTATTGAACTCAATCTGTATATATTTGAGAAACTCTGTCAAACACTTAAAGTTATCAAACTTCTTCCTCAGAAAGAACACCCATGTGAATCTAGAGAAGTCATCTACAACTACTAAAGTGTAAGATTTCCCTCCTAAGCTTTGTACTGTAATGGGTCCAAAAAGATCCATGTGTAACAGGTACAAAATCCTTGGTGAATCACTCTTATTAAGTGACTTGAAACTATTTTTAGTTTGCTTGCCTAATTGACAAGCCCTGTAGAGTCCTTCCTTCTTGTAGGGGCAATGATGGTTAAAACTCCAAAATTATTTGCGGTCACGCGGCGACCCGGCGAGCGTATTTGCGAAAAAAGGCGGAAGTGAATTTATTTAAGAAAACGGGGCGCGCGTATTTATTTATTTATTTTGGATATAAAAAAGGTTTAGAAATCGAGTTTTAACGAAAGGAGGCAAGTGCACCTATCGTGAGTAGTACAGGATATTCCGGGTGGAATATCGAGGTCGTATTGTTCTCGGGTCCGGTTCGATTATTTCTACTCTTCCCTGGAGGGGACTATTATTTTACCGATAATTATCTTGTCGGGATATTTTATATATAATAAAATGCAGAAAATGACAGAAAGAAAATGAAAGCAATAAGAAGAAAGCTTGAAGGTGGTGCCGATGAAGAGCTTAGCTCGATGGCACCGAAAAAACAATTGAACTAAAATAGACTTTAAATAAAAAGAGCTCCTAAATTTCTAATTAATTAAGGCGGAGACTTGGCCGTGGAGGTTCCACTAAAATGAGCTCACCTATCTCTAGGACTATCGCTCACCTGAACGCTAAGACTATTCGACCGAACGCTAGTCCGACGAAGGATTCCTCTTAACGCCCGCATTACGCTAAGAACCCCACTATTGGGTGGGGAACCCAATCCGGTAGAGTTGGCGCGCCTCCTCTCTCGAGGGTTAGTGCGGAACTCTCTTTGCCAAGGGGTGATCTGTCCATACGCACGGCCTCTCGGCGAGCGTATGGAAAACGGAAATAGGGCCCACACATCGATATGTGGTCCTACGCGTCGTTAACCAAGGGCAAACCTTAAGTACTTTTAATTAATTAGAAAAATTAGACCTTTAATTATTTTAAGCTATTTTATCTGTCCCAATGCTCTTCGATACCGAGGGCTAAGAACGATTAGCCACTCATCGGAATGGGGACGGCTTGCGGGAAAAGCAGAAAAGAAAGCAGAAAAAGAAAGCAGTAAATGAAAGCGATAAAATGAAAGCAGTAAAATAAAGCAGTAAATTGCAAGTCCTACCCAAACGAGTAGGACTGAAGAAAGCTGTAAATTGCGAGTCCCGGCGCAACTGCGTGGGCGGGAGAAAGAAAGCGATAAAACGCACACACGCAAATCCTACTCAAATGAGTAGGGGAGAATAAATGCGGGTCCTACTCAACCGAGTAGGACAAAATAAATGCAACGCACGCACACTCTCTCTCGACATAAAGTAACACACACACACTCTACAGGAAAGTAAAACACACTCACACACACGACCGAATTGAAATAAAGCAAAGCGCCATTTAACTCTTAACGAGTAGGCGGAAATAGATGCGCACACATAAAAAATTGCAAAAAAACTAAGTTGCCGAAAAATTAAAAACGACTGCATTTCTACCGCTAGAATGCGGTTGAAATGCATAAAAAGATGAAATAAAAATTAAACGGGCAAAAAGATTTGCAAATAAAAATGAAAAATGAAAGTGCTTGAAAAATAAAAACGAATACATTTCTACCGCTAGAATGCGGTAGAAATGCATAAAAAGAGAACGAAAAAATTAAATAAGGAAAAAGATTTTGCGAAAAACTAAGTGCGCGAAAAATTAAAACAACTATATAATCATTCCTATAACTCCGTAAAAACGATTAAAAAGTGAAAATAAAGTGAAAAGAACGAAAAAGGTTTTGCGAAATAAAAAGCTAAGTTAAAAAAAAAAGGAAAAACACTTTGAAAACATTTTTACGGGTTATAACAATGAAATAAAAAGCTATAAAAATCTAAGTTAACCAAAACAAAGAACATAAAATTAAAAAGTTATACTCATACACACACACACACGTATTAAAAAGACGAAAAAAACTAAGTTAAAACAAAAACGAAAAAAGGATAAGATTGCATAGGGGAGATTGTAAAGATCCATTCCAAAGCTATAATAAGAGAAGAAAATGGAGACAAATTTTATTAACTAAAAACACGGGTTACAAAGACATGAAAATAAAAGCTAAGGAGAGGGGGAAAAATATCCCTTACATAGACTTTAGAGGCATCCCGACAGCATAACACCTAAGCAAAATGGTGCCCAAAAGGGAACAGGAATTCAAAGGAGACCCTCTGAATTTATAGAAAAACTTTACATGGGTCACGCCCTTGGTCACGGGCGTGACAGGGGGCGTGACAGTACTATTTGAGAAGGCGGCCGGCGATTTGACGGGAAAGTTGACTTTGGCTGGACACGTGTCGGTCTCGCAGAGGTCACGCCCTTGGTCACGGGCGTGACAGGGGGCGTGATAGTAGGGTGGATTTGGGTGCGGTGCGCGCCGAATGTCTTCGGGCAGGTCTTGTCGGGCTAGCTGGAAAGGTCACGCCCCAAGTCACGGGCGTGACTCTGGGCGTGACAGGCGGGTGTCGACACTCGACGATCGTCGAGCTGAAAGTGTCGAGTTGAAAATCGTCGAGCGGAAAGAGGTGTCACGCCCTAGGTCACGGGCGTGACTCTAGGCGTGACTGCTAGTGTCGACACTCGACGATCGTCGAGATGAAATCGTCGAGTGGAGTGTCACGGGCTTGGGTCACGCCCCGTGTCGGGTGACACGGGCGTGACCCCGGGCGTGTCAGGCTTTGGTCTTCAAAAATTGCTGATTCACGGGATTTTGACGTGTCACGCCCAGGTCACGGGCGTGACCAACATGTCACGGGCGTGACAGGTCAATTTTTGGCAGATTTTCATTTTTTTGCTGCAAAATAAAATAAAATAAGTTAGTATAATATTTACAAAAATAGGAGCAATTTATTGAATAAAAATAAGTAAAAACGACAAAAATAAATGAAAACAACTAAATTAATGTACATAAAAATAGGTATATTTACAATTCATCAAATACCCCCATACTTAAGCTTTTGCTATTCCAGAGCAAAAGTTGGAGATGAACTTATAAGGAATAAAAGAAATCCTAAGTTTAGCTACCGCTTGAATTAATTAAAAGGAAGATCAAAATAAACATCCGGGGTTAAAGAATTAAATCCTAATTTATGAAATGTTATAAATAGAGGAAGAGTTTCAAAAAGACTTCTAGAAGAAATAAAATAGAAAGAAAAAATTTATTTTTGTTAGTTTAACAAAGATGGATTGGATTTATACAAAAAAACTTTAGCTTAAAAGAAGTTTAAAGGAAATAATGCAATTTAAAAATTATGCTCTCAAAAAATTTTAAATTAAGTCTAGAATCATTGAAATGAGATAACTGGTTTGGTGGTTTATGAAGAAGGCTTGAATATTGAGGCGAGGTAATTTTTTCTCGAACCTCCAATTTTTTTTCTTTTGGATAGTTAGGAAAACGAAATCTTATTTTCCTAACACATAAAAACTTTTTTTTTCTTTCTTCATAATAAATAAAATTAACCCAATGTATATTTGTAGGAGTAATGAATTTTATCCTCTTACTCCATATATAATCTTTTTAAATTATTGGGTGCCTATGTTTACGGAACGAAATCTTATTCCCATTGACATAGGATCTTTTAAGGGATAGGGGGGAATCATGTCAATTAAGACACGAAAAAAAATGGAAGTGGGTTTAGTTTTTCAAAAATAAAACTAGCTTTTAATCAAAAAGTTTTGAGAGCAACCTTTTTAAAATGAACGTTCCAATGTTTCTAAAAGCATGAAGTTGAAATAATTGAAATCCATGGATGTTATTTTCTAACATAAAAAACGAGCTTCTATTTATAAAATTAGAAGTGGTGGTGAAAAACAAGTTCCCTATTATAAGGATAAGACATAAAAAAATTCTTTAAGACTTAACCCCAGACACTTAAATCTATCGAACCTTAATTAATAAACGAATAGTAAGCAAAGAATAACTAAAATTCGCATATAAATTAACTCGAAACTAGATTTTTGGAAAGCAAAAAGGGTTAAGAAATGGTGTATTCGAATTATTTTGTTACATAATTTTAACAAAACATTTTTTTTTGGAATTTTTAGAGTTTTATCATTTTTTTTTTGTGTTTTAATTATTATCTTTTTAAGATTTTTTAGATTTTTTATCTTTTTGGGGTTTTTGGGTTTTTCTAATTTTTTTATTTTTAGTTTTTGAGGATAAGCTATTTACAAGAAAGATGAGAGAAAGAAAAGTTATTTACAAAGAAGATAGGGGGGAAAGAGAGATTTTTACAAAAAAGCAAAGTAAAAACTCGACTGCGGCCCCGCGAACAGACTCTTATTTGAATGGTTGGTTCGATGAGTCGACCGTCGCGGGCAAGCAAGAAGCAAGTTTTTACAAAAAAGAGAAGAAGAGGGGGGGGGAAGAGAGATTTTTTACAAAAAATATTTACGAAGTAAAAAGATTTTTTGAAAATTTTTTTTTTTTTGAGGTTTGTTTTGAAGTTTTTTTTTTTTTTTTTTGTTTTAATTAAAAAATTTTTTTTTGAAAATTTTTTTGATTTTTGCATTTTTTTTTTGTATTTTTTTGTTAAGTACTGAATATAAAAATTGCATAATAGGAAAACACCCCCATACTTAAACCCAACATTGTCCCCAATGTTGCAATCTAAGTATGCGGAACAGATAATATACAAAAGATAATAAGTATAAAAAGGACAAAGGGAGGGTAGGAGCTTCCCTAAGACGAGCGCGGGAGGCCCAGGTTGGAACCCTGCATTATTTAGAAGAAAAAGCAAAACGATAACAGAAAAAACAAAAAAGATATACTCGGCCTAAAGATTGCGGGCGGTAGGGGGGAATGTGCGTGGGGGAGTCGGAGGTAGCTAAGGCCTTAGCCACGTGAGTGTGACGGAAATGCGCACCCCTAACGTGCACAAGAATGAAAAGCGCGCCGAATCAAAATAAAATAAAATATAATAAGTTAAATTAAATTAAAATATATTTTTTTTTAAGTTTTTCATTTTTTAGTTTTTTTTTTGTTTTGTTTTTTTTGTTTTTTTTTCTTTTTCAAAAACAAGAATGAAAATAAAAATATTTTTGTGTTAAGTTTTTTTTTTCATTTTTTGGATTTTTAGTGTTTTTTTTGTTTTTAGTTTAGTTTTTTTTTTTTTAGTTTTATAGTTTTTTTTTTGAAGTTTTTAAGGTTTTGCAAAATTTTTTTTTTAGTTTTATAAGTTTTTCATATTTTTTTTTTGGTTTTATAATTTTGTAATTATTATTTTGTTTATTATTATTTTTATTATTATTATTATTATATTTTTGTTGGCCATTTTTAATTTTTGTTATATATAGATATAGGTAAAATTAATAGATTTCCAGGGTTTAAAATAACGAACCTAAAATTCCCCGGCAACGGCGCCAAAAACTTGATGCTTAAAACTCGGAAATTATTTACGGTCACGCGGCGACCCGGCGGTTTTATTTGCGAAAAAAGGCGGAAGTGAATTTATTTAAGAAAACGGGGCGCGCGTATTTATTTATTTATTTTGGATATAAAAAAGGTTTAGAAATCGAGTTTTAACGAAAGGAGGCAAGTGCACCTATAGTGAGTAGTACAGGATATTCCGGGTGGAATATCGAGGTCGTATTGTTCTCGGGTCCGGTTCGATTATTTCTACTCTTCCCTGGAGGGGACTATTATTTTACCGATAATTATCTTGTCGGGATATTTTATATATAATAAAATGCAGAAAATGACAGAAAGAAAATGAAAGCAATAAGAAGAAAGCTTGAAGGTGGTGCCGATGAAGAGCTTAGCTCGATGGCACCGAAAAAACAATTGAACTAAAATAGACTTTAAATAAAAAGAGCTCCTAAATTTCTAATTAATTAAGGCGGAGACTTGGCCGTGGAGGTTCCACTAAAATGAGCTCACCTATCTCTAGGACTATCGCTCACCTGAACGCTAAGACTATTCGACCGAACGCTAGTCCGACGAAGGATTCCTCTTAACGCCCGCATTACGCTAAGAACCCCGCTATTGGGTGGGGAACCCAATCCGGTAGAGTTGGCGCGCCTCCTCTCTCGAGGGTTAGTGCGGAACTCTCTTTGCCAAGGGGTGATCTGTCCATACGCACGGCCTCTCGGCGAGCGTATGGAAAATGGAAATAGGGCCCACACATCGATATGTGGTCCTACGCGTCGTTAACCCCGGGCAAACCTTAAGTACTTTTAATTAATTAGAAAAATTAGACCTTTAATTATTTTAAGCTATTTTATCTGTCCCAATGCTCTTCGATACCGAGGGCTAAGAACGATTAGCCACTCATCGGAATGGGGACGGCTTGCGGGAAAAGCAGAAAAGAAAGCAGAAAAAGAAAGCAGTAAATGAAAGCGATAAAATGAAAGCAGTAAAATAAAGCAGTAAATTGCAAGTCCTACCCAAACGAGTAGGACTAAAGAAAGCTGTAAATTGCGAGTCCCGGCGTAACTGCGTGGGCGGGAGAAAGAAAGCGGTAAAACGCACACACGCAAATCCTACTCAAATGAGTAGGGGAGAATAAATGCGGGTCCTACTCAACCGAGTAGGACAAAATAAATGCAACGCACGCACACTCTCTCGACATAAAGTAAACACACACACTCTACAGGAAAGTAAAACACACTCACACACACGACCGAATTGAAATAAAGCAAAGCGTCATTTAACTCTTAACGAGTAGGCGGAAATAGATGCGCACACATAAAAAATTGCAAAAAAACTAAGTTGCCGAAAAATTAAAAACGACTGCATTTCTACTGCTAGAATGCGGTAGAAATGCATAAAAAGATGAAATAAAAATTAAACGGGCAAAAAGATTTGCAAATAAAAATGAAAAATGAAAGTGCTTGAAAAATAAAAACGAATACATTTCTACCGCTAGAATGCGGTAGAAATGCATAAAAAGAGAACGAAAAAATTAAATAAGGAAAAAGATTTTGCGAAAAACTAAGTGCGCGAAAAATTAAAACAACTATATAATCATTCCTATAACTCCGTAAAAACGATTAAAAAGTGAAAATAAAGCGAAAAGAACGAAAAAGGTTTTGCGAAATAAAAAGCTAAGTTAAAAAAAAGGAAAAACACTTTGAAAACATTTTTACGGGTTATAACAATGAAATAAAAAGCTATAAAAATCTAAGTTAACCAAAACAAAGAACATAAAATTAAAAAGTTATACTCATACACACACACACACACGTATTAAAAAGACGAAAAAAACTAAGTTAAAACAAAAACGAAAAAAGGATAAGATTGCATAGGGGAGATTGTAAAGATCCATTCCAAAGCTATAATAAGAGAAGAAAATGGAGACAAATTTTATTAACTAAAAACACGGCTTACAAAGACATGAAAATAAAAGCTAAGGAGAGGGGGAAAAATATCCCTTACATAGACTTTGGAGGCATCCCGACAGCATAACACCTAAGCAAAATGGTGCCCAAAAGGGAACAGGAATTCAAAGGAGACCCTCTGAATTTATAGGAAAACTTTACATGGGTCACGCCCTTGGTCACGGGCATGACAGGGGGCGTGACAGTACTATTTGAGAAGGCGGCCGGCGATTTGACGGGAAAGTTGACTTTGGCTGGACACGTGTCGGTCTCGCAGAGGTCACGCCCTTGGTCACGGGCGTGACAGGGGGCGTGACAGTACGGTGGATCTGGGCGCGGTGCGCGCCGAAAGTCTTCGGGCAGGTCTTGTCGGGCTAGCTGGAAAGGTCACGCCCCAGGTCACGGGCGTGACTCTGGGCGTGACAGGCGGGTGTCGACACTCGACGATCGTCGAGCTGAAAGTGTCGAGTTGAAAATCGTCGAGCGGAAAGAGGTGTCACGCCCTAGGTCACGGGCGTGACTCTAGGCGTGACTGCTAGTGTCGACACTCGACGATCGTCGAGATGAAATCGTCGAGTGGAGTGTCACGGGCTTGGGTCACGCCCCGTGTCGGGTGACACGGGCGTGACCCCGGGCGTGTCAGGCTTTGGTCTTCAAAAATTGCTGATTCACGGGATTTTGACGTGTCACGCCCAGGTCACGGGCGTGACCAAAATGTCACGGGCGTGACAGGTCAATTTTTGGCAGATTTTCATTTTTTTGCTGCAAAATAAAATAAAATAAGTTAGTATAATATTTACAAAAATAGGAGCAATTTATTGAATAAAAATAAGTAAAAACGACAAAAATAAATGAAAACAACTAAATTAATGTACATAAAAATAGGTATATTTACAATTCATCAGGCAAGAAGGTAGTCCTCTAACAAGGTTGTCCTTGGATAGCCTAGCAATGGTTCTAAGGTTTAAATGTCCTAGTCTCTTATGCCATAATACATTAGGTCTACTAACAGAGTTAAACAGACAAATATCTACTTCTGTTGAAAGAAAATCTACTAAATAGATGTTACCTTTCCTTTTACCTGTCAACACAGTTGTGTTGTCCTCTGACTTGATCTTACATAAGGCTTTGCTGAAAGTCACCTGGTAGCCTACATCACATAGCTGACTGATACTTATCAAATTGTGCTTCAGTCCTTCCACATAGGCTACCTTCTTGAATATCACTGTCCCAATCTGGACTGCACCATATCCTTTAGTTTGTCCAAAGTTTGAATCACCAAATATGTCTTTGGGTCCAAGCTTGGCTTTAAAGGATGTGAGGTTGTCCCTATTTCCTGTCATGTGCTTTGAACACCCACTATCCAAATACCATTGTTTGTTTGATGTTGGATAGGTCTTCACCTGCACATAAAATAATTCACTTGTTTTTGGCCCAGTTAACCTTGGGCCTAGGTTGATAACCTTTAAATTCGGAAATAAAAGACATCCCAGGTTGACTCTTATAGCCTTCAGGATGATATCTCCTTGGAGGTATTATCCATTTAGTATAAGGGTTAAAGCTTTGGGATGAAGGACCCCAAGGATTGGATTTTGATTTACCCTTGAAAGAGTTTCCAAAGCTCTGATCTCTGTTCGACGATCGTTGATCTGCGTTCGACGATCTTGGGTCAGATCGTCGAGCTCCATTCGACGGTCGACTGTGGCAGAGTTCAGGAATTAGAGATCGTCGACCTGAGTTCGACGATTTTGCCTGAGATTGTCGATCTGCGTTCGGCGATCGTCGAGCTCCGTTCGACGATTTCTGCTGGAACT
The DNA here is from genome assembly GCA_039583875.1 of Platanthera guangdongensis. NCBI lineage: Eukaryota > Viridiplantae > Streptophyta > Magnoliopsida > Asparagales > Orchidaceae > Platanthera > Platanthera guangdongensis. The sequence continues at coordinate 98,788,783 of CM077148.1, read as the reverse complement.
TGGTTTTCTTAGGCAGATCAGAATTTTTCCTAGCTACCTCTACAACTCCCTTCCCTTTATCAGAAGTTAACTTAATTGGGGTTGTTAGAACTATAGGTTGGCTGGATGAAGCACCCAAGCCCAGTGTACTATTGAATCTGGAGTTCACTGTGCTTGTGATGTACATCAGCTTGATACTTCTCCCATTAAGGGATTCTTCAAGCTTCTTAGCCTCTGATAGCTCACCTTTCAGTGAAGCTATTTGCTCCCTACAGCACTCCAACTCCTTAGAGAGTTTGAGGTTTTCTGACTTTAAGATACTATGTTCAGATAAATGATTTCTGAGAGAAATAATTTCCTTCTCAGATTTTAGTAAGTCTAAACATAATGCTTTAAACTCAGACTTAAAGTCCTCAGAATTGAAATCAAAAGAACTAATTACCTGGTACTCTTCAAGTTGAGTCTCTGAGTCTGACTCTGACTCTTCTGCATCTGAATTGTGTTGAGAGGCATTGATTACCATCATGCAGAACTCCTTCTCTTCTTCATCATCTTCATCATCACTGGAGCTGGATGAAGCTTCTGATTCTTCTTCAGTTTCACTCCAGGATTCAACAACAAATCCCTTCCTTGTGTGTTTGTTCTTGCTTGAGGAGGGTTTGCCATTGCCATTTTTCTTGAAGTCTTTGTCCTTTCTTCTTTCTTTCTTATCCCTTCTGTCCTTGTTTTTATTTTCTGGACAGTCAGGCAAAATATGGCCTGGTTTCCTGCAACCAAAGAAAACAATTTCTTTATTATTTGACTTATCATACCTTGGCTTATCATGCTCTTTGTATGATCTCTTTCTGAAGTCCTTTCTGGCCATCTTGTAAAATCTTTTGGCCAATAGGCTTTGCAGCTCATCATTGCCTGTGACCTTGTCTTCAGGCTGATCTTCAGTGGCTTTGAAATCTATTATCTTTTCCTTTCTTGTGCCTGGTGAGGCAGCCTTCTGCTCTTCTTCTCTGTTCTTAATGAGCAGCTCATAAGACTTGAGCTTGCCCAAGAGAGCTTCTATTGTAATCTCATTCAGACTTCTGGCATCCTTGATTTGCCAGATCCTTAAGTCCCAAGTGCTTGGGAAGCACATTAGGATTTTGTCATTAAGTTCAGTCAGTGAGATCTCTTTATCCAAAGTCTTGAGTTCATTGACTACCAGACTGAGTCTATTATACATATCTCCAACTGACTCAGCTTCTCCCTTCTTGAAGTTCTCATATTGGGATATGAGGTGGGATCTCCTGTCCTTTCTTTCATCAGCTGATCTTGAGACTATTTCAGAGAGCTTATCCCAGATTTCCTTTACTGAATTACATTCAGCCACCTTTTGGAAGATGTCATCAGACATAGTCTGGGCTAAGATATTCATAGCCTTTGCATCTGCTACTTTCCACTTTTTGATATCAGCATCTGTTCCTGATGGAGGTGGAACAGCATTTGTGCTTGTGTTCTCTGGAGGTCTTAGACAAACTGTCAAAACAGAATTAAAAATGTCCTCATCAATAGAATTCATGTATAGTCTAATCCTTGCTTTCCAAAGTGCAAACTTGGATAGATTGCACACTGGAGGTCTGGTGCTAGCATAATCTTTTTTTGGGCCATGATTTGTGAAGAAATAATTCTAATAGCAAAATCTACAACAAGCAGATCTAACTAGGAATCTTTGGGTTCAGGTGTTAGCCTGTGCAACCACCAAGGTGTGGTATGTTTAACCAACCTCGCTTTGATACCAATTGAAAGTGCGAGTTAGATCTGATATACTCTAGAGGGGGGTGAATAGAGTATGGTGCTGAAAAACTTTTACAACAGTTGTTGTATTCTAAATGTGAACAGGGAAGCAAATAGAAAATCTAGACACAGAAACCTAGTCACAAAACAATCTAGTCACAAACCAATCACAGCCAGAAACAAAAATAAAGACAAGCAACCAGAAGACACAAGGAGCTATAGTGGTTCCCCTAAACTTGGGTACATCCACTCTTCTACCACACTAGGTAGGAATCCGCTGCAGGATGAGTTGATCAGGTGTCCTGGACACCAATGAGCTTTTGATAAGATGCTCAAAAACCAAACCAGATTTTTTGATCAGGTGTCTTGCCACCAATGAGCTTTTGATAAGGTGCTCAAAAACCAAACACAAACTTTTGAAGGGAGTTTGAAAAACCCTTTACAGCAGAGTGAGAGAGAGAGAGGGAAAGAGATGATCTTCTCTGTCAGCAGTCAAAGAGAAGATTTGTGGATGTTGTCAAAGCTCCCCCTGAGTTCTTGAGATGTTCAGGAAATGAAGCTTTGCTGTAGGGTGATAGGCCTTCAGAAATTGATCTCCAGCAAATGATGATTTCAGCGACAGCTAAAATGTGAGATGTATGGAGTCTTGAATGATGATTTCCTTGAACAGTTGAATCAAAAGAGATCTGAAGATTTCAGATTTGTTGATCTCCTTTTGGTGATGGTGTTCTTGTGTGAATTCTTTAAGACAGATAATGTCTACAGCTCTCTTTCTTTTCCTCTTGAGTGATTGTTGTTGAGAAAGATGTTTTTCCAGAGAAGAGTTGTTGCAGAGAATATTTTTTTTTCTTGTGCACTCTCTTCTTCTTATCGTTAGGAATTAAAAAAAAACTTATCTTTTATTCCTTTGTTCTGAATAGAAATGATCCTCTGTCCAGAATAGCCGTTAGCCTGTCATTAATTACATCCTTAATTGCAATTGTCTTCTGGGGAAAAGTACAATTAAACATTCCTTGATAATCCCTTGAAACTTGCTCCAGAATAAATGAAAACGGCTATAAAATATTCTGAATTAATTGCTGAGAATAACTCCTTAACTGTTCTGAATTTGAATCTTGAAAGTCGTTTAACTCTTCAGAAAAACGTTGAACTAAGCTCCACTATCGTCGAACTGAGCTCAGCGATTTGGACTTAGACAGCAATAGAGATCGTCGATCTGAGCTCAACTATCATCGAACTGAGCTCAGAGATAGAGAATCAATACTGGAGTCAAGATCCTCGAACTGAGCTCAAAGATCGTCGAATGGAGTTCGACGATTTGTTGAAGTTGAGCTCAGCGATTGTCGAATGGAGTTCGACGATCCGTCGAAGTGAGCTCAACGATCGTCAATTGGAGTTTGACGATTCGTCGTACTGAGCTCGACGAAATGAATTAGTCTCCAAACTGAAAAACCTTGGTCTTGAGGGCAGCTTCCAAACCTAACTACTAACCCTTAGACTCAATTCTAATTGACCTTTAGATCTATACAAAGAGGTCAAAAACAGGTTTCCTAAAGACATAGTGATCGTGACCCAAATTAGTAATAGTGTGTTCCAACAGTGTCCCTACCCGTGTTTGTGTATCGAAACGTCAGGTAACCTCTTGTAATGCTTTGCCCGAGCAGGACACGGGTAAGGACACGGGCAAGGACACGGGCGTTCCCTACACATGTCACTTTTCACTTATAAGGGATGTGAAAACTCTAGCCGTTTTTCACTCCGTATTCCAACCTTTCTTCCCAGAGAAACTGTTGTAGAGAGGGAGAAGCTGCTGGAGCAAGTACAAGAGGAGAAGAACCGCCGCTGTCGAGGAGAAGAAGATGCCGCCGCGAATATTTAAGCATTGCTAACTCAGGAATTATTGCAATAAAATAAGGACAGAGGGAGGGAAATATCCATGTCTGGAACTGAGCAGAAATCATCGAGCAGAGAACAAAATTCGTCGACCTGGGTCCAGAGTTTGTCGATCTGAGAAGTTATGTTCGTCGACCAGATAATCTCTGTTCGTCGAGCTGAGATCCAAGATCCTCGAACAAAGAACAGATAACTGCTTTCTCTAGAGCCTTGCCAATTCTGTGCATCAAGATCGTCGAGCTGAGATTCTAACTTATTCAATTGGAGTTCAGTGAAATGTTTCTTCGACTTAAGAATGTAGAAGTAAAGTGTACAAAATTTGTCGACCTGATAATTAAGTTCGTCAACCTAAGAACTACTAACAACTACTTGATACAACTTGTTGAGACTGTGGTATAAGTTTATCGAGCTGAGAACATGAATTCGTCAATTTGAGTATAATTCTGGACTTAGAATATTTTAGATGTTTCTGGACTTTAGAATGTTTATGTAGACCATCCAGAAATCGTCGACCTGAGAACCAAATTCGTCGAGCTGATATTTTGACTCCGTCGATTGGGGTTCAGAGAAAGGAATTCTGGACCTTGAATGTTGATGTATAGTGTCCAGAGATCGTTGACTTGAGAACCAAATTCGTCAAGCTGATATTTTGACTTCGTCGACTGGCGTTCAGAGAAAGGAATTCTGGACTTCGAATGTTGATGTATAGTGTCCAGAGATCGTCGACCTAAGAACCAAGTTCGTCGAGCTCAGCTCAGAGAATTTTCTCTGAGTTCGTCGAGCTGAGCACGACTTTCGTCGACCTGAGTTCGACGAATGCCGAACTCATTTTCTGAATCTTTAAAATTTCTCTAAGTCCTGAGTCTTCTGCAGTCTATTGATGGCTGGTCCATGTGGTGTTGACTCTAAGGACGTGGCCTAGACTCTAGGACACAAACATGACCCTGGCTATACATGTTGGGTCAAACATCCTAGTTTAGTGAACCTAGCCCAAATCCAACTAGGGATCCAACCAGTGGCGCATCCTCCTGCTTCTCCTCCCTCCCCTAGGGCCGACGCATCCTCCATTTTCTCAAGCTGGCGGTCTCCTCTTCCTCCAAGCGTCGGCAGTCTTTGACTCATCGTCCCCATTTCTGGAGGCCGACAACCTTTTTCTCCTTCTATTGCAAGTGTACGCAGTGACCTTCTCCTCTAGAAGCCCTATTGGCCCCTCTTCCGCTTCTTTTGGCGGTGGATTTCAAGAGGATCATCTAGGGGTTGCTTGAATCTTCCTATCCTTGGATTTTGAGTCTGATATCGGTCTCTTTGGGTAAGAACCTCCTCTTTTCCCCTCTATTTGGATTTTATTGATTTTATTTGGTGGTTTCTACTGCCCAAGTTTCTTGTTTGTTGTGTTTCATATTTTTCCATGATCGTAATTGTCTAACTACAATATGTTCATGTTTTTCTGGCATCGCTCCTCGATTCAGTTGGTGGGAATCATGCAAATTCCTCTCCGAATTAGGATATTTGTGACACAAGCACCGCCGAGTCTCCGTCTCCGCTTGGTATCTCTTCTTCCCCTCACTATTGAGGGAGGTAAATTTCTTAGCCGCGCTCTTGTTTGAGTCTTGCGATAGATAAATTGTCTGTATTAGCGTAGTGATAATTTGTTGTATCGCTTTCGTCATTCTTGAACAGGTTCACTTGAGAAGTGTCAATTTTGCAAGCGCCACTTAGCCACCGCTGCCAATTTCAACTTTTTTAAGGCAAGAAGAGGTCTCTCTCTCTCTCTTGCAATCATTGAACTTCAATTACTTGGTCTGTTCTTATGATTATACGAATTCACCCTTATTTGTTTGTGTTGTCAAATGAATTAATGTATCAAATATCTATTCTGGCAAGTAATATCTTATGGTTAATATATTTGGAATGTCATGAGATTGTGGTCATAAATAATTTTATTTGAGTATTCACTTAGATGAACGTATTTCTAGTTTGATGTATAATTCGAAGTATGTTGGATTTTTGGGAATGATTAACAAATATCATAATGAGAATCATTATGAATTATATGAATTGTATTATTTATATTCACATGTATATGAATGGTATCTCACTTTGATGTATTTCGTCTCTTTTGATGAATAATTTGAGCAGCAGTAAGTTTGAGCATGAGCATTAATAAATTTGAATGATTGTCATTAAGGCTCTCCGTTAGCGATTAAATGATTGTTGGATTATGTCACACTCGTATCGCACACACATTTGAATTTGAAGATAATAATTATAATGAATTTTGAATAACAAATATATATTCTTGGTCTGATCGTTCACTTAAAGTGTTTTTGTTTTGGTTAAATTGCTACAGTGTGAATCATGCAACTCATAATATCATAAGCAAACATTGAAATGTGTTGGGGTCATTTGGGTTGCAGCCTTCACAATGCCAGTTGGGACCCACTAAGCCTCCTTGAGCCGGGCCTGAGCCATGACGAGGGTCACAATAAGCAGGAAGTTTCCAAATAAGACTTGTATCTGGACTGAGCGTGAACCATGCACAGCACTCAAAACACCTAAACACTTCATTAATTTCAGCTTACGATATTACATGTTCTATTCTATGTTATCTCCGGAGTAAGCTTAATTCAGTTATTTCTGCTTGACTATTCTACTTGCCTGAGTTGTATCTCTGATTTATGAAAACGGGTACACTCATACATTTCTGCATCTATTACAGTTCTATACATTAATTTGCTCACCCTATTTATTTCAATGTTCTGAGGCTTTTTACTTTCGTTTTGGAATTGCCTTAGCGTCCGTGACAGCGCTGCTAGGTACTCGAGCCCAATCTACTTTAATTCTCAGGTTAAATGTTTACATTTTATTTACTGTCAAATATTTCTTTTATGTAATAAGTGCAACCAAACATTTTCTCTAATATCATGGATAACTATTAGGCTATTAAAATACTTTATGTACTAGAATTTGATTTTAATGCATGTGCATCCTCTTTTGAAGCACGTGCACCACATTTTTAGCATGTTTTCGTTCATATTCTATTTAAATTGCTTAAGTATACATTGTGCACTAATTAGTCCCGTCGAGGTGTGCAATTGCGCATTCTATTGTTGGGTGTAAGCATGCGGTGCTCCCCATTCTTATTTCTTCTTGTATTGTCTGAAATTATCTGTATTTGCTAGAGGTGTGCACCATTTTGTTTTGATTGTGTGGAGGTGGGTTGTTCCTTGTGTTTGGAATTGTTATATGGGACAATCACACAATCATGTATTTTTGTTGACATACGACCGTTTTGGTCGTGCGATTGCCACATATCATTTTGGTTAAACAGCCGACATGCATTTTTCTTAACGCGTGATTGGATTCAATCATGCACGAAGGAAAACGCACGACCTCCCTATAATACATGCAAGACCGAGGTCTGTCCATCCCCGTATGATTTGTTCATGCACGAGCAGTTTGCTCCTGCGAGTTCAAAAATGCACAATCTACCTGTTGCCTCAGACCAGGACTCATGTGTTATGATAATCACATGATCAAATGCACAATCGTGTGTTTGGTCGTGTATCTCTTAAAATCTATCCGTCTACTATTTAAGTTATAAGTGTTCTCCCTAATTGGAGAATCATCTTCCCCGTATCCCAGAGGTGGAGTTCTGCTGTTTTTCTCCCCTCTCTTTCCACCCAGCTACAGGATGAGCTCCGACTACCATTTTCTTGCAAATCAAAGGCTAGGGCATCCTCCTCAGCATTCTCCATCATCTAAAAACTTCCTAGCTCTCATTCAATGGATTTTTCACCGCATCTTTGGAGTTCTCCAGCGAGGGACATGATTAGCGAGTATTGATGAAGAAGATGGGTAGATTGGGAGAAGGTGACAACTCTCCACGACCCCGGATGACAGTCGAAGTCCGAGAACGGATGAGGTTTGACAACATCTGATTCCGGCCGTGAACCTCGAGGATTCTTCGTGCATCGGTTCTATTTTTCCCACCTCCATTCTTGTTGTGGATTTCTCATTGTCTATTTGCGATTTGTGTTTGATTTGCGTAAACTCTAATTTGCTTTTATTAAAATCATCCTAGTCTATGTGGGTATTTTGTGGTTCATGCATGTGAGTAGCGCCACCATTTCATTTTATTGTTGTTTCCATTGCTTTTGGGCCACTCTAGCGATTTTTAGTTGTATGTGTTGAGAAGAGGTGTCAGATGACTTGAGCACGAGATATGTCTGAACTTTACCCTCCCCTATGTCGGTCGACTTGGAGTGAGCCAAAGTGTGAATTTTAAGTCACCATGACTTTGTCGTAGGATGGAGCGTTGTCTCTGGCTTCGGACCAGTGAGACTAAAAGCTCAAATGTTGTTGTCCGTCACAGAGAATGTTGGTGTTACCCTTGTGGTCCTGTGCACCAAGAGTGTGCCCTGAGAGCACAAGGCGTTGGACGGTCGTGCCAACATTTGTGGTGAATGGTGCTTAAGTTGCACATTCCTATTGCCATGTTATTATTGTATTAATGCTTACAGGGAAGGAGCACTGCCACCCCGAGTGAGGGGTGGTGATGGAGACGACGACCCTCAACATATTGAAGATGGTGACGGCGTGCTTACGGAAGAACTTTCTCCTCCTCCAAATAAAGATTTGCGCCGCCGTGATGACCATGTGGAGCGTCGCCATTATATCCGCCCTGGGCGTAAACCAATTTATTAATTATTATTAATAATTTATTAATAATTATTAATAATTATTAAATCATTTTTATGTTTTGTTTTATTTTGAAATGTTGATGTCATGTTGTTTTTAATTCAATATGTGTATTGTATTTGTTTTTTAATGTTGGGCTGCATGTAGCCAAAGTATGATGTAAGCCTATATATAGGCATGTAATGTTCTCTTTTTGATTAGTGAAGAATAAATGAAAAGTTAAAACCCTAATTTTCCCCCTCTTGAGAATTCCATCCTCCGTCCTCCCCTTCAATATTTCGGGCAAGGCACTCTTCCTCTCTCCTAGCCTCCCCTTTTCCACTCCCTCTTTTGGCAACTTTCGGCCACCACTCCTCCTCCCCTCTCTTTGTCCGCAGGCCACCCCTTATCCCCTCCCTCTATTTGGCCTCCTATCTACTACCACCTCTCCCATTTCATCTCTAAAAGGATACCCGACCCCCATCCTTTCAACCACAAGTTCGGCCACTTCCTTCCTATATCCCGCCCCCCATCACCCTCACCAAAACCGACAACACGCCTCCTCACCCAAACCCAACCTCTAATAAGAAAACACAACCAGCCCCCATATCCATTTTTGGTGGAAAAACTCATCCAAGATTCAAGATCATCCCTTTTGTTTCCAACTCCGGCGTGAAGCGATGAAGGCAGACAAGTTTCCTCTCCTTTCCGCTTGACTCCGGCGGAGCCGTTGAAGAGCGATCCAAGTTGAGACATCAGAATCATCTATTCCGGTTGGGTAACGAAAAATTTCTACTCTTGTGTGTTTCTTTTCCTTGATATTCTTGTGGTGGAAATTCTTGGCGTTGCATCTTGAAGCTTTGAATAATCGTGGTTTTCTTCGATTGGTTTGTGTTTATCTTGATTGATTTTATTTTCAAAATAGGCTTGGCGAACCTTCATTTTCTTTTGTTGGGAGAGATCTACCGTTTCCAAATCGTATTTATTTGGTAGATATCTTTTGGCACAACACCGCTCGTTCGGACTATAACCATTGTTCAATCCTAAACGGTTTGGCTACCCGTACGTTAGCATATAATTTGAAAGATGGGGTTAGACCTGATTTACTATAGAGGGGGGGGGGGGGTGAATAGAGTAATCTAAAATATTTTTAACTGTTTCTAAAATAATTATCAGAGTAAAGTATGATATCAGCAGTGGTAATAGATAAAAAGAAAATAATCTAAACTAAACTACCACAGCACAGCTAGCCTAATATGTCACTGCCACAGCAAGAACAATAAGAAAAGGGGCAACCAGACAACACAAGAAATTTTATAGTGGTTCCCCAACCTGGATACATCCACTCTTCTACCACCCTGGTAAGAATCCACTAGTATGTTTTGATCAGGTGACTGCCACCAATGAGATTTTGACTAGGTGCCCAAAAACCAAATAAATTTTTTAAGGGAGTTAATAAACCCTTTATACAGGAGGGGGAAGGGAGATTGATGGTGTCTTCTCTTTCTCAAATAGCTGAGAAGACAAGTGGATTGTTGTTGTCAAGAACTACTTTCAATATCACTTGGTGTCTTGCACAGGGTGTAGTAGGTCTTCTTCCTTGACTTGTGAAAATCTAGAAACTCCTTACTGATTTGAATATGTTGTCCTTGAGAGCTCCTGGAGTTGAAGATTTAAGAAGACTCTTGATTTGTATTTGTTGTTCTTCTTCTTCAGTGGGGTCAAGGAGAAAACAGAATGTTTTCTGTACAGAGAAGCAGATGATCTTGAGTGTTTCTGTGAATCTTCTATGTGTATTGAGAGCTCTGTATTCTCTGTAAATTCTCTATGTGCTGTTGTCGACTGAAAAGAAAATCCCTTTTATATATCTCTAACAAATTCTCCTTTGAATTTGAATTGTCAGCATTAATTACTGACGGACTGGAGAATGAAAATCGGCTGGAGAGAATATTTGCATTAATGAATTTCCACAACTGTCCCATTAAAAAGAGCAAGTAATTAACCTGATGAAGACCATAATCAATGCCGCCACAAACGGCTATATTCCGAGAATATAATCATTAATTACTCAGGAATTACTACAAGAGAATAAGGACAGAATGAAGAAGATTCTAAGTCTGGAACTACACAGAATTCGTCGACCAAAGAGCAGATTTTGTCGACCTAAGATCAAAGTTTGTCATCCAGAGAGATCATGTTCGTCGACCAGAGAATTCTTGTTCGTCGACCTGAGATCCAAGTTCGTCGACCTGAGATTAGCTAACTACTTTCTGTGAAAAGCTTCCAAATTCCGTTGTCCAAGATCGTCGAGCTGACAGTCTATCTTCGTTGACCTAAGTTCAGAGAAGGTATTTTTTACATAATGTGTTGTAGTTGAACTTCCAAACTTCGTCGGCCTGAGCTCGAATATCGTCGAGCTAAACTCATATAATTTAGTCTGAGTTCGTCGAGTGGAGCACGACTATCATCGAGCTGAGTTCGACAAACATCGAACTCATTTTCTAAACTGATTTTCCTCTAAGTCTTGAGTCTTCTGCAGTCTTCAGTTGGCTGGTCCATGTCAGGTTGATTCTAAGGACTTAGCCTAAACTCTAGGACACAGACATGACCTTGGCTATACATGGTGGGTCAATCATCCTAATTAGTGAAACTAGCCCAAATCCAACTAGGGATCCAATAATCTCCCCCTATTTGGGGGAAGTCACTTAAACAAATAAAAACATTCACAAAGCTCGAAAAAATATACCTGGCAGAAAAATTGAAACATTCAGCAGATATTTACATAGTAGCTTTGTGACAGTAAATAAATATAGAGTTCAGACAAGCAGAAACTAAACAAAATATATCATTTCTTTTTCTTCAGCTCTTCCTTTTGCTTGTCACATTTCACTTTCTCAGAAGGCTGTGTAAATTTGATTTCTCTATTTGGATTTGCTGGCTCTCTCTTAGACATGGTCAAATCAGCAGCTCCAATAATATTAAGAGAGGTAGCTTTGGGAACAACAACCTCTGGATGTAGATTCATGTAAGCATCTACATTAAAGAATTTATTAGCCTTTTCATACCTTTTTAACTCTTCTTTTCTGTAGGTAGACATTGTTGAGTATTGGGATGGATCTCTTCCTTCAACTTTAGCTTTATTTATCATTGATAATCCAACAAGTTCCTGAAACCTGGATATTCTAGAAGTTGTCCCAGTTTATGGATCCACAAAGGGAATAGGTGGAGACTCTGGCTTTTAGGATTTTTAGCTTTATCTATTTCAGGAGCATGCTGTTGTTGTTGTTGTTGTTGATGATGATGATGTTGTTGTTGTTGATGTTGATGTTGTTGTTGTTGATATTGCTTATTGGAGGAATGCCTCTAATGGCTTCTTCCTTGAGGTGTTGAGGATCTACCATGATGTCTATGATAGGTTTGTGCATAAGAGGTAGACCTCTGAGAAGTGCTACCTGAAGCACCAGCACCAGGTGGAGGAGGAGAACCTCTCAAATTTCTTTGAGGAGGGGGAGGAGAGTATCTCCTGCTTTTCTTTCTAGCTTTTTGCTCATTATTTGAAAGCCACATCCAAGCTGACATCCCAGGATATGGAGTGATTTTATGTAGGATATAATATGGAGTGTCATGTGTGGGATTGGTTTGGGAGAAGCAATGGGAGCAGCCTTTCTTTTCTTGGAAATTTTCTTCTTAGCAGAGGAGCTATCATCAGAATCATCATCCTCATCTTCATCATCAGAAAATCCTTCAGGATTATAATATAAGGAATTAATGGCCTTCAGAAGATCTTTGGAAATTAGCTTTTCAGCCTGAGGCTGTGCTTGACATTCTGGAATAGCTGGAGCAACTATTTCAGCAATATTTTCAGTAGCTAATAAAGTTTCTTGTTCTATATATGTCATAATGATCTCATCTAGATCTGGGAGAGGACTGTCATCCATCTTGTATGTTTGAGCTGAAATATCTTCTGAAGAAGAAGTGTTCTTGGAGGGGGATGGTACAATTTGTGGCTCTGTTACTGTAAGACTAGCCTTAATTTGCTTGGCAACTGTGGGGCTTATTGGTGCAGTGTATGGAACGATAGCCAAGGATTATTGTACATCAAAGCTGGGTAGATTATTTTTGTAAACAAGATTGAATAAATATAATATAGAATTCAGATTAACTGTGGAATTGATAATACAATCACCAACAATTTTTACTTCTGGCAAAACTGAAAGATCCATATCTATATCAAAATCAACTAAATCAATAATTTCAGTGGGAGAGGCTGCTTCTTCTGACGAATTTGACATCATTGAGTCTGTTGCTGCTTCTGTTGCTCCTATCATCACTGTAGCTTCTTCATCATGGAGCATCTCCCCCGACTGGTTTCAGGGGGTCCTGAAGCCAGTCCCCCAGAAGAAGGGATAGGTGATAAAGTAGCAAATTTTGTAGAAAGGGATGTGATGGAAGCAGTGAGAGGAGCTAGAGAATCAGTTAGAAGCTTATTAAGGGTGGGAGAGATGAAGGCCAGAAGGTCTTTAGCAATGTAAGAAAAGTTGAGATAGAGATATTCTGGAGCAGTGGAGGAGTATGGATTGTGATGAACACAATTTGAACAGATAGAGAATGCATTGGACATATCTGTATGTGTGTAGTCAGGAGAAGTGGAGGGAATCTCACTTTGGGTGAGTGGAGGGATGGTAATAGAGGGAGTTGTAGTTGTAGAAAGGGGAACTGTTATTGTGGGTGGAGGAGATGGGTTCCTGATGTGGAGATGGTGGAGGAAACAGTACATTGAAGGTGTGGGAGGAGATAAGTGTATCAGGGTGTGTGGAAGTTAAATGAGGGGGAAGTGGAGATTGAGGTGGAGTGACGTGATCAGGAGATGGAAATGGTGATGGAGTTGGTCTGGGTAGATGAATTTGTTGTTGTTGTTGTTGTTGTGGAGGTAGTGGAGGAGGAAGGAAGTTCTTCTTATGGTGGAGGAGCGGATGTTACAGCCCTGATGCTCTCAGAAGTTCTTGAGGACGATGAAGCCATGGATGGCTTGGTGATCTTCCTCTCCCATCTGGCAAACAGGGTAGAGGTAAGCCTTTTGGAGGCATTGATACACACTGGCGTGGAGACCAGATGTTCAAGAGACTTTTCTTGCAGAAATATCCTCAATACCCTTCCAAAACAGACATCTTTCTTATTATTCTTCTTTTTAATCAAGTCAAATAGCAGTTTGCCCCAGTTTACTACTTTCTTCTCTACTAGGGCACCCATCACCATGAACTGGTGCCTGGTGATGTAGTCATGTACTGTGTGTTTGCCCAGCAGCACTTTCCCAACTACATTTGCTAAGAACTTATACTCAGCAGACAAGTTCTTCTTTAATAATTTTTTTGGGTTCTCTCCAGAGTGACCCATTTGATCATCATATTCTCATATTCCTCATTGTTTATTTCAATTTCTTCATCACCATTCAGTAAACCGAAAACTTCGGTTAGTACAGTAGTAGAAAGGGAAACATTGTTACAAGATATTGTTCCCGTCATAGTATCTTCTGAAGTTGTAGATATAAATATCCATTCCTTTATCTCTGTCATGGCTATCTTGATTCTGTGAGTCATGAACTACTTCAGATTGGGTCAAAATGTTGAAAGGAGTCGAAGTCAATATCAAAACCCACGTCAAACTTCATTGCGGAAAGGGTGTTTGCCGGAATCGCCATGAGTTCGCGTGCAACAAAAACAAAGAGATCAAGTACAAGAGAACCGAAAGCGCGGGACAGAGGTCGAAGAAAACCTAGATGTAAGGTTTTCTAAATATGAACCGATAGACTCCGTTCGACGAATAATAAAAATTCTTCGATCTGAGGTCGACGAAATATTTTATAGTCAAAATAATTCGTCGATCTCAGTCAGAAGATGTGAAAACATTTCGTCGAGTTCAGTTCGACAAAATTTTCTGAAACAAATTCAACGATCTCCGGTCGATTAAAATAACTTCACTCACAGAGAGTTCGTCGATCTCCATTTGACGAATTTCTCTAGAACTTTTCCCAGTTTGTCGATCTCTGTTCGACGAACTTTGAAAAATTCGTCGACCATATACAAAAATTAAATTAAGGCTTCTGCATTTATCATACCGAGCTGATTTATGAAGAACAGATGATTCCTCTCATCCAAAGGTTTGGTGAAGATATATACTCTTTGCAAATCATTGTAGATATAGACAAGATTAATATTATTTTTGTCTACACGCTCTCTAATGAAATGGTGCCCAATGTCTATATTCTTAGTCCTACTGTGATGGACTGGATTTTGTGCAATGAAATTGCACTTGTGTTGTCACATAGTAAAGTTGAATTATTTAAGTTGAATACATAGTCTAGAAGTTGGTTCTGAATCCACAGCATCTGAGAACAGCAACTACCAGTTGCTATGTATTCTTCTTCAGCAGTTGATGTAGACATAGATGACTGCTTTTTGTAAAGCCAAGAGACTAATCTAGCACCAAGGAATTGACATGTTCTAGAGGTGCTTTTTCTGTCTACTCTGCATCCAGCAAAGTCAGCATCTGAGTATCTAGTTAACTCAAACACTAACTCAGTAGGATACCAAATTCCTAGACTAGGACAACTATTTATATATCTTAAAATCCTTTTTAAGAAAATTAGGTGAGATTCTTTAGGGTTTACTTGGAACCTAGCACAGATACATGTAGCAAACATTATATCTGGTCTGCTTGCTGTAAGATATAACAAGGACCCAACAATGACCCTATATAATTTCTGATCAACAAGCTTGCCATGTTCATCAGAGTCAATTATAGCATTAGTGGCCATGGGTGTTTTCTTTGCTGAGGCATCAGCTATCCTAAACTTTTTGATAAGCTTCTTAGCATACTTAGCCTGGGATATGAAGATTCTATCAGGTAGCTACTTCACTTGGAGACCAAGGAAGTAGGAGAGCTCACCCATGCTACTCATTTCAAACTTTGAATGCATGAGGTCAGAGAACCTCTTGCATAGTTTGGAATCTGTAGACCCAAAAATAATATCATCTACATAAATTTGTACTAACAAAATTTGATCCTTATGGTGTCTAGTGAATAATGTTGTATCTACAATGCACCTAAAGAATTTATGCTCTATGAGAAAGCTTTCTAAGTTTTCATACCAAGCTCTTGGAGCTTGCTTTAGACCATAGAGAGTTTTATGCAATATAAATACATAAGCGGGATAGGTTGGAGAGATAAAACCTAGAGGTTGTTCAACATAAACCTATTCTTTGAGTTCTCCATTCAAAAAATCATTTTTGACATCCATTTGATAAACCTTGAATTTCTTGTAGGCTGTATATGCAAGGAAGATCCTGATTGCTTCCAACCTTGCAACAGGTGCAAAATTCTGGTCATAATCAATTCCTTCATCTTGCCTATAACCTTGAGCAACAAGCCTTGCTTTATTCCTTATTATGACACCTTGGGCATCCAGCTTATTTCTATATACCCATTTAGTTCCAATGACTGGGTAGTCTTTGGGTCTTAGAACTAAATCCCAAACTCGGCATCTCACAAATTGGTTGAGCTCCCCTTGCATTGCAACAATCCAGTGGGGATCTTTCTCTACATCTTTAATGAATTGGGGCTCAATTTGAGATATGAAGCAGGCATGTATCAAGTCTTGGTTGAGTCGATGCCTTGTTTGCATACCAAATGAAATGTCTCCAATCACTTGAGATACAGGGTGATCCCTAAGTATGACAAATTCAGTGGGTGGAGTTGGTTGAGCAACACCTTGGGGGATAAATTCCTCTTGTGGATTTTCATTAGCAGTTGGATAGGGTTCAGCCACCTCTAAACTTTCTTCTTCAACTTGTGGAGAGGGATGTATTGGAACCTCTTGGGTGAGGCTTAGATCATCCAATCTCTCACACAAGTGAGGTACCTGCAATGTGCTGTTAATAGAAATTTCTTTCTCCTTAAAAGACATGTTAGCTTCATCAAAAGTTACATGAACAGATTCCTCAATTTTAAAAGTAGATTTATTAAACAACCTATAAGCTTTGCTGACTTGGGAATATCCTAAAAAAATTTCCTCTGCAGCCTTAGTTTCAAACTTTCTAATATATTTATTGTCATTGTTATGAATATAACATATGCAACCAAATATTTTAAAATAGGTGATTTTAGGTTTCTTCCCTTTAAGCAATTCATAAGGAGTCATATTCTTAAGTTTATGTATTAAGCTTCTGTTCAGTACATAGTTTGTTGTGCTCACAGCCTCTACCCAAAAGGATAGGGGCATGTATTCATATGTAAGTAACGTGCCTGCAGCTTCAAATAGGGTTCTATTCTTCCTTTCAGCAACCCCATTTTGTTGAGGTGTTCTAGGAGCTGAGAAGTAGTGTCTGATACCTTCCTTCCTACAGAACTCTTGCATAAGAAGAGACACAAACTCAGTACCTTGATCACTTCTGATCAATGCAACTGGAGTAGAGCACTCAATCGGTATGTTCTTTAGAAAATCTGTAAGAACCTTGAAGTTATCAGACTTATATCTCAAAAAGAAAACCCAAGTGAATCTTGAGAATTCATCTATAATAACTAAAGTATATGATTTCCATCCTAGACTATGAACATCAATAGGGCCAAATAAGTCCATGTGTAGCAAGTGCAGGATCCTAGGTGAATCACTCTTATTAACTGATTTAAAGCTAGATTTAGTTTGCTTGCCTAATTGACAAGCCTTGTAGAGGACTTCCTTCTTGTAGGGACCAGATGGCAATCCTCTAACATGGTTGTCTTTAGATAACCTAACAATGTTTTTCAGATTAACATGACATAATTATTTATGCCATAAATCATTCTGATTGCTAACAAGATTAAACAAATAAATATCTGATGTTGCTGATTGAAAATTAACTACATATATGTTGCCTTGTCTATTTCCAATTAAAAAAGTTTGGTTTTCTTTATAAGAAATAATACAAGAGCTTGAGTTATAAGTTACCTGATAACATTCATCACATAGTTTACTTATGGAGATTGGGTTATATTTCAGTCCACTTACATATGCAACCTTTTTGAAAGTGACTGCTCCAATCTTAACTTCTCCAAAGCTTTCAGTCTGGCCACAATTTGAGTCACCAAAGATCACCTTTGGTCCCAGCTTGGACTTGTAATTATTTAGGTTGTCCTTGCTGCCAGTCATGTGCTTGGAGCATCAACTGTCCAGATACCATTGTTGATTAAAAGCTGTACAGCTCTTTACCTGCAAAGGAAAAGATTAGTGGTTCTTGACCCAGATTACCTTGAGCCCTTTGTTTTTCTGATATGAAAAGCTTGATATAACAGAAAACTCAGGTTGTGATTTATATCATAAGGGATGGTATCTCCTAGGTGGAATGATCCATTGATTAAATTGATTATTATATGTTCTTGGTTGGTTATAAGTTTTAGAAAAATTAAAATTTTTTTATACTAAACTGCGTTCGACAAATTCAAGTGAGTTCATCGACCTGAGTTCGACGAATTGGGATGAGTTCGTCGAACTCCACTCAGAGAATGAAAGTAGTCATTTTCTGAGCCCCAAAATCGTCGATCTGTGGTCGATGAACAATACTAGTTTCGTCGATCGTAGTTAAACGAATTATTATAGTAGAATTTTGCGTTCAGAGTTCGTCGACTGGAGTTCGATGAACTGTACACATTTCGTCGATCTGCGTTCGACGGAATATGTTGAACATTGTTATAGTTTGGATTTTTCTAATTTTGTTTCTTTTTCTTAATCTTTGTTTTAAGCTCAGTTTGTTTAACATTATTATTGGTTTCTATCTTTTCTTTTCCCTTTTCAAAACAAATTTTATAGGAGTAGTTAATATATTTTTCTGAATTAGTGGGGGTTGGCTTGATGATGCACCTAAGCCCAGTTTGCCATATAATCTGGTATTTACAGTGCTTGTGATGTTCATCAACTTGATGCTTCTACCATTTAGGGAAACTTTAAGTTTCCTAGCCTCAGCCAATTCAGATTTTTGTGAAATTATTTGCTCTTGAGCTAATGTTAGTTCATCTTTAAGTTTAATGTTTTCAGAGACAAGGTTTTCTTGATCAATTAACTTTTCCCAAAGTGATTTAATTTTCTTTTCAGAATTTATTAAATCCATGCACATGGATTTAAATTCAATTTTAAAATTATCAGAACTGTAATCAAATGAAGATAGTACCTGATCTGCTTTAGATTCAGATTCTTCATTGTTAGATTGTTCTTCAGCATTTGATGGGCTGCAAGAGGCATTGATAGACATTAGGAAGACTTACCTTGCCTTTACCTCTTCTTCCTCTTCACTAGAGCTAGAGGATGTCGATTCATTTTCTCTGTCACTCCATGTTTTAGCCACAAAGCCCTTCTCCTTCTTTTTGTGCTTGCTGGAGGAAGGCTTGCTGTATTGCTGTCTTCTACAGTCCTTTTCTCTTCTTATTTCTTTCTTCTGATTCTCTGGACACTCTGAGATAAAGTGTCCTGGTCTCTTGCATCCAAAACACACTATTTCTTTAGTGAGTGTTTTATCATACCTGGGTTTGTCATCCTGCCTGGATGACTTTCTCCTGAAGTTCTTCCTAGCCATCTTATAGAATCTCTTGGCTAAGAGACTTATGAGTTCTTCATTTGATGTTGAAGCTTCTGGTTCTTCTATAGCTTTAAAAGCTATATTATGTTCCTTCCTTGTTGATGGATGAGTCCTTTGTTCTATAGCTTCCCTAGACTTGATCAACTGCTCATAAGATTTGAGCTTTCCTAGGAGATATTATGTGGAAATCACATTAAGACTTCTGGCCTCTTTTATTGCGCAGATCCTGGAATCCCATGAGCTTGGGAAGCACATGAGGACCTTGTCATTGATCTCAGTGAGGGAGATGTCTTTGTCCAAGGTCTTCAACTCACTAATAATTGAACTTAATCTGTTGTACATGTCACTAATAGATTTAGCTTCATCTTTCTTGAAGTTCTCATACTGTGAGATGAGTGTTGATCTTCTTTCTTTTCTCTTATCTGCTGAGTCAACAACCATCTGGTTGAGAGAGTCTCAGATTGCCTTTGCAGATATTCATTCAGCCACCTTTTGGAAGATGTCATCTGACATGATTTGAGCCAATATGTTCATGGCTTTTACATCTGCAATCTTTGACTTCTTTTGTGCATCTGTCCACACAGGTGCTGGGACAACATGAGTGCATGATGTTGATGTAGATGTAGATGCTGTTGTTGAGGAGGACCTGTCAAAATGGAATTGTAGATGTCCTCATCAATAGAATTCATGTACAACTTAATTCTTGCCTTCCAAATTGGAAACTTGTTCAGATTGTAAACGGGAGGTCTGGTGCTTGCATAATTCATGTTCTGTGTCATGTTGTATACTAAATAACCCTAAGACAAATAGAAATCAGATCTAACTGATGCTTAAGATCACGGCAGTGAACCGGTCGCACAAGTAATATAAAGTGGGCGAGTTTTCCCAAGTTTCGATCTCACAAGGAATACAGTAAGGTGGAGCTAATTTCGAGGATGACTTGAGATTGAAGTCCTTAGGTCGGAGGTAACGATGGGGAGGTTTTGATGTTGCAGAAACAGAAAATAAAAGGCTAACAACTACTCCTACGCAACGTCGCTATGCGATGCTTCGCCAGGCGGGATGGAAGACTAGTCGGGCTGTTATGCACCGAATCGCTAGGCGGATGGAAGAGTAGGCTCGTGGATGAGGTGGTGAGAATGGCGGAATGAGGGTCGTAATCACCTCTTCGCTGCGCATGCCACTAGCAATTGCTAGTGCGGCAAGGGTGGATGGACTATGGCACACCTCAAGTAAATAACGAAAATACACAAAATCACAAAGACATGATTGAATATAAACGTTTTACAAACTAAGCATTATTCATCAAATACAAGAGTTCAACTACACATTCAACAACCAAATAAGAAAAGAGTGTGCGAAATCGACCGAATACGAAGCCTTGCTGAGGATTCACGGTTGGAGTCGTCGGGTTGTCAATCCGCGTCCAAGCTCAGTCCGCAACTGCATCCGGGGTAGAGAAGGGCTGTCACCACCTTCCAATGGTCCGTCTTCTTCGTGTCACGATCCGGTGGAGGATGGCACAACTTCTCTTAGCTTGGTGAAGAAATCTAGCTCAACCTCTTCTTGAAGCTCAAAGATGAAGGAGGAGGCCAAGAGGAAGCTCCGGCTTGGATTTGGCGGTGAACGCTTGCCTGGAGCACCTCCCTAGGGTGGAAGAAGAAGGAGGACGGCGAAAACGGCGGAGGAAATGGGCGATTTGCGGATGTCCGTGCGGATCCCTGGATTAGGGCAAGACTTGCAAATTTATAGATTGCAGAAATTATAATGCACACGACCAGGGGCGCACGACCAGTGGTCGTGCACACTATGGCCAGTGCTCGTGCGCACTGGAATGGAATATCAGGAAGACGAACTGGGATAACGCGCACGAGTAGTGGCGCACGACCAGTGGTCGTGCGTACTAAGTCCAATGATCGTGCGATTACCCAGACAGGACTCCAGAAATGAGGAATCAATGCACACGATCAGTGGTGCACGACCGGTGGTCGTGCGCAATATGTCCAGAGGTCGTGCGCTTACTCCAGGCTGATTCTGGAAAACAAAGAGTAGTGCACACGATCGGGGGCGCACGACCAGTGGTCGTGCGCAGTAGATCCCATGATCGTGCACAGTATTCCTGTTTCACAACCATCCTGGAACACACACACGACCCCTGTACCGAAAGGAGAAACCATCACTAATCTGTGCAGATATTCCAGACAATAACAAAAAGGAGTACAGACTAAAAGAATAACACAAAACACAACCCACGAGCATAAATGTGCACTTCCTATGGAAATAAAGATTAGAAGAAATAAGAACAATAAAGAACTAAAAGTGAAGTGCAACCGTGTGAAAATTAGCCCAGATGAGTCTGAAAATAGGTATATAAAGTGGACTCATCACACCCCCAGACTTAACTGTTTGCGCGTCCCGAGCAAACAAAATCTAAGCAGATAGGGAAAATTACTAGCTAACAAAGAAATTGAAAAACAAAGTACCATGCGAAGTCGCATGCTCGCGTGCGTAAAAATACAATAGAGAAAATTTCTAAGTATACAGAAAAGTTTATATTTTTCACAATGTGTATCAAAATTTTATTACTACTCAAAAATAGAATCACGGTGAATCATCTGGTCATGCGTAGGGAGAAAGTAGACTAATCGCTAGGTGAGCATTGCCAAAGATCGGGGCTCCGGATAACCTCCAAAGGAATCCACCAATGTCGGTGACCATATGCTTGCCCTTTCACACTCTCTCCACGACACTAATTAGACTCAAGCACGAATCCGTAGGTCTTGGAGTATAATATAGGCTTAGGTGAAGGCGGGGTATATAAAGGTAAACAAGACAGACACGCACACCCAAAATAAGATCGCCCGAAAACGTACACAGCTAAACTCAATGGAAAAACATGTGCGACGCATCACCAGACCTGGACTTTTGACAGTGCGCGCAAGCCCAAAACGAACACAACTCAACCACATTGCAAAACTCAGCAATAATAGATATACAAATACATTTCTTCTTTTTTTTTGTTTTGTATTCCCCATTGGGAATTTTCTTTTTATTTACTATCATTTTTTTTTCTTTTCCCCTTTTTTATTTTTTTCTTTTATCCAAATAGTCAAAACAAAATATGAAAACACGGCAACATCACAAGCTGCACAAACACCAACAAAACTGCCCACACAAAACGGATATAAACTACAACAAAACAAACTCACCGAGCGATCACATTCAGATGTGCGAGTAGGAAAGGCTATATGGCTATGGTAGCGAGGTGAAGGGATTTCAAAGGAAGGGACAAGGTCAACGGGGATAGCAACGGTTAGATGTCGGGAATGGTACAAGGCTCAAACGAGACAACGTGATGGCCCACATCACACACGCACTTGACTAACCATGTAACCATGCTTCGAGAGTAGCTACGGGCAAGTTCTTAGCCAACGAGAAAGACTATCCATCCTCCCTACTCGAGCAATATGAACCTAATGGCCGTCTACACACATCCCTAAGCTACCGTCGGATTCAGAGCGGATTCACCAACTTTTGAGTAGAATAAAAAGTATTTATGCAATTAGAAAATTATAAAACTAAAAGCATACAGAAAAATTAAATCTACTCGAATTTCTACACGAGACGAGAGCAGTTGACTAGGAACACAACAAGGCCAACATTTTACTTCGTCTCACAATCCTAAGCCAGCACCATAATTTTCCCAAATCTAACGAAGAAATGAGTTTAACTCGCGGCACACAAACAGCTAAGCACGCGCTCAAGTGGGTGCAGTGGTGTGCAGTGCAATGAACTAATCATAATAAATTAATAAAAGTTTATAGTATGCACATGAAATGTGCGCGTGCAAAAGGTAACAAAACTAGCTCTCCCCCAGAGTTAAACTAAACTACACAGCATATGATGGAGAAATTAAAATCATAAAGAGCCAAGGGAAGAGGTTACCCAATGCTCAGCTAGTGAGCATACCAGAAGACGCGTGGAAATCTGAAGCAGGCCCGCCATACGAAGAATCAGAACCCTGCCAATGCAATTTGCCAAGAATACCTGCAGGGGTGAGCTCCGCAAAAACAAAACAAAAATATACAAAAAGAAATGCTAAAATAAAATAGACAGGAAAATAAAAATACAGGAAATGAAAGATAAGTACTGGGGTTATTGTCATCCCAGCACGACTTATTAAAATCTAAACAGTTCTAGTTAATGGGCCTATGAAATAAAAAGTGTACAGGTAACTGTTCCAATATCCGTTTTAGTAACGGGTACCGATACGGTGATAGAGCAGTTACCCCTCTACCTAAATAATAATACCTGCCCAACACAGGTAGAGGAAATAAGAAATAAGAAGAGGAGGAGCACTGGTCCTCGCTCATCTTATCACAAAAGAAATCCTTGCCTAGAAAGGTATCGTCTACAGGGAGTCTGCAGGAGGAGAAAGCGATGAATGGAGCTTCCTCAACAGAGGAGGAATCAACCTCCTTGCAAAAGAGGATGATATCATCCATGACGCGAGCTAAAAGCTCCAAGTCATCCTGAAGAACCTGCGAAGACTCAACCCGCATAGGCTCAGATACAGAAATGGGATCAAGAAATAAAGGAGATGAATAACTAAAAGAATCAGAAATAGGGGGAGTGGTCCCGGTCTCACTCCCAGCAGGATCCCGACATAGATCATCGACGACATCATATGAGTCATGGCGAGGGGAATCCGCGAGCTCAAGGTCCTCGGTGGTGGTTTGGACCTCCTCATCCATCAAGGAAGTGGAAACTTCCTCAACAAAGAGGATATCCTCATCAACACACCTCGGTGCATCCACATGTTCCAAGACGTAATACTGTCCATTAATGAAAATAATATCCTCGTCAAACATGGGCACATCCTCAGGCTCAGAATCAGACTCCGGCCGAACATCATCAACCGACTCACTAAAAATAGGGATAGATAATTCTTGCAAAGAAGGCAGAGGAACAACAGCATCAGAGAAAATATGTGCAGGTTCCTCCGGGGGTGAATCAACAAGAGTGGAAGAGGGCATGGGGAGATACGGTGCCACAATATCATCACACCGATCAGCAGAAAGTCTGATGGGCATATCCGCAGCAGTCCCCCATAGACAAGGTGGTGCTGCGAATATATCATCAGAATCAGAAGGGGCAGCCGATTGAGAAGTGGATGGAATGAATCGAATACCCTGTTCATCATCCTCCTCCAACTGGCGCTGAAATTCTGCGCAATCTTTCAACACGTGGTCGGTGCTACGACAACACAAACATCGTTTTCCATTACTCCTCGGTACAGGTGGGACCGGAGAGGAATAAGAAAAATATGAAGGCATAGAAGAGGAGTGACCATAAGACCTGGGTTGAGTGTATGAAGTACCATAAGAAGACGGTGCTCCATACACAGAACCACGAGAATTATGCTCCCTTCTTCAGTGGGGCACTCATCACTACCATGCCTATAATCCCCACACCATCGGCAACGGATATTCATATAAAAATACATGGTGCAACAAGAATAATTCACCAACAGAAAGTTTCTAAGCAACAATTAGATACACACCACAAATAAAAGAATAGGAAAACCTGCTACAGAAAAATTAAAACTAGAATAGGAACAAATAAAAACAAACACGAATGCTAAAAACTAAAACAAAGAAGAAAGTGATATGAACAAATGAAAAAGGGCTTCTATCTCTTATCTTCCTCTACAAAAACTCACACGGATGTGTTCCCCGGCAACGGCGCCAAAAACTTGATGCTTAAGATCACGGCAGTGAACCGGTCGCACAAGTAATATAAAGTGGGCGAGTTTTCCCAAGTATCGATCTCACAAGGAACACAGTAAGATGAAGTTAATTTCGAGGAGAACTTGAGATTGAAGTCCTTAGGTCGGAGGTAACGATGGGGAGGTTTTGATGTTGTGGAAACAGAAAATAAAAGGCTAACAACTACTCCTACGCAACGCCGCTATGCGATGCTTCGCCAGGCGGGATGGAAGACTAGTCGGGCTGCTATGCACCGAATCGCTAGGCGGATGGAAGAGTAGGCTCGCGGATGAGGTGGTGAGAATGGCGGAATGAGGGTCGTAAGCACCTCTTCGCTGCGCACGCCACTAACAATTGCTAGTGTGGCAAGGGTGGATGGACTATGGCACACCTCAAGTAAATAACGAAAATACACAAAATCACAAAGACATGATTGAATATAAACGTTTTACAAACTAAGCATTCTTCATCAAATACAAGAGTTCAACTACACATTCAACAACCAAACAAGAAAAGAGTGTGCGAAATCGACCGAATACGAAGCCTTGCTGAGGATTCACGGTTGGAGTCGTCGGGTTGTCAATCCGCGTCCAAGCTCGGTCCGCAACTGCATCCGTGGTAGAGAAGGGCTGTAACCACCTTCCAATGGCCCGTCTTCTTCGTGTCACGATCCGGTGGAGGATGGCACAACTTCTCCTAGCTTGGTGAAGAAAGCTAGGTTAAGCTCTTCTTGAAGCTCAAAGATGAAGGAGGAGGCCAAGAGGAAGCTCCGGCTTGGATTTGGCGGTGAATGCTTGCCTGGAGCACCTCCCTAGGGTGGAAGACGAAGGAGGACGGCAAAAACGACGGAGGAAATGGGCGATCTGCGGATCTCCATGCGGATCCCTGGATTAGGGCGAGACCTGCGAATTTATAGATTGCAGAAATTATAATGCACACGACCAGGGGCGCACGACCAGTGGTCGTGCGCACTATGTCCAGTGCTCGTGCGTACTGGTATGGAATATCAGGAAGACAAACTGGGATAATGCGCACGAGTAGTGGCGCACGACCAGTGGTCGTGCGCACTAAGTCCAATGATCGTGTGATTACCCAGACAGGACTCCAGAAATGAGGAATCAATGCACACGATCAGTGGCGCACGACCGGTGGTCGTGCGCAATATGTCCAGTGGTCATACGCTTACCCCAGGCTGATTTTGGAAAACGAAGAGTAGTGCGCACGATCGGGGGCCCACGACCAGTGGTCGTGCGCAGTAGATCCCATGATCGAGCGTAGTATTCCTGTTTCACAACCATCCCGGAACACGCACACGACCCCTGTACCGAAAGGAGAAACCATCACTAATCTGTGCAGAAATTCCAGACAATAACAAAAAGGAGTACAGACTAAAAGAATAACATAAAACACAACCACGAGCATAAATGTGCACTTCCTATGGAAATAAAGATTAGAAGAAATAGGAACACTAAAGAACTAAAAGTGAAGTGCAACCGTGTGAAAATTAGCCCAGATGAGTCCGAAAATAGGTATATAATGTGGACTCATCACTAACACGGGATCTTTTGGTTCAAGGGATAGCTTATAGAACCAAAGGAAACTGCACTGATACCAATTGAAAGATGGGGTTAAACCTGATTTACTCTAGAGGGGGAGTGAATAGAGTAATCTAAATTTTTTTAACTATTTCTAAAATAATTATCAGAGTAAAGAATGATACTTGCAGTGGTAATAGATAAAAATAAATTAATCTAAACTAAACTACCACAATACAGCTAGCCTAATATGTTACAGCCATAGCATGAACAATAAGAAATGGGGCAACCAGATAACACAAGAAATTTTATAGTGGTTCCTTAACATGGGTACATCCACTGTTCTACCACCCTGGTAGGAATCCACTAGCAGGTTTTGATCAGGCGACTGCCACCAATGATCTTTTGATCAGGTGCCCAAAAACCAAATAAACTTTTGAAGGGAGTTAATAAACCCTTTATTCAGGAGGGGGAAGAGAGATTGATGCTGTCTTCTTTTTCTTAAATAGTTGAGAAGATAAGTAGATTGTTGTTGTCAAGAACTCCTTTCAATATCACTTGGAGTCTTGCACAGGGTGTAGTAGGTCTTCTTCCTTGACTTGTGAATATACAGAAACTCCGGACTGATTTGAATATATTGTCCTTGAGAGCTCCTGGAGTTGAAGATTAAAGAAGACTCTTGATTTGTATTTGTTGTTCATCTTCTTCTTCAGTGAGGACAAGGAGAAAACAGAATGTTTTTTGTACAGAGAAGCAGATGATCTTGAGTGTTTCTGTGAATCTTCTCTGTGTACTGAGAGCTCTGTATTCTCTATAAATTCTCTATGTGTTGTTATCGACTGAAAAGAAAATCCCTTTTATATATCTCTATAGAATTCTCTTTGAATTTGAATTGTCTGCATTAATTGCTGACGACCTGGAGAATGAAAATCGGCTAGAGAGAATATTTGCATTAATGAATTTCCCCAATTGTCCCATTAAAAAAAGCAAGTAATTAACCTGATGAAGACCACAATCAATGCTGCCATAAATGTTTATATTCTGAGAATATATGAATTAATTACTCAGGAATTACTACAAGAGAATAAGGACATAATGAAGAAGATTCTAAGTCTGGAACTGCACAGAATTCGTCAACAGGAGAATTGATTTCGTGGACCTGAGATGAAAGTTCATCATCTAGAGAGATCATGTTCGTCGACCGGAGAATTCTTCTTCATCGACCTGAGATCCAAGTTCGTCGACCTGAGAACAGCTAACTACTTTCTGTGAAAAGCTTCAAAATTCTGTAGTCCAAGATCGTCGAGCTGACAGTCTATCTTTGTCGACCTGAGTTCAGAGAAGGTATTTTGGACATAATATGTTGAAGTTGAACTTCCAGACTTCGTCGACCTGAGCTCGAATATTGTCGAGCTCAACTCAGAGAATTTACTCTAAGTTCGTCGAGCGGAGCACGACTATCATTGAGCTGAGTTCGACGAACGTCGAACTCATTTTCTGAACTGATTTTCTTCTAAGTCTTGAGTCTTATGCTGTCTTCAGTTGGCTGGTCCATGTAAGTTTGAATCTAAGGACCTAGCCTAGACTCTAGGACATATATATGACCCTGGCTATACATGGTGGGTCAATCATCCTAATTAGTAAACCTAGCCAAAATCCAACTTGGGATCCAACATAATTGATAGAATTAATTAACGTGGTGTCGCATAGAACGATTGTGCGAGTGTAGGATTTGATCTTTAGAGAGGCAAACGTGTTCGTCCGTAGATATATTTGGTGTCAACGAGCAAGCCTGCATGAATTTGGTATCAGAGGGAGGTTAATGTCAATTTACTATTGGCTCCCTCCCACTTTTGCTTTGAGCACCGACATACACTTGCGTGTTTCATTGCACAACATATAAATCAATTTTAAAATTTTTGGTCTGTAAATAGCGGCCTAAAATTTTCAGTTTTACTCAAAATTAAAAAAAAAATTTGGAAATTTTCCATCATCTTCTTAGTAAGAAATCCAAAATTTTATTTTTATTAAGTCATTATTTTTATTAAGTCATTATAAAATTTAAATGTTTGTCTACAAATAGCGGCCTATATTTTTATTATTTCAGGAAAAAAATTAAATTTTTTTTAATAATCTTCATATTACTTTCAACTAGAAAATTAAAAAATATATCTATTATCTTAAGTAATTAGCGGTAACAATTACATCTTTGAAAATTTAATAGGGCCAGGTTATTCATTCATTGCTTGTGCACTAGTTC
Organism: Platanthera guangdongensis; assembly: GCA_039583875.1. Lineage (NCBI taxonomy): Eukaryota > Viridiplantae > Streptophyta > Magnoliopsida > Asparagales > Orchidaceae > Platanthera > Platanthera guangdongensis. The sequence goes on along the minus strand of CM077148.1, from coordinate 98,760,297 downwards.
CGGGGGAGTTTTCTCTCTGATTTTTACTGAACATGGCATTTGATGTTAATGTTTCCATTTTAGACTATTGGTATGATAAAGCCATGTCTAAACACACGCCATCCTTGCTTTCCAAACTTCCCCACACGTATTCTCACACTAATAATGAGATACCAACGTATGATGGTTATGGGAATTCTTAAAAATTTAGGGATTGGCTTTAGTGTGTAGATATTTACTTTGATTGTCACGAATGGCATGACCACCAACAGGTGAACATCGTCCTGTACGATTAATAGGTCTTGCTCGCGTATTCTGGTACAACGAAGAGCTTCGTGTTGGTAGCAAAACACATTCTTGGATGCAAATGCATAGGCTGCTCTTGGATCGATTTGATTCCGCCTACCTTTGCCATGCTAACACCATGCCTATGAGTGAGTATAGTTTTGGGACTAGATCCATAACTGCCTTTAGGAATTATTATAAACCAAATGCCCATACCAAGAGACAGATAACTGTTGATTTGACTAACCTTAAATAAGGGAACAAGTCGATCTCGGATTATATGGGTCTTTTTAAGGATATGATGGTTAAGAGTGGTGTGAAGGAGTTGTCAGAGATCACCCTTGTTGGGTATTGTATCCACAATGTACCTGATTTGAAGAAGCCCCTGGACAAGCTAAGGTCAATAGACTATGTATTTGATAAAATCCTTCTAGTTGTGCTTGCAGCTTTTCCACGCTAAGTGCACACCAATGTCAGGGTGCAGTAGGTCAATATACACGGGTCTGCACGACGTAATCCCTCATTGAGCAGATCAGTGTGTTGGCCTACGTGTAGTCTCTCTATTGGAGTGCACTTATTTTCAAGCACAGGGCTGTAAATATGCAGGAGCAGACAAGGAGCAAGGATGGGTCAAGGAGCATCTCATAGGTGGAAAGACGAAATTTCGTCTAAGTTAGAATCGACGAGAATCACCAAGTGATTCTCGCCGATTCGGCGAGAATCACTTGGGATTCTTGCCGATTCGGCGAGAATCAGAAGTTGATTCTTGCCGATTCATCGAGAATCAGAAGTTGATTCTCGCCGAACTCGATCCAGCAACTTCTAAGCAAGCACCTCTGCGTCTAAGTAAGAATCGACGAGAATCACTTAGTGATTCTCGCCGATTCGGCGAGAATCACTAGTGATTCTCGTCGAATCGACGAGAATCACTGGTTGATTCTCGCCGTCTCGACCTGGCTTAAAGCAGTGCGTGCAACCAAGGCAAATTCGACGAGAATCATCTTTGATTCTCGCCGAATCGTCGAGAATCACCTTTGATTCTCGGCGACTCGGCGAGAATCACTTTCGATTCTCACCGATTTTGACTTGGCATTTTTCTGGAACTTCCTGAGCCGGATTCTGCCGCTGTTAAATCTCTGGACCGGGATTCGGGGATTTCTATTGTGGGTCCCACAAACGGTCATTTTGGAGTTAGCTACAGTATTTATACACGGGTATTTTGAACGGAACACCTAGACAGAAAGAAGCCGAGCGAGTGCAACCCTAAAATCGCGAAATCTCTCCGCCGCCTCCGTCGCCGCTCGCGCAAGTCCGTCGCCGCTGCTGATCGCAGTTCTTCCCGATCTCCGGCGACAGAAGCTTAGCAAAGCTTGAGTCTCACGTGTCTATCCAGAGATCCCTTGTCTCTCGATTTGTTGACCGGGAAAAACTCCCTCGTCCGAATCGATCGAGACGACCGATCCTAGAGTGACCGTTGGTAGACCTAGTTTGCTTTGCAACGAAGATTGGATCTCAGAAGTACTGCTGCCGCGCATCGTCATTGCCGTTGATCCCGAACCAAGCCGCCGCTCGGATTGCCGCCGCCGGTTTCGTGAAGATCCTTTCCAAGAGAGACCAAGGTTGTAGACACTTCATCGACTTCAAGAGCACGTCGTCAAACGAAGAGGAACACCGTAGTCTCCAAAAGAAGTTTGTATCACGTGTACATTCTATATTTAATTTTGTTGTAAAGGAACTTTTGTTCCGTGTTGTAAGGGTTGGGTGCAACCCGTTTTGTGGGAGTGTTGACTCTCACGTGTGGAAGGGTTCCTTCTGTTAGTGCAGGGATTGGATTTTAATCCCGTTGGAGAAGTGACCGAGTCGTCCCTTGTTGGGGAGATAGGTCGAAGGGGGAAAGTGGATGTACCCAAGTCGGGGAACCACTATAATTTGCCTGTGTATTCTGTGTGCTGTGCTTTCTATTTTTATTGTGCAGGTACGTTCGTAAATTCCGCAAAAGCGCTACTCGTCACCTATTCCCCCCCCCCATAGGTGCACATAGCTGACACTAGGTGGACTTTCAAGTGGTATCAAAGCCAGGTTGCTCATCAAAAAGGTCAACACGTTGAGTTGAATCCTGTCCCTAGTGTCAAGAAGAAGACAAATATCTACTATGGACGGGCTCAAGTTCTCCGGCAAGATCCCAGTATGCACTAGGCTAAACTTTCCGATCTGGAAGGAAAGAATCAGGTTTTACATGGAAGCAGTCGATCCTCGACTCTTCATGATCGTGGAGGATGGACCTTATGTCCCCACCAAGGCCTCCACCATCGATCCCACCAAGAAGGTGCCGAAGACACTTTCTGAAATGGACAAAGACAAGATGGTGCTCGTGGGACTGGACAAGAAGGCACGAAACATTCTGGTGAGCGCAGTTGATGATTCCATGATGCAAAATTTCAGCAACTGCAGGACAGCTCAGGAGATCTGGCAGTGCCTGATCATCCTATTGGAGGGCACGGATGAAGTGAGGGATGATCGGAGATCCCTCCTAAACCAAAAATATGAGGCCTTCAGGCAAGGGCCTAAGGAAGAGATCGGAGTCACATACGAGAACTTCCTAAAGATTGTCAATGCCCTCAAGGGCTACGGAAGAGTGTTCACCAATGGTGAACTCAATGACAAATTCCTTAGGTCCCTTACTAAGGAATGGGACACAAAGATCTGCGCCATCAGAGAATTTGGCAGACTAGCAGAAAATGATCCACAAATCCTGTTTGGGAAGCTGATGTCCTATGAACTTCAGCTGAACACCAGGAAGGCAGAGGAAGAAGCAGAGAAGGCTGCTGCAAAAGAAAAGACTGTGGCCCTAAAAGCCAGTTACTCCAGAAAGGGCAAGGGTGCGATGTCATACCGTGCGAGGAATAAGGAAGAGGAGGACTCTGAACCATGATCCTCCGGCTCAGAGCTGTCGGAGGAGGATTTCTCCCTCATCACCCGAGAGTTCAAGAAGTTCCTCAAGATGAGGAATCAAAGAAGAAAGACAGCTCCTCCTCCAGGTATCAGAAGAAAAATTATTCTTCTGACAGGTATGCATCTAAACCTAACAAACATCGTTCTTCTGATATTATTTGCTTTGGATGCAATAAGCCAGGACACGTCGTGGCCAACTGCCATCAAAGCAAAAGAGAAAAAGGAAAGGAGAGGAGCTCAAATCCTCCAGAGATAAGAAGAAGGAGCGGAGCTACATCGCAAGAAGGCCAAAGATACTAAGTGAGTCTGATTCCTCAGACTCCAGTGATGATGAGGAAGCCTACTTCGGGCAGGTGGGTCGCTCCGACTCAGAAGGAGAATGTCCCCCATTTACTGGGAAGGTAAAAGCTCACACCCCTCTCTCCGACTCCGACTCTGATCCTGAGTCTCAGGATGATGAACCTGAGGATGACCCTTCAGCCCGTGAAGCTGAGCTCCTCGAGAAGTATGAGCTTCTGCTCAACACTTTCGATGAGTGCCGAAAGAGACTGAAGGCTGAGAAGAAGGAAGTAAAATTCCTTAAGGGTGAGTGTGTATCCCTAAGGGAAGAGGTCACTAGCTTGATTTCTCTCCGACAGGAACACCTTGACCTGACTTCCAACCATTCAGAGTCTTTGAAGTTCCTTGATCTAAAGCAGGAGGAAGTCGACAAGTTGGAAGAACTACTTGCGGCAGAAAGGAAGATCGTCAAGAGCTTCTCCATGCCAAAAACAGTTCTTCCAGTCGTTGATACCTTCTCTGCGCAGGCCAAAGGAGCTGGCTTGGGGCATATAGGGGTATCTGGTTCTTCATCTAGGAGAAACAAGAACCAGAGGAAGAATAAGGCCGCCAAGAAGGCCTCTGTTGATGAAAAGGGTAAGGCTCCTCTTAGTCCTGTTGCGTTCAGAAAGCCTGGCTTTCCTTGCAACCAACACGACTTTGAGTCAACATTTGGGCATCATTTCCGGCCCTCGGTTGCAAAGCCAAAGAGCCGGTATGACGGTTGGAACTTTCCTCGGAACTTCGGTGAGAGTGCCTTCAATGCACCTTATGAGGAAATCCACATAGAAAATTATGGTCCGTTCTCTAGCGGCCATAATGGAAAGCAGACACCAAAAGCCAAGCCTGTTATATAGAAGGTGACAAAGTCATGCGACTGTTGTCACCATGAGGCCTCCACCTACAGATCCAAGGCCCCAGCAGTACCCACCATTCCCAGGGTAAGGCAGGAGCCTAGGAAGAGGTACAACAGATTTGACTGTTGGTGCTGTGGCAAAGTCGGTCACTTTGCCGTGGATTGTTGGTTTAATCCAAGGAACTACGAGACTCCCCATATTAGCAATGCGAGACCGACCACTCGTAGGGTTAACCAACCGAGGGGGAGTGTGCTAACCAGGAATCTAGGACCCAAGTTCGATTGGGTTCCTAAGGCAAATTAATTTTGTTTTGCAGGAATGTCCAAAGGCCACCAAAACGCCGATCTGGTATTTGGACAGTGGATGCTCCCAGCATATGACCGGGATAAGAAGCCCGCTGCGTGATTACACTCCAGTCGAGAATGGACCCAAAGTCATCTTTGGAGGGTCAGATCGAGGAGTCACCAGAGGTTATGGTATGATTTCCAACGGTATAATCTCTATCACCGACGCGGCTTATGTTGAAGGGTTAAACCATAACCTGATCAGTGTAAGTCAGTTATGTGATAAAGGTTATGACGTTAAGTTCTACAAGGATAAATGTCTGATAATTTCACGTACCTCTTCTGAAACGGTATTATCAGGCATTAGGAGCAGAAATATCTTTTGTTTAGATTTTCTCAGTTTAGATTCATCTACCCCCGTATGCCTTGTGGCAACAGGCAGTGCATCTCTTTGTGAACAATGGCACAAGAGATTGGCACATATTAATTTCAAGACAATTAGTATGCTGTTTTCTAAGGACTTGGTAAGGGATGCTCCCAGTATCAAGTGCATCAAAGATAGCCCATGTCCTGCATGCCAGATGGGCAAACAGACTCGGGCTACCTTTAAGAGCATCGCTGACAAAGACTCTTCCCGATGTCTTTACCTTTTGCATATGGACTTGTTTGGTCCAATGCAAGTTCATAGCTTGGGAGGCAAGTCCTATACGCTAGTGATAGTTCATGATCATTCTCGGTTTACATGGGTGTTCTTTTTGAAACGAAAGTCAGATACGTTTGACATCTTCACTAATTTTGTCAAGCAGGTTCAGAACGAATTTAACTGCTCCGTGGTGAAAATCAGAAGTGACCATGGAACAGAATTCGAATCTGGTGCAATGACAGAATTTTGGGAAGAACAAGGTATCTTTCATGAGTTTTCCTCCCCGCGCACTCCTCAGCAAAATGGAGTTGCGGAGAGGAGAAATCGAACTCTCATTGAAGCCTGCACGACAATGTTGAAAGACGCTTCTCTCCCAGAATACTTCTGGGCAGAGGGTGTCAATACGGCATGTCATGTACAAAACCGAGCATTGATCAACAAGCATCATCGTAAGACGCCCTACGAGCTACTGAAAGGCAGGAAACCAACCATGTCCTACTTGCGGATTTTTGGTTGCAGATGTTATGTACTGAATAATGGGAAGTACCCGCGTACTAAATTCGGTGAAAAATGCTTCGAAGGCATATTCATGGGCTATAGTTCCCATAGTCGGGCATATAGGGTCTTCAATAAGAAAACCCTAGTGGTAGAAGAATCAATAAATGTTGTATTTGATGAAGGAAGTTTGCTTAACATCAATTCTTCCAGTAGTATTCTTGAAGATGCAGGTGCTAGACTTGAACAGCTGAGTCTGGATGAGACCCCTAAAGATGACGCTCCCAAGTACGTCAAAGTTTCCACCTCCACGTCATCTGAAAATGTTGAAGATCAAGATGGAACAAATCTCTTAGAAGAAAGAGAAGCCCAAGAAGTAGTTGAAGCTCCAGACGCCAGACTTCTAGAGCTCGGCACGTGAGAGATCAACCTAGAGATCAGATCATCGGGGATCCTCGTATTGGTGTCAGAACTCGAAGAGGTATAGTTAACGAAGTATTGCATCTTAGCTTCCTGTCACAGGTTGAGCCAAAGAAGTTCGACGAGGCGAACAAGGATGCGGCATGGATTCTGGCCATGCAAGAGGAACTACATCAATTCGAACGTTGCAATGTTTGGACGCTGGTTCCCAGACCATATAAGCAGAATGTGATTGGCACGAAGTGGATCTTCAGAAACAAGCTGGATGAACATGGTGTCATCGTAAAGAATAAGGCCAGGCTGGTGGCTCAAGGTTACAGACAGGAGGAAGGGATTGACTTCGACCAGACCTTCGCACCCGTAGCAAGGCTCGAGGCAATCAGGTTGTTCCTGGCGTATGCTTCACACAAAGGATTCACAGTCTATCAAATGGATGTGAAATCGGCATTCCTGAACAGAGACCTGAAAGAGGAAGTATACGTCTCTCAACCCCCAGGTTTTGTCGATCCTACTTATCCCAATCATGTTTATTTTCTTAATAAGGCCTTATATGGGTTGAAACAAGCTCCACGAGCTTGGTATGAGACTTTATCTAGTTTTCTTCTTAAGAACAAGTTCTCTAGAGGTAAAATAGATAAAACATTGTTTCTCAGGAAAGTCAAAGGCAAGATTTTGCTGGTGCAAATCTATGTCGATGACATAATATTCGGCTCAACGGACAACAATCTTTGCAAAAAGTTTTCTAAACTTATGCAAGGAAAGTTTGAAATGAGCAGTATGGAGAGCTCAAGTATTTCTTAGGACTTCAAGTGAAACAATCTGAGGATGGAATCTTCATCTCTCAGACGAAGTTCACAAATGAACTCCTTAAGAAATTCGGTATGGAGAGTGCAACCTCTATGAGGACTCCAATGGGATCCACCATGTCTCTGGATAAGGATGAGAAAGGTAAACCTTTCGATGAAACCAAATATAGAAGCATCATTGGATCCCTGCTCTACCTTACTGCCAGTCGACCGGATATTATGTTCTCCACATGTGTCTGTGCCCGATATCGTGAACACTAAGGAATCTCACTATATCGCTGCAAAGCGAATTCTGAGATACCTTAAAGGTACTCCTAATCTTGGCTTGTGGTACCCGAGAAACAATGATGTCGAGCTAATAGGCTTTTCAGATGCTGATTTTGCAGGGAGCAGGGATGACAGGAAAAGCACCTCCGGGACGTGTCAATTCCTCGGCAGGAGGCTTATCTCATGGAACAGCAAGAAACAGAATTGTGTTGCAACCTCCACAGCAGAGTCAGAGTACATCTCGGCAGGAAGCTGTTGCGCACAACTTCTATGGATCAGAAACCAGTTAGCCGACTACGACCTTCAGTTCAAGGAAGTACCCATGTACTGCGACTCCTCCAGTGCAATTGCCATTGCCAACAATCCGGTGTCGCACAGCAGAATGAAGCATATTGAAGTACGCTACCACTTCATTCGGGAGCACGGGAGAACAAAGATATCTCTCTCTGTTATGTCCCCACGGACAAGCAGATTGCTGATATATTCACAAAGCCCCTAGACGAGGCCAAGTTCAATCTTTTCAAGACTGAATTGGGATGCTCAAATATGAGAATGAAGACTACAGAGGCTCCAGGCCCGTGCAAGAACTGAGGGGGAGCAAAGGGTAAAACGCTACAGACCCCGATTTGTAGAAGCCGAAAAGGGGGAGATTACCCTCTCGGCTAAGGCTAAGGTGGCTCCAAGCTTGCTCCCAAGAAATTGGTATTGGTAATGGATAACTCACTCAACTCACTTTCAGTTTATGGTTTTCATCTCATTGCTCTATTCACCTTAGCTTGTAGGGTTTAGGCTTCTTCAAATAGGCGGAGATTGTTGGGTATTGTATCCACAATGTACCTGATTTGAAGAAGCCCCTGGACAAGCTAAGGTCAATAGACTATGTATTTGATAAAATCCTTCTAGTTGTGCTTGCAGCTTTTCCACGCTAAGTGCACACCAATGTCAGGGTGCAGTAGGTCAATATACACGGGTCTGCACGACGTAATCCCTCGTTGAGCAGATCAGTGCGTTGGCCTACGTGTACTCTCTCTATTGGAGTGCACTTATTTTCAAGCACAAGGCTGTAAATATGCAGGAGCAGACAAGGAGCAAGGATGGGTCAAGGAGCATCTCATAGGTGGAAAGATGAAATTTCGTCTAAGTTAGAATCGACGAGAATCACCAAGTGATTCTCTCCGATTCGGCGAGAATCACTTGGGATTCTCGCCGATTCGTCAAGAATCAGAAGTTGATTCTCGCCGAACTCGATCCAGCAACTTCTAAGCAAGCACCTCTGCATCTAAGTAAGAATCGACGAGAATCACTTAGTGATTCTCGCCGATTCGGCGAGAATCACTAGTGATTCTCGTCGAATCGATGAGAATCACTGGTTGATTCTCGCCGTCTCGACCTGGCTTAAAGCAGTGCGTGCAACCAAGGAAAATTCGACGAGAATCATCTTTGATTCTCGCCGAATCGTCGAGAATCACCTTTGATTCTCGGTGACTCGGCGAGAATCACTTTCGATTCTCACCGATTTTGACTTGGCATTTTTCTGGAACTTCCTGAGCCGGATTCTGCCGCTGTTAAATCTCTGGACCGGGATTCGGGGATTTCTATTGTGGGTACCACAAACGGTCATTTTGAAGTTAGCTACAGTATTTATACACGGGTATTTTGAACGGAACACCTAGACAGAAAGAAGCCGAGCGAGTGCAACCCTAAAATCGCAAAATCTCTCCGCCGCGTCTGTCGCCGCTCACGCAAGTCCATCGCCGCTGCTGATCGCAGTTCTTCCCGATCTCCGGCGACAGAAGCTTAGCAAAGCTTGAGTCTCACGTGTCTATCCAGAGATCCCTTGTCTCTCGATTTGTTGACCGGAAAAACTCCCCCGTCCGAATCGATCGAGACGACCGATCCTAGAGTGACCGTTGGTAGACCTAGTTTGCTTTGCAACGAAGATTGGATCTCAGAAGTACTGCTGCCGCGCATCGTCGTTGCCGTCGATCCCGAACCAAGCCGCCGCTCGGATTGCCGCCTCCAGTTTCAGGAAGATCCTTTCCAAGAGAGACCAAGGTTGTAGACACTTCATCGACTTCAAGAACACGTCGTCAAACGAAGAGGAACACCATAATCTCCAAAAGAAGTTTGTATCACGTGTACATTCTATATTTAATTTTGTTGTAAAGGAACTTTTGTTCCGTGTTGTAAGGGTTGGGTGCAACCCGTTTTGTGGGAGTGTTGACTCTCACGTGTGGAAGGGTTCCTTCCGTTAGTGCAGGGATTGGATTTCAATCCCGTTGGAGAAGTGACCGAGTCGTCCCTTGTTGGGGAGATAGGTCGAAGGGGGAAAGTGGATGTACCCAAGTCGGGGAACCACTATAATTTGCCTGTATATTCTGTGTGCCGTGCTTTCTATTTTTATTGTGCAGGTACGTTCGTAAATTCCGCAAAAGCGCTACTCGTCACCTATTCCCCCCCCCCCCCCCATAGGTGCACATAGCTGACACTAGGTGGACTTTCAACCCTCTCTCGGTTTCTTAGGGGGTTAAACCCCTACATCTAGGGTGAATTACTGCGTTATGGTCACACCGATCTAGACACCACTTTTAATAAGACATTAGAAATTGAGAAGCACCATCTTCCTAGGAATAAAGCTCACTCGTGTCTGACCGAAATGGTCGTAGTATGACCACCACCACCCGTTAGGGGAACCTCTCCTAATAGGTCATTTGTTGTGGACTTGATAGCTGTTACCACTAGGGTTATGACTCTGTTAGCCTCAACATCTAAGCACCTAGAGATAGTGATTGATACCCCTGAGGATGCTGATGTTGATGTACTATCTCTAGATTTTGAGGATGACCCTATAGGTGAGAGTATTCTGACATGTTCGTTAGTGCCCTACGATTCTGATGTGTCTGAGTCTGAGGGAATCCCTAGTGATCTACAAGACGATGTTTGGGATGATGATGAAATTCCAAGTTGTGAGAATATCTCTTTGCCTGTTAGAGGCCCTACTAGCGTTGTGTCTGTGCACCCTAGTATTGAGTGCCCTCTCCCGGAAACAATCCCCATCACGTTATAACCTACGATTATACCCACTGAGACTTTGTCTGACTTTCCTAAGGAGCCTGTGAGTGTGGATTTTTCCATTGTCATTGATGACCCTGACTTAGTGGATGTTCCAACTGATTGGGAAGGCTCACCTTATGTAAGAAGGTTATGTTTGGATGATTTTAGAGCCGCGAACCCAAACGATAGTTATTTGATGATATCAGCATTTTCTGAAGTTCCATCTGAATTAAATTTTCTGTCGGGTTCGATTTTGACCATTTCTGAGACCTTTACTGATTCTGAATTAAATGACTTGTCTAGTGTGTTGGAAGAAATTGCAAGCGAAGAAGTGTTATTTTTGAACGATTCTTTGGTTTTATCCCCGGATGAGAGTTCATTTAAGTTATCACCAATCGGTGAAATTTATTCTGATTTGGATTTTATCCTGGGTATGATTTTACTGACCCTTTCTACTATTTATTAGCCCACATTAGTTGACGATTTAGGATGTGCCATCAGTAGTCCTAGACTGAGTTGTTGTGACATGACCACTCTTTTAGTTCCGACCTTGGCATTGTCTCAGCAATTAGATATTAGTACGTTGAGTGCGCTAGTTTTTGATCTGTTAACCGCACCGCATAGATTTTACTACGTGACACATTTGGCTATTCATTTCTCTGCATGTCTAGCTACGGTTCTATCCTCGTCCGTTTCTGATTCTTTGGCTATTGTGCCTCTGGATGTGGTGTCCCTTTCACATACCCATATCCCACACCCGGTCGCATATATTTACCCACTTCCATTTGATGACCCTTTTTCCCATACGTTAGTGACCAAGTTTTGGCCCCATGAGTTGTATCGCTCGCACATCTTTCCACACTCAGGAGCATCCAACTCTGTTATTTATGATGAGCATTTCTCCTTGGCATATCTTCATGCCAAACGTGAAAATATTAGTTATAAAATTAAGATTGCAAATTTGAAGCCTATGAAAATCATCTTTGATTATAAGGCTCCCAACCCCCTGGACTTAACCTCCTTACCCTCTGCATTTGGGGAAAGTCATGTAGCCCATGGTTTCACCCCTCACGTTAGCATGATACTTAGGCGCCTTTTAAGAGAAATAATCACTCAAGTTGGGTCTTATTATTTACTTGCTAGTTTATTGCCGAAAATAGCACCAGATTATGCTCATCATGATCACATTTTATATATGCACATTAGTGAAGCGCTAACCACACCTTATAAATCGTATCAATTTCATACTAGCTTACATAAAAGGGAGTCTCACTATATTGTTGGTGATTTAGTTTTGGTGCATCTCGTCCCTGAATGGTTGCCTTCGGGCACTATAAAATGTTGGCGAGTTGGCGAGCTGGACCTTTTTCGGATATTAAAGAAATTTGGAGAATACGCATATCATTTGAAGTTTTCCACTGATTGGGGTATTACCCCTATTTTTAATGTTTCTTATTTAACGCCCTATGATTCTCCATCACTTGAATTATCTGCCTGTCTGTTTGGGTCCACTTTGTTTTCTTATGGTTTGGGGAGTGAGCTTGTCCTTGGATTGCTCTCTTCATCGGTCTTCACTGGAGGTGCGTTGGTTGTTGATGTGGAAACTTGTTTTCCTTTATTGCCTAATGCTTTTCTAAGGTTCTCCAGGATCACCTTTGTAAATGACCGGATACTCGAAGATGATGTGCGGTCCTCACCAAGTGGTGTTGTTTGCTGCTACGTGGTTCGTTTTGGATGTGTTCTCCTGCACCGGTACTTTCAGACCAACTCATCGGTGATGAGTAGTTTTGAGCAGGGGAGGATTGATGGAGACGACGACCCTCAACATATTGAAGACAGTGACGGCGTACTTACGAAAGAACTTTCTCCACTTCCAAATAAAGATTTGCGGAGCTGTGACGACCATGTGGAGCGTCGCCATAAGATCTGCCCGGGGCACAAACCAATTTATTAATAATTATTAATAATTTATTAATAATTTTTAATTATTATTAAATCATTTTTATGTTTTGTTTTATTTTGCAATGTTGATGTCATGTTGTTTTTAATTCAATATATGTGATGTATTTCTCTTTTAATGTTGGGCTGCATGTAGCCAAAGTACTATGTAAGCCTATATATACGCATGTAATGTTCTCATTTTGATTAGTGAAGAATAAATGAAAAGCTAAAACCCTAATTTCTCCCCTCTTGAGAATTCCCTCCTCCTTCCTCCCCTTCAATATTTCGGCCAAGGCGCTCTTCCTCTCTCCTTGCCTCCCCTTTTCCTCTCCCTCTTTTGGCAACTTTCCGCAACCACACCTCCTCCCCTCTCTTTGGCCGATGGCCACCCCTTATCCCCTCCCTCTATTCGTCCTACTATCTACTACCACCTCCCCACCTTTCATCTCTAAAAGGATACCTGACCCCCCTCCTTGCAACCACAAGTTCAGCCACTTCCTTCCTCTATCCCACCCATCACCCTCACCAAAACTGACCACACACCTCTTCACCCAAACCCGACCTCCAATAAGAAAACACAACCAGCCCCCATATCCATTTGTGGTGGAAAAACTCGGCCAAGATTCAAGATCATCCCTCATGTTTCCAACTCCGGCGTGAAGCGACGAAGGCGGACAAGTTTCCTCTCCTTTCGGCATGACTCCGTAAAAATTTCGATCATGTGGAGACATCAGAATCATCTATTCTGGTTGGGAAATGAAAAATTTCTACTCTCTGTGTTTCTTTTCCTAGATATTCTTATGGTGGAAATTCTTGGCGTTGCATCTTGAAGCGTTGAATAATCGTGGTTTTCTTCGATTGGTTTGTGTTTATCTTGATTGATTTTGTTTTCAAAAAAGCTTGGAGAACCTTCGTTTTCTTTTGTTTGGAGAGATCTACCTTTTCAAAATCATATTTATTTGGTAGATCTCTTTTGGTATAATACCGCTCTTTCGTACCGGGTGGGTCCTTTTAGCCGGAAAGAATATTGGACTATAGCCATTTTTCGATCCTAAGTAGTTTGGCTACCCGTACGTTAGCATATAATAGATAGAATTAATTAACGTGGTGCTGCGTAGAACGATTGTGCGAGTGTAAGATTTGATCATTAAAGAGGAAAACATGTTCGTCCGTAGATATATTCGGTGTCAACGAGCAATCCTGCATCAGGTGGGATCATTATAATTTTGTCAGCTAATGCTGACCGTTGCTATTGTTTGCCACCGTATAGTGTATTGTTCCGTCCAGGTGCAGCCGAGCCAAGCAGGAAATAGCGGGATGGAGCAAAGGATTGCTAAGATGGCCCTTGAAGGCCAAAGTGAGTTACCAGTTTACTTTATTGCTCATATGTGGCCGACCTGTGAGCCAATGTATTCAAGACATTTTAATTTGAGTTGAATAATATAAGGCCTTAAGGACAAGACTATTTGTGTATTTGTTTATTCATTCCTACTTTTATGTTAGTAGACATTCAGTTGGTTGGGTTCATGTTAACCTTTAAATTACTTTTGTTAGAATGCACCTTTATTAGAATGCGTGTTTTTGGATAACGATTTCAATTTGTAACTCCTTTGACTGTCCGTAGTATATGGAGTTGGGCACCGACCGAACATTTTGTTATATGATATGTGATGCATGTGGATGTTATAAGTTGTTGTCAGACTCTGGTGTCAGTCTTCCTTATTCGAATTCGTGGTCGAAATTTTTTAAGGGGCGGTGAGCACATGTATGTGTTTTACCGTTATAACACAAAAGAACCCATGAATGTCCACTTAGGAATGAAAATACACATGTTTGAGGAACCTTCGTGTTCCTACGATTGCTTTTTGGAAAGTTTTTATCACCTAATTAAGTATTTCACGATTATAGGTGACTAAGAGTGGTGCGGAGCAGTCACAAAGTCTACACTCTATTCGGAGAAGTATGCCGATTGATGCGTCTGTGACCCCTCATTCAACTGAAACCATAAGACTGATAGCTGAAATGGTCTTCGCAATGATCAATGCCCATCATGTGTGGCATGTACGTCCTCTTGTCCCTGGGGTGGCATCAATACCGGTTGGCACTATGGAGCAAACTGAATTAAGAAGAGCCTCAGATCAACAATTGAACATGCATCTGTTGCAGGGAGCGCACTCAATTGATGAGTATTTACATGTGTTTGTCAAGATAAGGCGCTATGCTGGGTTTGAGTTAGAGGACGAACAAACTATGGTCAATAGATTTTATAACGGTCCGTGTGATGATTTACGACTTCTATTGGTATGACCAAAGTTATTTATATTCCGAGCATTGGTGGAGTCGGCTAGATCCTTGAAAGCAGATTTGGCAAAAGTCCACCATACGCTTGTGTGCAGGGTACCGAACCTTGCAGGTTCTACAAAGTCTGATTACCACCGGAGGTGTCATAAGAGGTTTAGAACATCTGCTAGTCGATCTCCATGTGCTTGCTATACTTGTGGCAAGTTAGTACATCTTGCCCGAAATTGTCGTAGTGGTTCCCCGAGGACAAAGAAAGTTAAGTCAGGAGCAGTTGCAGGGAACGACCCAATTTTATGTTATTCTTGTGGTAAGCCGGGTCATATATCACATGATTGTTGGAATGGGCTTCCGAAGATAAAGGAAAAGGAAGGAGGCCATAAGAAAGGTAATGAGGTGACAGGTACAGTTTGGTTTATAGCTTCTAAATTACTTTATATACTTGTGACCTGATTCATTGTCAGTGTATGACTTGCTTAGAGTATGCCTTTTCCTACTCTCAATTGTGAGAGCACTATTCATTATAGGGGCCTCTCACGTCTTTATATCTAGGGTTTTAGTGTTGCTCATTGCAGTGCCTTCCATTGTGTGAAAGGTTAAATTGGTTATTTATATACATACCAAATGGATTTCATCCTACGGTACAAAAAGAAAGTCAATAGGTTGTTTAAAATTCATCTGAAGCTTGACCTTAGGCATAGACTGACTCTCGGAGCAGTATGCATAATTCGAGGGAGTCACACTTGGTAGAACACTGAACGCGAGACTTAGTTTGTGGGTACTCCCTAAGGATCTCCATGAGATTCCTCCTGTGAGAATGATAAATTTCATCACCGAGTTGGTGCAAGGTGCCAAGCTGGTGTCGCGATCTCCTTACCCCTTAACACCGAGAGAGATAGCGGAATTGATGGTTCAATTTTAAGAGTTGATAGAGCAGGTGTTTGTATGTCCAAGTTTGTCACCTTGTAGCACCCCGATTGTTAACCCCTCAGTCCGCAACATCCTACAAGATGCCAAGACCCCCTTTCAGTACTCGCGGACTCAGCTAGGAAGTCCGCCCAGTCCGGCAAAGAGGCGGTAATCGGCCACCGAGGAAGATCCCCTAGCGGCGGATTCGAGGCTCTGTTCGCTTAGTCCGCCATGCCTTCAGATCTATGGATTCTCTACGACGGCGGACGTAGTGTCTCGCCCGCCCAGGACGCCGTCCTCCAGCAGCATCGCGCCTAGCAGCAGCAGATGGAAGCTCCAGCCCGCGAGCCCAGTCCGCCCCTTTTGCGCGGACTGGCGTGTTCTTTCTTTTTGCTTCCCTTCACCGCTGCCCGGTTCTCCTGTACCCCGGGCAGACGGTTATTTTAGCCCTGCCCGTTTGGGCAGGCCACCCATCCTATAAATTGGGGGGAGTGCTGCAACCAAGGCATGCTGACTCGTGCCCAGGATCCTACTTGTTAAAGGCTGCATACTCGAATCTATTGCCTTGCGGACTTCACCTTGCTCTGCTCTTGTCTTCCTTTTCCTTCACTTGGAACTGAACCTTTCTTCAATCAAGGAAAAGCCCGTCGCAAGAGAGGCATTCAGGCCGCGACGGGCGAAGTCTGTTGTTGTCACGGCTCACGGCCCTGCTGTTCTTCCTGCTCTCGTCCGCTTAGTAGATTGCTACTCGCAGTCTCTCCTTTCCCTTCTTTTCCCTTGTGCTCGAACTGTTAGCTGGTGGTGCCCGACCCCCTTTGCGTTTTCGTGCATCAACATTTAACACGCGACCTTCAAATTCGAGTGTCATTTCGAATTCAGCGGACAGAAATGTCAGACCGCAGAGCCCGCTCTTTAGACCGCTCTAGTTCTTCAGAGGACTCTCTCTGGGATGCAATCGAGCAAGCTCGCTTTGAGGCCGAGCAGTCCCGCAGGCAGACTGACCAGCATCTCGACACGATCAGCCAAGCCCTGCTTGTCTTAACCCAGCGGCTTGCTCCTCAAGCAGTAGCAGAACCAGCGGACTCGCCATTCCGCCAGACTCCAGCTCGCCGAAATCCGCTTCGGCAGTCGCCAGCCACTCCACGGAATCCTGCCCAGTCCGCCACCCCTCTGCGCCCTCGGGAAGAGCAGTTTGCTTTCAGGAATTTCTTCAGAGAAGCTGTCAGGGGCACTCTTGCCCGCCAGCTTCATTTTGCTGACCGCCAGTCCGACGAGCCCGCGGACTCCCCAGCTTCAGTCCGCCCCTTCTACCCTGCTAAGTTCAAGACTCTGTCTCCCTTCATTGATCGAATCCAATGGGAGTCGGCTCCGAACAACTTCAGGGAGCCTCGCCTTCCCTTTTATTCGGGGGAGACTGATCCAGTCTCTCACCTCCAAGCGTTTGAAGGGGCAGTTGCTTTGAGATGCCTCTCTGACGCCATCAAGTGTAAACTCCTGGTAACCACTCTCGAAGGACAAGCGAGAGAGTGGTTCTATGAGCTTCCTTCGGGCACAATCTCTTCTTTCGCTGAGCTTCACAGAGAGTTGTTGCTGAGGTTTGCTACTCAAGAAAGAGGAAGGATGGGCCAGCCGCCCTCTTTGAAATCAAACAAAGGGACAACGAATCAGTGGCGCGATTCGTTGATCGCTTTCAAAAAGAGATCCAAGGGGTAAGGAATGTTAACCCCGATTACTACAAGGTTGCCTTGATCCATGGCCTTCGGGAAGGCCCCCTAAAGTTTAAAGCAACAACCAAGGCACCTGAGACTTACCAAGAGCTGATTGCCATGGTGAACCGCTTCATAGAAGGCGAGAACGCCAATCCTACTTATGTTTGATCGCTGACAGCTAAGGCTGAAGGAAGGGATGCCTCCGCTTTTTTGTAACACCCCCTATCCGTCACATGACATATAGCAGTAGGTCCGGCCGGGGCCCGATGCCGTATGCCACAGACAGACCGGGTGGTTACGCATGGAAACCATCCAACCAATCAACGTCCTACACAGAGCATTCTAGCGGAAGCAGTTTATAAAAGTTGCAAATAAGAACCCAGCACTAAAGCATGAATGTCCACTAAACCGAAATAGGAATGTTATACAAATACCAACATTAGCCTTAAGGCCTTACAAAATGTTTCACCTGATATTACATGATTTACAAACCACGGCACGCATGCCGGTCATACATGAATAAAACAGTAAACACTTCCAAATAGGCCTTCGATGGCCGGCTTCGCAAAAAGGGCTTTAGCCCGCTATTGACCGCTTGGACCAGCAGCACCTGCAAGCAACAAACCACCGCACGGTGGCAAAAAAGGCAACGATCAGCAATGCTGACCAAATTATAACGATCCCGCCCCCAACTCGGGGCGGCAATGCTCCTTCCCTGCATTTCATTAGCATAAGCGAGTAATATATATATTTAGCCATTTCATCACATACGTTGGCTCGCATGGCCACACGCCCCGTGCTCTCAGGGCACATTCTCGGTGAACCGGTCGATGTCACGTCAATTTAAGCCATAGACATTCCGGACTCACCACCGCCACTTTGACGGCCAAACCTATGAGAAATTTGTCTTCTTGGCCTGGGTCACGACAATTTAAGCCATCGACCGCCGAAGACCCTAATCTATATCAACGACAAGTTCCACGTGCCTTTAGGTCTCTTTAACCGAATGACATAGAGCGGGTACGGTTCCATCTAACCCGTGCTCACATTGCAACGACAATTTAAGCCATTTGCGTGGGTCAAACTTCCACCGAGTCCCGTTTCCATCACAATTCACATAACCCGGTTATGTTTAAGTTGGCTCTCAGGCCACCAAGTTGGAAAGATCTCGTATCCGCCCAGTTTTCCGGGTGCACCTTTGGGTTAGTCCCCAAGGCTCCCTGCTGCAATCTACCGCATAGAAAACCCGAAAAACAATCAATAGCACGGAGTCTTCTCCGGCATTTATGCAATGCAACATCACCGATCCAGACCAACATGTCCGGGTAGGCTTCACACATCATGCCTATGTCCGTTCTCGCTTACGGACTCTAAACAACGGGGACTTCACATATCTACCCGAAGGAACGCCTCCAACTCTCCGCAAACTCGCGAGAGCGGGCTTCCTATGCAAAGAAGGAGAGCTACTCATGCTCAAGAAGAGAATCATTACCCTAGCGTTACTCTTTGGCGCCATCGAAAAGTAAGCGGATGAAAAGCACCGCACTAGCTTTGCCTCCGTGGATCCGAAGTCGGCTCGCGATTTGGAGCTTCGAAGCTCCTCCAATGGCCGGATCTAGCTCCTTCTTCCTTCCTTGGCTCTCCTCTCTCTCTAAGGTTTTAGAAAGATAATAACTTATGAAAAGTGAGGGTTTCTAAGTCCAATCTCGGGTATATCCCTTCAGGAACAACCCCCAGCCGTTGGATCATCAATTAAAGAAATGAACGGCTTTGATTCGGGACTGAAATGCCCAATCTGGACCGAACACGGCCTGGCACACGCCCGTGTCCCGGGCCGTGTGCCTCATTCGCCGTCAAAATAGTCTCGCCTGGAACAACACACGGGTATCGAACACGCCCGTGTTCGACCTGACACGCCCGTGTTCCACCTTACACGGCCGTGTGGCTGGCTGTGTACCCCCATCATTTTTCCCTGAAAACAACCCGAGCACTGCACGGGTTCTAGAACACGCCCATGTCCTTGCCCGTGTCACCTCAACACGCCTAGGCCCCAGGCCGTGTACACGGTCTCGACACTCGACACTTCATCGAGCGAAGATCGTCGGCCTGATGACACGGCCTTGGACACGCCCGTGTCCTAGGCCGTGTGCCTTGTCTCGACACAATGTCGAGACCAAAGTGTCGACTTCCGGGGACGAGTGTCGACACGGGTTGACACGCCCTGCGACACGCCCGTGTCGCAGGCCGTGTGCCATGTCTCGACACTTCGTCGAACGCAGAGTGTCGACTTCGCGGCTAAGTGTCGACACGGGTCGACACGCCCTGCGACACGCCCGTGTCGCAGGCCGTGTGCCCAGTCTCGACACAATGTCGAGACCAAAGTGTCGACTTCCCGGCTCAGTGTCGACACAAGCTTGACATACCCTGGGACACGCCCGTGTCCCAGGCCGTATGCCTGCAGCCAGAACCCAAAACTGGCCCAAAATGTCCCCCGTCGCTCCTTTGAGTTTCGGGGCGTTACATTCTTCCTCCCACAGCAAGCCCCCTCGCCCAGACTTCCAGCCTCCATCTCAAAGAGGCCGGAATTTCCGCCATAAGAAACCATACCTTGGCCATCAACAGTTTCAGGAGTAGAGAATGTCGTTGACCGCCACTCCCGCCATTCCATTGCAAGAACTTCCTATCCTCCAGCAGCCAGCCTTGCCTGCTCCAAGCCGAGGTGATACAAATCAAATGGAGGATATTGCAAATCTGGACCTTGACGAAGTCATCCAGATCTTGCAAAAGAGATCTTAAGAAAAGAAGCAAGAGCCTCAGAGAGCGTGGAGGCCAAGGAACAATGCGCACTATTGCCAGTTCCACAAAGAAAAGGGCCAGTTGACCAAGGATTGCAAGGCCCTTCACATGCTGATAGAGAAGCTTCTTGCCGAGGGCAAGATTGACTTGAGCAAGAAGGATTCTTCTTCAAAGCCATCCACCTCCAAAGGCAAAGAGATAGCTGAAACATATCAGGAATGCGTGGAGGTCGAGGACGAAGACAGTCTGGGGCCGATCAACATCCCGGTTGAGTGCTTCGACGCCGATGATGAAGGGGTTTTGGGACGCCTCTTCTTTATCCATGGTGGAGCAGGAACCGAGTCTACTCGAAAATCTTCAATCTCTAGGGTCACTCGAGCAGAGGTGGCCTCTTCTTCTTTCATTGCTCCACCAAGTGAGGTCATCACCTTTGGTCCAGCTGATCTACCCTAAACAGCGAATCCTTTTGATGATGCAGTAGTGATCAAGGCTGTGATTGGGGATTTCACTGTGGATAGGATTTTGGTTGACACCGGAAGCTCAGTCAATCTCCTATTCATGTCTACTTTTGAGGCCCTGAAGACTGGAAAGCCTCCGCTTTCCACTGAAGGGCCACTCTATGACTTCTCAGGAGAAATAAAAGAAGTTGAAGGTAGCATCATCCTGCCCGTGAAGCTTGGAGGGGCAACTAAGCAAGTGCAATTCAAAATGGTTGATGCTCCCAGTAGCTACCATGCCATCTTCGGCAAATCTCTATTGAACAAATATCAAGCGGTGGTTTCAACTTACCACCTTCCAATCAAGTTCTTCGCAGATGGACGGATGTGTCGGGTCAGGAGTGACCCAAGGAGAGCAAGGGAGTGCTACGTTCGCACTGTCAATATGGTTGATGCTAGTCCTTCCCTTGCTCCAACAGCAGCTGCAGAAGCCTCTCCAAATTCAGAAGCTGCTGCTGATAGAGGAGCTCACTTGGAACCTGCCCAGGTGATGCAAGGAGTCCCCATTGCTGAGGGGGAGGAGAGAAAGCTCTCCATCAACTCGGAGTTGCCTGAAGATCAAAAAGGCGAGCTGTTCTCCTGCCTGTTGAGAAACCTGGATGTCTTTGCCTGGTCAACAGAAGACATGCCAGGAGTGGATCTAGATGTTGCATGCCACCACCTGAATGTTGATCCCAGCTGCAAGCCTGTGCAACAAAAGAAGAGGGATATAGCAACAAAGCTTGCTGAGCCAATAAGAGAGAAGGTTGCGAAGCTCCTCAAGGCCAATTTCATTAGAAAAATTCAATACCCAACCTGGATATCTAACGTTGTAATGGTTAAGAAACCACGTGGGAAATGGCGCATGTGTGTAGATTTTACCAAACTTAATAAACATGCCCCAAAGATTATTACCCCTTGCCTCGGATAGATTCTTTAGTTGATTCCACGGTAGGGTACTATTGCATGAGTTTTTTAGATGCGTTTTCTGGTTATCACCAGATAAGAATGCATAAACCTGACATTACTTATTACCAATGATGGTTGCTACTGCTATCTTGTGATGCCCTTTGGGCTTAAAAATGCTGGTGCAACTTACCAACGTATGATGGACCTTGTGTTCAAACATCAGAAGGGGAGAAACTTAGAAGTGTATGTAGACGACCTCTTGATTAAGAGCAAGTCATTTTCACTGCACTTGCAAGATCTAGGAGAGACGTTCGCTACACTACGTAGATATAAAATAAAGCTCAATCCCTTGAAGTTCACCTTTGGGGGAAGTAAGGGGAAGTTCCTTGGTCATCTCCTTACTCCAGAAGGACTTGCCCCAAATCCGTATAAAGTGAAAGCCATTCTTGATATGCCTACCCCTCGTTCACCTAAGGAAGTTCAGTAGTTAGGGGGGAGGCTAGCAGGTCTTGCGATATTTCTCTCTCGGGTTAGAGATAGGAGTGCTCCTTTCTTTAAAACTCTCCGATGAGCATCCAAGTTTGAGTGGACAGAAGAATGTTCCCAAGCCTTTGAACAGTTGAAGAAGCAACTGACCTCAACACCTCTGCTTCAGAGTCCCCAGCCGGGGGAGATTCTTTTCTTATACTTAGGAGTTGGCCCTGAGGCTGTCAGCACCGTTCTTCTTTGGGAAGAAAGCAGGAAACAGTTCCCAATCTACTATGTCAGCCATATTCTGAAGAGTGCCGAGACACGGTACCCGATTTTGGAGAAGTTAGCCTTGGCACTAGTCATGTCAGCTCGCAGACTCCGTCCATATTTCCTAGCGCACTCGATTCAAGTCATTACCGATCAACCTTTGAAAAGTGTGTTGGAGAAACCAGAGCATTCTGGCAGATTATCCAAATGGGCGATAGAGTTAAGTGAATTTGAAATCTCTTATGTACCCAAGACAGCCATCAAAGCTCAAGTTCTAGCAGACTTCCTAATTGACATGCCAGAGACCAGTTCTGATCGAGCAGAAAGGTCACCTTTGGCTTGGACCATCTATGTTGATGGTGCTTCAGGCAGAAGTTCTTCTGGAACAGGAGTGGTCCTCATTAATCCAAATGGCGTCAAACAAGAGCAGGCCATCAAGTTTTACTTTCCAGTAACCAATAACCAGGCCGAGTATGAAGCTTTGCTAGCAAGCTTGAGACTTGCAAGGGAACTCGGAATCGATCATGTTCATATCAAAATCGATTTTCTTGTAATGGTGTCACAAGTCCTTGGCAACTTTGAAACAAGAGAGGCGATCTTGAAGAAGTATCTGGATCTTATGAAGATAGAGATCGACAAGTTCAAGAGCTTTATCATTGAGCACATCTCTAGAACCGAAAACGAGGAGGCAGATGTTCTTACTAAGTATGGACTGATCTCAGGAGGAACAACTTCCGAGCTCTTTCGCCCGACAGTGGAGGAAGGAGAATTAATGCAGGTGGATCAACGTCCCTCCTGGATGGACCAATTCATTCTCTATCTGTCAATAGGAGATTTTCACCATTCAATCAAAGATAAGAAGAAGTTCAGAATAAAAGCAGTTCACTACTACTTAGTGGTGAGAATCCTTTACAGAAGAACATTCCTCTCTACCATGGCCTGGTGTGTTTCAGAAGAAGAAGCCCCATTGTTTTACAAGAAGTTCATTCAGGAGAGTGTGGGAGTCACTCGGGGGCAAGAACCTTGGAAATACGGATCCTGCGGCAGGGATATTTCTGGCCCACTTTGAAGAGAGACTCAGAGGTCTATGCTAGAAAGTGTGTACAATGACAGAAGTTTGCTCCACTTCAACTCCAAGCAGCTCAGTCACTCAGATCGATTGTAACTCCTTGGCCTTTTGCAGTTTGGGGGATGGATCTCATTGGTCCTTTTCCCATAGCAAGCGGACAATGACGTTTCGTCATCATAATGATCGACTACTTCAGTAATTGGATTGAAGCCAAGGCATTGGCAAAGACAACAACTCAAGTCATTAGAAACTTCATTTGGGGGGAGATTGTCTGCCGACATGGAATACACATGGCTCTAATCATCGACAATGGGCCACAATTCAACAACTCAGAGATGATAGATTTTTGCAAGCAGATCAGAACAGAGCTGCGGTTTGTATCAGTTCATCATCCCAGGAGCAATGGCCATGTTGAAGCAGCCAACAAGCAGAACCTTAATTTACTTAAGAAGAAAGTGCAGAATCTCAAGGGAAGCTGGGCTGATCAGCTTCCATCACTCCTCTGGTCCCTTAGTACAACGCCTTCATCCGCAACTGGGGAGACTCCATTCAAACTTTCTCATGGCTCAGAGGCACTAAATCCAGTTGAGTTTGAAGTCCCGTCACCTAGAGTTCTGCTTGCAAGACAAGGCATTGAGGACTGGCTTGAGTTGAATTATGAAGAGATGAGATTCAGCCTGTAACACATCGAGGAAATCAGAGACCAAGCAGCCATAAGGCAGGAGGAGGTCAAAAGAAGGATGGCCCGTTACTTTGATCAGAACGTAAGGGTCAAACACTTTCAAGTGTGAGATCTAGTTCTAAAGAAAGTTGACGCTGCTGCAAGAGCTGGCTCAGTTGGAAAACTTAATCCAAATTGGGCCGGCCCCTTCATTGTCAAAGAAGCGTTAAAGAGCGATGCTTACCGCTTGCAAACATACGAAGGAGAGGATATGCCACATACATGGAGAGTGGATGATCTCAAACGGTTCTATTCCTGAACCACCTCTTTTCTATTCTATGTATCCTCTTCACGAATCATTATGAATAAAAACTGCTTGCTAACGCTTCTTCAAGTGTTTTATGTATTCAAGCATAACAGATGTCATGCTAAGAAAGATTCTAAAAATGGTTCCGCCCTTGAACTCTCTTTTCTTTCTTATGCTTGCTTTGCAAATACATTTTATTAATCAAAGGATGCATACTGACACTTTTTCCTAGTGTTCTCTCTCTTTCTCTCCCAAAGATCAATAATGGTTCCCTGATACCAGGAGACATCGTCGAGTTCAGCAAAACCTCCCCTAGAGCTGTTGTCATTAGCGTAACACCACGAAGACCACGTGTTGCGAGGAGATTTCGCACCGTGTAGTGGGAGCTTGCAGGCCCTAGTGCGGTAGGATTCTGGACTTCAGATCCCAGCTAGTACCTGACCCCACCTCTGCATAATGGAGGGACAGGGTGGGAGTAAAGCTCTACCATGCCGCATTTGGGATATCGTTACAACTTTGATGTTCTGGTGAGGAAAGCAATGCCTACCGCACCTGCCCACCGATCACCTTAGCTTGTAACCCTCGAACACTCCATGGTACCCTCAAGTAGTGCCTGCAGGAGACCCACAGCTTAGACTGTACTCCAGGCAAGAGGGCAGGGGACCGTTCCATCAAGTCTGCATCTAGCTCTTCCCAGGGAATCTTCCTAGCGCGGAATGGTTTTCTTTATTCGCGCAGTCTGCCTGTTTGGGTTGATCATATAGCTTGTGGCCTAGTGAAGAAAGCAATGCCACGCGCACCTGCCCACCTGGTCACAAGCTATAGGTCATTTCTTATTTCAGTGCGGACTGGTTCTCTATATCCGCACATTCCGCCGGTTTTCTTTGGGTTGATCGTATAGCTTGTGGCCCGGTGAGGAATGCAATGCCATGCACACCTGCCCACCTGGTCGCAAGCTATAGGTCATTTCTTCTTCTTAGCGCGGACTGGTTTTCTTTTTCCGTGCAGTCCGCCAGGTTTTCCTTGGATTGATTTTATGTCTTGTGGCCTGGTGAGGAAAGCAATGTCACGCGCACCTGCCCACCTGGTCACAAGCTATAGGTCATTTCTTATTTCAGTGCGGACTGGTTTTCTTTATTCGCACAGTCCGCTGGTTTTCTTTGGGTTGATCATATAGCTTGTGGCCCGGTGAGGAAAGCAATGCCACGCGCACCTGCCCACCTGGTCACAAGCTATAGGTCATTTCTTCTTCTTAGCGCGGACTGGTTTTGCTTTATCCGTGCAGTCCGCCAGGTTTTCCTTGGATTGATTTTATGGCTTGTGGCCTGGTGAGGAAAGAAATGCCACGCGCACCTGTCCACCTTGTCAAAAGCTATAGGTCATTTCTTGTTTCAATGTGGACTGGTTTTCTTTATTCGCATAGTCCGCCGGTTTTCTTTGTGTTGGTCTTATAGCTTGTGGCCTGGTGAGGAAAGCAATGTCACGTGCACCTGCCCACCTGGTCGCAAGATATAGATCATTTCTATTAGCATATGCGCGAACTGTGAAATCATATCAGCCCAGTCCGCCGAATGGCTTCCCATGTATTATCATTAAGTTTGAAAGATTAATAAAGAGAATTACAGACTGCTATTGAAACTCAACATAGTGCGCCTTATATTTTCGTCAAGTGTTCATTCTTACGGCAGACAATGACTGGATTGATAAATGGAATTTCTTAATCAGCAAGTCCAAGAACTCATCATGGATGATCTTGGTATCTCGCGGACTGCAATTGGAACTCAACAGAGTCCGTCTGACATCGTCTTCTCATTCTTACGGCGGACAATGGTCGTCTAATCAGCAAGTCAAAAAGCTCAGTATGATCTGCGTATCACGCGGACTGTTAAATCAGATCGAACTTAATCGCGTTAAATACAGAAAATGAAGAACATTGCAGGAAGCATAATGATACAAGAATATCCTTTCTATTTCATCAAAATTTTTTTACATGTTTTTATCTATTCGGCGGACTGCAATCTTCAGTCCGCCCCATTTACAGAATCAAAAAAGCAAAAATACATTAATCTTCAGCAGTCTTCTATTTCTTTTCAGCAGGAGGTGCATGGCTTAGGCCATCGATATCGACTTCCGGAGAATAGCCCTCCGAGCCGCTTCCACTACTATCTGATCCAGTGCTTGAGGCGAACTCGCTATGCGAGCTCCTGTCCGCAGACGAGGATGCAGAGGTGCTGGACTCGGCGCACTGTTCTCCGCCTCGCTGGCTTGAGCCAGTGTCGTCCGCTGTTATCATGATGCCTTGCTCTTCGCCTTGCTCTTCGCCTTGCTCTTCGCCTTGTCCTTCTCCTTGTTCTTCGTCTTCTTCTTCTTATTCTTCTTCTTCTCCTTCCTCTTCCTCCTTGATGATATCTTTACCCTTTGCAGCCCGCTCCATTGCTGCGACCTGTGGTGCCAACTATGGGAAGAGCTCCAAGAAGGGAACTCCATCCACTCCTTCCTTTGCAAAGCTGCCGCGGACAAATCGCTCGATGGCGACCTCGACGGTTTCCTTCACAAAGGGGAGCATGGCGGCCTGGAAGCTGTTGTTCTCCAAGTCGTAGGCGACCTACGCAAAACAAAGGAGCAAACGTCAGGTCGCGGCGGACTGCAAATAGAGTTCGCTGTGGATTTAACTCACCACGAGCTCTTCCTTTTGCTGAGCGACTTTCTTTCCTAGTCGCGCATTTCTCTCCTTTAGCACCTTATTATCTTGTTGAAGTTGCTCATTCTGCCTGAGCAGGTCTCTTGTCAATGAAGTGACAAAGTGGTTCGTCACCACACTGTTCGCACTAGCCTGGGAGGCTAGCAAAGGGAGATCGGCAGCGGCCACCTTCTTCAGGTCACTCAAGTTGCGTTTTCCATAAAGCGCGGAGATCGCAACATGGGCATGGCGAGTTATTCGCGGGCTCTTCCACGAAGGGAGCGCGGTGGACAAGCGGACATGCTTGTGCTTGTTATGCTAGTGGATGATTGGGTTTCCCCTAAGATCCTTCTGACGATTTCCGAAGCCGCTCATTGTAAAACTTTCTGAGGAAGAGTAATCCGCTGCGGGATCCCCTTCTTCTTTTCTCTTCCTTGCAAATTCTTGTTTCTTCTCTCTTTATGTAGGAACAAAGCCGTTAGGCGTCTGCGGCAAATGGGCGGGTACCGCCAAGGTCGCTGCAAAAACAGAAGAGTTAACACTAAGCTCGCTGCGGATACAAACTTGAGTTCGCCAAAAAAGCTTACTTTCTTCGCGCGAGATGTCCTCCAAGCTCGCCAGCAGCGGAATATAATGCTCAATGTCAAGCCTGGCATCGGCTAAGAATTCGACGATGGAGGACTCCATGGCATCCAGCGGCACGCTCTTGAAGGCAGAGTCCGCGCGCACATGCTGATAGGTGTTCGCGAACCCTAGGTCGCCTTCAAAAATTAAGAACCTGGAGGTCCAGTTGTGGACCTTGTTTGGAAGGCCCATAACCTTCATCCCTCTGCAGTAAAAGTATATATCACCCCCTTGTAGGGGCGGCCTCTAGAAGTAGTTATCGAGCGGACGGAGAACATCTTGCGGACGACGTTCATGGAGAAAACAATCTTTTCAGACCGCAAGTAAGAGATGAAGCTGCAAATCGCAGCAAGAGTGTTGGGCGCGAGCTGGCCCGACACCATTCCATAATGCTCGAAGGTTTCGGCGATCTCCCATAACAACGGAAACTTGAATCCGCTGTCAAAATGATCAATTGAAATAGCGATCTGAGCCGCGATTGAGAAATTTAGCCTTTCTTCGTGAGCTGGAAGGCGGACAAGCAAGTTTGAATTCGTCATCTCTTTCTCAACAAAGGCTTCAAGATCGGCCTCTGTTAAAGTACACTTTCGGTGGTCGGCGGCGTGGAAGGCAACTGCGGCATCAGTCCTGGCGGATACCATTTTGGCAGGCCGCAGGGTCTTCAGCTCCAACAGTTTTCCTGTATAGAAGAAGCGGCGGGGCTGTATTTATAGTTATAGGGTCTGACAACGTTTTTACCAGACCGCGCAGCTCAGATTTTCAATCCGCATAGTGCGCAAAAATTCAATTTTTCGCAGCAAAAATTATAAAAACAACGCGGATGCAAACTCAAATTCACATGCCAAGCAAAGTTCAAAGCGTAAATTAAGGCAGACACAGTTTCAGTCCGCCCAGTTCGCGATACTTCCCTCCTGTAGACAAGTTAAAATATCAGAGGCGGACACAGTTTCAGTCTGCTTAGTTCGCAACATTTCCCACCTGCAGAAGTTAAATTAGGTGAACCGGACACAGCATTAGTCCGCATAGTTCGCCACAGATCACAGCAAAGATAAGCAACAGAATGAGCGGATATATTATATAGTCCGCATATATCGCAGCACAGTTCATTGCAATCCACAACACAGAGCATTGTTTTAAAACACATAATTATACAATTAAACAAATTGATAGTTCATGGCATCGCGGACTCAGCGGTTCCTAGTTTCGTTCTGCGCTGGCCTTTCCATCCTATCTTGGCACAAGTGCACAGCTTGGTCGCTTATTTGGAGGACTTCGATGTACAGGAGGCAGATGTGATGATGAATGACGTTAATAGTCTGGTGCATGTGGGCAGCCTCCCGGTCTAGCCGGCTAAGGGGAACCATTGGCTCCACTACCGGCCTCAACTCCTCATCTGCGACCTGTTGGCCACCATCTGCCAGTACTGCGGCCTCCGGAGCAACGCGATCTGGCAATCGCGGTCTATGCTCAGCGACCTCGGCAGCCCGCTTCCCCTTTTCTTCTCGTACAGAATCCTAATGTTTCCCCTTGTAGAAGCGGACATCGTCCGCGAGCCACTTCTTCTCCCTATCGGACCTCTCCAGTGCCCTGAAGATGCCGACGATCTGGTATTTTAGGGCTTTCTCCCGCTGCGCGGCCGCTTTCTCGCGCTCTTCCGCCTTCTTTAACTTTGTTTTGATATATTGAATTTCAGCTTGAAATTTCTTTTCTAACTCATTGATGATGTTCAGGCTGGGTAGCTCATCCCCTGTGGATTCCTTATACGAGACCGCGCCAACACCAGTATTCGATGTAACCATGATCTCGCCACTCTCAACGGAGCCTGGCGGCGATTTTCTACCTGCAAGAAAGAAGGTCAACTTCATCATTCAAAAACAGTGCGCGGGGGACTCAAAGACAGGATGAAAGATCACATTTGGACATAGCAGCAGCGAGTTACCGATTATCGAAGATGATAGGCCTCCTTGCCCGCTCTGGGTCAAAGGCGCTCAACCGCTTCTTCCATTCGTGGTGAACTTTATCTCTTTTCTCAGCAGTAGAACTTTTTGAAACCACGATGTCGTCAGTTTCAGTGATGATCTTGATTGGTCCCGACTTCCGCGGCGGCGACCTGTAAAGCCACTGACGCTTAAAATACTTAGGCGCCGGTTGAAGATTACCTGACCGTAATAGCTCTGCAGCAGTCTGCAGATCCTCAGCGTTCTTATCCGCCGCGACCTGCTTCGAGGCCGCCTCCACCACAGCTACATGGGCAGCGATTTGTTTCTTCTGCTCCTCTATCTTCTGCTTCAGTCTTTCCCTCTCTTCTTCCTCAGTAGCGGACAAATAATGGAGTTCGCTACCCTTATCCCCAATGACTTCCACCTCAGACTGCTGCAGTACACTAAGCAAGGATTCATTGATTAGATCTACTTCATTGACGTCTATCGAATCTAATATCTCATCAGTGGTTAAACTGACTGTGGAGAGGGAATTGTTTCCCTGAATTTGGACTTCCGGTGTAATCAAATCACTGTCGGGAACTTCTTTCTCGCGCGGTCTGTGCTGTAAATCCGCATCTCCAGTCCGCCTGAAGATATTCTTCTCTTTAATCGCTCGTAATTTCTTCTCAACCCGCTCGGCCACGGTCGACCCGTCCCTCTTCCTCTTCTTTTTAGAAGCTCTCTTCTCGGCAGAGTCCGCGGCAGCCTCTCCCAAGTCGGGCTGACTCTCGTGGACCGTCTTAGAGTTCACAGCAATCAATGCCTTTGAAGGCGCGTCCTTTCCAACCTCTTCTCCCGAAGTCCACCTATCTTCTTGCTCAAGGTTCACGATGGGCACTTGGGCGTTGGGCGATTCTACTTCAGTCCCAGTGTGTTCGCCAGTGGTGTCCGCCGAATCCGCGGTTATCTGGGAAGGGGCAGTATCCGACAGAGTCAATAACTTTTCACTTCTCAGTGTTTCAGCGTCAAGAACTATGGTATCCTCGCGCACAGATACATCAGCGCGGCGGACTGTCCTCTTAGTAGGCTTCTGGCTGCGGGAACTTTCTCCAGCAGAGCGGACAGGATCCTTTCTCGTCGTCCTCTTTATTTTCTTCTTGGTCTTCATATGCGTTTTTAGTTTCGTCTCGCCTTTTGCATTGAGACTAGAGAAGAAAGCTCCAAGCCTTGCCATGCCGGACTGCAAAGTGGAGACCGCAAGTGGTGAATAGCGCCCCGTGTCGATCAGAATTTCCAACAGTTCCAGGCCCTCCGGCGATATTTATAGCGTTGGCGGCATTAGTGAAGCTTGCAGACTCGGCGGTTAAGAAAACATTTTCGAATTTTTCTGGAAACTTAAAAATGTGCGGGGATTATGTTAACCCCTCAGTCTGAAACATCCTACAAGATGCCAAGACCCCCTTTCAGTACTCGCGGACTCAGCTAGGCAGTCCGCCCAGTCCGGCAAAGCGGCGATAATCGGCCACCGAGGAAGATCCCCCAGCGGTGGATTCGAGGCTCTGTTCGCTCAGTCCACCATGCCTTCAGATCTATGGATTCTCTACGACGGCGGACACAGTGTCTCGTCCGCACAGGCCGCCGTCCTCCAGCAGGATCGCGCCTAGCAGCAGCAGATGGAAGCTCCAGCCCGCGAGCCCAGTCCGCCCCTTTTGCGCGGACTGGCATGTTCTTTCTTTTTGCTTCCCGTCACCGCTGCCCGGTTCTCCTGTACCCCGGGCAGACGGTTATTTTAGCGTCTCCCATTTGGGCAGGCCCCCCATCCTATAAATAGGGGGGAGGTGGTGCACCCAAGGCACACTGACTCGTTCCCAGGAGCCTACTTGTTAAAGGCTGCGGACTCAAATCTAGTGCCTTGCGGACTTCACCTTGCTCTGCTCTTGTCTTCCTTTTCCTTCACTTGGAACCGAACCTTTCTTCAATCAAGGAAAAGCCCGTCGCAAGAGAGGCATTCAGGCCGCGACGGGCGAAGTCTGTTATTGCCGTGGCTCACGGCCCTACTATTCTTCCTGCTCTCGTTTTCTTAGTAGATTGCTACTCGCAGTCTCTCCTTTCCCTTCTTTTCCCCTATGCTCGAACCGTTAGCTGGTGGTGCCCGACCCCCTTTGCGTGTTCATGCATCAACACCGGTCCTCTTTGTTACACCCCCATCCGTGACAAGGAATATAACAGAAGGTCTGGCTGGGTCCCTAAGCCATATTCCATAGACAGTTAGTGGAATTACATAAGAATACGAAATTAATAGCATGGGAATACGAATCCTACCTCAGAGCATTCTAGCTGAAGCTTTTAAAACAGTTATAAGAACCCAAATACCAAAGCATGAATGTCCACAAAACCCAAAGTTGGAATGACAGCAAAATACATCAAAGTCTCGGCCTTAGGGCCTTACAATTGTTTACTTAAACAATACATGTTTTCCATACTTTAGCATGCAGGCCGGCCACACATGAACCTAATAAAGTAAACATTTCGCTTTGGCCTTCAATCACCAACACAACATCAAGGGCTTCAGCCCGCAACTTGCCACTAGGCTCATCTATTCCTGCATACAAACAATCCACCGAATGGTGGTAAAACAAGGCAACTGCCAGCTAAAGCTGACCAAATTATAACGACCCCGCCCCTTAATCGGGGCAGCGGTGCTCCTTACCTGCATTTCATTATTATAACCAGACATAATAGTGAAAGTACAATTTAAGCACACTTCACCACAGGCGTAGGCATGCACGACCACACACCTCGTGCTTTCAGGGCACATTCTCGGTGAATCTGGTCCATTCTGAGGCTTCACTGCTGCCCAGAGGATGGCAAACATCGTGAGCATTTTAGTCTTTCCGGTCGAAGCCTAAGACCCTCCATCTATGCCATTAGTAAGTGGCATGTATCTTAGGTATCTTTAACCGATCCACATAGTGCGGGTACGGTTCCACCTAACCCGGTTCTCACACCGGCACGTCAATTTAAGCCATAGGTACGGGTCAAGCTTTCCCGAGTCCCAAATCGAGCACACAATTTTACATAACCAAGTTATGTGCAAGTTAGTTCTCAGGCCACCAGGATGGCAGAACCACTCTTCTGCCCAGTTTTTCAGGTGCACCTTGGAGTTAGTCCCCAAGGCTCCCTGTTGCACTCGACCACATAGAAAACCCGAAAAACAAACGGCACGGAGTCTTCTCCCGCAATACATGCATAATGAAAACATTACCGATCCAGACCAACATGTCTGAATAGGCTTCAAACACCATGCCTACGTCTGTACTTCGATTCCAGACTCTATATGCAAAACTATAGGGATAAACTATACCAACCCGAAGGAATACCTCACACTCACCACCCACTCGCGGGAGAGAGTTTCATATGCAAAAAGGAAGAGGACTTCACAAGTCCAAGTAGAGAATCATTACCCTAGAGGTTCGCTTCGGCACCATGGAGAAGAAACTAGACTGATGAAAATCATCGCAACGTGCTTGCCTCCGTGGATCTGGGCTTGGCTCGCAATTTGGGGCTCCGAAGCTCCAATAATGGCTGGAATCCTCCTCCTTCTTCACCCATTGCTCTCCCCTCTCTCTATCTCTTTGGAAAGAGAATGGACTAAAGGAAATGAGGTTTAAACCCTCATTTCCCGACCTTATACCACCAGGGAGGGTTCCGGGCCGTCGGATCCCACTTAAATGAAACGAAAGGCGCTAATTTGCCTTTAAAATCATCTTCCTGGGATCATACAGGGCCTGTGACATGCCCGTGTCACAGGCCATGTCTCACAATCATAAAAGAAATCGTCGATCTCAGAACAGGACATGGCCTCTTACACGCTCGTGTCAGCCCTGGAAACGCGCCTGTCAACCAAGGACATGCCGGTATCACATGCCATGTTTCTCAATCAACGCTGAAACTGTCAAGCCCGAACAGGACACGACCCTTGGATAGGGCCGTATCACCGGCCTTGTGCCCGACACGGCTTCGAACAAGCCCGTATCCCCGGACATATTCAACACTCGACATAACTCAGCCAATTCCAGAAAAGGACACGGCTCTGGACACACCAGTGTGAAAGCAGGTTGACTCCAAAGCTCTTAAAAAAATACTACCCATTCATACCCAACTTTCATAAGGCTACGTTAATGACATTATAAACCTATTGAACAATTAGTATACAAGTGTTGGGGCATTACAGTTCTCCCCCTCCCCCCTTAAAAGAATTTCATCCCGAAATTACAGAATGGAAAAGTACACAAAATTAAAAGGTACCTGAGTAGAAAAGCTCGGGATACTCCACAAGCAATGTCTGCTCTCACTCCCGTGAAAGCTCCCCACGACCACAGGTTTCCCATAGGACCTTGAACATAATGATAGCTTTGTTCCGCAATTGTTTGACCTCCCTATCCTCGATACGAATGAGTCTAACTTTCGTTGTTAGCCCACTATCGATCGATACTTGATCAGCAAAAACCACCTGCGCTGGGACTTTCATGGCATTGCGTAGGATCGAAATGTGAAATAAATCATGCCATGCTGGCGAGGGCGAGACACTTGGATGGCCCTACGCTGCTCAGATACGGCAGAAGGACGAGAATGGTTCTCTTTCCTAAAACAATAGGGAAATGGTTACAACAGAGCAAAGTAGTGGTGGACATGGATTAAGGGGGCACGAGTATACCTTCACCGGGGAGGACGAGAAGGAGCGAGTCGAGATCTCGCCATAGGTAATTAACTTCGAAATTTTTCCCTGCGAAGAAGTCGCAGAGAGCCTTTTCAGTGCCCCCAACCTTGGGGGTCTCGTAGTATACCTCGGTAGGCGACACTGGGGCGAGTGGGATGCCTCCCAGATTCCCGCGAATGAAGACAATGCATGTGAGCCAGTAGTGGTTCTTGTTAGGCGTCTCGCACACCTTTAGAACCTGGTCGGTGAAGTGTGAGACACCATCGTCTTTAGCATGGTAGACAAACAACTTGTGGAAGACTGTGTGACTAAATTCGATTCACTCGCGATGCAAGTAGCTAGAGAAAGTGACCAACATTGAGATGGTATTCGGGTTGAGCTGCGCGGGGACAACACCAAAATATTTCAAATCCTGTTTTACCTCTGGCCAGAGGGGGAGTCTTAGCCCGCCTCGAAGTGTGAGACGGGGAAGGAGAGTTCACCGGGGTAGAAGGTATTAACCGCCTCGCCGACTTTTGGAAGGCGAGACATATACCCCTCAGCTACGTACTCGTTGGCGAAGCGGTTGTAATCCAATTCGGAGATTTTATCGGGAGGGAAGTCGTGGTCAACAAATCGCCTTCTGCAGTGGCTGTGGCCCTCACCCTCTTCTGCTCTCTTCTTTCCCATGTCGAGCGAGACGACGGAAACAGAAGGACGTAGAAAAGAGTGAGGCAAAAGTGGGACGCGAGAAGAGGTAAGAGAGGAGGAGTGGGCGAGAACTCCAGATCTCAGCAGTAGCAGGAAGCGATAGTGCAAGTGTAGAATATCTGGATCCGGGGAGGGGTATTTATAGCAGATAGAGAGAGGAGAAAAATGGGTGGGAATGTGAGAATGAGGAAGTCAAAAGTGTAGCCCGATGGTTCATCTTCTCTCTATCCTGATCCCGAGGTGCGGAACTCCGCGATGACTTTTGCAATGTGTCAAAAAATAAGTAGGAAAAAGATAGCAATTAATACGGCTATTAACTCCAGTATGAGAGATTAAGAGAATATCATCACACAGTATTCCATCCTGCATGAGACGGGCAGCATGTTTATAGGGGCTTTCAAAAAATAAATCATAAAACAAGTAAGCGACAGACTAATAAAAACAAAGGGTATGATGGATTGTTATATGCAGATAAAACTCATAGGCCTATAAATAAACCGATAAGGTGCCTTGAACTAGTTGTTGAACCTTTACATACTCTTCCTCAGAGGCACCTAGCTCAGCATTGGCTAGCGAGGGGGAGACCTTCAGATTCTTCCGGGTAAGAGGTGGGGCCTCCGAGCTGAGACCATCGGTCTGTTTCTGGTCCTGTGAACCATATTGAGAGGGTGGTACAAGAAAGTAAGTGTGAGCTGTGGCTTTAGGTCTGAACTCTAGGTGGAAACGGGTGACTGGTTTCAACATAGCAGACACTTGCAAGTCCCTTCAGGTACTTGTAACTTATTTTTCTATCACGCCTACTAATTACTCTTCCTTTTGCAGAGAATAGCAGGTGCTTGCAAGCCTCCATCAGGTACTTGCAAGTTATTACTCTTTTGTACCTTTCTTCACATCTTTGGTTTGCAGAGCTTAGAGAAAGGCATTCATGTCTTCTTCATTTTGCGAAAGCAATTCAGGTACACATAATATGTACCCCCATTCTTTGTCTACATTAACTTTGTCTTTGCACGAGAAAGATAGACATTGGCAAACTCCTTCTAAGGAGAGACATCAGGTTCTATCTCTCCTTTCCTCTTACTTTTCTAAGGGGTGGATCATGATTTTCGTGGGTCTCCTACTTTTTTGAAGTTCCCTTCGGGACTTAAAAAAGTACGAGGATTATGTTAACCCGGAAATCGGTGATGCCACCCAAGGTAGCAAGCTTGTTATTCGCGACCTCCTTCAGGTTCTCCCTGGAGGTCGCGACCAGTCTATGTATGGGCGGACAGACTCCTCTTTCCGCTCAGGCCGCGTGGCTTAGGCTGTCTCCCTGGTTTGACTGCCCAGGTCATGCAGCAGCCGCTTGTTCTGTAGGGGCTGCGGATTTCTTCCTCAGTCCGGCACTTCAGGCCGCACGGTTTGATCAACTAACCATAACATGATTCTCCATTCCAACAGTTGGACTACCCAACTATGGCGGACTCGGATTCCTATCCACTCAGACCACCACATCACCAGGCGACCTGCCTCCAGGTCGCCCAATAATAAGCCATGCAACATCAGGTCACCGATCAGACGACAACTCTCTAGGTCTACCACCAGCAGGGGTGACCTACTCCACGTCACTCCGCCCGGTAGTCAGCGAACTTCCTTCAGGTAGCCCAACAAAGGGACACAACCTCCAGGCCACCCAGCTGGGGCGGCAAGCCTGACCATTGCAACCGGGTGCTCGCTTCCCGGACACTGTCGCACATCTATCCCTGCTCTATCTAGATCAACCCAACTTAGTGGTGTAGCAGGACGGGTGCTTGCTTCTCGAGCATGCTACCAATGATCTCTCAATACAATCAGGAGCTTACTCAAAGCCTCCATCCATCCATAACCAACATTCATTCATCCACACAACCATTCACTTAAAGCATCAACCTTTCATAACATCAAATCCACGGAATATTCTCTGGTTTACCCATGATCATCACCAATCCAGACTACCTTTCCAGATGGACTTCACACAGTATTCCTAAGCCATACTCATACTTCCTGCTCTAGATGCAGACTCAACCAAGGAATCACTTCCGCGATCCACCTCTTGGTGGAGGATTCCTCGCACATGCATAAAGAAAGGACTTAGATGTCCAAGAAGGAGATCATTACCCTTGAAGATCGTTTCGGAGCCATGAATCAGTCGAATGGAAATCACCGCTTCGGCTTTGCCTTCACGAATCCGCACTCCAGAGCACCTACAGTAGCTGGTTCTACTTCCTCCTTTCCTTCCCTTGGACTTTCTCTCTCTTGAAATGAGAAGAAGAAGAAGAAGATGAAAATGAGGAGATAATCCTCATTTCTCAGCCATATAACCACAGGGAAGAAGACTGGCCCGTGGATCCAGGATAAGGAAAATCAACGGCCAGAAAAACTCTAGAAATCACTTTTCGAGCCTGACACGCCCGTGTCAAAGGGCGTGTACCTTAAGAGGCACACGAACCGACCTATCCAAACTTATCCACGACAAGGTTGCACGCTCATGTCATGCCAGTGTCAGCCTAGTCACGCCCGTGACATGGTGCGTGTAACCCACTCGAGACCTACTCGAGAGGACTTACTCGAGAGAAAACCGACTACTTGAGTACCCAGATAGGACACGCCCGTATCACATGGATGACACGCCCGTGGCAACCCCGCCCCCTTACTCGAGTACTTTTCCATCTACTCGAGTATATTTCGACCTACACGAGAGCTACTCGAGTATGAGCGGGACACGCCCTGTGACACGCCCGTGTCACAGGCCGTGTACCCTCTTTCTCGAGTATTTGTCGACCTCAACTACTCGAGAGAGAATCGTCGACAAGGAGAGGACACGCCCTAGGTCAAGCACCTTGACACGCCCGTGTCACGGGCATGTACCTCCCGAAAATTCGTCGAACGATTTTCATCAACCACGCGCCCATCTGCTCACCCCGAGCAGGACACGCCCGTGCCCCAGGCCGTGTGATGAGTACGATTATGATAGGCTTTTTACTATCATAATTGTAATCATATCTACCATTTCCTGCCCCTTTTGGTGTTGATTTCATGATAATATCAAAGAAATTGTCGTATCATAGATAGAAGAGCATATTTAGAAATCTTCGGCAGTTCTTATAATAAACCATTTACTGAGTCTATTATTTTTCTATTGCAGGTAATGCCAACCAATGGACCTAAAAGTTTCGGAGCAAACAGAGGAGTTCACGGAGTCTACATGGCTGATGACAGGACAGAAATTTGGTGCACACGGCCAGACACACGGCCGTGTGCCTACCCGTGTCCTATGCACCTGGAGCTGAAGAATTTGGGCGCAGACAGAGGAGCCTCACACGGGTATGGCACACGCCCGTGTGCATACCCGTGTCACCTTTGCACACGACTGCTGACCAACCCGTGTCTGAGGAACACGGCCGCACACACGGCCGTGTCTGTACCCGTGTCATCTGACACGGCCCACTACCAGACACGCCTTTTCATGGGGAACCGCCCAGGAACCGCTTAGGAACCGTCCACACGGCCTGGCACACGACCATGTGTGACCCCGTGTCCGACCTGTTTGCAAGGGAACTATAAATTTCCTGTAGAAAAATTTATTTAGGACTTTTGGATCATTTCTGCATTGGAAAACTGCTGGAGGCCGAAGGGGAGCATTCAAGACAAGGAGGATTGAAGGGTATTCGTATGTATTTTTTATTCAATCATTAATCCCTTGAATCCTTTCTTTCTCTTGATGATCCATCTTCAATTTATGTTTTAATTTGCATGAATTTTGCTTTGAACATTCTAGTAATCATGTATCACCTTGTTCATGTTATATTTGTAGCATTTTATTTGTGTTTATGCAATCAAACAAAGAGTTTAATCATCCCTTTTGAATTACTTATTTGTTTTACATAATTTACAATTGACTAGATTGAGAAATTGGTTATTTGCAATGAATTTAGTATGTTCATATTGTGATGATAATTCACTTTGTATTTCAAACTCTATGATCGAGAGATATTTTGTTTGGAAAATTAGAACACGGATAAAAGAATTCATGTTAATTTAGAAATAAAATCCATGAATTTATGTAGTAATAAAGGTATTCTGATTAATGCGAACTTGAGTGTTGTGAATTGTTCGAGAGAAAATTTACTATCTTAGGTTTAGATTTGGAATTGCTCGAGAGAGAATTTTGATGAAAAATTAACCTTTACATTGCACAAATTTAACAGTATTTTCATATCATGATTGCTTAGAATTGAACTAGTAAATGAAATTGTCCATGTAATTATTTAAAAGCTTCATGTTCTATCGTTTTTATTTCTCCAATATTGAATTATCCAATTGGTCATAGTTAGGATAATGTAGTTTAAATATCACTTTTGTTTAGAGGTATGAAAATAAAGGGAGGGTGAGTACGAATAGTTGAAACGACCCTGTGGAATACGACACGAGATGTAGATTTCTCATATATTACGATTGATAGGTGCGCTTGCCTGAATGCTAATTCAATCTAGTTAAGTCCATCTACATAATTGTATTAGAATGTAGAATGAAATCACATTGAATTATTACTTGTCCCCACCATGCTCTACCTTCATGGCTTCAGATTCAGACCTTCTATAATGGTCTAAATCCAGCCACCAAACAAATGATTGATGCGGCTAGTGGAGGAACTTTGAACAACAAGACACCTGAAGCGGCTCAGCAGTTGATAGAGGACATGGCAATGAACAATTACCAGTGGACTACCGTAAGACAAAAGCCTAGCAAGCCCGCATGAATTTATGAAGTAGATGACGTCACTGCCTTAGCAATTCAAGTGGAGAAACTTCACCAAAAGATGGACAACCTTGCCTTAGCATCACCTTCCATGGCACCTCAACAATGGGACCCTTCATGCACTAGAATGCCTAGTTGTGAACCGCAAGTTCAAGAGCATGTTGACTATATGGGTAACAATATTAGGCCACCTTTCAATCAAGCCAACAACCCGTATAGTTCTACATATAATCCTGGATGGAGAAACCACCCCAATTTCTCTTGGGGAGGACAAGGAAATCAAGGGAAGCAGCCCATGTTTGGACAACAACCACAGTTGGAACCAAGGAAGCCTACATTGGAAGATGTGCTTACCAAATTCATGCAAACTACCGATGTAGCCTTCCGAAATCAAGAGGGTTCAATTCGGAACTTGGAAAATCAAATTGGTCAGCTTGCAAGGATGGTTTCTGAAAGGCAGCAAGGAACACTTCCAGGGAATACAGAGATAAATCCAAGGGAGCATGCAAAAGCCGTTCAATTGAGGAGCGGAAAGGAGTTATAAGACCCAAGGCCTGCAAAAGAAGCACCCAAAATGGAGTCTAGCGGCGAAGGACCAAGCGACATGAATGTACAACCGATGGAGTACCAACCAACATTACCATACCCAGCAAAGCATAGCAAGGAGCGCATGGATGCGCAGTATGGTAAATTTTTATCTATGTTTAAGCAATTACATGTTAATTTACCTTTTTCTGAAATTATTCAAATGCCTAAATATGCAAAATTTCTTAAGGATTTGATTTCTAATAAAAAGAAAATAGAAGAATTATCATTAGTAACATTAAGTGAAGAATGTTCTGCTATTTTGCAAAATAAATTGCCACAAAAACTTAAGGATCCAGGTTCATTTTCAATTCCATGCTTAATCGGTGATTTACAAGTAAATAAGGCTTTAGCAGATCTAGGAGCAAGTATAAATTTAATGCCTTATAATTTATATCTGAAACTAGGCCTAGGAGAACTTAG
The DNA here is from genome assembly GCA_039583875.1 of Platanthera guangdongensis. Lineage (NCBI taxonomy): Eukaryota > Viridiplantae > Streptophyta > Magnoliopsida > Asparagales > Orchidaceae > Platanthera > Platanthera guangdongensis. The sequence goes on along the minus strand of CM077148.1, from coordinate 98,719,707 downwards.
CCCAACAAGAATGAGTATTCAATTAGCAGATCGATAGGTTAAGTATCCTAGAGGAATAGTAGAAGATGTATTAGTTAAGGTAGATAAATTTATATTTCCTGCTGATTTTGTTATTTTAGATATGGATGAAAATATCGAAGTACCACTCATACTAGGTCGTCCATTTCTAGCTACATCTAGAGCACTTATTGATGTTTTTGATGGTAAATTAGTATTGCGAGTAGGAGAAGATGAAGTCACTTTTCAAATTGGCAAAACTATGAAACAATCTTTAGAAAACGATGATTATTGCTATTTTTCTCATGGTATTGATGATTTTATGTCTTCTATAAATTCTAATTTTTATTATAAAGATCCTTTAGAAATTTGCATAACGAACAATTATCTAGAAGATGATAAAAATGATGACATTATTGAACATTTATTCTTTCTAGAAAATTGTGTTGCTATGAATAGAACAACGGAATATAGTTTAATTACTGAAGGAGATCATGAAATTCTTAAGAATAATACTAAGGATCCACCAATAGTAGAATTAAAAAAATTACCGGATCATCTTGAGTATGCATTCTTAGGAACAAATTCTTCGTACCCAGTTATCATATCTTCAAATCTTTCCAAACTTGAAAAAGAAAAATTGATAACCGTATTGAAGAAATGTCGAGGTGCAATAGCGTGGCAAATATCTGATATAAAGGGTATTAATCCTAGTTTTTGCACCCATAAAATCCTTTTGGAAGAAAACTATAAATCGTCTATTCAACCGCAACGTAGGCTAAATCCTAATATGAAAGAGGTAGTTAAGGCTGAAATTGTAAAGTTATTAGATGCTGGTATTATATATCCTATTTCGGATAGTTCATGGGTTAGTCCTGTCCAAGTAGTTCCTAAGAAGGGTGGCCTGACCGTAGTAGCAAATGATAAAAATGAATTAATTCCAACGCGAACAGTAACAGGTTGGCGTGTCTGTATAGACTATAGGAAATTAAACGATGCCACTAGGAAAGACCATTTCCCTCTTCCCTTCATCGACCAAATATTAGAACGCTTATCAGGACACTCTTACTATTGTTTTTTAGATGGACTTTCTGGATACTTTCAAATTCCTATAGCACCAGGACCAAGAGAAAACAACATTTACTTGCCCATTTGGTACCTTTGCCTATAGACGTATGCCTTTTGGGTTATGTAATGCGCCCGCCACATTTCAAAGGTGCATGCTAGCCATCTTTAACGAGTATGTTGAAGATATCATGGAAGTGTTCATGGATGATTTTTCGGTTTTTGGTGACTCTTTTGAGTTGTGTTTGAATAATTTAGAGAAAGTTCTTAGGAGGTGTGAGGAGACGAACATAGCGCTTAGTTGGGAGAAGTGCCATTTCATGGTACAAGAAGGGTTAGTACTTGGCCATAAAATTTCAAGCCAAGGAATTCAAGTAGATAAAGCAAAAATAGAGACCATAGAAAAATTGCCACCACCAACCTCCGTAAAGGCAGTGAGAAGTTTCTTAGGACACGCGGGATTTTACCGCCGTTTTATTAAAGACTTCTCCAAAATAGCTAAACCACTTACAAGGCTTTTAGAAAAAGACACACCTTTTATTTTTGAACAAGAGTGTCTACACGCCTTTGAGTTCTTAAAAGAAAAATTAATTAATTCTCCTATTATGATCGCACCTGACTTTAGTCAACCATTTGAGATCATGTGTGATGCTAGTAGTTTTGCGGTAGGGGCTGTTTTAGGACAACGCCGAAACAAACATTTTCACCCAATATATTATGCTAGTAAAACACTTAATAATGCACAGGAGAATTATACAACTACTGAAAAAGAACTCCTAGCAGTGGTATTCGCCTTTGATAAATTTAGATCATATTTAACATTATCCAAAGTGGTAGTTTATACGGATCACTCTGCACTTAGATATTTGCTAGCCAAAGCGGAAGCAAAGCCTCGTTTAATCCGATGGGTTCTTCTTCTACAAGAATTTGATCTAGAAATTAGGGATAAACGAGGAGCGGAAAACTTAGCGGCAGATCATCTTTCACGTTTAGAAAACCCACTACGATCAATGTTAGATGAGTCTGAAATTTCTGATACATTTCCTGAGGAATCATTATTTGCCATATCTACCAATATACATCTAGATTATCCATGGTTTGCAGATTATGCAAACTATCTTGTGGCTAAGGTCCTTCCAAAAGACTTTTCATATCAGCAGAAAAAGAAATTTTTCTCTGACTTGAAATATTACTTTTGGGAGGACCCTTTTCTTTTTCGGATATGTACAGATTCTGTCATAAGAAGGTGTGTATCAGCGGAGGAAGGTTGGAAGATTTTGGAGCAGTGTCATTCAGGTCCTGCTGGTGGTCACTATGGAGCGAATCGCTCCGCTAAAAAGGTTCTTGATTCCGGGTTTTATTGTATTCAGGGATGCCCAAAGGTATGTGCTTTCATGTGATTCTTGCCAAAAAGCAGGTAATATTTCTAAATTACATGAAATGCCTCAAAAATTTATCCTTGAATGTGAAGTATTCGATGTGTGGGGTATAGATTTTATGGGACCATTCCCAGTTTCTTTTGGGAATAAATATATTTTGGTAGCTGTAGATTACGTATCAAGGTGGGTTGAAGCGCAAGCTTTGCCTACTAATGATAGTAGGGTTGTAATTAGATTTTTGAAATCCTTATTCGCACGATTTGGCACACCACGCGCACTTATTAGCGATAGGGGTTCACACTTTTGTAATCTACAACTAGACAAAGTATTAGAAAAATATGGAGTTACACATAGGATAGCAACTCCGTATCATCCTCAAACTAGTGGACAAGTTGAAGTTTCCAATAGAGAGCTTATGAGAATCTTAGAAAAATCTATAGAAGGGAATAGGAAGCAGTGGTCTAGGAAACTTAACGACTGTTTATGGGCTTATAGGACCGCCTACAAAACACCTATAGGGACCACCCCCTTTAGATTAGTCTACGGTAAATCTTGCCACCTACCTATAGAATTAGAACACAAATCATATTGGGCAATACACTCCTTAAATTTTGACACTAATTCTATAGGAGAGAAGCATAAACTTCAACTTAACGAATTAGATGAGTGGAGAACTATGGCCTATGAGAACTCCCGGATTTATAAGGAGAAAACTAAACTATTTCATGACCGTCACCTTCGTAAACCCAAGGTATTCCCAAAAGGTGACCAAGTCCTCCTTTATAACTCCAGATTACGATTATTCCCAGGGAAGTTAAGGTCTAAGTGGTCCGGACCCTTTAAAGTTAAAGAAGTCTTTCCCTACGGTACCGTCGAGTAAACTCACCCAGAGAAGGGAGATTTTAAGGTTAATGGTCACCGACTTAAACCTTATTATGGTGAAATCCCTATGGACTTCGCTCGTCTAGAAACCTGCCTCCGGCTAGATTAATTTAATATTAAGTATAATAGGTGTTTCTAAATATTCTTGCTTTAGTATAAGTCTAATTAGTTGTAATGAAAAATTAAGAAAAAAATGTTAATGAAAAAAATTTTCCATCAAATTTTAATGAGAAAAAGAAAAAAAAAATTTCAGAAAAAATTTTTTTCTGGAGTGGCACACGGCTACACACACGGCCGTGTGGGTTGCCGTGTACATGACACAGGCTCAGGCCCAGCCGTGTGGAATTAATTCGGTATAAGGGCATTTTCATCCCGAGCACAACACGGGTACGCACCAACCCGTGTGCAGCGCCGTGTGCATCGGTCTCGACGATCGTCGAGACCGATGTGTCGAGACATCGAACACGGGCGTGTCTGATTACACACGCCCGTGTCTCCTACCTACCCGTGTTCATGTACCGTGCCAGCTGCGACACGGGGCAACACACGGCCGTGTTGTCCCCCGTGTCCACCTGACGCACTGACCCCAGCCGATTTGACCACACGGACCGAGGCAGGCCCGTGTTCCACGAGGCATTGGATCCCCTAACACGGGTGCACACACGGCCGTGTGCGCACCCGTGTTCCATTATTTTACACGGACCGACGCACCCCGTGTTCCACGATGTTGTAGATTCCCTAACACGGGTTCACACACGCCCGTGTGCGAACCCGTGTGCACCCCTCTATAAATATGGCCATGTGGATTTTCTTTCCTGCTCACTCCAAACCCTCTCCCACCACCAGTCATCCCGTGGCCTGATCCCCAAGGCACCACCTTTTCCATTTCTCGTCCCCCTTCACTCGCATTTCTCCCCGTCTACATTATGTCTTCCGGAAGAAGTGGAGGTCGCCGTCGCCGATCGGAATTACAAGTCTCAACGGAGAGGCGGGATGCTGCTACCCCGCTAATTTTCACTGATGCATCGCACACCGCCCGCTACAACCGCTTGCAATCCAAAAAATTTCAAGACATACGCATGATAGATTGGAGCGTACTTGAGGAGATAAACTTAGCTGGAGATGTCAGGGGGTTGATTTCTGTAACGGGGTGGAGTCAATTTTTTGCCATAGAGGAGTTAGGCTTTAGGGAACTCACCTTAGAGTTCCTATCGTCATTTTATTCCAGCTTTAGGCCAAATTTCATCGACGCACCGCACGCGCCCGAGGGGATAGTTTCATTTCGAGTGGGTGGCACATTTTACACACTCACCATGCTCCAATTCACCCAATATTTAGGGGTGTATGAGGAGTCGTTCCTTTTTAGTGCCGCCTACCCCGAACTCCACTTTGAGCTCCCCAACCGCGACATGGCCGGTGGTATATGGCGCCAGATTTCTTTTGACACTGGTGTCTACGAGGCCAAGAGATCTAAGGCATCCAAATTGATTTCCCCCGCCCTCCATTACATCCACCATCTACTCAGCCACACGTTGAGCGGTCGGGGTGAAAGCTCCGGAGTTGTTAGTAGGCAGGATCTGTTATACCTCTACAGCATGACATCACGATATCCTCTACATCTCGGTTATCTTCTAGCCCAGTTTATTCTTCATCAGGCTGACACCACTCGTATAGGGTCTATTTGCGTAGCACCCTATATTACTCGCCTCGTGAAGAATATGGGCATCTTTTTAGCCCTCCCCCAGATGACAGTGGTCGCAAAGACCGTGCCTATCACGATGGCTAGTCTTCGCGCCCTCCGCCTCGTCACCGCCCGTCAGGGCCGGGGAGGGGTTATATATTCTATTGCTCGACGTGGACCGCATGTACAGGCCGACAGTGATGATGAGATAGACCCTGACCTCGACGAGCCGTTGGTGCCTCCACCCCGTTCCACCTACGCTCATGGCGAGTCATCTACTGCACCTCCTCCACCTCAGTCACGATACTCGCGCGAGTTCCGACAGTTTTTCGACACCGAGCTCTCGCCACGCTTTCAGGAAATAAAGGAGGACCATCAGGAAATTAAGGATCTCCTCACACAGATTAGAGACCACCTTGGGATCGCCCCTCGCCAGCCGCCAGCTCCAGCACCGCCTTCCTTCCCGGATGATTCGACAGGCCACCATGAGTACTTCTGATATGTATCGATGTAGTTCTATCTTCATATATCATATCTTGTATTGTTTTTTTTATCAGTGTATTCAGTTGAATCAGCTATTATATATTCGTGCATTTCATTACAGCTCATGTTTCTTTACTGTGCTCTTCTACTTATTATGATAGCATTTTTTTTATATATCATCATGAAATCACTCTATGTCCGCTTTTTACATTGCACTGAGGACATTGCAAATCTTAAGTCTGGGGGTAGAATGGTTGTTCATGTGGTTACAATTAATTCTAATCTGCTTATCATAATACTCAAGTTGTTATACCTCCCCCTACAAATTTTGTTGATCTTTTAAGCTCTCATTATTCATTCATGTGGGATTATAAAGATTTAATTTACCTTCGCACACTGATTAAAATGAATTGATGTAGACATTAAAATGAATTGATGTAGACTCATAGAGTATTCAACTTTGTTGATTTCGTAATTAAGCATAGAAATTTTGTTTATCTTAATTTTCTCTATATAATTTAATTTTAAGATTACTCCTCTATATTAGTAACTATCCAACACTCTATTTTATAAAATATATTTATCTATAATAAAGTGATTCGATGAGTGTAACATTTTTATAATTTGGTATTAGGGTTTTAAAATTAAAAATTACTCCCTATTGATGTCTAGGACTCACCCTCTAGCATTCCTCAAAACATTACATAAGTTAATTAGTAAGGGCGGAAATGACTTAGGCCTCCTATTGGATAGCTTGAGCCTTGTTATCCCAACACCTTTAACATGATACCCTTGCACACCCCATTTGAACCTAATCCCCATCCTTTTGATGCTCTACTATTAAAATTCACCAAGGCCAAATCCCTACCTATTAGCACACCTATCATTGATGCCTGCGTGGAATGATTTGTTCATTGTGATATGTGGCCTGAGTGCGTGTATCCATGCACCCACTTGGAATGATCCCTACTTTGAACCCAAAAAAAAGACATAGTGATATGTGGCCTGAGTGCGTGTATACTTGCACCCACTTGGAATGATCCCTACTATGGTCCCTTGGTTAAAAAAAAATGTATATAAAAAATAGAGTGCCCTTCAAAATGTGGGAAATATACAAATTGCAAAGTCTGGGGGTGTTTACATAAAATTGAAATATGTTAAGGTATTTTCCAACATAAGCCTCAATCAAGATTTAGGTGTGAAAAATTCATCAAAATTATCCTTGATTACCTCACCTTTAATCTTCTATCCTAAGCCAAAATGGCTACACCAAAATTCAAGTCCTAAGGATCCAACCTTACTAATTCTAAATTATGCTGTGATGAGGGTGTAAAAAGGGTAAGTTCATGATTATCAGTACAAGTACTTATAAGCTTTGAAATACTAATATGTATTTTATAGAGATTGTTATTTTCTCCTCATATTTGTTAAAGATGACTATACTTTTATTTCTAAAAGCGAGTGAGAGATAGTTAAAATGATATACTAGAGGAATTTTAAGATAAATATATATTTAGAAAAGTCTGCTAAATTATTTTCTATGCGATTACATCACCAAAGTTCTCTTAAATTCATAGCAACCAGTGTGCGGAGGCAAAATTATTTAATGGTAACCCAGGTGTTTGAATTAGTTTGCTTAGGGACAAGCAAACATCTAAGTCTGGGGGTATTTGATGAGTAAGATTATGACAGGCTTTTTACTATCATAATTGTAATCATATCTACCATTTCCTGCCCCTTTTGGTGTTGATTTCATGATAATATCAAAGAAATTGTCGTATCATAGATAGAAGAGCATATTTAGAAATCTTCGGCAGTTCTTATAATAAACCATTTACTGAGTCTATTATTTTTCTATTGCAGGTAATGCCAACCAATGGACCTAAAAGTTTCGGAGCAAACAGAGGAGTTCACGGAGTCTACATGGCTGATGACATGACAGAAATTTGGTGCACACGGCCAGACACACGGCCGTGTGCCTACCCGTATCCTATGCACCTAGAGCTGAAGAATTTGGGTGCAGACAGAGGAGCCTCACACGGGTATGGCACACGCCCGTGTGCATACCCGTGTCACCTTTGCACACGACTGCTGACCAACCCGTGTCTGAGGAACACGGCCGCACACACGGCCGTGTCTGTACCCGTGTCATCTGACACGGCCCACTACCAGACACGCCTTTTCGTGGGGAACCGCCCAGGAACCGCTTAGGAACCGTCCACACGGCCTGGCACACGGCCGTGTGCGACCCCGTGTCCGACCTGTTTGCAAGGGAACTATAAATTTCCTGTAGAAAAATTTATTTAGGACTTTTGGATCATTTCTGCATTGGAGAACTGCTGGAGGCCGAAGGGGAGCATTCAAGACAAGGAGGATTGAAGGGTATTCTTATGTATTTTTTATTCAATCATTAATCCCTTGAATCCTTTGGTTCTCTTGATGATCCATCTTCAATTTATGTTTTAATTTGCATGAATTTTGCTTTGAACATTCTAGTAATCATGTATCACCTTGTTCATGTTATATTTGTAGCATTTTATTTGTGTTTATGCAATCAAACAAAGAGTTTAATCATCCCTTTTGAATTACTTATTTGTTTTACATAATTTGCAATTTACTAGATTGAGAAATTGGTTATTTGCAATGAATTTAGTATGTTCATATTGTGATGATAATTCACTTTGTATTTCAAACTCTATGATCGAGAGATATTTTGTTTGGAAAATTAGAACACGGATAAAAGAATTCATGTTAATTTAGAAATAAAATCCATGAATTTATGTAGTAATAAAGGTATTCTGATTAATGCGAACTTGAGTGTTGTGAATTGTTCGAGAGAAAATTTACTATCTTAGGTTTAGATTTGGAATTGCTCGAGAGAGAATTTTGATGAAAAATTAACCTTTACATTGCACAAATTTAACAGTATTTTCATATCATGATTGCTTAGAATTGAACTAGTAAATGAAATTGTCCATGTAATTATTTAAAAGCTTCATGTTCTATCGTTTTTATTTCTCCAATATTGAATTATCCAATTGGTCATAGTTAGGATAATGTAGTTTAAATATCACTTTTGTTTAGAGGTATGAAAATAAAGGGAGGGTGAGTACGAATAGTTGAAACGACCCTGTGGAATACGACACGAGATGTAGATTTCTCATATATTACGATTGATAGGTGCGCTTGCCTGAATGCTAATTCAATCTAGTTAAGTCCATCTACATAATTGTATTAGAATGTAGAATGAAATCACATTGAATTATTACTTGTCCCCACCATGCTCTACCTTCATGGCTTCAGATTCAGACCTTTTATAATGGTCTAAATCCAGCCACAAAACAAATGATTGATGCGGCTAGTGGAGGAACTTTGAACAACAAGACACCTGAAGCGGCTCAGCAGTTAATAGAGGACATGGCAATGAACAATTACCAGTGGACTACCGTAAGACAAAAGCCTAGCAAGCCCGCAGGAATTTATGAAGTAGATGCCGTCACTGCCTTAGCAATTCAAGTGGAGAAACTTCACCAAAAGATGGACAACCTTGCCTTAGCATCACCTTCCATGGCACCTCAACAATGGGACCCTTCATGCACTGGAATGCCTAGTTGTGAACCGCAAGTTCAAGAGCATGTTGACTATATGGGTAACAATATTAGGCCACCTTTCAATCAAGCCAACAACCCGTATAGTTCTACATATAATCCTGGATGGAGAAACCACCCCAATTTCTCTTGGGGAGGACAAGGAAATCAAGGGAAGCAGCCCATGTTTGGACAACAACCACAGTTGGAACCAAGGAAGCCTACATTGGAAGATGTGCTTACCAAATTCATGCAAACTATCGATGTAGCCTTCCGAAATCAAGAGGGTTCAATTCGGAACTTGGAAAATCAAATTGGTCAGCTTGCAAGGATGGTTTCTGAAAGGCAGCAAGGAACACTTCCAGGGAATACAGAGATAAATCCAAGGGAGCATGCAAAAGCCGTTCAATTGAGGAGAGGAAAGGAGTTATAAGACCCAAGGCCTGCAAAAGAAGCACCCAAAATGGAGTCTAGCGGCGAAGGACCAAGCGACATGAATGTACAACCGATGGAGTACCAACCAGCATTACCATACCCAGCAAAGCATAGCAAGGAGCGCATGGATGCGCAGTATGGTAAATTTTTATCTATGTTTAAGCAATTACATGTTAATTTACCTTTTTCTGAAATTATTCAAATGCCTAAATATGCAAAATTTCTTAAGGATTTGATTTCTAATAAAAAGAAAATAGAAGAATTATCATTAGTAACATTAAGTGAAGAATGTTCTGCTATTTTGCAAAATAAATTGCCACAAAAACTTAAGGATCCCGGTTCATTTTCAATTCCATGCTTAATCGGTGATTTACAAGTAAATAAGGCTTTAGCAGATCTAGGAGCAAGTATAAATTTAATGCCTTATAATTTATATCTGAAACTAGGCCTAGGAGAACTTAGCCCAACAAGAATGAGTATTCAATTAACAGATCGATCGGTTAAGTATCCTAGAGGAATAGTAGAAGATGTATTAGTTAAGGTAGATAAATTTATATTTCCTGCTGATTTTGTTATTTTAGATATGGATGAAAATATCGAAGTACCACTCATACTAGGTCGTCCATTTCTAGCTACATCTAGAGCACTTATTGATGTTTTTGATGGTAAATTAGTATTGCGAGTAGGAGAAGATGAAGTCACTTTTCAAATTGGCAAAACTATGAAACAATCTTTAGAAAACGATGATTATTGCTATTTTTCTCATGGTATTGATGATTTTATGTCTTCTATAAATTCTAATTTTTATTATAAAGATCCTTTAGAAATTTGCATAACGAACAATTATCTAGAAGATGATAAAAATGATGACATTATTGAACATTTATTCTTTCTAGAAAATTGTGTTGCTATGAATAGAACAACGGAATATAGTTTAATTACTGAAGGAGATCATGAAATTCTTAAGAATAATACTAAGGATCCACCAATAGTAGAATTAAAAAAATTACCGGATCATCTTGAGTATGCATTCTTAGGAACAAATTCTTCGTACCCAGTTATCATATCTTCAAATCTTTCCAAACTTGAAAAAGAAAAATTGATAACCGTACTGAAGAAATGTCGAGGTGCAATAGCGTGGCAAATATCTGATATAAAGGGTATTAATCCTAGTTTTTGCACCCATAAAATCCTTTTGGAAGAAAACTATAAATCGTCTATTCAACCGCAACGTAGGCTAAATCCTAATATGAAAGAGGTAGTTAAGGCTGAAATTGTAAAGTTATTAGATGCTGGTATTATATATCCTATTTCGGATAGTTCATGGGTTAGTCCTGTCCAAGTAGTTCCTAAGAAGGGTGGCCTGACCGTAGTAGCAAATGATAAAAATGAATTAATTCCAACGCGAACAGTAACAGGTTGGCGTGTCTGTATAGACTATAGGAAATTAAACGATGCCACTAGGAAAGACCATTTCCCTCTTCCCTTCATCGACCAGATATTAGAACGCTTATCAGGACACTCTTACTATTGTTTTCTAGATGGACTTTCTGGATACTTTCAAATTCCTATAGCACCAGAAGACCAAGAGAAAACAACATTTACTTGCCCATTTGGTACCTTTGCCTATAGACGTATGCCTTTCGGGTTATGTAATGCGCCTGCCACATTTCAAAGGTGCATGCTAGCCATCTTTAACGAGTATGTTGAAGATATCATGGAAGTGTTCATGGATGATTTTTCGGTTTTTGGTGACTCTTTTGAGTTGTGTTTGAATAATTTAGAGAAAGTTCTTAGGAGGTGTGAGGAGACGAACCTAGCGCTTAGTTGGGAGAAGTGCCATTTCATGGTACAAGAAGGGTTAGTACTTGGCCATAAAATTTCAAGCCAAGGAATTCAAGTAGATAAAGCAAAAATAGAGACCATAGAAAAATTGCCACCACCAACCTCCGTAAAGGCAGTGAGAAGTTTCTTAGGACACGCGGGATTTTACCGCCGTTTTATTAAAGACTTCTCCAAAATAGCTAAACCACTTACAAGGCTTTTAGAAAAAGACACACCTTTTATTTTTGAACAAGAGTGTCTACACGCCTTTGAGTTCTTAAAAGAAAAATTAATTAATTCTCCTATTATGATCGCACCTGACTTTAGTCAACCATTTGAGATCATGTGTGATGCTAGTAGTTTTGCGGTAGGGGCTGTTTTAGGACAACGCCGAAACAAACATTTTCACCCAATATATTATGCTAGTAAAACACTTAATAATGCACAGGAGAATTATACAACTACTGAAAAAGAACTCCTAGCAGTGGTATTCGCCTTTGATAAATTTAGATCATATTTAACATTATCCAAAGTGGTAGTTTATACGGATCACTCTGCACTTAGATATTTTCTAGCCAAAGCGGAAGCAAAGCCTCGTTTAATCCGATGGGTTCTTCTTCTACAAGAATTTGATCTAGAAATTAGGGATAAACGAGGAGCGGAAAACTTAGCGGCAGATCATCTTTCACGTTTAGAAAACCCACTACGATCAATGTTAGATGAGTCTGAAATTTCTGATACATTTCCTGAGGAATCATTATTTGCCATATCTACTAATATACATCTAGATTATCCATGGTTTGCAGATTATGCAAACTATCTTGTGGCTAAGGTCCTTCCAAAAGACTTTTCATATCAGCAGAAAAAGAAATTTTTCTCTGACTTGAAATATTACTTTCGGGAGGACCCTTTTCTTTTTCGGATATGTGCAGATTCTGTCATAAGAAGGTGTGTATCAGCGGAGGAAGGTTGGAAGATTTTGGAGCAGTGTCATTCAGGTCCTGCTGGTGGTCACTATGGAGCGAATCGCTCCGCTAAAAAGGTTCTTGATTCCGGGTTTTATTGGCCCCTTCTATTCAGGGATGCCCAAAGGTATGTGCTTTCATGTGATTCTTGCCAAAAAGCAGGTAATATTTCTAAATTACATGAAATGCCTCAAAAATTTATTCTTGAATGTGAAGTATTCGATGTGTGGGGTATAGATTTTATGGGACCATTCCCAGTTTCTTTTGGGAATAAATATATTTTGGTAGCTGTAGATTACGTATCAAGGTGGGTTGAAGCGCAAGCTTTGCCTACTAATGATAGTAGGGTTGTAATTAGATTTCTGAAATCCTTATTCGCACGATTTGGCACACCACGCGCACTTATTAGCGATAGGGGTTCACACTTTTGTAATCTACAACTAGACAAAGTATTAGAAAAATATGGAGTTACACATAGGATAGCCACTCCGTATCATCCTCAAACTAGTGGACAAGTTGAAGTTTCCAATAGAGAGATTATGAGAATCTTAGAAAAATCTATAGAAGGGAATAGGAAGCAGTGGTCTAGGAAACTTAACGACTGTTTATGGGCTTATAGGACCGCCTACAAAACACCTATAGGGACCACCCCTTTAGATTAGTCTACGGTAAATCTTGCCACCTACCTATAGAATTAGAACACAAATCATATTGGGCAATACGCTCCTTAAATTTTGACACTAATTCTATAGGAGAGAAGCGTAAACTTCAACTTAACGAATTAGATGAGTGGAGAACTATGGCCTATGAGAACTCCCGGATTTATAAGGAGAAAACTAAACTTTTTCATGACCGTCACCTTCGTAAACCCAAGGTATTCCAAAAAGGTGACCAAGTCCTCCTTTATAACTCCAGATTACGATTATTCCCAGGGAAGTTAAGGTCTAAGTGGTCCGGACCCTTTAAAGTTAAAGAAGTCTTTCCCTACGGTACCGTCGAGTTAACTCACCCAGAGAAGGGAGATTTTAAGGTTAATGGTCACCGACTTAAACCTTATTATGGTGAAATCTCTATGGACTTCGCTCGTCTAGAAACCTGCCTCCGGCTAGATTAATTTAATATTAAGTATAATAGGTGTTTCTAAATATTCTTGCTTTAGTATAAGTCTAATTAGTTGTAATGAAAAATTAAAGAAAAAATGTTAATGAAAAAAATTTTCCATCAAATTTTAATGAGAAAAAGAAAAAAAAAATTTTCAGAAAAAATTTTTTCTGGAGTGGCACACGGCTACACACACGGCCGTGTGGGTTGCCGTGTACATGACACAGGCTCAGGCCCAGCCGTGTGGAATTAATTTGGTATAAGGGCATTTTCATCCTGAGCACAACACGGGTACGCACCAACCCGTGTGCAGCGCCGTATGCATCGGTCTCGACGATCGTCGAGACCGATGTGTCGAGACATCGAACACGGGCGTGTCTGATTACACACGCCCGTGTCTCCTACCTACCCGTGTTCATGTACCGTGCCAGCTGCGACACGGGGCAACACACGGCCGTGTTGTCCCCCGTGTCCACCTGACGCACTGACCCCAGCCGATTTGACCACACGGACCGAGGCAGGCCCGTGTTCCATGAGGCATTGGATCCCCTAACACGGGTACACACACGGCCGTGTGCGCACCCGTGTTCCATTATTTTACACGGACCGACGCACCCCGTGTTCCACGAGGTTGTAGATTCCCTAACACGGGTTCACACACGCCCGTGTGCGAACCCGTGTGCACCCCTCTATAAATAAGGCCGTGTGGATTTTCTTTCCTGTTCACTCCAAACCCTCTCCCACCACCAGTCATCCCGTGGCCTGATCCCCAAGGCACCACCTTTTCCATTTCTCGTCCCCCTTCACTCGCATTTCTCCCCGTCTACATTATGTCTTCCGGAAGAAGTGGAGGTCGCCGTCGCCGACCGGAATTACAAGTCTCAACGGAGAGGCGGGATGCTGCTACCCCGCTAATTTTCACTGATGCATCGCACACCGCCCGCTACAACCGCTTGCAATCCAAAAAATTTCAAGACATACGCATGATAGATTGGAGCGTACTTGAGGAGATAAACTTAGCTGGAGATGTCAGGGGGCTGATTTCTGTAACGGGGTGGAGTCAATTTTTTGCCATAGAGGAGTTAGGCTTTAGGGAACTCACCTTAGAGTTCCTATCGTCATTTTATTCCAGCTTTAGGCCAAATTTCATCGACGCACCGCACGCGCCCGAGGGGATAGTTTCATTTCGAGTGGGTGGCACATTTTACACACTCACCATGCTCCAATTCACCCAATATTTAGGGGTGTATGAGGAGTCGTTCCTTTTTAGTGCCGCCTACCCCGAACTCCACTTTGAGCTCCCCAACCGCGACATGGCCGGTGGTATATGGCGCCAGATTTCTTTTGACACTGGTGTCTACGAGGCCAAGAGATCTAAGGCATCCAAATTGATTTCCCCCGCCCTCCATTACATCCACCATCTACTCAGCCACACGTTGAGCGGTCGGGGCGAAAGCTCCGGAGTTGTTAGTAGGCAGGATCTGTTATACCTCTACAGCATGACATCACGATATCCTCTACATCTCGGTTATCTTCTAGCCCAGTTTATTCTTCATCAGGCTGACACCACTCGTATAGGGTCTATTTGCGTAGCACCCTATATTACTCGCCTCGTGAAGAATATGGGCATCTTTTTAGCCCTCCCCCAGATGACAGTGGTCACAAAGACCGTGCCTATCACGATGGCTAGTCTTCGCGCCCTCCGCCTCGTCACCGCCCGTCAGGGCCGGGGAGGGGTTATATATTCTATTGCTCAACGTGGACCGCATGTACAGGCCGACAGTGATGATGAGATAGACCCTGACCTCGACGAGCCATTGGTACCTCCACCCCGTTCCACCTACGCTCATGGCGAGTCGTCTACTGCACCTTCTCCACCTAAGTCACGATACTCGCGCGAGTTCCGACAGTTTTTCGACACCGAGCTCTCGCCACGCTTTCAGGAAATAAAGGAGGACCATCAGGAAATTAAGGATCTCCTCACACAGATTAGAGACCACCTTGGGATCGCCCGTCGCCAGCCGCCAGCTCCAGCACCGCCTTCCTTCCCGGATGATTCGACAGGCCACCATGAGTACTTCTGATATGTATCGATGTAGTTCTATCTTCATATATCGTATCTTGTATTGTTTTTTTTATCAGTGTATTCAGTTGAATCAGCTATTATATATCAGTGCATTTCATTACAGCTCATGTTTCTTTACTGTGCTCTTCTACTTATTATGATAGCATTTTTTTTTATATATCATCATGAAATCACTCTATGTCCGCTTTTTACATTGCACTGAGGACATTGCAAATCTTAAGTCTGGGGGTAGAATGGTTGTTCATGTGGTTACAATTAATTCTAATCTGCTTATCATAATACTCAAGTTGTTATACCTCCCCCTACAAATTTTGTTGATCTTTTAAGCTCTCATTATTCATTCATGTGGGATTATAAAGATTTAATTTACCTTCGCACACTGATTAAAATGAATTGATGTAGACATTAAAATGAATTGATGTAGACTCATAGAGTATTCAACTTTGTTGATTTCGTAATTAAGCATAGAAATTTTGTTTAGCTTAATTTTCTCTATATAATTTAATTTTAAGATTACTCCTCTATATTAGTAACTATCCAACACTCTATTTTAGAAAATATATTTATCTATAATAAAGTGAGTCGATGAGTGTAACATTTTTTATAATTTGGTATTAGGGTTTTAAAATTAAAAATTACTCCCTATTGATGTCTAGGACTCACCCTCTAGCATTCCTCAAAACATTACATAAGTTAATTAGTAAGGGCGGAAATGACTTAGGCCTCCTATTGGATAGCTTGAGCCTTGTTATCCCAACACCTTTAACATGATACCCTTGCACACCCCATTTGAACCTAATCCCCATCCTTTTGATGCTCTACTATTAAAATTCACCAAGGCCAAATCCCTACCTATTAGCACACCTATCATTGATGCCTGCTTGGAATGATTTGTTCATTGTGATATGTGGCCTGAGTGCGTGTATCCATGCACCCACTTGGAATGATCCCTACTTTGAACCCAAAAAAAAAAGACATAGTGATATGTGGCCTGAGTGCGTGTATACTTGCACCCGCTTGGAATGATCCCTACTATGGTCCCTTGGTTAAAAAAAAAATGTATATAAAAATAGAGTGCCCTTCAAAATGTGGGAAATATACAAATTGCAAAGTCTGGGGGTGTTTACATAAAATTGAAATATGTTAAGGTATTTTCCAACATAAGGCTCAATCAAGATTTAGGTGTGAAAAATTCATCAAAATTATCCTTGATTACCTCACCTTTAATCTTCTATCCTAAGCCAAAAAGGCTACACCAAAATTCAAGTCCTAAGGATCCAACCTTACTAATTCTAAATTATGCTGTGATGAGGGTGTAAAAAGGGTAAGTTCATGATTATCAGTACGAGTACTTATAAGCTTTGAAATACTAATACGTATTTTATAGAGATTGTTATTTTCTCCTCATATTTGTTAAAGATGACTATACTTTTATTTCTAAAAGCGAGTGAGAGATAGTTAAAATGATATACTAGAGGAATTTTAAGATAAATATATATTTAGAAAAGTCTGCTAAATTATTTCCTATGCGATTACATCACCAAAGTTCTCTTAAATTCATAGCAACCAGTGTGCGGAGGCAAAATTATTTAATGGTAACCCAGGTGTTTGAATTAGTTTGCTTAGGGACAAGCAAACATCTAAGTCTGGGGGTATTTGATGAGTACGATTATGATAGGCTTTTTACTATCATAATTGTAATCATATCTACCATTTCCTGCCCCTTTTGGTGTTGATTTCATGATAATATCAAAGAAATTGTCGTATCATAGATAGAAGAGCATATTTAGAAATCTTCGGCAGTTCTTATAATAAACCATTTACTGAGTCTATTATTTTTCTATTGCAGGTAATGCCAACCAATGGACCTAAAAGTTTCGGAGCAAACAGAGGAGTTCACGGAGTCTACATGGCTGATGACAGGACAGAAATTTGGTGCACACGGCCAGACACACGGCCGTGTGCCTACCCGTGTCCTATGCACCTGGAGCTGAAGAATTTGGGCGCAGACAGAGGAGCCTCACACGGGTATGGCACACGCCCGTGTGCATACCCGTGTCACCTTTGCACACGACTGCTGACCAACCCATGTCTGAGGAACACGGCCGCACACACGGCCGTGTCTGTACCCGTGTCATCTGACACGGCCCACTACCAGACACGCCTTTTCGTGGGGAACCGCCCAGGAACCGCTTAGGAACCGTCCACACGGCCTGGCACACGGCCGTGTGCGACCCCGTGTCCGACCTGTTTGCAAGGGAACTATAAATTTCCTGTAGAAAAATTTATTTAGGACTTTTGGATCATTTCTGCATTGGAGAACTGCTGGAGGCCGAAGGGGAGCATTCAAGACAAGGAGGATTGAAGGGTATTCTTATGTATTTTTTATTCAATCATTAATCCTTGAATCCTTTCTTTCTCTTGATGATCCATCTTCAATTTATGTTTAAATTTGCATGATTTTGCTTTGAACATTCTAGTAATCATGTATCACCTTGTTCATGTTATATTTGTAGCATTTTAATTGTGTTTATGCAATCAAACAAAGAGTTTAATCATCCCTTTTGAATTACTTATTTGTTTTACATAATTTGCAATTGACTAGATTGAGAAATTGGTTATTTGCAATGAATTTAGTATGTTCATATTGTGATGATAATTCACTTTGTATTTCAAACTCTATGATCGAGAGATATTTTGTTTGGAAAATTAGAACACGGATAAAAGAATTCATGTTAATTTAGAAATAAAATCCATGAATTTATGTAGTAATAAAGGTATTCTGATTAATGCGAACTTGAGTGTTGTGAATTGTTCGAGAGAAAATTTACTATCTTAGGTTTAGATTTGGAATTGCTCGAGAGAGAATTTTGATGAAAAATTAACCTTTACATTGCACAAATTTAACAGTATTTTCATATTATGATTGCTTAGAATTGAACTAGTAAATGAAATTGTCCATGTAATTATTTAAAAGCTTCATGTTCTATCGTTTTTATTTCTCCAATATTGAATTATCCAATTGGTCATAGTTAGGATAATGTAGTTTAAATATCACTTTTGTTTAGAGGTATGAAAATAAAGGGAGGGTGAGTACGAATAGTTGAAACGACCCTGTGGAATACGACACGAGATGTAGATTTCTCATATATTACGATTGATAGGTGCGCTTGCCTGAATGCTAATTCAATCTAGTTAAGTCCATCTACATAATTGTATTAGAATATAGAATGAAATCACATTGAATTATTACTTGTTAGCAAGAAAAATCATCACCGTGTCAACCAAGCCTGAACCCAAATTAGCTCTGGGAGTGTTACAAGGTCTCCCAGATGGCTAGCTCTTGTCAGCTTGCAATTTCTGGACTCTATCTCAGTCCGCCAAAGGATCGTGGACTTGCTCCATCCCTCTGCCTAACCGCACAACATTCAGTAGAATCATCTCGTCCGCCGCAGGCTAGTGATGAGTCTGATTTATATAAGGTTTTTCGGACTCATCTGGGCTTGTTTTCACGCACTTGCACTTCACTTTTAGTATTTTATCGTCGATATTTCATTTTTGTGGTTTTTCACGCTAAGTGCATTGTTTTGTCCCATGGGTGTGCAATTGAGCATTCTGTTGTTGGGGGTAAGCACATGGTGCTCCCCAGGTTCTCTTTGCAGTTGCTTTTGTTGCATATCTGCTTTGCGGGAGGGTCCTGTTTGCTTTTATTTATTTGTATGCACGTGGTGCATTTTACCCAATGCTGGAATGCAGGTTTGAGGAAAACTCACGGTCGTGCGTTTTCTTAGCACGCAGTTCTTTGCGATCGTGCATTTTGTTTGTGCAGGAGAAATATCGAGTGGAGCTCAACAAATTTCGTCGAGCTGAGCTCGACAATCTTCAGGCACGGTTGATGCACGGTTTCATCGTAACCGTGCGCGAAGTAAATGCACGGTTTTCCTGTAGCTTTTTTGTTTGTTCCATTCTATGGTTAGTCGTGCAATTTGTTCATGCACGGGCAGAAGCGCCTGTGCGCGAGTAAAACGTACGGTTCCTATGTTTTATCTTGCTTCCCTGCATTCTGTGTTAACCCGCGCGATTTCCTTCATGCGCTGGCGGAAGCACCCGTGCACGAGTAAAATGCACAGGTCAACGCATCTTCATCTGCAAGCTTGGCCTGTAAGTTAATAACGTACGGTTAGCGCACGATCATGCGCCAAACCGTGTGTGCCTATTTTTCTAACCTGCTTCTATTTAAAGCGCAGATTTTCCTCCATTCTGGATAGATTTTCTCCCCCGCCGTTTTCCGCCTCCAAGGAAGGGTTCCGCCATTTCCCTTCATCTTCCACCTTAGGGAGGTGTTCTGGGCAAGCTTTCAACGCAATATTCAAGCCGGAGCTTCCTCTCGGCCTCCTCCTTCATCCTTGAGCTTCAAGAAGAGTTTTAACATAGCTTTCTCCATCAAGTGAAGAGAAGTTTGTGCCATCCTCCACCGGCTCGTGACACGAAGAAGACGGGTCCATTGGGAGTGAGTGACAGCCACCTCTACACCGGACGCAGTTGAGGACCTAGCTAGGACGCGGATTGACAACCCGGTGAATCCTACCGTGAATCCTCAGCAAGACTTCGGATCCGGTCAATTTCACAGACTCTCTTCCTGTTTTGTTGTTGATCATGCCATTTGATCTCTTTGCATTTGATGAAGTGTGTTTAATGTAATATACATTTGTATACAATCATGTCTATGTGATTTTATATTTACATTATTTACGTGAGGTGTGTCATTTTCCTTCCGCCACCACATCCGATTTTGCCACTCTAGTAGTTGCTAGAGGCGTGCATAGCGAACAGGTGCTCATGACCCTCATTCCACCGTTCTAACCACCTCATTCGCAAGCATACTCGTCAATCTGCCTAGCGATTCAGTGCATAACGGCCCGTGTAGTCTTCCATCCAGCCTGGCGAAGCATCGCATAGTGGCGTTTCATAGGACTAGTTTATTAGTGTTTTACTTTCTTTTTCTGCATCAATCAAAACCTCCGTTCATAAACGCCGACCTAAGGACTTCAATCTCAAGTCCTCCTCAAAATTATTTTCACCTTATTGTGTTCCTTGAGAGATCGATACTTGGGGAAATTCGCCCATTTTATATTACTTGTGTGACCGGTACACTTGTCATCCAACGCATCAAGTTTTTGGCCCCGTTGTCGTGGAACAAAATCATGTGAGTTTTTGGAGTGGGTGATAAGAGATATAATCCCTTTTCCATTTGTACATTTCATGTTTCTTCTTTTCTTTAGTTTTTAGAATTGTTGCTTATTTCTCTTTGTTCTTTTTTTTTCTGATTTTTGGTTTAGATAGCAGATCCGTGCTATTTTTTATTCTAGTTGTGTGACACCCTTTTGGTAAATATATATTTGTCCGTGATGTATTCTGTAGCCGAGTGCCATCTCTATGACACTTTGCGTCGATACATCGATGCCATGATTGTTGTGAATGCCGAGCATTGTATTTGATGTTTGCTATGTCGTGGTATAGTCCACATGGTGAACGATTGCCCTCGCTTGTGCGAGCCTTCTCCCTCTGAGGTTGTGTGCTCAACAACCTCCCGTTTGCGGAAGACTATTGTGGATAGGCCTACTAGGGTGTTGACTGGCCCATACACTGACATCGGTCATCTGGCTCGTTCTTTACCCGTTGAGATTACCGAAGAATCTCTCGCTACATACAGATCCTTTATGGGCCCCTCACTCCCTTTTTAAGAGCTTCCCTTGAGTGATGACGATCACACTTGAGTGATGACGATCACTCTTGAGTGATGACGATCACTCTTGTGGTAGAAAGCAGAGATTGTTGTAGTTGACAGGGTGGCGTCTGTAATTGATTTTGTGATGGGTCTTGCTTATTCAAAGCTTGATTTCGAGAGCAGTTTTGCCCCTCCGCAATTTTTGCCTGAGAGTGCTACTACTTTTTCTTGTGAGTCGGCTAATGATACCGTATTTTTGGATGATTCGGTGCCTGAAGTTGCGCCGAAGTGGGATGAATACTCTATTATCTCCGATGGAGAAGGTGGATCTTCGAAACACTTTTACGCACACTGGTGGGATGAGGAATGTTCCCTTTCCGATGCGGAGGTTTTCACCTCCTTATTGGACAAGGTCGTCCACCTTCCAACCGTGGACCTTGAGTTCTCGGATTCCCAACGATATGTCTCGTATGACACCAATGATGATCTATGCTTGAATCCTGCTTGGAGTGAGACCGGGACCACTCCCCCTATTTCTGATTATTTTTATTTTTCATGTCCTTTATTTCATGATCCCCTTTCTATATCTGAGCCTATGTAGGTTGAGTCTCTACGGGTACGTTGGGATGATAAGAAGACTTGTGCTCATGCCGTCGTCATCGCCTCCTGCGGATCTGTGGTTGATGACGCCTTGCTTGGTAAGGATTTATTTTATGGTGAGAAGAGCAAGGACCCGCGCTCCTCCTCTTCTTACTTCCTATTTCCTCTACCTGTCTTGGGCAGGTATTATTATTTAGGTAGAGGGTAACTGCTTTATCGTCGTATCGGTACCCGTTTCTGAACGGATAATGGAACAGTTACCCGTGCATCTTTTATTTCATAGGCCCATTAGCTAGAACTCTTTGTTAACCGAATAAGTCTTGCTGGGTGGACAATAACCCCAGTAGTTATCTTACATGTTATGCATTTTTTATTTTCATGTCTATTTTAGTTTTAGTATTTCTTTGTATTTTGTATATTTTTCTTTTGTTTTTGCGGAGCTCACCCCTGCAGGTATTCATGGCAAACTCCTATTGGCGGGGTTGTGATTCTTCGTATGGCGGAACTGCTTCTGTGTTTTCATGCCTCTTCTGGTATGCTCATTTGCTGAGTATGGGGTAAACTCTCCCCCGACTTATGTTTCATTATTTTTATTGTGAATCTTGTGATAGGTTGCATGGATTAAGTCTAGTGGGGGAGAGACTCGAGTTGTTATCCGCTCACGTGCACATTCACTTGCATAATAGAAGCTTTTATTGTTTTATCATTTGCATTTGCATTGCACTCCACAACACCGACTTGAGAACGCGTACTTAAGAACTTGCACACGCTAAGCTTGTTTATCACTTGTGTAATGTCCCCTTCCACCTTTCGTGACTCAATCACTAGGCCTTATGCGTACCATTACCGGGCTGCCGCCCAAGCACCCCAACCCCTCTCCAGCCCATTGGAGGGTTGTTAATGGCCACAACCTCCCTTTGATGAGCGAACTCGACAATTAAGTTGGGCCGTAAGGGGACTTCCCAGGAGGTCACCCATCCCAATACTACTCTCGCCCACAACACATCCTAGCATTTCCGGAACACAAAACACGGCACGAAGGGGGTCTTATGCCCTGAACAGCCACCTTGCGGTAACATTAGCACACGGGCTTACCTGTACCACAAGACGCCTATCCTGCCGTATACAACCAATATCAACCAAATGCCAACCCAACCAAAACATAACAGAAGCCAATCCACACATAAGTAATGCAAGTCCAAAAGTACAACAATAAAAGAAGCTACAACAATCTTCTAAAATATAAGAGTACAGCTAAAATATGCCCAAAGGGCTACATCAAAATCTCTCAGAACTCACATCTGTGACTCATGGTAGCGGGCCCCCCTCCCGGAACACAAAACACGGCACGAAGGGGGTCTTATGCCTAGAACAGCAGCATTGTGGTAACATTAACACACAGGATAACCTGTACCACAAGACGCCTATCCTGCTGCCTACAACCAATATCAACCAAATGCCAACCCAATCAAAACATAACAGAAGCAAATCCACACATATATAATGTAAGTCCAAAAGTACAATAATAAAAGAAGCAACAACAAGCTCCTAAAGTATCAAAGAACAACTAAAATATGCCCAAAGGGCTACATCAAAATCTCTCAGAACTCACATTTGCGACTGACGGTAGCGACGACACCGTCCCTTCAGGCTTTGTCGTCCTATCTTGGCTGTCCTGCTGTATAGTCTACGGGTGCTCTAGCTTGCGGGGATCCCTCCTAAAAGGAAGACGTAGCAACCGTTAGTCAAAAAGACTAAGTGGCTTTCACATCTGCTCCCACGGCGACTCCTCGGCACCGGATGGACAATGAAACAACGGTACAATATATATTAATAGCAATATAAGCAGGTACAAGCAGATGGATTAAGTACAC
This sequence comes from Platanthera guangdongensis, assembly GCA_039583875.1. NCBI lineage: Eukaryota > Viridiplantae > Streptophyta > Magnoliopsida > Asparagales > Orchidaceae > Platanthera > Platanthera guangdongensis. The sequence continues at coordinate 98,696,020 of CM077148.1, read as the reverse complement.
ATATCATGAGTAGTAATAGAAGAAATGTATAACATAATTAATTGTAGTCTACTCTAGCAATTGTACACAAGTTATATCAATCCATCAAGTATATAAATCTACAACAGGAAAGTAACTTAACTTATAAGAATGTCCATACAGACTTATAAGTTAAGGATCAGTTTAGCAGTAAAGTAACTCATCGTATAGGAGTGCCCATACAAACTTGTACGATGAGGATCTTGTTTATGCAATGTAATGTAATGGTATGAATGCAATGTAATGACTCACTCATGATCACGCACATGCAACTGCTATCTCGATATAGACTTGTAGTTCCCACTTTTCGAGCAGGTAGCTAACCTCTCTGGCGCCAACCATTGTGGCCAGGCGGTGACAGTAAAACGGGCTTCTCTACTACTAAGCAGGCATCCACACTACTTCACTTAGGCCTCCGTATGCCTCAATACTAAGAACACAATAGCGGAGCCCCCATACGTAGTATGGCCCAGCGGGAGTCTCAGGTAGATGTGAACCGATAAACAAGCCCCGAACTGGCCTTGTGGGACCCGGAAGGAGCCTCGAAAAAAGTCACGAGGACAAAGCCCAACCGACCACTTGGCGCGGAAGGAGCCCCAGGAAATGAGCACCGAGGACCATGCCCAACCGCCCAAGGTCTAACTGTCAACTCCCGTCGGTGTGACGACTGGCGAGCCCATAGACCTACCTCACTATCCTTAACCCAGGATTACGACACTGTGTGTCGACTCACACCGCATGTAATTCCACATCATCGTGGCACAGAAGGAGCCCCGGGAATCAACACCGAGGAACAAGCCCAACCGTCCATTCATGTCACTTATCAACACTATCCAAACCAGTGCGGCCAAATACCCGCACTTACATCCTCTCATAATGCAACCCGTAGGGAGACACCACTCTAAGCATTGGACACTAAATTCATTCCGTTAAACAATAATTCACATGGCCATAGATTAGCATCCTACAATTCATTTCCAAATTATTTCAACACATTATTAACATGATGCGCATTTCTTTTGGTTCAACAAATTCTACCAAATCATTTCGTTTAAGCATGCTTCACTTTGCCATTAAATTACGCGGGATACATTCATCAAATTTCATTATTCATTGGACTATGATGGTTAAACATAAAAGAATTCACCCAACCTCAATGTACATTTGCTACATCATCTCTACCGATTCCAAACCCTACTATACACTTACCCCATAATTATAGGTGCAGGACACCTTCTGGATAGTGATTTCGACTGGAGATTCCTGAAGCTATAGGAATCCGGTGAAGGCGTGTAACCACTTGTTGGAAAGGTCTTTCCATGGGTTATAACTTTCATGTTTAGACCACAACCCAAATCCAAGAGTAACGCTTTGAAATCGGCGTTAAAGTCCGCTGCGTATAGAACACAATTTCTTCACGCTTGATTTGTCCGCGTCAATTTCGTTTAGGCTTTCCTGCGGCTACATACTTCGCCCGAAGTCGTGCAACCACTCGTAAGAAAGGTATTTTCAAGGGCTTCGACTTTTGTGTTTAGTCGAAAGCCCAATTCTGGACATATCACATCAGAAAATTGGCAAGAAGATCGCTGCGTGTAGAACACAGATTCTACACGCATCTTAAGGCGGAATGAACGCATCTGTTCATCTTCATCCTCAAGTCGATCTTCCCCAAAACACATCCAGACTTCCTCCTCCCTTATTCACCCTCAAAAGGCCACTTCTCTTCACGAAACCATCTCCCATCATCGCATAGAAGAATGAAGAGGTTGAAGACAACTACTCCCTAGGACACAATTCCTAGCATGGCGTTTCCTAGAAAACTCCTCCCAAATCAAGACTCTTTTGAGTTGATGTCTCTCCTAAGAAATAACTAAAGATTTAGCACAAAGGGAGAGGGGAGGAAGTTCACCTCGTTTCCGTATTCCACCATTTTTGGACAAGGATCTTGTCACTCTCCTCGGCAGCATCTTCTTCTCCTTGGCGGCGCGGTCCTTCGCGGGGTGTAGATTGGCTCCAGCACCTCCTTCCTCTTCTCCAACAGTTTTCTCCCTCAGAAATGGTTGGAAGATGAATGAAAATTGGCAAAGGTTTATCTTCCCCCTTATATGTGAAAATGACACGGGTAGGGACACGCCCGTGTCCTTCCCCGTGTCCTGCTAGGGCGAAGCGTCGTCGACGGTTCGACTGCGGTTTCGATACACAACACGGGTAGGGACACGCCCGTGTCTCTAACCATGACCAAGTGACACGACCATGTTGCTGGGATGTCCTGCTCAAGTTTTTCTTCGTCGGGTTCCACTTGACGCACATGGGTAGGGACACGCCCGTGTCTCTACCCGTGTAATCACACACACGGGTAGGGACACACCCGTGTTCACACCCGTGTCCTTCTCTAAAACTACTCGAGAAATCGACTCGAGTGCTGACTGGAGACACACTGTAACATCCCTCAAACAACTAGACCCCTAGGAGTGGTTTTGTCATGACTATGTAAAGGCAAAACCTTAGGGAGCCCAAGAAGACCAAGTTGATTTGGGAATAAAGGTGATTGGGTTGAATGGTCTGCAAATAGTACATTCCTAAACCCTAGTTTAGGATGATAATGGGGCTTCACCAAAACTCTAAGATCCCACCAATCTATTGGAAGGTCCATTAGAGCCTAAGGGTCCATTGGAGTCGACCCAGGGTGGCCAAGTTGACCTAGAACCACCCTAGGCCTAAATTGGGCAAGGTGCCCTAACTAAGGAAGTCTACCTCCTAGTAAGCCCAACCAAACCTACCAGGGTCTTCCTAGACCTAAAGTGGGGTCAGTGAGTCACTAAATACCCATGGAGGGCAGTCAAAGTGGTTAAGTTGACCTAAGTCAACTCTAACACTAAATGGGTCAAACTGACCTACATAGGGTGAACTACCTTCCCTTAGTCAAGTGGATTCCACTTATGTCCTCCTAACTCTAGAGTGAGGTCAATGGGTCACCTAGAACCCATTGGAGTCAACCAAAGAGGCTAAGTTAACCCAGTCAACCTTAGCCCTAAAAAGATCAAAGTGCCCTAACTAAGGGTCAAGTGACCACCAAGATGCCCAACCAACCCTACCCAACTACTTCTACACTTTAGGGAAGCCCATGGGTCACCAAGGACACATTGGGGTCAACCCTAGTGGCTAATTTTACCAAAGTCAACTCATGGGTCAAAGTGGCCAAACTAGCCTAACTGGCTAACTCATGCCCAATCCAAGTGGGCTAGGCCCAGACTAGTGTGGCCCATTGGTCTAGGAGGTGGAGAGAGACATTTTGGGGCCACCAAATTCAGAGTTTGGTTACTAGGAGAGCGAGAGGAAGTTACCCAAATTTGGAGGAGAGAGAAAGTAAGAGCTTAATGGCCATCGTGGCCATGGAGGCTCCATAACCCCCCCCTCCCCCTTTTGATGGGGCTTTAACTCCTTGGAGGTAGGGGAGGAGTTTTTAGGAGGTGGTCGGCCAGTGGGGTGGCTCAGGGCATCAATTTGGGTGAAACCGAAAACTCTCCCTTTTGGCCATTAATGGTGCCTTGATGAATTGGGGAGTTACAAGCCTCCTCTCCCCAATTCCTACATTAGAAACCTTCACCAGGGCAATGGCAAGATTTTCCCCGATTACATTTTAGTTTCAGTGGAGTTGGTGTGGAGTTGCAGAGAAGCCCAAACCGGCGCCCGGAAATGGCAAGGACGCACAACACCCGCTCTCATGCCGCAATTCACGTCCTCCATTACTCCTTCTTCTGTGGGTAGATCGTAGGGCCATTAGGGATGAAAATCGGACTCAATTGAGCCCGATCGAGAAGGAATATTTCCCGTTTTTTCCATGAAAAACGAACCTTCGGGATCGCCGGAGACGGCCCCTCCGGCGGTTATGCCGCCGCCTGGCGATAGCCACCACCTCGATGGAGGTGGTGGTGGCGATGGCTGGCCAGGGAGGTGCCCGGTGGCCGCGGTAGCGGCTTGAAGATGGCCCAGGAAGAATCAATCCTGGCCATTGGCACGCTGGGAACGATGACCAGATGTCGTATTTCATTGCACCAAGATTCGTGCTAATATAAATTAAACTATAGGATAAATATTCATTTCATGTGATATTCTGTCACACATTATCTAGTTAATGTGTTAAATTATTAAAAATACCTAGATGCTAAGTAAGAGAAAATGGTCAACATATAATTTGTAGCCCTATGGGTCTGCTTTAATTTAAAATTAGTTTGAACCAATTTGGGTGCCTGGTTTGACCAGAGCACTCATTTTGGTGGTGTCTATACCAAGGTTTTGATAGAGATTAAAATGAGTGCCCACAATTCATCTCTAATCCAAATGACTTGAAATTTGGATAGAGAGTCACCCTGTTCTATACCTAGGTCATGCCCAAAAAGGAGAATTTTGGGGATGATATTTTTATATTTTTTGAAATTATTTAATTACTCTATGGTAAATTAATTAAGGGACCAAATGACCTCCAAACTCTCCCAAATTTTGGTGAGGGTTCCTTGGGGTCATCTTAAGACTCTGGATAAAATTTTATCTCATTTGGAGATGATGTTTATAGAATTCTTACAAACCCTAGCCATGCCTTAATAAGGGTATTTATGTCAAAAGTGCACTTGTGGGTTTAGGTGGCCAAACTACCTCAATAGAGGTTGAAATTTGAGACACTGACTTGGCATGACTTTTAACAGCCTCCCATGGAAGATGGGGTGGATTGGGATAGATTTTCTTTAGGACCAAATACCAAACCCTAAGGATTGTCTTTGGTATCTTGTGAAGGGCATGTGGTTAAAAGACCTTGAAATGATTTGAAAATTTTTGGAGAGGACTCTAGGGTAGTTTGTGTTCTCTGGTAGAAATCTTATTGGCTTTAGAAGTTGTTAGACCCCTCAAAACCCTAACCCTAGTTTAGGGCTCAAACCTTGTAGTGATAGAGTAGGGCATTAAAACTCATTGAACAGCGATGAAACTTGGGTAGTGTAGTCATAAGGTTAGTATGAACCTCTGGAAATTTAATTGAGAATTTTAGAGCATTAATCTTAGAACTTCATTTGTAATGCATGAGTTAACCCTACTTAATTATTTGGATATTATGAACTCAATGTCTATTGGAAAGTCATGAAAATTGGGAAAAGGGAGCTTTAGACCATTATGCTCATGTAGGAATTTTATTAGAAATTTTAAATATATAATTACAGTACCTACTTCACAAGCTCATAAATTTAGGAAATTGTTAAATAATTCTTTCAGAGCTCATTTCTTATTGAAAAATTGTGAAACTTGATCAGTAATGATTCTAGGTCAACTTGCTCTGGTGGAGATTTTGTTACAATGTTTTAGAAAATAATTTCTATTCTTAGTGCATTAAATTGCCGATTTGGATTATTGTTCAAAATTAGGTTTAGAGTTCTTTGTTCGCTGGAAAAGAATGAAACTTGGCCTAGAGTGTTTATTGATTATTATGTACATGTTTGCATTTTTTCAGAAGTTTTGGAAGTATTCTTGCTGTATTTGTCTCTTAAAAATGATTAATGTAGGTTATATTTAAAATTTTGGTTAGAGGCCTAAACTTTACTGAAAAATTCGAAGACTTTGGATTCTATGTTAAATAGTCGTCTTGTATTTATTATAAATTTTGTCGAGCATTTGCATGTCTGAAATGGGTACTTCATGTTCAAACATGGGTTTTTGGATTACTGAATAATTAAATAAATTAGCAGATAAATTAGGAAAATTATGAATTTCTGGAATTTAGGCTAACATGTCATGATAGACCCCAATAATTATTATAGGGATAATTGGATGATTATTTTGAGTACCTCCCATTGAATACATCATATAGCTTAGGATGGTCTACATTTAGTAAAACAGCAGAAATCACGATACGGTGTGAAATGCACCCAAAGAGTTGGGATGTTGGTGTTATAGTCTGGTAGGTGAAATGAGATTATCATAAGGAGTCGTGATGAGGAGTGGGTGGTTGACTAGTGTTAAGAGGTGCTCGGGGTGGACGAAATATCGTCTTCCCCGTAGGGAGAGAGATAGAGTCAAAACACATTAGGATTAGGTCCAGAGTAATACTAAGGGATCGAGAAGCAGGTATTAACCAATAATAATAAGTGCCTTGCGAAAGGGAGCTTTGGGCTTCAACCCATCGTAGTTACTAGTGCCATTTGAGAGTCCTTCACGGGGTATGCCTGGGGAAGTCCTGGGCTAACCTAAATTGTACGCAAAATAAACTGCAAGAGTAACTAGTATAACTAGGGATTCACTTTCACTCACCTCGATGTCTCAGGATGTTAGGTTGGGTCACTCAGGTTGTAGGCTCAGTGGATTTGGTGATGGGCAGGTTGGCCCGACGAGCTTTGGCTCGGTTATTGTTTGTGATGGGCAGGTTGGTCGGGCGATCTTTGGCTCGGTTGTTGATTGTGACAGATGGGATGGTCCGGGGAGCTTTGGCTTGGTAGCTGATACATAAGTTACATGTGCATAAAGTATAAGGTGGTGGGTCTTCAGCATTGGAAGTTCGATGCACCGACGCCAATACGTTGACTCGGCAAGTGTGGTTTAGCACTTGGTCAAATAAAGTCCGGTGCGCCATCCGGCAAGAGTATGCCGGAGCTCCTCATAGTGCACCAGCATTAAGGTGTACGATACGTCTTACTGTTAATGTAATTACTTGTTTAGAGGTGGGCAAAGACTAACCCACAGCTTCCGTTTGCCACTACGGAGGTATCCTGGGATGTTCGGCTTCGGAAAGGGGGAACTAAAGGTCTGTCTACACAGAGTCGAGTGGGTGAGTTGCATTTGCATGTTCAAATCATGGCATAATTGTGTTTCATAGCGTAACCATTGCATATAACCCTAACGCCTATTGTATAAGTTGTATGGAACGCTTTATAAAATAGGCCCTGCAAATGACCCCTTGGTTTATAAGATCGCGCGAGCGTGCTTATAAGTTAAGATTTTTATTCAGTAAATATATGTATGCTTGCTAGAAAACCGACACCCTATCGTATAAATTGGTATGGGACTTTTTATACGATAGGAGCCTTACAAAAGATCCCTTGGCTTATGTGTTTTCATATAAGTTAAGGTTACTTTTTCTTGTTCAGTCTTTCTTATCTTCATTCTGTCTTATACGCTAGAGAACTGCTAGATTAGTTCTGCCGCCACCTACTTATATTATTATTCTCCACTTTCATGTCCTCTCCTTTCCTTCTCCCTGCTCGGTACCAAGGAGCCATGGAGGAATGGGCGGGGGATGATAGGACTTAGTGTTTTAGACTAACGATTTTCGAACCACATCATTTTAGGGACCGTGGAGCGCAGCATGGAGGAGCAACCCCAGAGGTCGCACGCTTGGAGATGGGATAGTCTAGTACCAGAGTTTAGACAACAGGGACTATGAGTCCTGATCACTAGTAGTTATTTTAGTTTTGCTTCCACGATGAGAGATATGTAGTGAGGACATTGATGTATTGGGCATGAGCCCAAGTTTTAGCCTTTTATTATTTTGCTACTATTGTGATCAATTTGGCCGGCAGGATCGACATTCTGTAGTGATGACCTTTCCGGTCGTGAAGGTGTCACCTCAAAGCGGGGGTTCTGGGTCTAAGACCCCGATGTTTAAAAAAAGGGGGTCTTATAAGTCGTATCAGAGCAGAACTCGATCAAAAAGTAGCAGTCCACAAACCGTAGATAACTGCCGCGCGAGTTTAGTTTGGGGACAAACTAAGCAGCGGAAGCAGTGGTGTGCCCATATGGGGGATCACATATAAATTTTCCACTTTTAATTACATTTGAGTCGATTACTTACAAATGGATTTGGGTACGCAGCCTCCGGCACAGCCTACAGCACAGGGCGGAGTCTAGCAGACTCCGAATGTTGCACCACCTCCCTCGGTCCTCACTCCATTCTTACATTCAGAGATGGGGTAGACTCTGACAGCTATTCTGGAGGCTTTCAGTGCTCAACAGGTTCCGGCTCCGCAGCCAAACCCGAGGGCCAATTGGTTGAGTATTTTCCGAGGAGTTTCTCCCCCATCCTACTTGGGGACAGAGTCAGCCGTTCAGACGGAGGAGTGGTTGGACATCATGTATGAGATGCTAACTGGGATACGGTGCCCGTGGGAGGAGAGGGTGCCTTTGGTTGTCTCTTGTTTGGAGTCCCATGCCAAGAGATGGTGGAAGACATCGCTGGGCATGACGTTTATTGATAGAGAGGTTGCAGAGATTGCTTGGGTGGAGTTCAGGGCCGCACTGTTGAAGCCTTTTATTCCGCGGTCGGCCAGAGATGAGCTGGAAGATAGATTTTTACAGTTGAGATAGGGCAACAAGACAGTGGTGGAGTATCATCGGCAGTTCAATCATCTAGCCCGGTTTGCGGATTCTTATCAGTTGGATGAGGCAGGATACACTAATAGGTTCTATAAGGGACTGCGCGTGGATTTGAGGGAGGCTCTGCTGTTCGTGTACAACGGTACTATTCCTCAGATATTGGAGATGGAGAAGAGGATCGAGGCAGATTGGCACACTACCCGTGGTCGGAAGAGGCCAACTCAGGATCAGGGCCGGGGATCCAGAAATGATTAGCGACAGGGCTGCATCACTATTGGAAGAGATGGGAGAAGAGCAGAGGACCAGCCTCGTCAGGAGTTGACACAGGAGCAGAGGGAACCAGTAGTGGTGGCACCTCAGCCTCTCCAGATGCGGGAGATGTAGAGACCTGGGGGTATGGCATATCCACCGCTAGAGTGCTTCAACTGTCATCAGGTGGGACATATCCGAAGGAACTACCCCATGAGGGGGGCACCACCTCAAGCACCACCGGCTGCCCCGCCAGCTCAATATTTTGGAGGCCGAGGATGTGGCCGAGGATGTGTATACCAGGGCAGAGACGGCAGGCAGGGGAGGGAGTACGCGAATAGAAAAATGTAGTCCGGAAAATGGGCTAACATAAATTTTTGTATTCCAAAAAAGGTATCAATTACATGGTATAACCTTCCTTTTATACAATGGAGGAGATGGGAGATATTACAAATAAACAATGTGGGACTAAAAAATATCATGTACAAGCGGTTTAACATAAAGACAAGTCGCCAAGCCGCGCAGTTTGGCGAATGGGCAAACTGCCCGACAAACACAAGAGAAAGATACCAAACCGTCACACTAGACCGCCAGGTCTCCTGGTCTCGAAGTCGCCAGTGACAGATTGACAAACCGCAAGAGCTCCAGCAGCAACAGGACAGCAACAAACCGCCGGATAGAACCCGACAGACCGCCCGGACTGCAACCCGCCAAAGTCAGACCCCCAGACCGCTAGACTGCCCGGTCTCTAATCCGCAACACTCCCCCTCAAGCTGGAGCATCTATATAGATCATTCCTATCTTGTCGCAAATGCGATGAAAAGAGGCGTATACTGGCTTGGTGAAAATATCAGCCAACTCTTTATTGGATGTGACGAACGAAGCACAAATTTGTTCCTTTATAATCTCCTCTCGAATGAAATGGCAGTCACCTTCTATGTGCTTGGTTCTCTCATGGAAGACCGGATTTTTAGAGATGTATATGACGGCTTTGTTGTCACAAAATATAGGTAGAGGATTGTCGTATACCTCTCCTAAGTCAAGCATAAGAGCCCGTAACCACTTCAGCTCACACGTGGTCGATGCCATACTTCAGTATTCTGCTTCTGCACTGGACCTGGAGACTACCGACTGTTTCTTGCTTTTCCAGCTCACAAGGTCCCCCCCCCCCACAAAGGTGCAAAAACTTGAAGCAGACTTACGGTCTCCTTTATAATCGGCATAGCTTGAATCAGAGTACGCCTCAACCGTAAATGACCATTCTTCTGAAATATAAGTCCTTTCCCGGGAGCTGATTTAATATAATCCAATATCTTCAGGGCCGACTGTAAATGACACTCCCTAGGAGCTTGCATGAATTGGCTAACCTTGTCAACAACATAAGCAATGCCAGGTCTGGTCACTGTGAGACATATGAGTTTACCAACTATACTTCTGTACCTCGTAACATTGGAAAGAAGAGAAGACTCATAGGTCAATGTTTTATCTTCTCTAGTCGCCATGGGACATCGGGCAGGTTTAGCCCCAGTCAACCCTGTGACGCCCCGAATCGCAATAGGCCCCTCGTGCGTGTTTTTGAGTCATGAGAGCTGACTTGCGTTCAGGGGGAGTGCTGACAACTAGGGAGCACATGTGAAAAGGTGGAGAAATCAGTCAATCATAGGACACGGGTAGATACACGACCGTGTACCTACCCGTTTGGGAGTGGCCAGCTCTCGAGTCGATGACTCGAGTATGTCCAGAAAAGGACACGGATAGTGACACGGGCGTGTCACTACCCGTGTGAAGTGATACGGGTAGAGACACGAGCGTGTCCCTACCGTGTGTGTGTGTGTAACACCCCCATCTGTCGCATGGCATATAACAGAAGGTCCAGCTGGAACCCGACGCCATATACCACAGACAGTCGGAAGGGATACTAAATGAATAATCAAACCAACCAATTAAGACTACTCGTCCTAATCACAGAGCATTCTAGCGGAAGATTTTAAAGTTGAAAGAACCCAAAATTAAATCCAACTATATGAATGTCCACAGCTACAACAACAGGAATGAAACCCCAAATACACAGAAACGGGTACATGGCCTTATGGCCTTACAAATGTTCACATAAATAAGTGTGTTTTACATACATCGGCTCGCAGGCCGGACACACATGAAAAATATAAAAAAATAGCTATTCTACGGCCTTCTAGGGCCATCACAGCAACATGGGCTCCAGCCCGCTATTTGGCGCTCGGCTCTGCAGCACATGCAAGCACATACCATCGCACGGTGGCAAATAAAGCAATGGTCAGCTAAAAGCCGACCAAATTATAACGACCCCGCCCCTTACTCGGGACGGCGGTGCTCTTTCCCTGCATAACATTAGCCCAACAATATATATAGCGCAATTATAATTCTCCACAGATGTAGGCTCGCACGGCCATACACCCCGTGCACTCAGGGCACATTCATGGTGAACCTTGACCCATCAGTGCATTCACCACCACCCCCAGGATGGCAACAACATGTGAGCATTTAGCCTTTCTGACCATAGTCTAAGGCTCCGACTATGCCAACGGCCAGTACCCGTCTTCGGGTCTCTCGCACCGAACCACATAGCCTAGGTCCAATTCCACTTGCCCGTTGCTCACGCCGCATGTCCAATTTAAGTCCTTTGCGCGGGCCAAGCTTCTCTCGGATCCCAAATTTTCCAAAACAATCTCATAACCCAGTTATGATCAAGGCCGGTTCCTAGACCGCCAAGTTAGCAGAACACGTTTCCGCTCAGTTTTCCGGGTGCGCCTTGAAGCTAACCTCCAAGGATACCTGCTGCAATCTACCGCGTAGAAACCCGAAAAATCCAAAGCATGGAGTCTTCTCCGGCAAAACCACATCAAATGCAACATCACCGATCCAGACAAAACACGTCCGGGTAGGCTTCACACACAATGCCTATGCCCGTACTTACGATTTCGGGCTCTATATGCAACACAAGGGGGACTATTCCCGTCAACCCCAAGGAACACCACGCACTCACCGCATACTCGCAGGAGCGGGGTTCCCTATGCAAAAGAAAGAGCTTCAAACGCTCAAGTTGAGAATCGTTACCCTTGTAGTCCGTTTTGGCGCCATGGAAAAACTATGTGCTTAGAACTCTTCGCAATGACCTTCCCTCCACGGATCCGCTCTCCGATTACGAAACGGTGCTCCGATGCTCCGCCGGCGGCCGGAAACCTCCTTCTTCTTCCTCTTCTCTCTCACTTTGGAAGGGGAGAACTTTGGAGAGAAAATGGGGAATTAACTCCCTATTCCCGGCCTTAACAGAGCAGGATTTCATCTGGGCCGTCGAATCCTAATTAAAGAAAACGAACGGCTCGGATCTGCCCAAAATTCTCCAGACCTGGGCCGAACACGTCTTGGCACACGGCCGTGTCCCAGGCCGTGTGCCTCGATCCAGGCACGATTGTCGAACTGAGAAACGCACACGGGCCAAGACACGCCCGTGTCTGACCTGACACGCCCGTGTCGGGTTCCTCGACACGCCCGTGTTCGTGGGCGTGTCACGCATAACCGCCACGGCAATGGACACGACCCATCTGGATATGGGTAGGGACACGGGTTGGCACACGCCCGTGTCGGATGACACGCCCGTGTCATCCGGCCGTGTTTCTGGCCGTGTCCTTCTCGGGTTGAAAACGGCCAAAAATCACCAGCCAGACACGGCCTTGGACACGCCCGTGTCCTAGGCCGTGTACCCCTACAGGAACCAAAAACCCATTTTTCGCGATCGACTCGCACACAACTTTCGGGGCGTTACAAATCTCCCCCACTTAAGGAATTTCGTCCCGAAATTAAGTAAAGGTACACAAAAGCTAAATGATACCTGAGTAGAATAACTCGGAGTATTCCTCCAACATAGCCTGCTCTCGCTCCCAATAAAGCTCCTCACGTCCGCAATTATCCCAACGGACTTTAACCATTCGGACCTCCTTGTTGCGGAGTCGTTTGACTGCAACATCTTCAATTCGTACTGGCTTGACCCTTGTTGTTAACTCATAATCAACCGGTACCTGATTGTCCATAACGATCTGCGAAGACTCTTGCACTGCCTTACGCAACACTGATACGTGGAATACGTCATGCAGCCCACTCAACTCCGTCGACAACTTCAACCTATACGCTGCCTCGCCAACACGCTCCAGGATTTCAAATGGTCCAAGGTATCTCGGACTCAGCTTCTTCAAGCGTCGAACCCTCGATACACCCTTGAACGGCTTGATCTTTAAATATACCATGTCGCCAACGTTGAACTCCACTTTTCTATGTTTGGCGTTGTAGTACTTTGACTGTCTATCCTGAGCAATCTTCAGCCTTTCCTGAATTGTCCGTATCACTGAAGTGGCATCTTCCACCGCTTGACGTTTATACAGCTTTATTCGCCTGCCTCCAAGCAAGACAACGGCGTACGACACTTCCTCCCATACAAGGCTTCGAAAGGTGCCATTCCAGTACATGCCTGAAAACTGTTGTTGTACGCAAACTCCACCATGTACAAGTGATCCTCCCAATTCTTCCCGAAATCTAGGACGCACATGCGAAGCATGTCCTCCATAGTCCTGTTGACTCTCTCGGTTTGGCCATCTGTCTGCGGCTGAAAGGCTATGCTGAACTTTAGCGTAGTACCCAACAGACCATGCACCAACCTCCAGTCATTTGATGTGAAGCGTCCATCACGATCACTAACGATACTGTGAGGCACACCATGCAATCGTACAATGTTATCCACGTAGAGTTTGGCTAACTTTTCCACTGGATCCTCCTTCCTCACTGGGATAAAGTGCGACACCTTTGTCAATCTATCTACCACCACCCAAATGGCGTTGTTTCCCTTCTGCGATTTCGGCAAACCGTGCACAAAATCCATAGATATGTCGTCAAACTTCCATTCTGGGATAGGAAGGGATTTCAAGAAACCTCCGGGCTTCTGGCATTCCGCCTTCACTAATGCACAAGTACGACACTTGGCCACATAAAGTGCCACATCCTTCTTCAAACCTGGCCACCAGAATAATTTCTTCATGTCTCTATACATCTTTGTGCTTCCCGGGTGGATTGAGTACTTGGTATGATGAGCCTCATACATCAATTCCTCCCGAATACTATCCGCACTAGGAACGCATAGACGACCGTCCTTCCTTAGCAACCCATCTACAACCACAAACTGGGAATTTGACCCATCCAAAGCTTCATCCAAGATTTGCTTCATGCTGCTATCCTGAACCAAAGCCCGCCGAACTCTATCCGCTAGGTCACACTGCACCTCTGTCCAAAACAGTTTCGCCTCGACACTAGACTTCTTATCGACGCAAGATATCTCCAATGCCTCCAACTCTTGGACCAATCTCTCATCATGTACTGATAACCAATTGGCTTGTGCGGGAATCTTACGACTCAACGCATCCGCCACTGCATTTCCCTTTCCATGCACATAGTGTATCTTGAAGGTGTAGTCCCCTAAGAACTCCATACACCTCCGCTGCCTCATGTTCAGATCCTTTTGGTCCAATAGGTACTTCAAGCTCTTATGATCGGTGTAAATATCGACCTTCACACCGTACAGATAGTGCCTCCAAAGTTTTAGAGCAAATATCACGACCGCTAACTCTAAATCGTGGACCGGATAATTCCTCTCGTGAATCTTCAGTTGTCGTGAACCATAAGCTATCACTCTCCCATGCTGTAGCAGGACACAGCCCAAACCACTGCCCGAAGCATCACTATACATCTCGAACCCTTCGGTTCCACTTGGCGAACATAAAATGGGCGCCGTGGTCAACCGCCTCTTCAATTCTTCATAAGCCTGTTCGCACTCCGAAGACCACACAAACTTCTGATCCTTTCTTGTCAATGTCGTGAGTGGTAGTGCTATCCGCGAGAAGTTCTCTACGAAGCGCCTGTAGTAGCCAGCAAGCCCCAGAAAACTCCGGACCTCTGCCACTGTAGTCAAAGTAGGACACTCCCGTATCGCCACTATCTTCGCCGGATCTACAGCTATTCCTTCTCCACTGACAACATGACCAAGGAACGCTATCGAGGATAACCAGAATTCACACTTGGAGAACTTTGCATACAACTGACTTCTCCTCAATGTCTCCAACACCATGTGTAAATGCTTGTAATGATCCTCCTCGCACCGCGAATACACCAGAATATCATCGATGAATACTATCACAAACTGATCCAAGTATTCTCTGAACGTCCTATTCATCAGATCCATAAACACGGATGGCGCATTCGTCAACCCAAACGGCATAACCGTGAACTCGTAATGCCCAAACCGCGTACTGAATGCTGTCTTTGGGATGTCGCTCTCCCTTATCCTCAACTGATAGTAACCGGACTTCAAATCTAACTTTGAATATACAGTTGATCCAACCAACTGATCAAATAGATCATCAATCCTCGGGATTGGATATTTGTTCTTCTCCGTAAGTTTGTTCAATTCCCGATAATCGATACAAAGCCGCAAGCTCCCATCTTTCTTCTTAACAAAGAGAACTGGTGCGCTCCAAGGCGATGAACTTGGACGCACATAACCTTGCTCTAGCAATTCCTGCAGTTGCACCTTCAACTCTGCCATTTCTCTTGGGGCTATTCGATAGGGGGAGCGTGACACCGGTTTGGCACCCGGTACCAGCTCTATAGTAAATTCTATCTCCCGCTGAGGAGGGGCTCCTAGGAGATCATCTGGAAACACATCAGGATACTCGGACACAACTGAGATGCTATCCAAACTAGGCTTAGGCGTCGAAGTCTGCACTAGAGTGACATATAGTTCTGCCCCAGACCGAACTGCCTTGAACATCTGAAGGGCTGACATCAGAACTTTCCCTGACCCCTTCATGCCCGCAAAAGTAGTCTCTTGATCAGTGTCCAGACCCAACTTAACTTCTTTACGGCTGCAATCAATACATGCACTTTGCTCCGAGAGCCAATCCATACCGAAAATTACGTCGAACTCCACAAACGGTAGAACCAACGCCCGCAAATCAAACTCCCGGTCTCCAATCCGAATCTTCACAACACAAACCCTATCCGCACGCATTGAGCACCCATTAGGAAACAACACATCCAACTTGTCTTCTGCCATCTAGAACGGGACTCCGATGCACGATATAAGCTTTTCAGACAAGAAGGAATGAGATGCTCCCATATCAAAAAGGGCTCTCGCCGAAAACCCAAAGATTAACACAAAGCCTAGCACTAACAAACGTAAGCTTACAAATACAAAGGCAACAACTATAAAAGTTAAATCACTGTAATTTAACTCATACATGTCACCACGTCTGCTTTCTTAATGGCCTCCTGCAGACCAAGGTTGTAGACTCTAGGATGGGCTGGAGCATGATGGGATGCGGTTGACTCCACCGCCTTCCCTTTCTCCTCAAAAGTCGCTCCAAGTCTCCTCTCGGACTTTGAACGTCCGCTCCAACACTCCCGAGCAAAATGCCCCGTCTTCCCGCAGTTGTAGCAAGCTCCGGGGACTCGACTTGTAGTTGCCCCCGATACATCAGCCGAAGGGGCTGAGTTCGAAGTCCTCCGCTTCTTGTTCCATCTGCGGAAACCTGTCTTGTTGCTTGGCACTTTGAACTCGGTTTTCCTTTCCCCTGGGTCCTTCTTCTCTTGAACTTTCTTCGCAACCTTTTCCAACGATCGGGCCGAATTGACCAAGGCTAGGAAGCCCTGCGCCTTAGGCCCAGCAAGGAGTAACTGTAAATCGCCTCGAAGGCCCTCATAAAATCGGTTGGTCTTCCTCTCTTCTTCTGAAAACATAGCACCAGCATAATGACCCAACCGTGTGAACTCATGCAGATATTCGTCCACGCTTCTGGATCCCTGAGACAACCCAAGAAATTGATTCTCCATCTCCAACTTCTGAGCAGAAGGTACAAATCTGGCTAGGAACAATCTTGAAAATTCTTCCATCGGCACATCCGCAAGTTCTCTTCCCACTAGAAGATGAAACTCCATCTCGTCCCACCACAGCCTCGCTTCACCTTCCAAAAGAAAAGTCGTTATGGTGGTCTTCTGCCACTCCTCAGTCATTGTGGCCGTCAAGACCCTCTTTATGGAAGAGAGCCAGTCCTCAGCTTGAGTTGGCGTTCCAACCCCATTAAACCTCGGAGGATTAAAGCCCATCACGTGCTTTAGCTGCCGCTCCGTAGTTCTCCTCGGCTCTACTAACTCAATTGCTGCGTGTTCCACCACTCTCGGCTCTGCCGCCCTAACCGGTTCTTGCTCATTCGCAGGAGGTGCATGATGCATTTGCCCTGCAGGTTGGGCATTTATCATTGCGAACACTGCTTCAGCCACCATCCTGATGGTTTCCGCTGAAGGAGGTGTAGCAGGTACGTCCCTTGGTGCACTACTTTCTGCTGATTGCGGACGCTCTGACTGACCAGCACCGCTCCTAGCTGCCTAAATTAGCAAAGACACACGATTAGACAACACACAAATTGCTAAAAGCAATCATTGGAACACTCAGGTTCCACATAACAAGTGTATTTTCCATTCCTAAGTGGACATTCATGGGTTCTTTTGATGTTATAACGATGACGCACACATGTGCTGACCACCCCTTAAAAGAATTCGCCCACGAATTCATTTAAGCTTGACCGTAACCAGAAGTCTGATACCAAATTGTAACACCCCCATCTGTCGCATGGCATATAACAGAAGGTCCAGCTGAAACCCGACGCCATATACCACAGACAGTCGGAAGGGATACTAAATGAATAATCAAACCAACCAATTAAGACTACTCGTCCTAATCACAGAGCATTCTAGCGGAAGATTTTAAAGTTGAAAGAACCCAAAATTAAATCCAACTATATGAATGTCCACAGCTACAACAACAGGAATGAAACCCCAAATACACATGAACGGGTACATGCCCTTATGGCCTTACAAATGTTCACATAAATAAGAGTGTTTTACATACATCGGCTTGCAGGCCGGCCACAGATGAAAAATATAAAAAAACAGCTATTCTACGGCCTTCTAGGGCTAGCACAGCAACATGGGCTCCAGCCCGCTATTTGGCGCTCGGCTCCGCAGCACCTGCAAGCACATACCACCGCACGGTGGCAAATAAAGCAACGGTCAGCTAAAAGCCGACCAAATTATAACGACCCCGCCCCTTACTCGGGACAGCGGTGCTCTTTCCCTGCATAACATTAGCCCAACAATATATATAGCGCAATTATAATTCGCCACAGATGTAGGCTCGCACGGCCATACACCCCTTGCACTCAGGGCACATTCATGGTGAACCCTGACCCATCAGTGCATTCACCACCACCCCCAGGATGGCAACAACATGTGAGCATTTAGCCTTTCTGACCACCGTCTAAGGCTCTGACTATGCCAACAGCCAGTCCCCGTCTTCGGGTCTCTCGCACCGAACCACATAGCCTAGGTCCAATTCCATTTGCCCGTTGCTCACGCCGCATGTCCAATTTAAGTCCTTTGCACGGGCCAAGCTTCTCTCGGATTCCAAATTTTCCAAAACAATCTCATAACCCAGTTATGATCAAGGCCGGTTCCCAGACCTCCAAGTTAGCAGAACACATTTCCGCTCAGTTTTCCGGGTGCGCCTTGAAGCTAACCTCCAAGGATCCCTGCTGCAATCTACCGCGTAGAAACCCGAAAAATCCAAAGCATGGAGTCTTCTCCGGCAAAACCACATCAAATGCAACATCACCGATCCAGACAAAACACGTCCGGGTAGGCTTCACACACAATACCTATGCCCGTACTTACGATTCCGGACTCTATATGCAACACAAGGGGGACTATTCCCGTCAACCCCAAGGAACACCACGCACTCACCGCATACTCGCGGGAGCGGGGTTCCCTATGCAAAAGAAAGATCTTCAAACGCTCAAGTTGAGAATCGTTACCCTTGTAGTCCGTTTTGGCGCCATGGAAAAACTATGCGGTTAGAACTCTTCGCAATGACCTTCCCTACACGGATCCGCTCTCCGATTATGAAACGGTGCTCCGATGCTCCGCCGGCGGCCGGAAACCTCCTTCTTCTTCCTCTTCTCTCTCACTTTGGAAGGGGAGAACTTTGGAGAGAAAATGGGGAATTAACCCCTATTCCCGGCCTTAACAGAGCAGGATTTCATGTGGGCCGTCGAATCCTAATTAAAGAAAACGAACGGCTCGGATCTGCCCAAAATTCTCCAAACCTGGGCCGAACACGGCTTGGCACACGGCCGTGTCCCAGGCCGTGTGCCTCGATCCAGGCACGATCGTCGAACTGAGAAACGCACACGGGCCAAGTCACGCTTGTGTCTGACCTGACACGCCCATGTCGGGTTCCTCGACATGCCCGTGTTCGTGGGCGTGTCACGCATAACCGCCACGGCAATGGACACGACCCATCAGGACACGGGTAGGGACACGGGTTGGCACACGCCCGTGTCGGATGACGTGCCCGTGTCATCCGGCCGTGTTTCTGGCCGTGTCCTTCTCGGGTTAAAAACGACCAAAAATCACCAGCCAGACACGGCCTTGGACACGCTCGTGTACCCCTATAGGCACCAAAAACCCTTTTTTCGCGACCGACTCGCACACAACTTTCGGGGCGTTACAGTGTGGGTCGAGTTGAACTCAATAGAGCATGTCTAGATCGAGGAAGTGTGTCGATATTAACGAAATGTATGACACGGGTAGCGACGCGGGTGTGTCCCTACCCGTGTGTGTGTGTGTGTGCGTGTGTGTGTGTGTGTGTGTGTGCAACAACTCAATTTTATCAGTAGGAAAATTTTCTGGTGACACGGTCGGGGACACGGGCGTGTCCTGCCTGGGTGCGTCGTCGCGAGATCGACAAAAATCATTCGACGAACAGTGTTCGACAGGAACATACCTGGCGACACGGGCGTGTCGGAGGGCGTATCTCCTTGCATTTGACGAAAGTTACACGACGATCATCGAGTGTCGAGATGCGGTCGACGTTTGTCAAGTGCAGCGAACACGGCCTGTGACACGGGCGTATTACAGGACGTGTCCCTTTGGTTCGACGAACTCAGCCCAACGAATTTGAGCTTGAGCGTGTCACAGGCCGTGTGAGTCTCGGGTGATTTTGGGATTTTTTTCAGCCTGATGAACACGGCCACAGACACGGGCATGTTGGGTGACACGGCCCGGGACACGGGCGTGTCCCATGGGCGTGTCAACACCGCTTGAGGCACACGACCTGGGACACGGGCATGTTACAGGCCGTGTCAGGCAAAAATTAGGCTTTTCTAGCAAATTTGTGGCCGTCCATTTCTTCAATTGGGATCCAAGGGCTTAGTTTCTTTCCTGTTCCCTTAAGGCCGAAAACTGAGAGCATATTCTCATTTGATTAGTGCCTTCATCTTTCTACAAGTTTGAGGGAGAAAGGGAGAGGAAGAAGAAGAAGGGCTGCTGCTGGTGGAGCTTGAGAGTGTCAAGCTGCGTTCCGAGGCCAGTTTTGTGGAGGAAAACCTCTTTCTAGCTACCTAGGAGCTTCATGGAACCGAAGCGGTCTTCAAGAGTAACGACTTTTCTTCCTAGCCATGTGAAGGCTTCCTTTTTGGCATATGTTTGGGATTCCCACACCAAGAGGTGGCTGATTTTGGGAATCTTTGGGTGATTCATGAAATCCCCTTTTGTTGGCATATAGATCCGGAATTGGAGTACGGAATAGGCATGCTGTGTGAAGCCCATATGGACAGGTTGGTTTGGATTGGTGATGTTGCATACGAATCGGAGAAGACTCCGTAATAAACGTGTAGTTTAAGGAGTCAACGAGTTATGCCTGTGAAGGGGAGTAGCAGGAAGTACTGGAGTGGTAGTCCAGGAAAATATCCGTGCATGCTTGTGCGATTAGGTCGTACCTGTGAATGTGTAACAGGAAGTACTGGTGTGACCAGGAAAGTCCCTTTGTATTGCTTGATGTCGTAGGTGGTACCTGTGAAGAGAGTAACAGGAAGTATTGGTATGCCCAGGAAAGACCCCTGACATTTGTGCTCTTGCGGTGTCGTACCTGTGAATGAGGAACAGGAAGTACTGGTGTGCCCAGGAAAGACCCGCTAATGTTGTGAGATGAATGAGTGTACTAAACATACCCAGGCTGAATGCCAAGAACAGGATTAGTGAGACCGACCCGTGCCTTTATTTAGCCGCGAGTACGCCGTACTCGGTGATGGCAAGACGATTTGAGCAACGGGGGATGGAGGATCCGACCTGCGTTATGTCCGTCCGACATGAGACCAAAAGGTGCAGTCTGTTGGAGCGCATAACAAGAGTCTTAGGCCTGCGCGCCATGACACAATGGGGGACTACGGGCCATCTCGGTGTAGTAAGACTAGAACTCCGGCTGCACGACATGGAGGAAATGCTCAAGAGAATTACTGTTGGGTTGTGACCCTGAAACGGTGGTGGGCAAGTGCTTTGCCAAAACACCAAGAATGTGCCCTAAGTGCACGGACCGTTGGGCCGGGTGGAGAACGGTTGTGATAGTATGTGTGCGTGAAAGCACATTATATGAATATGTTTCCATGCTTGTGATATAATATGCCTGCAGGGAAGTTTACCGCTGCCACGAGAAAAGGGGTAGGGTTGTTATAATTTGGTCAGCTGAATGCTGACCGTTGCCTCTGTTTGCCACCATTGGGTGGATTGTCCCTGTACAGGTGCTAGAGAGCCAAGCGGGACTCAAAAAGGTTGATGTCCCTGCTGCTGCTGCTAGCCCTCGAAGGCTATGTTGTGTTTTCTTTTATTTTGGTCAGCCTGCGCGCCAATGTTGAGGCCACTGTGTGAAAGCCATGTAAGGCCATAAGGCCAACTTTTGTATGGTTGTAAGTTAAGACATTCTTATTATATATACAATGCGGAGTTGTATTGTCTGTTGGACATTCAAGTGTGGAGTTCAAGGTTTAGCAAAGGCTTCCGCTATAATGATATGTGTTAGGTGCGTTGCGCTACTTTGGTATCATCCTGTAACCTTTCCGCCTATTTTGTGGTATATGCTGTGGGGCCCCGGCCGGACCTTCTAGGATATACCATACGAAGAGATGGGGTTGTTACATTTTTGGTATCAGCTGTCCCGGTCTTTTCCTCTCGAAGTCGGGGTCGACTTCTTTTGTCGGGTGGCGCGCACATGGTTGTGCAAACCAAGTTATGCGATTGAACTCCTGAATGTCCATGATAGGAATGCCAATTTGTGTGTTTGCGGAACCTATGTGTTCCTATTTTGTGTTGTTTGCTTGTGTAAGGCCGCTCATGTGTGTGTCTTGTCCACCTTTAGGTGACACGGAGTGGGGCTGGGCAGTTAGAGCCCCAGCATTCTGATGAAAGCACGGCACCAGCCGCGGTGCCTACACCTCCACCGTCTGCGGAACATGTGCATTTAGTTGGTGAGGCTTTGTTTGCCATGATCCAAGGACAGCCATTTAGGTAGGAACAACTGGCTATGAGGCCAGAACAGGTGGCGGCAAGGCCTGAACCTGTAGTGGATGTGGCTCCTCGAGCGGCTGAGAAGCAGTTGATGCGGTTTATGAGTTTCCATCCGCCTATGTTTTCGGGAGCGGGAACTCCTACGCAGGCTGATGATTGGCTATCGCGCGTCAAGCGCATCATGACGGCGATTGGATCGGAGGAGGATCAAAAAGTCGCGTTAGCTACCTTCCTGCTTGAAGGAGAAGCTAGATTGTGGTGGGATGAGATGGAGTTGCAGCACTTGGCGGGTTGTCCCTTAACACAAATATCCATGGAAGAATTCTCTCGACTCATCCTAGTGAAGCACCTTCCTGCGGCTCAATGGATAGCCATGGAAAATGAATTTCAATGGCTAACGCAAGGTGATGGCAGTGTTGACGCGTATCTGCATGAGTTTACACGCGTGGGGCGGTATGCGGGTTCTATTTTTGCGGATGAGCAAAGAAAGACAAATCGGTTCTATGAAGGACTGAGGGACGAGTTGAGGTTCCTGGTTTCTAGTTCTGTGAAGCAAGGCTTCCAGGCTTTGGTCGACAATGTGAGCGCGCTGGAAAAAGATATGAAGAGGGTGCAGGGGAAGAGGGCTTTGGCTATGACGCAACCGGAGTGGAAGGTGCCCCAACCTGGGAAACCATTTTATAAGAAGTAATGGGGCAAGAAGTCCAAGATAAGTGGACAAGCTCCTTCATCAGTTGCTCGGGAGCAACGTCGTGGGATACCTCAAGGCCGGATTCTCGTACATGCTTCAATTGTGACTGGGTGGGGCATATAGCTCGAGATTGTCATGTGCCGCCAAAGAGTGAAAAGAAGGCGGGAGAGTCGTATGCGGAGAAGGGAAAGGCAGTAGTGGACTCCTCTGCCTCGCATGCGCAGCCCTGGGTCTACAATCTTGGCCTGCAGGAGGCCATCAAGCAGAGTGACCTCGTCAGAGGTATGAGTTCAGTTTGGCATAGTATATTGCTTGTATGCTTTACTTCGTGCATATGTGTTTGCAGTTTGTGTGTGTGACATGATTGTCACAGGCTTTGTGATGATTCGGGACACGCTGGCGCGAGCACTATTTGATACAGGTGCATCGAATTCTTTTCTGTTTAGCGAGTTTATAGCGCGGCTTGTGATACCTAGTCGTGCAAAGACATATAGAGTCAGAGTGGTGTTGCCGAATGGCTGTTGGATGCTTGTAGATCAAGCTTGCGATGTGGCGGTGCAAATAGGAAGTCGGGATTTCCATTTGACTGCATCTGTTTTGCCGATGTCAGAATTTGATGTTATATTACCGAACAGGAGTCAAAGTTCACGGGTATACGAGGAGTGGGCGGGACGTTGATGTCTGCACTCCAAGTAGTCAAGGCTGTTCGGAAGGGTGCGGAGTGTTACTTTGCACTGATTCAGGCTGTCGAGCCTAAGGACAGTGTGTGCGAGGTTCTGATTGTGGCGGAATTTACAGATGTGTTTCCCAAGGATCTCCTTGGGCTACCACCCCAGCGGGAGATTGACTTCACGATCGAATCGGTGCCAGGTGCGAAACCTGTGGCCTGCTCACTATATCGCGTTGAGCCAAAGGAGATGGCTGAGTTGAAGGTCCAACTACATGAATTGCTAGAGCAAGGTTATATACGCCCAAGCATGTCACCTTAGAGCGCGACAGTGCTTTTTGTAATGAAGAAAGACGGTGGGTTGTGGTTATGTATTGACTACCGTGAACTGAATAAGCTTACTGAGAAGAATAAATATCCAATACCCCGGATTGATGAATTGATCGATCAGCTGGTGAGCTCGACCGTTTATTCGAAGCTGGACCTGAAGTCTGGGTATTACCAGTTGAGAATTCGGGAAAGTGACATTCCCAAAATTGCATTTGGAACGCGTTATGGGCACTATGAGTTCACAGTCATGCCATTTGGACTGTGTAATGCGCCATCGGTGTTTATGGATTTGATGCACCGCACGTTCCGAGAGTACCTCGATCTGTTTGTGATAGTGTTCACTGATGACATCCTGGTGTACTCGATGTCGAAAGCTGAGCATGAGACTCACTTGCGGTTGGTGTTGAATACTTTGAGGCAAAATCAGCTCTATGCCAAGTTCTCGAAGTGTGAGTTTTGGTTATCGTCGGTGGCTTTCTTTGGCCATGTGGTCAGTGGAGCGGGCATTGCAGTGGATCCAGCAAAGATTAGGGCCATCGAGGAGTGACCAGTATTGTCTTCAATGGCCGTGGTCAGGAGATTCCTTGGACTTGCGGGCTACTATCGAAGATTTGTTGAGAATTTCTCGCGGATCGCTTTCCCGCTCACCATGCTGATGAGAAAAGATCAGAAGTTTGTTTGGACGCCAGAGTGCGCACGAGCCTTTGAACAGCTGAAGGTTCGGTTGACCACGGCGTAAATGTTGTCTTCGCCAAGTGGGACCGATGGATTTATTATTTATAGTGATGTCTCAGGGAGCGGCTTAGGCTGCGTTCTTCTGCAGAATGGAAAGGCAATTCCCTATGGATCACGCCAGCTGAAGGTGCACGAACGAAATTATCCCGTCCATGACTTGGAACTAGCGGCGGTGATTTTTGCACTAAAGTTGTGGCGACACTATCTTTATGGCATAAAGGTGGAGATCTATACAGATCACAAGAGCTTAAAGTACATATTGGAGCAGAAGGACTTGAATATGCGACAACGAAGGTGGTTGGAGTTCCTTGGGGACTACACTTTAGAGATCCACTATACTCCTGGGAAGGGTAATCTTGTTACGGATGCCTTGAGTCAGAGAGTTCCGGCTAGAGCGAATTGGGTGCAAAGGCATGATGAATGTCTTATCCAGTAGCTGAAAGCGTTAGAGATATATTGTGTTGATAAAAATGCCACTGCCAAGGCATGTTTGAACTGGACGGAGGTGCAATGTGACCTTGCGGGCCGAGTTCGACGGGCAACAGAGTTGGATGAAGATTACTTACGCTATGTGAAAGTGGGGCAAGAGGGCAAATTCTCCTGGAATGACGGTCTTTTGCGAAAAGAGGGCCGTTTGTGCGTCCCGAATATGGGTAAATTGAGGGAAGAACTGTTGTATGAAGCACATTATACAAAGTATTCCATTCACCCCGGGAGCACGAAGATGTTCAAGGATATGAAACAGCTATTCTGGTGGCCAGGGCTAAAGAAAGATGTTGCCCTCTATGTGGCCAAATGCCAAACATGTGCGATGGTGAAGGCGGAATGCCAAAAGATGGGCGGTTACTTCAAGTCGTTGCCGATCCCAGAGTGGAAATTTGATGATATTTCCTTGGATTTTGTGCACGGATTGTCGAGATCGCAGCAAGGAAATGATTCCATTTGTGTGATTGTTGACCGGCTAACTAAAGTGTCACATTTTCTCCCGAATAGGCAGGATGATTCGGTCGAAATTTTGGCAAAATTATATGTTGACCAGATTGTACGGCTTCACGGTGTTCCTCGGAGCATCGTAAGTGATCGAGATGGGCGATTCACGTCAAATGACTGGAGGCTAGTTCACCGACTGTTGGGCACAAAGTTGACTTTCAGTACGGCCTTTCATCCCCAAATGGATGGCCAAGCTGAATGTACCAAAACAATGATGGAGGACATGCTTAGGATGTGCGCCCTTGACTTCGGAAAGAGATGGGAAGATCATCTCTATATGGTGGAATTTGCGTATAATAACAACTACCAGGCGAGCATCAGGATGGCACCATATGAAGCGCTATATGGAAGGAAGTGTCATACTCCCTTGGCTTGGGTAGAAGTGGGCGAAGCTCGAATTTATAAACCAAATGAAATTGATGACGCAAATTCAACCATACAAACTATTTGAGAGAGGCTACTCATAGCCCAAGATCGTCAAGCATGGTACTACAATGCCAAGCACCGGAACGTGGAATTTGCGGTTGGCGATTGGGTCTACTTGAATATCAAGCCCTTCAAAGGTGGCTCCAGGATTCGACGTTTGAAAACGTTGAGTCCAAGATATTTGGGTCCCTTTGAAGTAGTTAAGCGCGTCAGAGAAGCGGCTAATCGGCTAGCTCTGTCGGCAGACTTGGGTGGATTACATGATGTATTTCACATCTCGATGCTTCAGAAGGCCATTAAGGATCCAGCTCAAGTGATCGCGGACGATCGTGTGCCGGTGGAGTATGGGCTAACAACGAGAGTTAGACCCATTCAAATCGAAGATCGAGCCGAGAAACAGTTGCGGAACAAGACGGTCAAAATGGTTAAAGTCCGGTGGGACAACTATGGCCGTGAGGAACTTGCATGGGAGCGAGAACAAACCATGCAAGAAGAGTTTCCCGAACTGTTTCTGTAAGAATTGGAGAGAATGTTGTGGTAACATGAGAATGTTTAATGTTATAACATTTTTGGTTGCTGGTTGCTGATTGCTGGTTGCCTTCCTGTGTACAATTTCGAGGACGAAATTTCTTGTAGGAGGGGAGGGTTGTAACAGCCTAATTTTATGAGCACTCAAATTTTCGGGTGACACGGCCTGGAACGGGCATGTCCCGGGGCGTGTACTGCCTGGGTGCGTCGTTGCGAGATCGACGAAAATCGTTCGACGAACAGTGTTTGACAGGAACACGCCTTGCGACACGGGCGTGTCGGAGGGCGTGTCTCCTTGCGTTCGACGAAAGTTGCTCGACGATCGTCGAGTGTCGAGATGCGGTCGACGTTTGTCCAGTGCAGTGAACATGGACTGTGACACGGGCGTGTCACAGGGCGTGTCCCTTTGGTTCGACGAACTCAGCCTGACGAATTTGAGCTGGGGCATGTCTAGTGTCGTGTATGGGCACACGGTCTGGGACACGGGCGTGTCACATGCCGTGTGAGTCTCGGGTGATTTTGGGATTTTTTTCAGTCTGATGAACACGGCCACAGATACAGGCGTGTTTGAAGCCGTGTTGGGTGACACGGCCCGGGACACGGGCGTGTCCCATGGGCGTGTCACTGGTTTGGATAAGTCGATTGAACACCGCTTGAGGCACACGGCCTGGGACACGGGCGTGTCACAGGCCGTGCCAGACAAAATTTATGTTTTTCTGGCAAATCTGTGGCCGTCCATTTCTTCAGCTGGGATCCAACGGGTGAGCTTCTTTCCTGTTCCCTTAAGGCCAAAAACTGAGAAGATATTCTCATTTGATTAGTGCTTTCATCTTTCTACAAGTTAGAGAGAGAAAGGGAGAGAAAGAAGAAGAAGGGCTGCTGCTGGTGGAGCTTGAGAGTGTCAAGCTGCGTTCCGAGGCCAGTTTTGTGGAGGAAAACCTCTTTCTAGCTACCTAGGAGCTTCATGGCACCGAAGCGGTCTTCAAGGGTAACGAATTTTCTTCCTAGCCCTGTGAAGGCTTCCTTTTTGGCATATGTTTGTGATTCCCCGACCAAGAGGTGGCTGATTTTGGGAATCTTTGGCTGATTCATGAAATCCCCTTTTGTTGGCATATAGATCCGAAATTGGAGTACGGAATAGGCATGCTGTGTGAAGCCCATCTGGACAGGTTGGTCTGGATTGGTGATGTTGCATACGAATCGCAGAAGACTCCGTGATAAACGTGTAGTTTAAGGAGTCAACGGGTTATGCCTGTGAAGGGGAGTAGCAGGAAGTACTGGAGTGGTAGTCCAGGAAAATATCCGTGTATGCTTGTGCGATTGGGTCGTACCTGTGAATGAGTAACATGAAGTACTGGTGTGACAAGGAAAGGTCCTTTGTGCTGCTTGATGTCGTAGGTGGTAGCTGTGAATAGAGTAACAGGAAGTACTGGTATGCCCAGGAAAGACCCCTGACATTTGTGCTCTTGCGGTGTCGTACCTGTGAATGAGGAACATGAAGTACTGGTGTGCCCAGGAAAGACCCGCTAATGTTGTGAGATGAATGAGTGTACTAAACATACCCAGGCTGAATGCCAAGAACATGATTGGTGAGACCGACCCGTGCCTTTATTTAGCCGCGAGTACGCCGTACTCGGTGATGGCAAGGCGATTTGAGCAACGGGGGGTCGAGGATTCGACCTGCGTTATGTCCGTCCGACATGAGACCAAAACGTGCGGTCTGTTGGAGCGCATAACAAGAGTCTTAGGCCTGCGCTCCATGACACAATCGGGGGCTACGAGTCATCCCGGTGTAGTAAGACTAGAACTCCGGCTACACGCCATGGAGGAAATGCTCAAGAGAATTACCGTTGGGTTGTGACCCTGATACGGTGGTGGGCAAGTGCTTTGCAAGAACACCAAGAATGTTCCCTGAGTGCACGGACCGTTGGGCCGGGTGGCGAACGGTTGTGATGGCATGTGTGCATGAAAGCACATTATATGAATATGTTGCCATGCTTGTGATATAATATGTCTGCAGGGAAGTTTACCGCTGCCTCGAGAAAAGGGGTAGGGTTGTTATAATTTGGTCAGTTGAATGCTGACCGTTGCCTCTATTTGCCACCATTGGGTGGATTTTCCCTGTACAGGTGCTGGAGAGCCAAGCGGGATGCATAAAGGTTGATGTCCCTACTGCTGCTGCTAGCCCTCGAAGGCTATGTTGTGTTTTCTTTTATTGTGGTCGGCCTGCGCGCCAATGTTGAGGCCACTGTGTGAAAGCCATGTAAGGCCATAAGGCCAACTTTTGTATGGTTGTAAGATAAGACATTCCTATTATATATACAATGTGGAGTTGTATTGTTTGTTGGACATTCAAGTGTGTAGTTCAAGGTTTAGCATAGGCTTCCGCTAGAATGAAATGTGTTAGGTGTGCTACGCTACTCTGGTATCATACTATAACCTTTCTACCTGTTTTGTGATATATGCTGTGGGGCCTCGGCCGGACCTTCTAGGATATACCATATGAACGGATGGGGTTGTTAAATTTTTGGTTTCAGCTGTCCCGGTCTTTTCCTCTCAAAGTTGGGGTCGACTTCTTTTGTCGGGTGGCGCGCACGTGGTTGTGCAAACCAAGTTATGTGATTGAACTCCTGAATGTCTATGACTGGAATGTCAATTTGTGTGTTTGCGGAACCTGTGTGTTCCTATTTTGTGTTGTTTGCTTGTGTAAGGCCGCTTATATGTGTGTCTTGTCCACCTTTAGGTGACACGGAGTGGGCCTGGGCAGTCAGAGCCCCAGCATTCTGATGAAAGCACGGCACCAGCCGCGTTGCCTACACCTCCACCGTCTGCGGAACATGTGTGTTTAGTTGCTGAGGCTTTCTTTACCATGGTCCAAGGACAGCCATTTAGGCAGGAACAACCGGCTGTGAGGCCAGAACAGGTGGCGGCAAGGCCTAAACCTGTAGTGGATGTGGCTCCTCGAGTGGCGGAGAAGCAGTTGACGCGGTTTATGAGTTTCCATCCGCCTACGTTTTCGGGAGCGGGAACTCCTACGCAGGCTGAGGATTGGCTATCACGCGTCAAGCTCATCATGACGGCAATTGGATCGGAGGAGGATCAGAATGTCACGTTAGCTACCTTCCTGCTTGAAGGAGAAGCTAGATTGTGGCGGGATGAGATGGAGTTGCAGCACTTGGCGGGTCGTCCCTTAACACAAATATCCATGGAAGAATTCTCCCGACTCATCCTAGCGAAGCACCTTCCTGCGGCTCAACGGATAGCCATGGAAAATGAATTCCAACATCTAACGCAAGGTGATGGCAGTGTTGACGCGTATCTGCATGAGTTTACACGCGTGGGGCGGTATGCGGGTTATATTTTTGCGGATGAGCAAAGAAAGACAAATTGGTTCTATGAATGACTGAGGGATGAGTTGAGGTTCCTGATTTCTAGTTCTGTGAAGCAAGGCTTCCAGGCATTGGTCGACACTGCGAGCGCGCTGGAAAAAGATATGAAGAGGGTGCAGGGAAAGAGGGCTTTGGCTATGACGCAACCGGAGTGGAAGGTGCCCCGACCTGAGAAACCATTTTATAAGAAGAAATGGGGCAAGAAGTCCAAGATAAGTGGACAAGTTCCTTCAGCAGTTGCTCGGGAGCAACGTCGGGGGCTACCTCAAGGCCGGATACTCGTACATGCTTCAATTGTGGCTGGGTGGGGCATATAGGTCGAGATTGTCAGGTGGCGCCAAAGAGTGAAAAGAAGGCGGGAGCGTCGTATGCGGAGAAGGGCAAGGCAGTAGTGGACTCCTCTGCCTCGCAAGCGCAGCCCCGGGTCAACAATCTTGGCCTGCAGGAGGCCATCAAGCAGAGTGACATCGTCACATGTATGAGTTTAGTTTGGCATAGTATATTGCTTGTATGCTTTACGTCGTGCATATGTGTTTGCGGTTTGTGTGTGTGATATGAATGTCACAGGCTTTGTGATGATTCGGGACAAGCTGGCGCGAGCACTATTTGATACAGGTGCATCGCATTCTTTTCTGTCTAGCGAGTTTATAGCGCGGATTGGGATACCTAGTCGTGCAAAGACAGATAGCGTCAGAGTGGTGTTGCCGAATGGATGTTGGATGCCTGCAGATCAAGCTTGCGATGTGGCGGTGCAAATAGGAAGTCGAGATTTCCGTTTGACTGCATCTTTTTTGCCGATATCGGAATTTGACGTGATATTACCGAATAGGAGACAGAGTTCGCGGGTATACGACGAGTGGGCGGGACGATGATGTCTGCACTCCAACTAGTCAAGGCTGTTCGGAAGGGTGCGGAGTGTTACTTCGCACTGATTTAGGCTTTCGAGCCTAAGGCCAGTGTGTGCGAGGTTCCGATTGTGGCGGAATTTACAGATGTGTTTCCCAAGGATCTCCCTGGGCTACCACCCCAGCGGGAGATTGACTTCACGATCGAGTTTGTGCTAGGTGCGAAACCTGTGGCCCGCTCACCATATCGCGTCGCTCCAAAGGAGATGGCTGAGTTGAAGGTCCAACTACACGAATTGCTAGAGCAAGGTTATATACGCCCAAGCATGTCACCTTAGAGCACGCCTGTGCTTTTTGTAATGAAGAAAGATAGTGGGTTGCGGTTATGTATTGACTACCGAGAACTGAATAAGCTGACTGAGAAGAATAAATATCCAATACCCCGGATTGATGAATTGTTCGATCAGCTGGTGAGCTCGACCGTTTATTCGAAGCTGGACCTGAAGTACGGGTATTACCAGTTGAGAATTCGGGAAAGTGACATTCCCAAAACCGCATTTGGAACGCGTTATGGGCACTATGAGTTCACAGTCATGCCATTTGGACTGTGTAATGCGCCATCGGTGTTTATGGATTTGATACACCGCACGTTCCGAGAGTACCTGGATCTGTTTGTGATAGTGTTCATTGATGACATCCTGGTGTACTCGAAGTCGAAAGCTGAGCATGAGACTCACTTGCGGTTGGTGTTGAATACTTTGAGGAAAAATCAGCTCTATGCCAAGTTCTCGAAGTGTGAGTTTTGGTGATCGTCGGTGGCTTTCCTTGGACATGTGGTCAGTGGAGCGGGCATTGCAGTGGAACCAGCAAAGATTAGGGCCATCGAGGAGTGGCAGGTATTGTCTTCAGTGGCCGAGGTCAGGAGATTACTTGGACTTGCGGGCTACTATCGAAGATTTGTTGAGAATTTCTCGCGGATCGCTTTGCCGCTAACCATACTGACGAGAAAAGATCAGAAGTTCGTTTGGACGCCAGAGTGCGCACGAGCTTTTGAAGAGCTGAAGGTTCGGTTGACCACGGCGCTAGTGTTGTCTTCGCCAAGTGGGACCGATGGATTTATTATTTATAGTGATGCCTCAGGGAGCGGCTTAGGCTGCGTTTTTCTGCAGAATGGAAAGGCAATTCCATATGGCTCACTCCAGCTAAAGGTGCACGAATGAAATTATCCCATCCATGACTTGGAACTAGCGGCGGTGATTTTTGCACTAAAGTTGTGGCGACACTATCTTTATGGCGTAAAGGTGGAGATCTATACAGATCACAAGAGCTTAAAGTACCTATTGGAGCAGAAGGACTTGAATATGCGACAACGAAGGTGGTTGGAGTTCCTTGGGGACTACACTTTCGAGATCCACTATACTCCTGGGAAGGGGAATCTTGTCACAGATGCCTTGAGTCTGAGAGTTCTGGCTAGAGCGAATTGGGTACAAAGGCATGATGAATGTCTTATCCAGGGGCTGGAAGCGTTAGAGATATATTGTGTTGATAAAAATTCCACTGCCAAGGCATGTTTGAACTGGACGGAGGTGCAATGTGACCTTGCGTGCCGAGTTCGACGGGCAACAGAGTTGGATGAAGATCTCTTACGCTATGTGAAAGAGGGGCAAGAGGGCAAATTCTCGTGGAATGACGGTCTTTTGCGAAAAGAGGGTCATTTGTGCGTCCCGAATATAGATAAATTGAGGGAAGAACTGCTGTATGAAGCACATTATACAAAGTATTCCATTCACCCCGGGAGTACGAAGATGTTCAAGGATATGAAACAGCTATTCTGGTGGCCAGGGCTAAAGAAAGATGTTTCCCTCTATGTGGCCAAATGCCAAACATGTGCGATGGTGAAGGCGGAAGCCAAAAGCCGGGCGGTTACTTGAAGTCATTACCGATCCCAGAGTGGAAATTTGATGATATTTCCTTGGATTTTGTGCACGGATTGTCGAGATCGCAGCGAGGAAATGATTACATTTGGGTGATTGTTGACCGGCTAACTAAAGTGTCACATTTTCTCCCGAATAGGCAGGATGATTCGGTCGAAAGTTTGGCAAAATTATATGTTGACCAGATTGTACGGCTTCACGGTGTTCCTCGGAGCATCGTAAGTGATCAAGATGGGCGATTCACGTCAAATGACTGGAGGCTAGTTCACCGACTGTTGGGCACAAAGTTGACTTTCAGTACGACCTTTCATCCCCAAACGGATGGCCAAGCTGAATGTACCAACAGAACGATGGAGGACATGCTTAGGATGTGCGCCCTTGACTTCGGAAAGAGATGGGAAGATCATCTCTATATGGTGGAATTTGCGTATAATAACAGCTACCAGGCGAGCATCGGGATGACACCATATGAAGCGATATATGGAAGGAAGTGTCATACTCCCTTGGCTTGGGTAGAAGCGGGCGAAGCTCGAATTTATAAACCAAATGAAATTTATGATGCAAATTCAACCATACAAACTATTTGAGAGAGGCTACTCATAGCCCAAGATCGTCAAGCAAGGTACTACAACGCCAAGCACCAGAATGTGGAATTTGCGGTTGGCGGTTGGGTCTACTTGAAGATCAAGCCCTTCAAAGGTGTCTCCAGGATTCGACGTTTGAAAAAGTTGAGTCCAAGATATTTGGGTCCCTTAGAAGTAGTTGAGCGCGTCGGAGAAGCGGCTTATCGGCTAGCTTTGTCGGCAGACTTGGGTGGATTACATGATGTATTTCACATCTCGGTGCTTCGGAAGGCCATTAAGGATCCAGCTCAAGTGATCGCGGACAATTGTGTGCTGGTGGAGTATGGGCTAACAACGAGAGTTAGACCCATTCAGATCGAAGATCGAGCCGAGAAACAGTTGCGGTACAAGATGGTCAAAATGGTTAAAGTCCGGTGGGACAACTGCGGCCGTAAGGAACTTGCATGGGAGCGAGAACAAATCATGCGAGAAG
Source organism: Platanthera guangdongensis (assembly GCA_039583875.1). Classification (NCBI taxonomy): domain Eukaryota; kingdom Viridiplantae; phylum Streptophyta; class Magnoliopsida; order Asparagales; family Orchidaceae; genus Platanthera; species Platanthera guangdongensis. Next base: position 98,662,337 of record CM077148.1, on the reverse strand, counting down.
AGTTTTCTGAACTGTTTCTGTAAGAATTGGAGAGAATGTTGTGGTAACATGAGAATGTTTAATGTTATAACATTTTTGGTTGCTGGTTGTTGATTGTTGTTTGCCTTCCTGTGTACAATTTCGAGGAAGAAATTTCTTGTAGGAGGGAAGGGTTGTAACAGCCCAATTTTATCAGCAGGCAAATTTTCGGGTGACACGGCCTAGGACACGGGCTTGTCCTGCCTGGGTGCGTCGTCCTGAGATCGACGAAAATCGTTCGACGAACAATGTTTGACAGGAACACGCCTGGCGACATGGGCGTGTTGGAGGGTGTGTCTCCTTGCGTTCGACGAAAGTTGCTCGACAATCGTCGAGTGTCGAGATGCGGTCGACATTTGTCGAGTGCAGTGAACATGGCCTGTGACACGGGCATGTCACAGGGCGTGTCCCTTTGGTTCGACGAACTCAGCCCGACGAATTTGAGCTGGGGCGTGTCTAGTGCCGTGTATGGGCACACGGTCTGGGACACGGGCGTGTCACAGGCCGTGTGAGTCTCGGGTGATTTTGGGATTTTTTTCAACCTGATGAACACGGCCACAGACACGGGTGTGTTTGAAGCCGTGTTGGGTGACACGGCCCGGGACACGGGCGTGTCCCATGGCCGTGTCACTAGTTTGGATAAGTCGGTTGAACACCACTTGAGGCACACGGCCTGGGACACGGGCGTGTCACAGGCCGTGCCAGGAAAAAATTAGGCTTTTCTGGCAAATTTGTGGCCGTCCATTTCTTCAGCTGGGATCCAACGGCTGAGCTTCTTTCCTGTTCCCTTAAGGCCGAAAACTGAGAACATATTCTCATTTGATTAGTGACTTCATCTTTCTACAGGTTAGAGAGAGAAAGGGAGAGGAAGAAGAAGAAGGGCTGCTGCTGGTGGAGCTTGAGAGTGTCAAGCTGCGTTCTGAGGCCAGTTTTGTGGAGGAAAACCTCTTTCTAGCTACATAGGAGCTTCATGGCACCAAAGCGTTCTTCAAGGGTAACGACGTTTCTTCCTAGCCAGGTGAAGGCTTCCTTTTTGGCATATGTTTGTGATTCCGCCACCAAGAGGTGGCTGATTTTGGGAATCTTTGGGTGATTCATGAAATACCCTTTTGTTGGCATATAGATCCGGAATTGGAGTATGGAATAGGCATGCTCTGTGAAGCCCAGCTGGACAGGTTGGTCTGGATTGGTGATGTTGCATAAGAATTGGAGAAGACTCTGTGATAAACGTGTAGTTTAAGGAGTCAACAGGTTATGCCTGTGAAGGGGAGTAGCAGGAAGTACTGGAGTGGTAGTCCAGGAAAATATCCGTGCATGCTTGTGCGATTGGGTCGTACCTGTGAATGAGTAACAGGAAGTACTGGTGTGACCAGGAAAGGCCCTTTGTGTTGCTTGATGTCGTAGGTGGTACCCGTGAAGAGAGTAACAGGAAGTACTGGTATGCCCAAGAAAGACCCCTGACATTTGTGCTCTTGCGGTGTCGTACCTGTGAACGAGGAACAGGAAGTACTAGTGTGCCCAGGAAAGACCCGCTAATGTTGTGAGATGAATCAGTATATTAAACATACCCAGGATGAATGCCAAGAACAGTATTGGTGAGACCGACCCGTGCCTTTATTTAGCCACGAGTACACCGTACTCGGTGATGGCAAGGCGATTTGAGCAAAGGGGGGTGGAGGATCCGACCTGCGTTATGTCCGTCCGACATGAGACCAAAAGGTGCGGTCTGTTGGAGCGTATAACAAGAGTCTTAGGCCTGCGCGCCATGACCCAATGTGGGGCTACGGGCCATCCCGGTATAGTAAGACTAGAACTCCGGCTGCACGCCATGGAGGAAATGCTCAAGAGAATTACTGTTAGGTTGTGACCCTGATATGGTGGTGGGCAAGTGCTTTATCAGAACACCAAGAATGTGCCCTGAGTGCACGGACCGTTGGGCCGGGTGGTGAACGGTTGTGATGGCATGTGTGCGTGAAAGCACATTATATGAATATGTTGTCATGCTTGTGATATAATATGCCTGCAGGGAAGTTTACCGCAGCCCTAAGAATAGAGGTAGGTGTTGAAGCCAAATTTGGCTCCGACAAGCGTTCACAAAATTGGGGCGTAGCCGACACCTACTAGGCCCAAGCTCGACCTCCGACTGGTCGTGAAGGACTAAGAACAAACTGGCCCAAAGCCGCAGCAGGGAGGTCCCACCGCTTACCCGGAAGGTCACAGAAAGCTTCCCCTCCAAAGCCAAAAGCTGGGCTTGGAGTTCTTCAGAAGACTGTCAATTCCTCTTCCGAGTCTGAAAAAAGGTCCGTTCTGAAGAACCCCTATGGGCTTATTTATAGATTTTAGAAACTGAACTGCCAATAACAAAACTGTACCAATCTGAAATTACCGGGGTACCCTTGGCTAGGTCTGCCAACAGCCAAAATCCGCTGTTCTGAGGAGCTATATGCAGTCCACCAAGGGTAAGAGGGTAAAAATACCCGGGGTAGAAGAGTAAAAACCCCTGTTTGTCAGGAAAAAATAGAAAAGCCTCTTCCCCCCTGGCGAGAGGAAAGGCACCTGCCGGCGAGAAGGACCCACCGCCCGTCTCGCCGGCGCCTCTCGCCCTTGGGGGTCCTCTCGCTTCTGGAGGCCCTCTCGCCTCTGGGTGGGGGCATTTTGCCCATTGGAGAGTCCATCGTCTCGCCTCTTGCGAGTGGGCCCCCCCTGACACCATCTGCCTGTCTCGACCTATTTGCTTCTTGAGGGCTCTTTTACGAGCCCGAGGTTGTACACAATCCCCGCTCTTTTTGAGATTACTCTAAGCTCAAAAAGAATGTTCAACTGATGCTTGTTATTCAAGGTGCATTAAAAAACGTATTTATGAGGAATCTTCTGAGTCCCCCACCGGGGCCTATAAATATATGACTCCTGCCCCGCACTCCTGGTGCCCCGTTCTGCATATTCTTCTTCTTCCCTGTTCTTGAGTTTTTTCAGAATGACGCACAGTCAAAGTTTTCGCGAACGTCTCGCACTGGTGCAAGAGCAACATAAGGCCAACGTGGCTGCTTTTACCTCTTCTCTGATTGTTCCCCTCGCCCCGTCGTCTCGCTTGAAAAAGACGAAGGCTGGGGGCCCATCACCTGCAACAGTAGATTTGTCTCGCGTTGCTTTGAAAACCATCCCCACCCCTCATGCGCCCTCCATGGAAAAAGAGGTGGGTATTTGTTATTACTACTGTTATCCCCGCGACCGGGTGCTTTCTTGTTGACTAATGCTTTTTCAGGAGGCTCTTGTGGTTCCGCAGCCCCCGAAGAGTCCGCGAGATGATTCTGCTGCCCGCTACGAGGAGCTCGATTCGGAGCCCTCATCCACTCCCCCAACTACTCCCAGCGAGAGGAGGGACGACCCCTCCCCGGCCGCCGATACCTCTCGCCATCCTGGTAAGGGACCTTCCCTTGCCTTTTTGAATCCCCTTCGCTATTCTCACTCTCTCCTGCGAGTGCCTCTTCCACCTTGCCTCTGCAACCCTTGCGCAGATTCTCGGGCCAACTCTCCTGTTGAGGAGCAGCCAAAACGACTCTCCGTCTCGCCTCCTCCTGCAGACGGGATTGAAGACTATCTGGGTGATCCTTCAAATCCAGTGGAGATGAAGCGGAAGACGGCTGAGCTCTTCCGGAAGCACGCGCGCCTCATCCACTCCTTGACTTTAGACAAACAGGCCGTGGAGAAACGCATCGAGTCGCTGGAGGGCGAGTGCGCTCGTCTATCTTCTGGAGCTAATGCCGAGCTGGATGTCGACGGCACCGACCCCGAGGCCATCATCAATGAGACCGATATGCAGCTCTGTCTCGCGTGACGCGGTCTTAAAACAATCCGCTCCTTCCACTCACGGAGTAGACCTCCTCGCGGGGGGCTCGCGGCGGCCGCTGGGAATGGCGCCCATACTGAAGAATGTCCGTCCCGCTATTCTTCTTTTTCTTCTTCTTGCAAAAGTTGTAATAATGGTAGTCTCGCCAACGTATGCAGAGAGCTTGGTCTCCTGCGGGATGATGTCTGGACATATATTTTTAAGGCTTAATTTTTCACTCTCTTTTTTAATCCTCCCTTTAATTTATGCTAAATATTTATTTATAGTTTTTCCTGATTGTGACGGGTCGCGCCGTTCGAAGTATAGGAGAGAGAAAAGGCATCGACACTTCCTCTCCCCCTTATTTTCCCGCCCTTTTAATCATTGGCCATGCATCAGTTATAAATATGCCTAGTCCGGGATTAGATACCGCACTCTCCGCTTTTGCCGTTAACCGAGTCTTGGCCTTCTGACCTCTCCGTCTCGCCGGCCCATTCTCGCCTATTTCTTCCTTCGTCTCGCCGAGGGCCAATTCGCCAAAGAAGATGGGTAAGAAGAAGGTGGAGGAGGGTGAGGGGCGCAGCCGCTGCGGGAAGAGGTTTACTGACCATGACTTCCCGCTCGGCCGGCTCCCTTGGGAAGACCATGATAAGTTTGCCCGCGAGTATCTGGGGGAAGGGATCGAGTCGTGTCCCCACAAGGTCGGCGAGTGCATCAACACATATTACCCGGGGGAACTCGCCTTCCCCGTCTCGCACTTCGAGGCGGGGTTGCGACTGCCCCTCTGGCCTGAGGTGAAGCAGGCCTTCAAATACTTCGCTGTCGTCCCGGCACAGTTCAACCCTAACGCGATTTCGGTGTTGATCGCGTTCGCCTGCTATATGCGCCGGGAGCGCATCGAGTTCAGCTTGACGGCGTTCCGCAAGCTTTTCATCTACCACGCCAACGCCGATGGCGTCTCGTATTTTACTGGGCAGGGGCTCAAGGTATGCGAGACGCCTAACAAGAACCATCACTGGCTCACCCGATTCGTCTTCATCCGGGGAGACCGGGCTGACTTCGGCGGCATCCCTCTCGCGGCGGTCTCTCCGCCAGAGAGCTTCTACGCCACCCCCCAAGTCAGTGGGCCAGAGAAGCTGCTGTGCGAGTACCTAGTTGGCAAGAACTTCGAGGTCAACTTCTTGCGGCGAGGCCTCGACTCGCTTCTCCCAGTGCTGCCGGGCGAGGGTATTCTTTTGCTCCTCTCTCTTCGCTATTTGTCGTCTCGCTTTTTTCTAACCCCCGCTTGCTTTTAGGTGAGCGAATTATTCCAGCATCCCCTCCTTATAAGAGCAATATTCACCCTTCCAAGGGTCTTGATCTCGCCAATGCAGCGGCAGAGGCGGCGAGAGAGTCCCTTGCGGTCATCCCGCCGAAGCGTCCCGGAGATGACACGGTCCCCTCTCGCCCCAGCCCTCCTAAAAAGAAGATGAAGAAGGCTGTAGTCATCTCCAAGGAAAGGAGGAAGGCTCCTCAAGGGAGCCCTATCTCTTTATAGGAAACTCCACCGCCTCCCTCGCCTAATCACCAGGCCGTCTCGCCTATCCGCGAGATGGTACTCTCTGATCAACCTGCTGCTGCCTCCAACCTGCCCGCCACTGCTTCCAACCCGCGAGCTGCTGCTCCTGAACAGGTGGCTGCTACCTCCTCTCGCGAGGGCGACTCCTCTGGCCGTCCCGCCCCCGCCTCTCACATGAATTACAATCTGGGTCCCGTGGTTCACGATGCCGTCGGCGACCCGGTTCTGCTGTGGGGGCGGGACGCCAACCGAGTGTCTATCTCCACCCTCCGTCCATCATGGAAGGAGCAAGAGGTTCCTTCTAGCCACGCCTTCGCCATAGGGTACGACCTCTATGGCGGCCTTGACGCTGCTTAGCCTGAAAGCGAGTCCACCAAGGATCTTGTGCTAAAAACTTGCCATCACCAAATGCGGGCCTTGGAGTTCTCGCACCGCTCCTCTCGCCGTCTCATTTACATTAATTCAAAGTGGAAGGCCAGCGAGGAAAATCTGGAGGCGGAGCGGGAGAAATCTACTGGTCTAGCGAGAAGGTTGTCAGAAGCCGAGTCACTCCTCGCAAAGGCCCAAGGCGGCGTGGTAAGCCATAACTCTCTTTTCCTTTGGGTCTTTCCTCTCCCATGATTCTTGGCTAATTGCTAGGTCATCCCACAGGATGCCGAAACAGCGGGATAACTTCGCTCGCGCGTGGCAGCTTTGGAAGAGGAGGTCCGGGTCCTGACAGCTGAGAACGCGCGCCTTCAGGCTGATGCTGCGTCGTCATCTCGCCGCGAGCCCTTCCGGACACCTCCGCCACACTACTCTTACGAGGAAGTTGAGGAGTGATGCCGAGATGCTGGTGTCCGTGGGGCTGAGCTGGTGCTGCAAATGATGAAAGACCTGGGGGTCGTGAAGGACGAGTCTGAGACAGTGACTGCGCGCGACTTGGTCCCCGAGCTCTATAGCGAGGAGAGCGATGATTCTTCATCCGGCGAGGAGGACTAATGCGCCGCCTCCAAGATTTAGAATCACTCTCTCCTCCTCCTGATGTAAAGACTTTAAACTATGTTTTGTGGCATCTGCCAAATGACGAGCGAGTGCTCAATTTCGCTGTCTTCCATTTTATTTCTTATTCTGTGAAATTAATCTCTGGTTTGCTTTTTTCCTGCGGGACGGTGCTATTACTTCGTCTCGCCGCGTAACATTTATATTTCTGCCTTTTTGTGTTCTACGCGGGACGGCTTCTCGACACGTTTTCGGCCGCGAGCCGTCGCAACGCCTTGCCTCGCCCGTGCCCTTTCGCTACCGGCGAGACGATCCTCAGCAGCCTCCCGCTGCGAGTACTACTACCTGTCTCATCCCACACCCTTTTTTCCTTAGTTTATTTTTGTACTTTAGGACTAAGTCGAGATATTAAGGTGCGATGTTGCCTTAAGGGGACTTTTCACCCTATTCTGCCAAAGTGAATTTTCTGCCCAGTCGGTGTGATGCTGATGGAGATGGCCTGATCCAACCCTATCCCTCACAGGCGAGCCTTCGGACCTGCCAGCTAGATGGGAGCCTGCGCAGCGGGTCTACCTGGGGCCGAGCCGAGCTCGGGGTGTCGATGAAGATACCAACTAAAAACCTATCCCCCACAGGCGAGCCTTCGGTCCTGCCAGCTAGATGGGAGCCTACGCAGCGGGTCTACCTGGGGCCGAGCCGAGCTCGCGGTGCCGATGAAGATCTCAACTCAAAACCTATCCCCCACAGGCGAGCCTTCGGACCTGCCAGCTAGATGGGAGCCTGCGCAGCGGGTCTACCTGGGGCCGAGCCGAGCTCGGGGTGCCGATGAAGATCTCAACTCAAAACCTATCCCCCACAGGCGAGCCTTCGGACCTGCCAGCTAGATGGGAGCCTGCGCAGCGGGTCTACCTGGGGCCGAGCCGAGCTCGGGGTACCGATGAAGATCTCAACTCAAAACGTATCCCCCACAGGTGAGCCTTCGGACCTGCCAGCTAGATGGGAGCCTGCGCAGCGGGTCTACCTGGAGCCGAGCCGAGCTCGGGGTGCCGATGAAGATACCAACTCAAAACCTATCCCCCACAGGCGAGCCTTCGGACCTGCCAGCTAGATGGGAGACTGCGCAGCGGGTCTACCTAGGGCCGAGCCGAGCTCGGGGTACCGATGAAGATCTCAACTCAAAACCTATCCCCCACAGGCGAGCCTTCGGACCTGCCAGCTAGATGGGAGCCTGCGCAGCGGGTCTACCTGGGGCCGAGCCGAGCTCGGGGTGCCGATGAAGATCTCAACTCAAAACCTATCCCCCACAGGCGAGCCTTCGGACATGTCAGCTAGATGGGAGCCTGCGCAGCGGGTCTACCTGGGGCCGAGCCGAGCTCGGGGTACCGATGAAGATCTCAACTCAAAACCTATCCCCCACAGGCGAGCCTTCGGACCAGCCAGCTAGATGGGAGCCTGCGCAGCGGGTCTACCTGGGGCCTAGCCGAGCTCGGGGTTCCGATGAAGATACCAACTCAAAACCTATCCCCCACAGGCGAGCCTTCGGACCTGCCAGCTAGATGGGAGCCTGCGCAGCGGGTCTATGAAAGTCCACCTAGTGTCGGCTATGTGCACCTATGGGGGGGGAATAGGTGACGTGTGGTTCTTTTGCGGAATTTACAGATGTACCTGCACAATAAAAACAACAAACACAGCACACAGAAAACACAGCAAATTTATAGTGGTTCCCCGACTTGGGTACATCCACTTTCCCCCTTCGACCTATCTCCCCAACAAGGGACGACTCGGTCACTTCACCAACGGGATTGAAATCCAATCCCTGCACTAACGGAAGGAGCCCTTCCACACTTGAGAGTCAACACTCTCACAGATCGGGTTGCACCCAACCCTTACAACACGGAACAAAAGTTCCTTTACAATAAAATAAAAGTAGAATGTACACGTGATACAAACTTCTCTTGGAGACTCCGGTGTTCCTCTTGGTTCGACGACGTGTTCTTGAAGTCGATGAAGAGTCTACGACCTTGGTCTCTCTTGGAGAGGATTTCCCCGGAACCGGCGGCAGCACACGAGCTGCGGCTAGCTTCGGGATCGGCGGCTACGATGAAGAGCAGCTGCTGAAATTGGAGATCCAAACTTCGTTGCGAAGCAAGCTCGGTCTACCAACGGTCACACGAGGATCGGTCGTCTCGATCGATTCGGATGGGAAGTGTTTCCGATCAACAAATCGAGAGACAAAGGATCTCTGGATAGACGCGTGAGACTCAAGCCTTGCTAAGCTACTGTCGCCGGAGATCGGGAAGAAGATCTATCGGTGGCGGCGACGGACTTGCGCGAGCGGCGACGGAGGCGGCGGAAGGATTTCGCGATCTTAGGGTTTCCGTGAGCTCGGCGTCTTTCTCTGTATGATACTGTTCAAAATACCCCAGTATAAATACTGTAGCTACCCCCAATAAGACTGTTTGTGGGACCCACAGAAATAATCCCCAAATCCCGGTCCAGATATTAAACAGCGGCAGAATCCGGTTCAGGGAATTAGCTGAGACAGAATCCGGTTCAGGAAATTAACTGAGAAAGCGCCAAGTCAAAATCGACGAGAATCGCAGACGATTCTCGACGAATCGGCGAGAATCACCAAGTGATTCTCGACGATTCGTCGAGAATCGTTTGTGATTCTCGTCGAATCACTTGTTGATTCTCAGCGGATTTTACTTGGTATTCATGGGCTGCTTGACCACAGGTTCGGCGGGAATTACAAGTGATTCTCGCCGAATCTTACTTGGCACCCTATTGAGATGGCCAGAAGGAGTCGGCGAGAATCACTGACGATTCTCGACGATTCGACGAGAATCGCCTAGTGATTCTCGCCGATTCGGCGAGAATCACTTGGTGATTCTCGTCGAATTTGCCTTGGACGATTTTTCGTCTTCCACCTAGGAGCTGCTCCTTGATCCTCCATGCTCCTTGTCTTCTCTTGCATATGAGCGGCCCTGTACTTGAAAGTAAGTGCACTCCAATAGAGAGAGTACACATAGGCCAACACACTGATCTGCTCAACGAGGGATTACGTCGTGCAGACCCGTGTATATTGACCTACTGCACCCTGACATTGGTGTGCACTTAGCGTGGAGAGACTGCAAGTACAACTTGAAAGAGTTTATCAAATACATTGTGAATTCATCTTAGCTTGACAGGGGGCTTCCTCAAATCTAGGTAATCGTGGATACAATACCCAACAATCTCCCCCTATTTGACGAAGCCAAAACCCTACTAGCTAAGATGAATAACACCTATCAAATAATAATTATAGCATTTAAAAATTAATTATGCAACACAAGGTAATAAATGCAATCAGAACAGGACTTGAGTCATTCACACATTCAAGAATATATATATATATACCAAGAGAAATATATTCACCTATAAGTCAGAATTGTTCACATGACAGTAATAATTGTTAAATGTTCTTAATACACCGTGACCAGCTATAAAATAATGACTATTTGTCCTTAGCTCCATCACCCTTAAGAGTTTGCGCCAAGTACTTTTTGCTCTGCCTTTCCATGTATTCCTTGGGCTTCGGGTAGTACCTAGGAGGAGCAACTTTGTCTGGATCCTTGTTGTTTCTGAAGAAAATGTTGCGTTTCGCTTCAAATGCTTTGTGCGTCTCCCATTCATACTGACTATATGCTTCATTTCGATTTATCTCTCCTCTTTCTTGCAGCCGGAAGGTGTCTAGGATGATGTTTCTTGAAACTGGGCTCCACCTTTCGTTTCTTACATCCTCCTCACTTAGTCTGATCCTCTTTTGAGTTGGTGTCTCCTTTGATGTCCCTTCCTGAACTTTCCTCTTTCCCCTTGCTTTAGCTAAGGCCTCCTGGTCAAACATACTTCTCAGCTTAGATTTGGAGATGGCCCTAGCGTCAGCTTCATCAGTGAAAATATCAGCAGCACTTGTACTTACATCCTCAGCAATATGTACTTCCTCAGCAGCCTTAGAAGTCTCAGGAACCTGAACACCGGCAGGTTGGTCAGGTAGGACGACGCCTAACGTGCCCAGTGCCTGTTGTAGCATCCACCAGCAACTCTCATAGACGTATTTGCTTGATTGGGCAAAGTTTGCATCCATGCTTTCTTGGAGCTCAGCCAGCTTAGCGATATACTCCTTCTCCCCCTTTTTGGCTTCGTCAGCAATGCAATTGGCATATGAGTGCAAGGAGTCATCAATGTGCTTAGTTGTCTTGCTGAATTCAGTGACTAGGGCCTGCTGATTTGCATTTAAAGTGACCATATTGCCATCAAATTTCTGAATATTGTTGGCCACAACGTGTGCGTTCTGATTGACAACAGCCAGAGTATCAGTAGCCTTTTTCAAGCCGGCCATTAACAGTGTGACAGCTTCGCCGGCCGCGTTATATTTTTCTTCGAATTTCTTCTCCATTACGTCTAGCTTATGGTTGATTGCCACCATATTCTTCAGCATGAGATCTTCAGAAGTCTTAATCTCTTGCAGCAATGTTTTCTGAGCTTTATCAAAAGAGGTTTTAAGCTCATTCACGATGCCCTGAATTATATGGACAGTGTGAATGGCTAGGTCATCTCGTAATGGGATACCTGGAGGCACTTCTTGGCCTTGCTCTGGCTCGGCAGCAGACGCATCAGTAGAGCTGGATACCATCACAGTCTCTATGGGAGGGATGTTGGTGGCCTTATTTACCTCCCCCTCCACTGGTGCAGACTTATCAGTAGGAGGTTCATCAGTATCCGGAGACTCAAACACTTCATGGCCCTCATTCACAGCGTCCTCTCCGTCCGCATCCAAAAATTCATCCACATCAGCAGCTTCTTCCTCTTCTTGATCAGCAGACTCCAGTGTTTCAGCTTCAGTTCCTTGAGTGTGTCTGTTCAGGACCTCCTCATCCTCCAACCCAGGTTCACTTTCTTCATAAACTTCGGCCACCGCATCCCTGGCCACCTGGGCGATGTCAGATATTATATCCATATGAGAGGGTAGAGTCTCCCCCTCGATTCCTGCAGTCAGGGTATCAGGAATTTCACGGGGGGAGGCTGCGGGAGATACTTCCTCATGCTCTTCTACAGCAGGCTGTCCGATGCGCCGCTCCCATCGATCAAACACAGTAGCATCCATCTTTTTCAAGTAATGGAGAGGGACTCCTTTGCTCATGTCGAATTTGTCTCCGTTGAGCTGGTTGAGATATAGACTGATGATGCGGCCGAAGCTTGGAGTGCCCAGAGTGTCCTTGATCTTTTGAAACAGCAACTCTCCCCAGTTGAACCTCTTTCTGCAGACCACAGCTATGAGAATTTTGAACATATCTCCGGAGATATGATCATGGGAGCCCGGCTTGCAGATGAGTACTTTTCCTATGATGTCAGATAGTAGCTTCCCTTCTTCATTCATCTCTTTTCGCTTTACTGATCGAGTGCCTCTGGGTAGACCGCAGAACAGGAGGGTTCTGGCTTTGTCCTCGTCCTCCAAATAGTCTTCCTGCTCCGCACTTGAAAGCTGCAGGTAGCGTGTTAGCTTACTGGCAGACATCTTTACCTTAGTCCCAGCCACCTTGCTCTTGATGATGGAGTCTCTGTCTCGAAGCCTTGCGGTAGAGAAGAACTCCAGCACTTCTTTATCTAAAACTTTGCAAGGATGCTCCAATACGAAGGTTAGTCCGGCTTCTTCCAGCATGAGAATGATGTTCCGGAACTCGTCCGAGGCATGAGCAAAACCAGTGCGAACCAGCTCGCAACCAGAAATCAAGCCTGCAGTCGTCCTTGGGGCCATTGAGGATCTAGAAAGAAGCCCGACTCTAAACATTAGTGAACATTCAAAAGGAGAACATCACTTGGGGTTCGGCCTTGGAGCCATTGAGGAGGAGGTTACCTAAGGGCATACTCGCAGGTGAGTTGACGAGCTTCGGGAAGATCCTCGGTGGAGAGAAGAGTATCCCGTGGGGTGCGGCCTTGCTAGTACCTTGCGGAGAGAAGATGGTCACACACAGCAGCGATTCGACGGCGTCGACAAGAGCGTCGGAGGGCTGCGGGTGTCGGCGAGTTCGCGGAAGTGCCCGTGCGCGAGTCTTGGGGAGTTCTCTTGCGCGAGGGTCGTCGGGTGTGTTCTTGCGCGAGTCGAGAGGAAGGCGAACGGGCGACGGCTGTGAGAGGGATTCGGTTTCGGCGGGATTTATATCAGTCGTCGGGATTCTTAAGGAAGCCGAGCGGTCGGCAAGCTCCTTCGGCGGGATTCGACGGGATTTGTCTAATTTGGCGAGATATAAAATGGGTCAGCGGGATTTGGAGTATATATTGATGTTTGTCTTGAAACTTTGGGAAGCGTTGCACAATTTTCAAATTCTTCGAGTGTCAAGTTAACACAAGATTAATAAATACATGTTTATTATAACGACAATCTATTTGGATTTGAGCGAGGCTTCTCCAGACACTTTTTGATGTCAATTGTGATTTGTCGAAATTCGCAATGACATATCTTGGTTAACCTTTTATTGATGTGTAATGATTTGCATGCCTCGAGGTAATCTCTCCTTAAAGGTGCACACATATATGATGAGCATAAGTATACTCATACACAAGGATAACAATATATATATATATATATATATATATATATATATATATATATATATATATATATATATATATATATATATATATATATATATATATATATATATATATATATATTTGAATGAGGATGCATCATGACACAAGTCCTTGAACTGATCAAAGTTACCTGGGATTTGGAGAGTTATCGTTTTAATCCCACAGATGGAACATATTAGTAGCTTGAAGTGAGTATGCTCAACAGGTAGCACATCTGTTATTGCAGACGCTTGTTCCAAATAAGCCTTGAGCCACCTACTGTCCAGATCCCATCATATTTAAGGGGACCTAGACTACCCTGCAAAACAGAATTACTTTACCTTAGGAACCCAAATCATATTGGGTCCTAGGTTTCTATTAGCATGAGCACGCAACTGCCTTCCTTCAGAAAACCTGTCCGGAAGACTACCCCTGTCCCTAGAACATGGATAACCCCTTGCTGTGGGCACAGAGGGATTGTGCCAACAGTCAATCGCAAAGTGTCCCACTTTGCCGCAGCACCAGCAAGAGTGAATGTTGTATCGCCGTTTTTGACCTGATCTAGTGACTGATGTAGTCACGGTCCTAGGTCTCAAAGGGATAGGGCATGTTCTTGTCGCACAAATTCCTCTTCCGTCGAGGCATGATGAAGGGTGGAACGAATGCATGATGTGAGCGTTATGAGGCCGAGAAGGCGGTGCCATTCTTTCAGGCATCTTCCTTGCTGAGGCTCCATGACGCCTGACATCATGACTTCTATTCTCCCTATCCCGTGTCCTCGAATGGAGAGAATTCTTCTGTGAACTAGGACCTGCAGATCCACACTTTGTTGTGGCAGTGGCCGTGAATACAAAGGGCTCAGAATGAGCCTTAGGTATTTCCTCATGGGTGGCCATGACGCCTCTTGCACTATGGACGTTTCCACATGGGGACAATTCACCCTTGCAGTGACCACGATTATTCCTGTGGTCATACCTGAAGGCATGATGAGTTGCCTTCCCGCTTGGAGTGGGAGGTCGGAACACCGTTTCCCCATTTCTCCATCCCTGGATAATCCGGGAGATCCACCCGGTTTCTTGTTTTCTCTTTATAGCATCAACTTTGGAAAAGTTAGATACTATACGTTTCTCATTTTCTAGACTATTCTCTAGAGCTGAGATCTTAGAGTCCTTGACCTTGTTGGACGCCAATTGGAGAACCAACAAGATCTTCAGTCGAGCAATCTCTCGAGCTTGCTCCTCAGCAAGTAGATTGCTTTCCTGAAGGGCTCTCTTCAGGGAATCAGTATTTTCTGGAGGGGAGCAGTTTCTGTCTTCAGAAAAGTCAAAAAATGTGGGACAGGATGAAGATGATACCTGCTCATCTGGGTTATTGTCATTAGAATCAGTGACCAATGTTTCGTCCTCGTCGGAGTTGCTTTCCTCACTATCTTCTTCAGTCTCTGACAAGGATACTGGAGCTCTGATGCAATCCGAAGGATCCTTGCATTCATCTTCAGAGGTGAGGACTCCCACATACGCTTCATCCTCTGATTGGCAGCATATTTCAGCATTCTCTGACCCCCCCATCAGCTCTGAGATCGTCATCCACAGAGATTTAGCCGTTTTACATTTTTCCAACCTGGAGTGAGAGGCTCCAGACCAGACATCCATAATAATTTGTCGAATCCTCTGGTCCAGTTGGAAAAGTGAGAGTTCCATCTCTGTCATCTCAGCAATGCACATGGGCACTTGGATCCCCGAGTCGGAGGTCTTCATGGGATAAACGGACCCTCTTCCAGGATGAGGGATGCTCGAGGATCGATGGCATCCAGGTGAAATAATACTCTCATCCTCCAGATAGGATAATAATCCTTTGTGCATGCAGGGAGTTTGAGTGGCAATACGTCATAATCCAGATCCATGCTTCTGACACTGGTGGCAGGATTCTACTCAAGGTGTTAACCTTTTTGAAGAGTAACCTCCCTCTGATACCACTTGAAAGTCCACCTAGTGTCGGCTATGTGCACCTATGGGGGGGGGGGGGGAATAGGTGACGTGTGGTTCTTTTGCGGAATTTACAGATGTACCTGCACAATAAAAACAACAAACACAGCACACAGAAAACACAGCAAATTTATAGTGGTTCCCCGACTTGGGTACATCCACTTTCCCCCTTCGACCTATCTCCCCAACAAGGGACGACTCGGTCACTTCACCAACGGGATTGAAATCCAATCCCTGCACTAACGGAAGGAGCCCTTCCACACTTGAGAGTCAACACTCTCACAGATCGGGTTGCACCCAACCCTTACAACACGGAACAAAAGTTCCTTTACAATAAAATAAAAGTAGAATGTACACGTGATACAAACTTCTCTTGGAGACTCCGGTGTTCCTCTTTGTTCGACGACGTGTTCTTGAAGTCGATGAAGAGTCTACGACCTTGGTCTCTCTTGGAGAGGATTTCCCCGGAACCGGCGGCGGCACACGAGCTGCGGCTAGCTTCGGGATCGGCGGCTACGATGAAGAGCAGCTGCTGAACTTGGAGATCCAAACTTCGTTGCGAAGCAAGCTCGGTCTACCAACGGTCACACGAGGATCGGTCGTCTCGATCGATTCGGATGGGAAGTGTTTCCGATCAACAAATCGAGAGACAAAGGATCTCTGGATAGACGCGTGAGACTCAAGCCTTGCTAAGCTACTGTCGCCGGAGATCGGGAAGAAGATCTATCGGTGGCGGCGACGGACTTGCGCGAGCGGCGACGGAGGCGGCGGAAGGATTTCGCGATCTTAGGGTTTCCGTGAGCTCGCGTCTTTCTCTGTATGATACTGTTCAAAATACCCCAGTATAAATACTGTAGCTACCCCCAATAAGACTGTTTGTGGGACCCACAGAAATAATCCCCAAATCCCGGTCCAGATATTAAACAGCGGCAGAATCCGGTTCAGGGAATTAGCTGAGACAGAATCTGGTTCAGGAAATTAACTGAGAAAGCGCCAAGTCAAAATCGACGAGAATCGCAGACGATTCTCGACGAATCGGCGAGAATCACCAAGTGATTCTCGACGATTCGTTGAGAATCGTTTGTGATTCTCGTCGAATCACTTGTTGATTCTCAGCGGATTTTACTTGGTATTCATGGGCTGCTTGACCACAGGTTCGGCGGAAATTACAAGTGATTCTCGCCGAATCTTACTTGGCACCCTATTGAGATGGCCAGAAGGAGTCGGCGAGAATCACTGACGATTCTCGACGATTCGACGAGAATCGCCTTGTGATTCTCGCCGATTCGGCGAGAATCACTTGGTGATTCTCGTCGAATTTGCCTTGGACGATTTTTCGTATTCCTCCTAGGAGCTTCTCCTTGATCCTCCATGCTCCTTGTCTTCTCTTGCATATGAGCGGCCCTGTACTTGAAAGTAAGTGCACTCCAATAGAGAGAGTACACATAGGCCAACACACTGATCTGCTCAACGAGGGATTACGTCGTGCAGACCCGTGTATATTGACCTACTGCACCCTGACATTGGTGTGCACTTAGCGTGGAGAGACTGCAAGTACAACTTGAAAGAGTTTATCAAATACATTGTGAATTCATCTTAGCTTGACAGGGGGCTTCCTCAAATCTAGGTAATCGTGGATACAATACCCAACAGTCTACCTGGGGCCGAGCCGAGCTCGGGGTACCGATGAAGATCTCAACTCAAAACCTATCCCCCACATGCGAGCCTTCGGACCTGCCAGCTAGATGGGAGCCTGCGCAGCGGGTCTACCTGGGGCCGAGCCGAGCTCGGGGTGCCGATGAGGATACCAACCCAAAACCTATCCCCCATAGGCGAGCCTTCGGACATGCCAGCTAGATGGGAGCCTGCGCAGCGGGTCTACCTGGGGCCGAGTCGAGCTCGGGGTACCGATGAAGATCTCAACTCAAAACCTATCCCCCACAGGCGAGCCTTCGGACCTGCCAGCTAGATGGGAGCCTGCGCAGCGGGTCTACCTGGGGCCGAGCCGAGCTCGGGGTACCGATGAAGATACCAACTCAAAACCTATCCCCCACAGGCGAGCCTTCGGACCTACCAGCTAGATGGGAGCCTGCACAGCGGGTCTACCTGGGGCCGAGCCGAGCTCGGGGTACCGATGAAGATCTCAACTCAAAACCTATCCCCCACAGGCGAGCCTTCGGACCTGCCAGCTAGATGGGAGCCTGCGCAGCGGGTCTACCTGGGGCCGAGCCGAGCTCGGGGTGCTGATGAAGATCTCAACTCAAAACCTATCCCCCACATGCGAGCCTTCGAACCTGCCAGCTAGATGGGAGCCTGCGCAGCGGGTCTACCTGGGGCCGGGCCGAGCTCGGGGTACCGATGAAGATCTCAACTCAAAACCTATCCCCCACAGGCGAGCCTTCGGACCTGCCAGCTAGATGGGAGCCTGCGCAGCGGGTCTACCTGGGGCCGAGCCGAGCTCGGGGTTCCGATGAAGATACCAACTCAAAACCTATCCCCCACAGGCGAGCCTTTGGACCTGCCAGCTAGATGGGAGCCTGCGCAGCGGGTCTACCTGTGGCCGAGCCGAGCTCGGGGTACCGATGAAGATCTCAACTCAAAACCTATCCCCCACAGGCGAGCCTTCGGACCTGCCAGCTAGATGGAAGCTTGCGCAGCGGGTCTACCTGGGGCCGAGCCGAGCTCGGGGTGCCGATGAGGATACCAACCCAAAACCTATCCCCCACAGGCGAGCCTTCGGACCTGCCAGCTAGATGGGAGCCTGCGCAGCGGGTGTACCTGGGGCCGAGCCGAGCTCGGGGTACCGATGAAGATCTCAACTCAAAACCTATCCCCCACAGGCGAGCCTTCGGACCTGCCAGCTAGATGGGAGCCTGCGCAGCGGGTCTACCTGGGGCCGAGCCGAGCTCGGGGTGCCGATGAGTATACCAACCCAAAACCTATCCCCCACAGGCGAGCCTTCGGACCTGCCAGCTAGATGGGAGCCTGCGCAGCGGGTCTCTACCTGGGGCCGAGCCGAGCTCGGGGTACCGATGAAGATCTCAACTCAAAACCTATCCCCCACAGGCGAGCCTTCGGACCTGCCAGCTAGATGGGAGCCTGCGCAGCGGGTCTCTACCTGGGGCCGAGCCGAGCTCGGGGTACCGATGAAGATCTCAACTCAAAACCTATCCCCCACAGGCGAGCCTTCAGACCTGCCAGCTAGATGGGAGCCTGCGCAGCGGGTCTACTTGGGGCCGAGCCGAGCTCGGGGTACCGATGAAGATCTCAACTAAAAACCTATCCCCCACAGGCGAGCCTTCGGACCTGCCAGCTAGATGGGAGCCTGCGCAGCGGGTCTACTTGGGGCCGAGCCGAGCTCGGGGTACCGATGAAGATCTCAACTCAAAACCTATCCCCCACAGGCGAGCCTTCGGACCTGCCAGCTAGATGGGGGCCTGCGCAGCGGGTCAACCTGGGGCCGAGCCGAGCTCGGGGTACCGATGAAGATCTCAACTCAAAACCTATCCCCCACAGGCGAGCCTTCGGACCTGCCAGCTAGATGGGAGCCTGCGCAGCGGGTCTACCTGGGGCCGAGCCGAGCTCGGGGTGCCGATGAGAATACCAACCCAAAACCTATCCCCCACAGGCGAGCCTTCGGACCTGCCAGCTAGATGGGAGCCTGCGCAGCGGGTCTACCTGGGGCCGAGCCAAGCTCGGGGTACCGATGAAGATCTCAACTCAAAACCTATCCCCCACAGGCGAGCCTTCGGACCTGCCAGTTAGATTGGAGCCTGCGCAGCGGGTCTACCTGGGGCCGAGCCGAGCTCGGGGTACCGATGAAGATCTCAACTCAAAACCTATCCCCCACAGGCGAGCCTTCGGACCTGCCAGCTAGATGGGAGCCTGCGCAGCGGGTCTACCTGGGCCGAGCCGAGCTCGGGGTGCCGATGAAGTTCCCTCTTCCTGCCATCGGGACTTCTTAATAAACAAATAAACAAGAAATAATTCGAGAAGTATGTTATATTGATCATGCTTTGAGTACATATCTACCGCTCTCCCTTCATGGGTAGAAGCGTTTTAAGTCATCCCCACTCCAGGAGTGGTTCAAGGTCCTACCCTCTACATCTTGGAGGTAGTAACCCCCTGCTTTCAAAACTCTCTCTACAATATAAGGCCCCTCCCAATTTGGATTGAGCTTTCCCACCGGGGTGGACCTCCCTGCCGCATCAACCTTCTTTAGTACTAGGTCTCCTTCTGCGAATTGCTTTATCCTGATATGTTTGTCAAAGTACCTTGCCATTCGACGCTTGATCTCCTCTTGTCTGATGGCTGCTACGTCTCGCAGCTCTTCTGCCAGGTCTAGTGAGAGGCGCAGGCCCTCTTCATTTTCCATCCTCCATGCCTCGTCCCCATCACCTGCAGCCACGACTCGTGGGGATCGGATCTCGAACTCCACTGGTAGTACCGTCACACAACCATGGGAAAGCTTGAAAGGGGTCTCACCAGTGGCTGTGTTCGGGGTTGTTCTCAGAGCCCACAGGACCGAGGGGAGCTGCTCCACCCAATTCCCTCGCAGATTCTCCACCTTCTTCTTTAGCAAGTTGACGATAATCTTGTTTGCCGCCTCTACCTGACCGTTGCTCCTGGGGTGGTGGACGGAGGCAAACCTGAGGTCTATGCCCAGTTGAGTGCAGAAGCTGATGAACTCTTCACTAGCAAACTGGGGGCCGTTATCCGTGACGATGGCTTGAGGCAGCCCGTGCCTGCAAATGATCTCCCCCCAGACGAAGTTCCTGATGACTTGGGAGGTCACCTTTGCTAGCGCCTTAACCTCCAGCCACTTGGAGAAGTAATCTATCATAACCAGGAGGAATCTTCTTTGTACACTAGCGGGAGGAAAAGGCACAACTAGATCCATTCCCCAAATGGCGAAAGGCCATGGTGCTATGATGCTTCGGAGCCTTTGAGCCGGCAAGAGCTGGAGGGGGCGCAGAGCTGGCATTTTCGGCATTTTCTCGCAAACTCCGTCGCGTCCTTCCTCAGGGTGGGCCAGAAGTACCCCTGCCTGACCACCCTTGCTTCCAACGTTCTCCCTCCGGAATGACTACCACATTCCCCGGAGTGCACCTCCTCCAGAATGTGTCTGGTCTCCTCCTCCGTTACGCATCGAGCTAGGAGACCCGAAAGCATCCTCCGATGTAGTCCTCCTTCATGCATGAGATAATGAGCCGCCTTATGGCGGAAGCTTCTTGCCTCCTTGACCTCCTCAGGGAGGGTTCCTGTCAGAAAGAAAGTAATGAAAGGATCTACCCACGAGGGCCGCCGATCCACCTCCATTAGCTCCCCCTCTTCAATCGCTGGATGGAATAAATCAGTCTGGGCACCCCCTTCCCAAGGTCCAAACTTGGCCAATTGATCGGCAGCAGTGTTCTCTTCTCTGGGGACGTGCTGGATGGAGAACGCCCGGAACCCCCCGATGATCGTCCTTACCTTGGATAAATATTTCGCAAGGTTGGGCTCCCGAGCCTCGAACTCTCCACGTACTTGAGATGCTACCACCAATGAATCTGTGAAAACCTCAACGTCCTTAATCTCGAGCTCCTTAGCCAAGCGAAGGTCGGCTATCACTGCCTCGTACTCGGCTTGGTTGTTGGTTGTGGGGAAATGCAAAGCGACCGCTTGTCTTATGGTCACCCCCTGAGTACTTGTTAGGGCCACCCCTGCTCCAAGGGAGTGCTTTCCCGAGGCCCCGTCGACCATTATCTTCCATGCCTCCGGTGGCCGCGGCTCCTCGGCTCCGACCTCCACGACGTATTCTGCCAAGAAGTCGGCCACCACCTGCGCCTTAATGGAGAGCCTTGGTACGAACGAAATGTTGAACTCACTCAACTCGATAGACCACTTGGCCAGCCTACCCGAGTGCTCTACTCCTTCAAAAATCTTTCGTAGAGGATGGTCCGTCACCACTCTAATCAAATGTGCTTGGAAATATGGCCGGATCTTCCTGGCCGAAACAACCAAAGCGTATGCTAGTTTTTCTAGGATAGGGTAATGAAGCTCCGCCTTCCTTAAGATCCTGCTGACATAATAAATGGGCAGCTGCTTCTTTCCCTCTTCTCTGACTAGGACTTAGCTCACCGCCTCTGCTCCCACTCCTATGTACAAGGTTAGATCTTCCCCCTCTTTTGGGCTTTGAAGCAGAGGTGCCTGGGAGAGTTGCTCCTTCAGCTTTTGAAAAGCTTCTTCGCACTCCGCTGGCCATTCAAATCTCTGATTCCCTCGTAGCACTTTAAAGAAAGTTGAGCACTTCTCTCCTGACCTAGAGAGAAATCTGCTAAGGCCGGCCAGCTTTCACGTCAAGCGCTGTACCTCCTTAGCGTTTCGCAGTGATTCCAGCTCCAGAATGGCCTTTACTTTATCCGGATTAGGTTCTACCCCTGCCGGGGTCAGAAGGTGCCCAAGGAATTTTCCACGACTGGCCCCGAAAACACATTATAGGGGGTTCAACCTCATTTTGAACTTCCTCAAGGTGGCGAACGTCTCCTCTAGATCCTGGAGATGCGAGTTCACTCCCTTGCTCTTTACCATGAGATCATCAACGTAGACCTCTAGGTTCCGACCCCTCTGGTCCTGGAAAACTCGATCCATCATTCGTTGGTACGTTGCTCCCGCATTTTTTAACCCAAAGGGCATCATGTTATAACTAAAACACCCTTCCCTTGTGATGAAGGAGACGTCTTTGACATCAGGAGGGTGCATCCGAATCTGATGGTAACCTGAAAAAGCATCCAGAAAACTCATAACAGAAAAACCAACGGCTGAATCAACCAGCGCGTCGATTCGAGGCAGGGGGTAGCAATCCTTGGGGCACGATTTATTTAATAACGAAAAGTCAATACACATTCTCCATTCCCCCCCCCTTTCTTCACCATTACAACATTGGAGATCCAGCCTGGGTACTGGATCTCCGAGATGAAACCCGCCTCCAGGAGCTTCTTGACCTCCTCGCGAATGGGCTCCTCCAACTTGGTGGTGATTGCTCTCATCTTCTGACGTATGGGGCGCGTCCGAGGGTCCAGATTCAGGCGGTGGCAGGCCACGTCCGCGTCAATGCCCGGCATGTCCGCCGCACTCCAGGCAAAGACGTCGACGTTGCTCTGGATGCAGACCCGCATCCGCTCCTGGTCTTCGGGACTCAAGCCCCCGCTGATCCGTACCCTTTGTATCTGCCCCTGGCTGGTGCGGACCTCCACCTCCACCACTTCCTCGGCCACCTCCAGCTGCGACTGCTCCCAGCCGTCCCCTACTTCTTCTTCCTGCTCCAGCTCTTCCTCCCCTCCTACTCTCTCAACTTCCATTACCTCGTCTTGCTGCTGTTCAATTTCCATGCCCCTTCGGGCTTCCTCCTCAGCCCCCTCTTCTCCCACTTTCTCCTGCGTTCTTTTCTATGGCTCCACCTCCCTGCTCCTCTGGATTTTCTGCACATCCCCTCCCCTTTCCTCCTCCTCAATCTCCATTGCCCCCTCCGGGCTCTCCTGCTGCTGCTCTACCTCTACACACCCCTGGGCCTCTCTCCCCACTCCTGGTACTCGCTCTTCCTCCTTCATCGCCCCCTCCGGGCTCTCCTGCTCCTCGTTCCCCTGGACCTCCTGCACATCTCCTCCATGCTGCTTCTCAGTCTCCTCTCCCCTGACTTCCTCTTCGGTTCCTTCTCTCGCTTCCTCTGGGCTCACCTCCTCTTCCTCGACAGCTTCTTCATGTGCTTCCATCTCTTTCTCCAACTCCTCCGCCTCTGCCATCCAGGATATGGTGTTAACCGCTGTGACGTAGCACTGCCTCTCCACTTTTGGATCCCCCCTGACCCTGACCTGCACCCCTCCATTGTTGAAATTGAGACATTGATGGAAAGAGGAGGGGACGCAGCGAAAGGCGCTGATGAGGGGGCGCCCAAAGATGGCGCTGTAGCTGCTCGGGGCGTCCACAATCACGAACCGGCAGTTCCGTGACACCCCCCCAACCTCACGTACAGCCCTACTCCCCCTTCCACTTCCTTTCTCTCCCCGGAGAATCCGAACAACGGTCCGCCCGAGGCCAAAATCCTCTTGGCTTCCACCTACATTTCGTCGAAGGCCTTCTTAAAGATCACATTTACGGAGCTCCCGTTATCCACCAGGATCTTTGAGACCGTGAAGTTTTCTACCGCCGTCTGGATCACCAAGGCGTCGCAGAATGGGTCCTCATACTCCGGCATGTCCTCTGAAGAGAAGGTAATCTTTTCTAGCGAGGGCGGGGTTTGGGAGGTCGAGGCTACCCCCTTTCGGAACATAGTCTGGAGGCTCCCCTTTCGGGTGGCCTCGATCCCAATCCCTCCATGGATGGCCCCGATTCCTCCCCGGGTTCCCACATCCACCCGGTCCTCACACCTATCTTCCGCCTCCCCTTACTGCATTTCCTCGATCCTTACCGGCGGATCCTACCTCCTCAAACCTCTGGCTTCTCTCATCTCCAAGAATTCTGGGCACGTGGCTGTAGCGTGACCTCTCTCCTGATGGAAGTCACAGAAAGGCAACGCCACCCCACCCCTTCTTCCTTCTCCTCTTCCACTCCTTCCTCCCCGATCTCCTCTTCCTCGACCGATCCCCATTGCCTCCTGCTGATGCTGAAAACGATCCCTCGCTCCCTGTCTCCATGCTGGTTGG
Source organism: Platanthera guangdongensis (assembly GCA_039583875.1). NCBI lineage: Eukaryota > Viridiplantae > Streptophyta > Magnoliopsida > Asparagales > Orchidaceae > Platanthera > Platanthera guangdongensis. The sequence continues at coordinate 98,638,676 of CM077148.1, read as the reverse complement.
TCAATCCTCCTTGGCTCTCTGAAATTGTCTCTTCCCTGGAAGCCTCCTCCTAACTCCTGGGGGCGACCCTCATGAGGCCTCCAACCTATCTGGTTGTTCGGCTCTCGGGCCCCCCGATGATTCTGCCCTTGGTGCCCCTGGCCTCGGGCTTCCTCCCTCCTTCTCTCCTCCCTCTGTTCCCTCTGCTCCCTTTGCTTTCCTGCTCCTGGTTCCTTTGCGTCGTCCTCCTCCAGCCTGGCTAACCTCCTCGCAAACGCCGGATTGGCCCTCTCAAAATCCGTCTCCTTTGCCGCCCTCTCCATAAGCTCCTCAAAAGAGAGGGGGGCACCCTTTTCAGCTCCATACTAAAGAAGCCTGGCCTCAGTCCCAGGGTGAATGCAAGCATCAGCGTATACCCAGGGACCTCCTGGACCTGGAGGATCTCTTCCTGAAACCGATCTACGTAGTGACCCAACGTCTCATCCTGGCTCTGCCTTACCGAGAACAAGCACTCCGCCTCCTTCTTACGCTTCTTTGATGTTGAAAACCTTAATAAGAAACTTCTCCGCAGATCCTCGAAACAATAAATCGACCTTGCCGGTAACTGATGGAACCAGTCTCGCGCCTTCTCCTTCAAGGTGATGGCAAACAGACGACACTTAAACGCATCCGTCATTTGTCTTATCGAAACCACGTCTTCGAACCACTGCACATGCTGTACAGGGTCATCCTTCCCTGAGTAGTAGGACATGTCGGGCTCCCAGAACCCCTCCGGTACCGGAGCCGAGATGACGAGTTCACTAAAGGGCTTTCTCTGACTGCTTGCCGAGAGGGCACGTCTCGCGGCCTCGGCTGACTGGCACGATCTGCGAGACCGTGCCCAGGGAAGAGCTCTCGCACAGCAGCCTCCTTCTCGCCATCTTCTGCAGGGATCTCTTTCCCGGGACGCTGGCCTGGGAAGAGCTCTCGCGCCGCCACGTCCCTCTCTCCAGCCTCCGTGGGGACCTCCTTCCCCGGGCGCTGACCAGGGGCGTTCTCGCCTAAAAGCGGGATCACCTCGATCGGGACCTGAGGCGTCGCCCACTCGCTCCTTGCCGAGAAAGCCAAGCTTATGGTTTGCATGACCTCCCGCCTGAAGTCCTCCAGCATTTTTCTTGTCGCCTCTTCTACCTAGGAGGGGGAACCTCTAGAACCAGATCCTTCTCCTTCACCTCCTGCCATAGGACCAAACTCAAACTTTTCCTGAACCGGCGACTTCCACGCTCACCGCACCAGAACTGTTGAAGCCAAATTTGGCTCCGACAAGCGTTCACAAAATTGGGGCGTAGCCGACACCTACTAGGCCCAAGCTCGACCTCCGACTGGTCGTGAAGGACTAAGAACAAACTGGCCCAAAGCCGCAGCAGGGAGGTCCCACCGCTTACCCGGAAGGTCACAGAGAGCTTCCCCTCTAAAGCCAAAAGCTGGGCTTGGAGTTCTTCAGAAGACTGTCAATTCCTCTTCCGAGTCTGAAAAAAGGTCCGTTCTGAAGAACCCCTATGGGCTTATTTATAGATTTTAGAAACTGAACTGCCAATAACAAAACTGTACCGATCTGAAATTACCGGGGTACCCTTGGCTAGGTCTGCCAACAACCAAACTCCGCTGTTCTGAGGAGCTATATGCAGTCCACCAAGGGTAAGAGGGTAAAAATACCCGGGGTAGAAGAGTAAAAACCCCTGTTTGTCAGGGAAAAATAGAAAAGCCTCTTCCCCCCCTGGCGAGAGGAAAGGCACCTGTCGGCGAGAAGGACCCACCGCCCGTCTCGCCGGCGCCTCTCGCCCTTGGGGGTCCTCTCGCTTCTGGAGGCCCTCTCGCCTCTGGGTGGGGGAATTTTGCCCATTAGAGAGTCCATCGTCTCGCCTCTTGTGAGTGGGCCCCCCCTGGCCCCATCTGCCTGTCTCGACCTATTTGCTTCTTGAGGGCTCTTTTACGAGCCCGAGGTTGTACAGTAGGGTTGTTATAATTTGATCAGATGAATGCTGACCGTTGCCTCTGTTTGCCACCATTGGGTGGATTGTCCCTATATAGGTGCTGGAGAGCCAAGCGGGACGCATAAAGGATGATGTCTCTACTGCTGCTGCTAGCCCTCGAAGGCTATGTTGTGTTTTATTTTATTGTGGTCGGCCTGCGCGCCAATGTTGAGGCCACTGTGTGAAAGCCATTTAAGGCCATAAGGCCAACTTTTGTATGGTTGTAAGATAAGACATTCCTATTATATATTCAATGCGGAGTTGTATTGTCTGTTGGACATTCAAGTGTGGAGTTCAAGGTTTAGCAAAAGCTTCCGCTAGAATGAAATGTGTTAGGTGCGCTGCGCTACACTAGTATCATCATGTAACCTTTCCGCCTGTTTTGTGATATATGCTGTGGGGCCCCGGCCGGACCTTCTAGGATATACCATATGAACGGATGGGGTTGTTACATTTTTGGTATCAGCTATCCCGGTCTTTTCCTCTCGAAGTCGGGGTCGACATCTTTTGTCGGGTGGCGCGCACGTGGTTGTGCAAACCAAGTTATGCGATTGAACTCCTGAATGTCCATGATTGGAATGCCAATTTGTGTGTTTGCGGAACCTGTGTGTTCCTATTTTGTGTTGTTTGCTTGTGTAAGGCCGCTCATGTGTGTGTCTTGTCCACCTTTAGGTGACACAGAGTGGGGCTGGGCAGTCAGAGCCCCAGCATTCCGATGAAAGCACAGCACCAGCCGCGGTGCCTACACCTCCACCGTCTGCGGAACATGTGCGTTTAGTTGCTGAGGCTTTGTTTGCCATGATCCAAGGACAGCCATTTAGGCAGGAACAACCGGCTGTGAGGCCAGAACAGGTGGCGGCAAGGCCTGAACCTGTAGTGGATGTGGCTCCTCGAGTGGCTGAGAAGCAGTTGACGCGGTTTATGAGTTTCCATCCAACTACATTTTCGGGAGCGGCAACTCCTACGCAGGCTGAGGATTGGCTATCGCGCTTCAAGCGCATCATGACGGCGATTGGATCGGAGGAGGATCAGAAAGTCACGTTAGCTACCTTCCTGCTTGAAGGAGAAGCTAGATTGTGGTGGGATGAGATGGAGTTGCAGCACTTGGCGGGTCGTCCGTTAACACAAATATCCATGGAAGAATTCTCCCGACTCATCCTAGCGAAACACCTTGCTGCGGCTCAATGGATAGCCATGGAAAATGAATTCCAACGGCTAACGCAAGGTGATGACAGTGTTGACGCGTATCTCCATGAGTATACACGCGTGGGGCGGTATGCGGGTTCTATTTTTGCGGATGAGCAAAGAAAGACAAATCGGTTCTATGAAGGACTGAGGGACGAGTTGAGGTTCCTGGTTTCTAGTTCTGTGACGCAAGGCTTCCAGGCGTTGGTCGACACTGCGAGCGCGCTGGAAAAAGATATGAAGAGGGTGCAGGGGAAGATGGATTTGGCTATGACGCAACCGGAGCGGAAAGTGCCCCGACCTGGGAAACCATTTTATAAGAAGAAATGGGGCAAGAAGTCCAAGATAAGTGGACAAGCTCCTTCATCAGTTGCTCGGGAGCAACGTCGGGGGCTACCTCAAGGCCAGATACTCGTACATGCTTCAATTATGGTCGGGTGGGGCATATAGCTCGAGATTGTCGGGTGCTGCCAAAGAGTGAAAAGAAGGCGGGAGCGTCGTATGCGGAGAAGGGAAAGGCAGTAGTGGACTGCTCTGCCTCACAGGCGCAGCCCCGAGTCTACAATCTTGGCCTGCAGGAGGCCATCAAGCAGAGTGACGTCGTCACAGGTATGAGTTTAGTTTGGCATAGTATATTGCTTGTATGCTTTACTTCATGCATATGTGTTTGCGGTTTGTGTGTGTGACATGATTGTCACAGGCTTTGTGATGATTCGGGATACGCTGGCGTGAGCACTATTTGATACAGGTGCATCGCATTCTTTTCTGTCTAGCGAGTTAATAGCGTGGCTTGGGATACCTAGTCGTGCAAAGACAGATAACGTCAAAGTGGTGTTGTCGAATGGCTGTTGGATGCTTGCAGATCAAGCTTGCGATGTGGCGGTGCAAATAGGAAGTCGGGATTTCAGTTTGACTGCATCTGTTTTGCCGATATCAGAATTTGACGTGATATTACCGAACAGGAGACAATGTTCGCGGGTATACGAGGAGTGGGCGGGACGTTGATGTCTGCACTCCAAGTAGTCAAGGCTGTTCGGAAGGGTGTGAAGTGTTACTTCGCACTGATTCAGGCTGTCGAGCCTAAGGCCAGTGTGTGCGAGGTTCCGATTGTGACGGAATTTACAAATTTGTTTCCCAAGGATCTCCCTGGGCTACCACCCCAGCGGGAGATTGGCTTCACGATCGAGTTGGTGCCAGGTGCGAAACTTGTGTCCCGCTCACCATATCGCGTCGCGCCAAAGGAGATGGCTGAGTTGAAGGTCCAACTACACGAATTGCTAGAGCAAGGTTATATACACCCAAGCATGTCACCTTAGAGCGCCCCTGTGCTTTTTGTAATGAAAAAAGACGGTGGGTTGCGGTTATGTATTGACTACCGTGAACTGAATAAGCTGACTGAGAAGAATAAATATCCAATACCCCAGATTGATGAATTGTTCGATCAGCTGGTGAGCTCGACCGTTTATTCGAAGCTTGACCTGAAGTCTGGGTATTACCAGTTGAGAATTCGGGAAAGTGACATTCCCAAAACCGCATTTGGAACGCGTTATGGGCACTATGAGTTTACAGTCATGCCATTTGGACTGTGTAATGCGCAATCGATGTTTATGGATTTGATGTACCGCACGTTCCTAGAGTACCTGAATCTGTTTGTGATAGTGTTCATTGATGACATCCTGGTGTACTCGAAGTCAAAAACTGAGCATGAGACTCACTTGCGGTTGGTGTTGAATACTTTGAGGCAAAATCAGCTCTATGCCAAGTTCTCGAAGTGTGAGTTTTGGTTATCGTCGGTGGCTTTCCTTGGCCATGTGGTAAGTGGAGCGGGCATTTCAGTGGATCCAACAAAGATTAGGGCCATCGAGGAGTGGCCGGTATTGTCTTCAGTGGCCGAGGTCAGGAGATTCCTTGGACTTGCGGGCTACTATCGAAGATTTGTTGAGAATTTCTCGCGGATCGCTTTGCCGCTAACCATGCTGACGAGAAAAGATCAGAAGTTCGTTTGGATGCCAAAGTGCGCACGAGATTTTGAAGAGCTGAAGGTTCGGTTGACCCCGGCGCCAGTGTTGTCTTCGTCAAGTTGGACCGATGGATTTTTTATTTATAGTGATGCCTCATGGAGCGGATTAGGCTGCGTTCTTCTGCAGAATGGAAAGGAAATTCCTTATGGCTCACGCCAGCTGAAGGTGCACGAACGAAATTATCCCGTCCATGTCGTGGAACTAGCGGTGGTGATTTTTGCACTAAAGTTGTGGCGACACTATTTTTATGGCATAAAGGTGGAGATCTATACAGATCACAAGAGCTTAAAGTACCTATTGGAGCAGAAGGACTTGAATATGCGACAACGAAGATGGTTGGAGTTCCTTGGGGACTACACTTTCGAGATCCACTATACTCCTGGGAAGGGGAATCTTGTCACGGATGCCTTATGTCGGAGAGTTCCGGCTAGAGCGAATTGGGTACAAAGGCATGATGAATATCTTATCCAGGAGCTGGAAGCGTTAGAGATATATTGTGTTGATAAAAATGCCACTGCCAAGGCATGTTTTAATTGGACGGAGGTGCAATGTGACCTTGCGTACCGAGTTCGACGGGCAACAAAGTTGGATGAAGATCTCATACGCTATGTGAAAGAGGGGCAAGAGGGCAAATTCTCCTGGAATGACGGTCTTTTGCGAAAAGAGGGTCGTTTGTGAGTCCCGAATATGGGTAAATTGAGGGAAGAACTGCTGTATGAAGCACATTATACAAAGTATTCCATTCACCCCGGGAGCACGAAGATGTTCAAGGATATGAAACAGCTATTCTGGTGGCCAGGGCTAAAGAAAGATGTTACCCTCTATGTGGCCAAATGCCAAACATGTGCGATGGTGGAGGCACAATGCCAAAAGCCGGGCGGTTATTTGAAGTCGCTGCCGATCCCAGAGTGGAAATTTGATGATATTTCATTGGATTTTGTGCACGGATTGCCGAGATCGCAGCGAGGAAATGATTGCATTTGGGTGATTGTTGACCGACTAACTAAAGTGGCACATTTTCTCCCGAATAGGCGGGATGATTCGGTCGAAAGTTTGGCAAAATTATATGTTGACCAGATTGTACGGCTTCACGGTGTTCCTCGGAGCATCGTAAGTGATCAGGATGGGCAATTCACGTCAAATGACTGGAGGCTAGTTCACCGACTGTTGAGCACGAAGTTGACTTTCAGTACGACCTTTCATCCCCAAACGGATGGCCAAACTGAACGTACCAACAGAACAATGGAGGACATGCTCCGAATGTGCGCCCTCGACTACGGAAAGAGATGGGAAGATAATCTCTATATGGTGGAGTTTGAATATAATAATAGCTACCAGGCGAGCATCGGGATGGCACCATATGAAGCGCTATATGGAAGGAAGTGTCGTACTCCCTTGGCTTTGGTAGAAGCGGGCGAAGCTCGAATTTATAAACCAAATGAAATTGATGACGCAAATTCAACCATACGAACTATTTGAGAGAGGCTACTCATAGCCCAAGATCGTCAAGCAAGGTACTACAATGCCAAGCACCGGAATGTGGAATTTGCGGTTGGCGATTGGGTCTACTTGAATATCAAGCCCTTCAAAGGTGTCTCCAGGATTCGACGTTTGAAAAAGTTGAGTCCAAGATATTTGGGTCCCTTTTAAGTAGTTGAGCGCGTCAGAGAAGCGGCTTATCAGCTAGTTCTGTCGGCAGACTTGGGTGGATTACATGATGTATTTCACATCTCGGTGCTTCGAAAGGCCATTAAGGATCCAGCTCAAGTGATTGCGGACGTTCGTGTGCCGGTGGAGTATGGGCTAAAAATGTGAGTTAGACCCATTCAGATCGAAGATCGAGCCGAGAAACAATTGCGGAACAAGACGGTCAAAATGGTTAAAGTATGGTGGGACAACTGCGGCCGTGAGGAACTTGCATGGGAGCGAAAACAAACCATGCGAGAAGAGTTTCCCGAACTGTTTCTGTAAGAATTGGAGAGAATGTTGTGGTAACATGAGAATGTTTAATGTTATAACATTTTTGGTTGCTGGTTGCTGATTGCTGGTTGCCTTCCTGTGTACAATTTCGAGGACGAAATTTCTTATAAGAGGGGAGGGTTGTAACAGCCCAATTTTATCAGCAGGCAAATTTTCGGGTGACACGGCCTGGGACACGGGCATGTCCCAGGGCGTGTCCTGCCTGGGTGCGTCGTCACGAGATCGACGAAAATCGTTCGACAAACAGTGTTTGACAGGAAGACGCCTGGAGACAAGGGCGTGTCGGAGGGCATGTCTCCTTGCATTCGACGAAATTTGCTCGACGATCGTCGAGTGTCGAGATGCGATCGACGTTTGTCGAGTGCAGTGAACATGGCTTGTGACACAGGCATGTCACAGGGTGTTTCCCTTTGGTTCGACGAACTCAGCCCGACGAATTTGAGCTGGGGCGTGTCTAGTACTGTGTATGGGCACACGGCCTGGTACACGGGCGTGTCACAGGCCGTATGAGTCTCGGGTGATTTTGGGATTTTTTTTCAGCCTGATGAACACGGCCACATACACGGGCGTGTTTGAAGCCGTGTTGGGTGACACGGCCCAGGACACGGGTGTGTCCCATGGGCGTATCACTGGTTTGGATAAGTCAGTTGAACACCGCTTGAGGCACACGGCCTGGGACACGGGCGTGTCATAGGCCATGCCAGGCAAAAATTAGGCTTTTCTGGAAAATTTGTGGTCGTCCATTTCTTCAGCTGGGATCCAAGGGCTGAGCTTCTTTCCTGTTCCCTTAAGGCCGAAAACTGAGAACATATTCTCATTTGATTAGTGCCTTCATCTTTCTACAAGTTAGAGAGAGAAAGGGAGAGGAAGAAGAAGAAGGGTTGCTGCTGGTGGAGCTTGAGAGTGTCAAGCTGTGTTCCGAGGCCAGTTTTGGGGAGGAAAACCTCTTTCTAGCTACCTAGGAGCTTCATGGCACTGAAGCAGTCTTCAAGGGTAATGACTTTTCTTCCTAGCCATGCGAAGGCTTCCTTTTTGGCATATGTTTGTGATTCCCCCACCAAGAGGTGGCTGATTTTGGAAATCTTTGGGTGATTCATGAAATCCCCTTTTGTTGGCATATAGATCTGGAATTGGAGTACGGAATAGGCATGATTTGTGAAGCCCATCTGTACAGGTTGGTCTGGATTGGTGATGTTGCATACGAATCGGAGAAGACTCCGTGATAAACGTGAATTTTAAGGAGTCAATGGGTTATGCCTGTGAAGGGGAGTAGCAGGAAGTACTTGAGTGGTAGTCCAGGAAAATATCCGTGTATGCTTGTGCAATTGGGTCGTACCTGTGAATGAGTAACAGGAAGTACTGGTGTGACCAGGAAAGGCCCTTTGTGCTTCTTGATGTCGTAGGTGGTACCTGTGAAGAGAGTAACAGGAAGTACTGGTATGCCCAGGAAAGACCGCTGACATTTGTGCTCTTGCGGTGTCGTACCTGTGAACGAGGGGCATGAAGTACTGGTGTGCCCAGGAAAGACCCGCTAATGTTGTGAGATGAATGGGTGTACTAAATATACCCAGGCTGAATGCCAAGTACAGGATTGGTGAGACAGACCCGTGCCTTTATTTAGCCGTGAGTACGCTATTCTCGGTGATGGCAAGGAGATTTAAGCAACGGGGGGTGGAGGATCCGACCTGCATTATATCCGTCCGACGTGAGACCAAAAGGTGCGGTCTGTTGGAGTGCATAGCAAGAGTCTTAGGCCTGCGCTCCATGACACATTGGGGGGCTACGGGCCATCCCGGTGTAGTAAGACTAGAACTTCGGCTGCACGTCATGGAGGAAATGCTCAAGAGAATTATAGTTGGGTTGTGACCCTGATACGGGGGTGGGCAAGTGCTTTGCCAGAACACCAAGAATGTGCCCTGAGTGCACGGACCGTTGGGCCGGATGGCGAACGGTTGTGATGACATGTGTGCATGAAAGCACATCATATGAATATGTTGCCATGCTTGTGATATAATATGCCTACATGGAAGTTTACCGCTGCCCCGAGAAAAGGGGTAGGGTCGTTATAATTTGTTCAACTGAATGCTGACCGTTGCCTCTGTTTGCTAGCATTGGATGGATTGTCCCTATACAGGTGCTGGAGAGCCAAGCGGGACGCATAAAGGTTGATGTCCCTGCTGCTGTTGCTGCTGCTGCTAGCCCTCGAAGGCTATGTTGTGTTTTCTTTTATTGTGGTCGGCCTGCGCGCCAATGTTGAGGCCACTGTGTGAAAGTCATGTAAGGCCATAACGTCAACTTTTGTATGGTTGTAAGATAAGATGTTCCTATTATATATACAATGCAGAGTTGTATTGTCTGTTGGACATTCAAGTGTGGAGTTCAAGGTTTAGCAAAGGCTTCCTCTAGAATGACATGTGTTAGGTACGCTGCGCTACTCTGGTATCATCCCGTAACATTTCTGCCTATTTTGTGATATATGTTGTGGGGCCCCGGCCGGACCTTCTAGGATATACCATATGAACGGATGGGGTTGTTACAGTGTGTCGAGTTGAACTCGACGAGGTGTGTCGAGATCAACGAGATGTGTCGAGATCGACGAAATGTATGACACAGGTAGCGACACGGGCGTGTCCCTGCCCGTTTATGTGTCGAGTTGAACTCGATAGAGCGTGTCGAGATCGACGAAGTGTGTCGAGATCGACGAAATGTATGACACGGGTAGAGACACGGGCGTGTCCCTGCTCGTCTCTCTGTGTGTCAAGTTGAGTTTGTTGAGATGTATCCAGAGAAGGACACGGCCAGGGAACACGGCCATGTCATGTGGACACGGGTCGGGACACGGGCGTGTCCCTACCCGTGTCGAGGGTTGAACCGACACTAAAACCGTCGTTGACGCTTTTCCCGAAGTAGGACACGGGCGTGTCCCCACCCGTGTCACTTTTTATATATAAGGGTTGTGAAAACCCTAGTCGTTTTCACTCCTCATTCCAGCCATTTTTCCTGAGAGAAACTTCTGTAGAGAGGGAAAACTGCTGGAGCAAGTCTTGGAGGAGAAGATCCGCCGTCGTCGTGAAGAAAATATGCCGCCGAGAACAGTTACATGATCCATGGCCGAAAATAGTGGAAACGCCGGAAATGAGCTAAGCTTCCTCCCCTCTCCCCTTGGGCTAGATCTGTAGATATCTAGGTGAAATGTCGACTCAAAAGAGTCCTGACTAGCGAGATGATGATTTCTCTAGGAAGTGGCCATTCTAGGGCTTGTGCTCTAAGGTTAGTGGTGTCTTCAATCTCTCTAATCTTCTATGCGAAGACGGGGGATGGTTTCATAAAGAATCATGGCCTCATGAGGGTGAATAAGGGAGGAGGAATTTCTGCGTGATTTTGGAAGTCCAACCTTAGGAGGGAGATAAACCGATGCAGTTCATTACTCTTTAAGATGCATGCATAATCTGTGTTCTACGCGCAACGAGCTTCTTGGCCATTTTCAGGTGCGATATGGCCAGATCGGGGCTGTCGACTAAACACGAAAGTTGAAGCCCTTGAAAATACCTTTCCAATGAATGGTTGCATGACTTCAGGAAATGTATGTAGCCACAGTAAAGTCTGAACGAATTTGACATCCGGCAAACCTGCATGCAGAAATTGTGTTCTGTGCGCAGCGGACTTTGAAGCCGATTTCAAATAGGATACATTAAAATCTGGGTTGTGGGATGAATATGAAAGTTGTAACCCATGGAAAGACCTTTCCATCAAGTGGTTACACGTCTTCACCGGATTCATGTAGCTTTGGGACTTTCCGGTTGAATTTTCTGTCTAGATTTATTCTGCACTTAAATTATGGGTTTTTATAAAATATGGATTTGGATTCGGTGGAATCGATATTGCAAACTAACTCGAGATTTTGGTGAACTATTTTATGTTAACAACCGTAGTGCTATGAATGATGAAGATTACTAATTGGATTTCATATAACTGAATTGTGAAGCAAGCTTATTTAAATGAAATATCTTGTTAGAAATTGGTAGACTATTATATATGCGCATTATGTTATATTATGTTGAGATCATTTGGAATGACATATAGAAGGATAAACTATGGCCATGAGTATGTTTGATGGTTGGAATGAAATTTAGTAGTGCAATACTTAGAGCGTAATCTCCCTACGGGTAGTATTGTGGAAGGATATAAGTGCGGTGTTGACCGTCACTAGTTGGGTTAGTGTTGAGATGAGGTAAAGACGGACGGTTGGGCTTGGTCATCGGTGTTCACGTCCCGGGGCTGCTTTCGTGCCTAGTGGATGGTTGGGCTGTTTCCTCGTGCTTACTTCCGAGGCCCCTTCCATGCCATGGTGATGTGGAAATTGCATGCGGTGTGAGTCGACACGCGGTCTCGTAATTTTGGGATAAGGATAGTATGGCAGGTCTACGGGCTCACCGATCGTCACACCGACGGGAGTTGACAGTTAGACTTTTGGCAGTTGGGTTGTGTCCTCGGTGTTCACGTCCCGAGGCCCCTTCCGTGCCAAGTGAATGGTTGGGTTGTGTCCTCGTGCTTTCTTCTGAGGCCCCTTTCGAGTCAGACAAGGTCAGTTCGGGGATGTGTTCTCGGTGCACATCTACCCGAGACTCCCGCAGGGCCATAGTACGCATGGGATCCGCTGTTGTGTTCTTAGCGTTGAGGTGTACGGAGACCTAGTGAAGTAGTGTGGATGCCCACCTAGTAGTAGAGATGCCCGCTCTACTGTCACCTCCTGGCCACGGCGGTTGATGCCTGAGAGGTTAGCTACCTGCTCGAATAGTGGGATCTATAGTCTGTGTCAACATAGCGGTTGAATGTGTGTCATCATGGGTGAGTCATTGCATAACATACATACCATTTCATAACATTGCACAACATGATCTTCATCGTATAAGTTTGTATAGGCACTCCTATACGATGAGTTACTTTATGTAAACCGATCCTTAACTTATTAGCTTGTATTAGCATCCTTATAAGTTAAGTTACTTTCCTGCTGTAGTTACTTGTACTTGAAGGTTTGATATTGTTTTTGTAGAACTGCTAGATAAATTGTTGTTAATCTTATAATACCATTACCATCTGCTTGTACCTGCTTATAATATTTATCATACCTTGTACTCTTGCTCTTTTCTCCGCCCGATGCCAAGGAGTCGTCGGGGGTGCGGATGTGAAGCCACTTAGTCTTTTTGACTAATGGTTTCTACGTCTTCCTTTTTTTAGGAGGTCTCCCCATTGGTAGAGCGGCCGCAGACTTTGCAGCAAGTTTCAACACAAGAAGGCATGTGTCGACACAAAGGAGTTGTGTCGACACGCAGTAGAATTCAACTACGTGTTAAAGAAGAAGTACTTCTGTCGACACACTCAATCAGTGTCGACACATTCTACAGAAGGCTTGTGTCGACACACAGAATCAGTGTCGACACATTCTGAAGAAGCAGTATCGAGAAGCTGTTACAACAACACAAGGAGTTGTGTCGACACCATTAAGGCTAGTGTCGACACTTAGTCTACTTGTGTCGACACTTAGTCTATTTGTGTCGACACATAATGACTATCTGTCTCGACACTTTCATACAGTGACATTGATTTCAAGAAGTGACTGGATGATTTGACAGCTGCTATTTCAACCGGTCAACTGCAACTGTCAGAGTTGTCAGAAGTTCATTAGAAACTGGAACAGCCGGTTACCTTGGAGGAAGACTATAAAAGACCTTTCTCCTTCAACTGAAAAGTATTGATCACAATTAATCAAATCGACAATCAATCAACAGATTATTCATTGAAGATCAATAACAGATTGAAGATCTACACAGAGATCTAACAACACAAAAGAAGAAGACCTTCGACAGAAGATGTAAGAAGTTGGAGAGAGAGAGAGCTCCTTCTAAGAAGAACAACTGTTGAACCAGGCTGCTAAGTAAGATTCAGATTGAGATCTGAATCTCAAGACAGAAGTTGATTGAAGATCATCTTCACAGGAGATTCAACCCTACTGAGTTCTAATTCAAGAAGCTTTGAAGAATGCTAAGGGAGGTTGATCTCTGCCAAGTTCTTCCAAGAACTCATCAAGAAGCCAGTCAACTCATCTCTCTCTATCAGGGTTGTGGCTAATTACTTTGTATAATCAAATTCCTGTAGGATCTTATATAGATCTGAGCTGTAAACCTATTTTATAAAGGCTGAGTGTGGGAGACTGTGTGCTCTGAGTGTAGGTCTTATTGAAGACTAAGGTAGGGCTTTGTGCCTGAGTTATAGGAGACTTTGTTCTCTGATTGTAGATCTTGTTGAAGACTGAGTGGTAGGCCTTTTTTCCTGAGTTGTAGGAGTGGGGACACTCTGAGTTGTAGGAACCTGTTTGGGGTTCTGAGCTGTAGGACCTGAGGATCTTAGGAGCAGTGCATAAGTTAGGCCGAATCTAGTACACTACTAGATAGGCGAAGGGGGAAAGTGGATGTACCCAGACCTTGGGGAACCACTATAAAAATCTGTGTGCACTCTGTGTTTGTTTATTTCTGTGATTGCTGAGCTAGCTGTGCTGAATTGCTATAAAAAATTGCAAATACAGGTCTAATTGTTAAGTGTTTCTGCCTTAAATTTAAAAAGATAAAGTTCACCTATTCACCCCCCCCCCCTCTAGGTGGTTAGGCACTATTTCTTTCAAGTGGTATCAGAGCCAGGTTACTCAAAAAGGGACTTGACAGTCTGAGTAAGATCCTGTAGGCAGATTCAGAACAAACAAGAATCTTTCAAATGGGTTCTAGTGAGAATCACAAATAGCTGGGGTCCATGAAATTGCAAATATGTAGAAAGGAGATATTTGGCATATGGAAAGAGAGGGTTAGACTCTTTATGGAAGCTTCTGACCCAAGAATATATATTACTGTTAAAGAAGGCCCATATGTGCCAATGAAGATATCCATTCTGGATGCAAATCAGAAAACTCCCAAGGATTTCTCTGAAATGACTAAAGATGAAATCATTCTGGACACTATGGACAAGAGAGCCCAGAACATAATTGTTAGTGCCATTGATTATGAAATATTTCAGAACTTAATTCAATGTAAAACCTCTAAAGAAATGTGGGACACATTAATAGTCTACATGGAGGGCTCAGAGGAAGTAAGACAAGATAGGAAGTCCTTGTTAAATCAGGAATATGAATGCTTCAGACAAGAAAAGTCTGATAGCATTACAGAATGTTACAAGAAGTTCTATAGGATAGTCAATGAATTGATGTCTTATGGAAGAGAATTCAGCAACTATGAGCTAAATGACAAGTTCTTAAGATCTCTGACTAAGGACTGGGACACCAAGATTTGTGCCATTAGGGAAGTGGCCAAACTAGCTGACATACCTCCTCCAACTTTGTTTGGAAAACTGATATCTTATGAGATGCAGTTAATGGCTAGAAAGGAGGAAGAGAAGACTACTAGAGTGGAGCACAAGGAAAGATCTGTGGCCTTCAAGACTGAAGCCACTAGGAAGTATAGAAGCAAGTCTCCATCTCCACCTCAAATAGTTGCTGAGGCTGTGACAGATAATTCAGAAAGCAAGAATTCAGATATCAGTAAAAGTGATGAAGACTTTGCTGCTTTTACTAGACATTTTCAAAAGTTTCTGAAGAAGAAGAAGTGGAGGTCTAAGCCTTCCACTTCTCAGCCAAAAGATGACTACTATCAGAAAAGAAAGTCATCAAGGAATGACAGAAACAGGTGCAAGCCAAGCAAAGCTACATCATCAAAGATTGTGTGCTATTGCTGCAATAGACAGGGACATGTAGTGGTTGACTGTCCTGAAAAGAGGAAGGAGTCAGCTGACAAAAAGAAGACTGAGTTTAAGGGCAAAAAGGAAAAGTCCTTTGTTGCTAAGAAAGACAAAAGTCTGACAGATTAGTCATCTTCAGAAACAAAATCAGAAGTTGAAGCCTACATTGGATTATTTGTTGAAGAAGAAGAAGATGAGTTCATGCAGCTAATGAATTCAATTTATGAGCATGAGGACCATCAGTGCAAGGGACTGATGGCTTTATTTGAAGGAGACAAGATCCAGGATTAGCCAAGACTAACTAAGTTACAAAGTTGTTCTTCTAGTTCAATTTATAGTACTGAGTCAGAATCAGATACATCTGCATCAAGTGATGTGGGTGGGTATGAATCTGAAGGAGATATTCATCAGTTAATTGATGAATATAGGGACTTGTTGCAGGCCTTGACGAAAAACAAAACCTTCGCCAAAACTCAGGCAAGGGAGATTGCTAGTCTTAAATTGGCTGCTGCTAATTCAGACAAGTTGTTAGATCAGAAACTAAATGAAATAGTCAGATTGAAGAACATTACTGTTATTCAGATGGGTACTATTACATTTAAGAATGATCAGATCAGAAATCTGGAGATTAGACTTCAGAAAGAGAGAGAGATAGTTGCAAGTTTTTCTAAACCTAAATCTGTTTTACCCTTGATAGATGAGTTTGTACCACAAAAAGGGTAAGACTGGATTGGGGTTTAAAAAACCTTCCTGGACTGCTAGGTCCAAATCTAAGGGCAAAGCCCCAGCACAAAACATCAAGCCTGCTGTAGATACTTCAGCCAGGGTAGTACCTAAACAAAGGTACAATAGGTTTGAGTGCTGGTGTTGTGACAAGATAGGCCACTTTGCCTTAGATTGTTGGCACAATTCAAGTGTCAAGGAGAGTAGCAAACTGCCTGCTTGAAGAGCTACAGGTAGGTTTGTTAAAAGTCAGACTAACCTGCACCAAGGACCCAAGAGTTATTTGGGTTCTAAGGTTAGTAATCTGTTTTGCAGGTGAGTCCAAGTGGCCATGCCATATATGATACTTGGAAAGTGGATGTTCCAGGCACATGACTGGAACTAGGGGGTTGCTGAAGGACTATACACCTATCAAGGATGGCCCTAAAGTTACTTTTGGTGGTTCAGAAAAAGGAATCATCAAAGGCTTTGGTAACATTTCTAGTAACCTGATTACAATTACTCAAGTGGCTTATGTAAAGGGTTTGAAACATAACCTCATTAGCATAAGTCAGCTGAGTGATTTAGGATATGACATCTCTTTTGTCAAGAATGCTTGTCATATCAAAAGGTCGAGTGATCAAAAGATCATTTTGACAGGCTATAGGAAGAGAAATGTCTATTGTCTTGACTTTGTATGTGAAAACAATGTTTCTCCTATTTGTCTTGTAGCTGATGAGAGAGTCTCACATTGTGTTAAATGGCATAAGAGGCTGGCTCATCTTAACTATAAGACAATTGGACAACTCTTTAGCAAAGAGTTAGTGAGGAATGATTCTCAAGTTAAGTGTATAAAGGATGGGATATGCTCAGCTTTTCAAAAAGGCAAGCAGACCAAATCCACCTTTCATAGCCTTGAGAACAAGGATTCTGTGAGGTGTCTATACCTCTTGCATATGGATCTTTTTGGTCCTATGCCAGTTCACAGCCTAGGTAGGAAGGTCTACACATTTGTGGTAGTTGATGACTATTCAAGATATTCCTGGGTGTTCTTCCTAAGACAAAAAATCTGAAATCTCAAGTATTTTATATAGTTTTGTTAAACAAATTCAGAATGAATTGGACAGTACAATGGTCAAAATCAGAAGTCACCATGGTACTGAATTTCAGTCTGAAAGTATGACAAAACTGTGTGAAGAGTTTGGGATTTTTCAGGAATTTTGTTCACCACGAACACCTCAGCAAAATGGTATTGCTGAAAGGAAGAATAGAACCTTTATAGAGGCTGGTAGAACCCTATTGAGTGACATTTCTCTCCCAGAATATTTCTGGGCTGAGAAAGTAAATACTGCTTGTCATATGATCAATAGGGATACTATCACCAAGATCCAGAAGAAGACCTCCCTATGAGATTGTGAAGGGCAGAAAACCAAATTTATTCTATTTCAGGATCTTTGGTTGCAAGTGCTATATACTTAACAATGGAAAGTCTTATCTAAGCAAGTTTGCTGCCAAATCCCAAGAGGGGATCTTTGTTCGGTACAACAATAATAGTAAGGCTTATAGGGTCTACAGCTTGATTACTCAAGTTGTAGAAGAGTCTGTTCATGTAGTTTTTGATGAAGCAAGACTCATTAACTGTGAATTGCCAAGAAGTGTTTGCAGCTCCACAGGTGTAACTGAGAGGATGGACAAGCTTACCTTAACAGAAGGTTCTTCTACAAGTCAGCAAGTGGAAGATGGTGGCTGCTGTCTAGGGGGAGTACAAGATACTCCTGATGCTGAAGAAGACCAAGAGGTGCAGCAAAATGAAGAGACTGAAGGTGTACAATGTAAAGACAGACTGCCTCTAGCAAATAGACACTTAAAGGATCATCCAGCCAATCAAATAATTGGAGATCCCAGACAAGGAGTTCAAACAAGAAGCAGGAATCTGAGTACAATTCTTTACTCCAGTTTCCTATCCCAAGTAGAGCCAAAGAAATTTGAAGAAGAAGTTCTAGACTCTCATTGGATTGAGGCCATGCAAGTGGAGCTGAATTAATTCAAAAGATGCAAGGTCTGGAAGCTAGTTCCTAAACCCAAGGACCACAACATTATTGGAACTAAGTGGATCTTTAGGAACAAGTTGGATGAGCATGGAATCATCATAAAGAATAAAGCTAGACTTGTTGTAAAGGGATATAGGCAGGAAGAAGGTATTGATTTTGATCAAACCTTTGCTCCAGTAGCAAGACTGGAAGTAATCAGAATGTTCCTTGCCTATGCAACATATCAACGGTTTAAGATTTATCAAATGGATGTAAAGTCAGCTTTTCTGAATGGAAATCTGAAGGAAGAAGTGTATGTAGAGCAGCCATCAGGTTTTGTTGATTCTCTTAAACCTGATTATGTATATAGACTTAGGAAGGCTTTGTATGGGTTAAAACAAGCCCCAAGGGCTTGGTATTAAACCCTGTCTAGTTTCCTCATTGAGAATAAATTCTCAAGGGGGAAAATAGACAAGACTCTATTCCTTAGGGAATCTAAAGGCAAGATTATCTTAGTTCAAATATATGTAGATGACATAATATTTGGGTCTACAGAAAGTAGTCTTTGCAGAAAGTTTGCAAAACTTATGCAAGGACAATTTGAAATGAGCTGTATGGGGGAACTTAAATTCTTCTTGGGTCTCCAAGTTAGACAAACTGAAGATGGCTTGTCCATATGCCAGTCTAAGTTCACCCTAGAGGTTATAAAGAAGTATGGTATGGAATCATCCACTACCATGAAAACTCATATGGGGTCAAGCATGTCTCTAAGCAAAGATGATGTAGGGAAACCTATAGATGAAACTTTGTATAGAGGGATAGTTGGCTCCCTACTGTATTTGACTGCTAATAGACCAGATATCATGTATGCTACATGTGTCTGTGCTAGGTACCAAGCTTGCCCTAAAGAATCTCATCTGACAACATTCAAAAGGATTTTGAGATATCTTAAGGGAACACCTTATCTAGGCCTTTGGTACCCTAGGAATGGAGATTTTGTACTGACAGGTTATTCAGATGCAGATTTTGCAGGCTGCAAGGAAGATAGGAAGAGTACTACAGGAACCTATCAATTTCTAGTTGGAAGTCTGGTGTCATGGAGCAGTAAGAAGCAGACCAGTGTGGCTATCTCCACAGCTGTGTCAGAATATGTGGCAGCAGGAAGTTACTGTGCACAACTTTTGTGGATTCAACACCAGCTAGAAGATTATGGTATTCAAGTAAGTAGAACACCTATATTTTGTGATTCTACAAGTGTCATTTCTATTGCAAATAATCCTGTCTCTCATAGTAAAACTAAGCACATAGAAATTAAATACCATTTTCTTAGAGAACATGCAGAAAAAGGAGACATTTCACTAGAATATGTTAAGACAGATAGTCAGATTGCTGATATGTTTACTAAGCCACTAGATGAAACCAAATTAAAAAAATTTAAAATTAAATTAGGTATGTTAAACTTAGAATAGTTTAAAAAATTGGCTAAGTAAAATAGTGTCGACACACAGAGTTGTCTGTGTTGACACATAGAAGTGATGTCGACATTTCAGAGAAATGGTGTCGACACATCTAGACAGTTAGTGTCGACACTTCAGAGAATTAGTGTCGACACATGCAGAGTAGGTGTCGACACATCCAGGGTGTTGTCGACACTTAGGATTAAAACAGAATTCATCGAGTAGAGTTTCGACTAATCGTCGAGCTGAGATGTATAAGTGTCGACACATATATTCTGTCGAATATATTTGTTTCGACAAATAGTTGTCGAGACATTAGAAGTAAGTGTCGACACATTTCAAGTATTTTGACGCACCTTTTCACCTTCGATTTTAGAAAGGTATAAATAGGTCTTCACCATTATTTGTCGACACGCTCACCATAGTTTCGAGACCAAACTTGTGTACCGATATCTCTCTTCTCTAAATTCAAAATTTCTCCAAACCCCAATGGCGCCCAAGCTAGAAGAGAACATCAATGAAGGTTATGAGCTCGTGCGACACGCATTTGACGATGCGGAACCAGAAATCCAAGGTGTGGTAACCCTAGTTGCAGAGACTGGGTTAGAGTATCTTATTTCAGAACCAATCAAGATTTGGAAGAAGGAGATCCTTAAATTCTTTAGTGCAGCTACACTTGATGAAACTGGACTCAAGATTAAGTCCACAGTCCATGGGGCCAAAGCAAAAATCACTCTGAAAAGTCTAAGAAAGATTATACATCTACCTAGAACTAAAGAAGAGGAAGATGTACCTGCATCAAAGACAAGGGAGGCGCTGCAATGGTGTGGACTTGATTCAAGCATGAAGATTGGATCAGTCTTTAATAGGAAAGGCATGAACATGCAAGGCAAGTTCTTGTCTGAAATAGTAGGCAAAGTAATTCTGAGCAAGCCAGGTGGGCATGATAGAATATCAGCTCACATGTTCAATTTAATGACAAGGATAATTTTCCAACTTAAAACTGGTTGGTCAGCAGTAATGTTTGATAAGATTAAGGAAAGTCTGAAGAAGCCCAATCTGGGTAGGATTATGAGTTTATACTTAACTGGAAGTATCCCTGAAGTCATGAACCAAGCTGCAGGCTCTAAGATAAACCATATGAGGAGAATGGATGTTAGAATTATCTCAAGGTGGGATAGATTGTTAACCAAGGAAATGCCTACTCCTGAAAAGGAGGTTTCTCATCATAAGAAAAAGAAGAAAGCCATTGTGGCTCCTGAATCCTCCAGTAGCTCAGAAGAGCAAGTGGTTTTTAGTTCTGATGATGAAGAGGGTGGAAATGCTGGACAGTCACCAGTAAGACCTGAAGATGCACAGAGGCAGGGGGAGCTACCATCTGCTAGCCCCATTCACCTGGATCCACTCCAGGGGGAGCCTCAACATGTGGATGAGCCAACTCACTTAGATAGTGAAAGGGCAACCCAAACAATTCTTGAGGTAATCAATGAAGTTAATCAATCTATTTTCAATATTGAGGATGAAGTATTGACTGAATCATTACTTGATGTTGATCAGCAAACTCAGTTACATAGTCAACCACAAGATGTTGTCTTGGAGGACACATCAGTTGCTGATAATGCTCCTGAGATCAGAGATTCTCCAGTCCCTACTCAACAGGAATTTACTCTAGAAGAGCTGTTCCCTGATTTACTACAGACAGATTTTGAGGGAGATAGAGCAGCTGTTGAGGGAGAGTCAGCTAACCTTGAGGGGGAGCATGTAAGATCACAGGAGGAGACTGCTAGAAAAGAGACTGAGGAGCTACCAAGAGCAGAAAAAGAATTGCCACCTACTCCATAGGATAGAGTAGACATTGCTAGTACTTCTGACTCTGAAGATGAAGAGGCTGCTAGAGCCAAGAAAATAAAGCTCCAGGTTTTCAAAAGGAGAAGCCAGATCTACAAGAAAGTACTGCAAACCATTGTTCCACAGCCTGCCCCAACTGCTGATTATAGTTCATTATTAGTGGCTTTGTAGATCAAGATGGATGAGCAAAGGGAGGCTCTCCAAACTTATATGGATGAAGGACATAAATCACCTCAATTTGATCTGGCTCAAGATATAAAATCTATTAGATTTGAAGTTAATCAAACTAAGAAAGAAATGACTGATTGTTTCCACAAAGGTGGCAATGCAGTGGTATATCTGGCTACACATCAAGAGCAGATAAAGAAGCAGGTTGATGACATGGCAGTGAAACAAGGATACGTCCTGGAAAACCAGATTAGAATGAATGACAATTTAACTGAATCACATAATGTGATAGTAACTGAAATGAAGAATATTGCAGCTGCTGAAACTGCGGCAAGGACTGCTGCCAAGGCTGAGTTTGACAAGCACTTACAAGAAAGCCTAACTGCTGTTAAAACTGACATTGAAGATTCTCAAAAGGCTATTACTGACAAACTTCAAAGGTTAAAATATTTTTATAAAGATGGAGTTCACTATTTGAATGCTCAAATCAGATTTCAGAAGGATGATTTTAGGGATCATATAGAACGAGAAGTAATAAAGGGGGAGAGGGTATTAGTCAAAGCAGGCTCTGACCATGCTAAATGGATTTCAAACAGCATCAGAGCTACCCTTGGATATCCACCCTTGTGTGATGATGATAATGTAGCAGAATCTGGGACAAATCCTGCATATTTTGGAGGTGAGCCAGCTGAAGTTGCACAAGTAATCTACCCTCCAGCTGATTTTGAAATGATACATCAGGAGGTACAATCTATGTATAGCCCTCCTGAGGGTAATCAGAATATTATTTGTGAGAAAGTAGTACAGCCTGTGCTAGAGGTAGTATTAAAGGACAAAGAAGCTCAATTATCTAAGAAGAGGTTCAGAGAACAGACAGAGTTAAGACCTGATTTTGAACAGTGGAGCCCAACTTCTAGGAATATCATATTGACTGCTTGGAAGGCTGCAAAGGATAATTTCCTAGAGAGGGGCAAATGGTACTCTGACCAGGATTGGAGAAAACATGAAGCTAGGCAAGAAGCCATAGTACAATACAAAATGAAAGCTAAATTAGGGAAGCTACCTCCTAATGTACCGGAGCCTAGCAAGTATTTCCCTAAGAATAATCATTATTTTGAGAGACAGAATATAAGGGCTGAAGAACAGAAGAAGAAAGATCTTAAGGGAAAGAAGCCTGCTGATGACAATGATGCTCCAGTTCAAGCCAAGATTCAATCTGGGAAGGGCATTGTTATCAAGGAGCCAGAGCAACCATAGGATAGAATTTTCTTAAGTTTACAACTTTGTAATCATTTGCATTAAATTCCATGTAAACTTTTGATTAATAAAACTTTTGGAAGTTGTAAAAACAATGTTTAATGTTCAATCTATTACATTGTTATTCTGAGATAATTGTTTATACATGTTTTGTTTATACATGTTTTAGTATTTACCATGTCATATAATACTATTATATATCATATTGAGTATTTGTTATGTATGGTGTATATCATTGACTAAGGGTTATGACTTCTCCAAATAGGGGGAGATTGTTGGGTACATTGGAAAATGTGTACCAGATTTGAAGAAGCCTCACCCTACTCAATGATATACATCAAGGTGTATTTGATGTGCTTTGAGTTTATATGTGCAGGTTAAGTAATTGCCGGAAATGCAGAAAAGTTTCTAAGTCCATGTGTCGACACCTAAAGGTGAAGTGTCGACACTTATGAAGGCTTCTGTCGACACCTAGAGAAGCTGGGTCGACACTTGGAGTAATTGTGTCGACACCAGGAAAGGCAGAGTCGACACCAGAAGAAAAGTGTCGACACATACAGGCAGTGTCGACACACTGTGAAGAATTGTCAACATAATCTGTGTCGACACTTAGAGACAGTGTCGACACCCAGAGAAACTTTGTCGACATCAAATGTGTTGACACCAGGAGGCTGTGTCGACACTCAGCAAAGCTTCAACAAGGTTAAAGTACATGTGTCGACACAAAGGAGATGTGTCGACACTCAGCAAGTTTCAACACAAGAAGGCATGTGTCGACACAAAGGAGATGTGTCGACACTCAGCAAGTTTCAACACAAGAAGGCATGTGTCGACACAAAGGAGTTTTGTCGACGCGCAGCAGAATTCAACTAAGTGTTAAAGAAGAAGTACTTGTGTCGACACACTCAATCAGTTTCGACACATTCTACAGAAGGCTTGTGTCGACACACAGAATCAGTGTCGACACATTCTGAAGAAGCAGTGTCGAGAAGCTGTTACAACAACACAAGGAGTTGTGTCGACACCATCAAGGCTAGTGTCGACACTTAGTCTACTTGTGTCGACACTTAGTCTATTTGTGTCGACACATAATGACTATCTGTCCCGACACTTTCAGACAGTGACAGTGATTTCAAGAAGTGACTGGATGACTTGACAGCTGCCATTTCAACCGGTCAACTGCAACTGTCAGAGTTGTCAGAAGTTCGTTAAAAATCGGATCAGCCGGTTACCTTGGAGGAAGACTATATAAAGACCTCTCTCCTTCAACTGAAAAGTATTGATCACAATTAATCAAATCGAAAATCAATCAACAGATTATTTATTGAAGATCAATATCAGATTGAAGATCTACACAGAGATCTAACAACATAAAAGATGAAGACCTTCGACAGAAGATCTAAGAAGTTGGAGAGAGAGAGAGAGCTCCATCTAAGAAGAACAGCTGCTGAACCAGGCTGCTAAGTAAGATTCCGATTGAGATCTAAATCTCAAGACAGAAGTTAATTGAAGATCATCTTCACAGGATATTCAACCCTACTGAGTTCTAATTCAAGAAGCTTTGAAAAAAGCTAAGGGAGGTTGATCTCTGCCAAGTTTTTCCAAGAACTCATCAAGAAACCAGTCAACTCATCTCTCTCTGTCAGGGTTGTGGCTAATTACTTTGTATAATCAAATTCCTGTAGGATCTTGTATAGATCTGATCTGTAAGCCTATTTTATAAAGGCTTAGTGTAGGAGACTATGTGCTCTGAGTGTAGGTTTTGTTGAAGACTGAGGTAGGGCTTTGTTCATGAGTTGTAGGAGACTTTGTTCTCTGAGTGTAGGTCTTGTTGAAGACTAAGTGGTAGGGCTTTTGCCTGAGTTATAGGAGTGTGGACACTCTGAGTTGTAGGAATCTGTTTGGGGTTCTGAGCTGTAGGATTTGAGGATCTGAGGAGCAGTGCAGAAGTTAGGCCAAATCTAGTACACTACTAGATAGGCGAAGGGGGAAAGTGGATGTACGGGGAACCACTATAAAAACTGTGTGCACTCTATGTTTGTTTATTTCTGTGATTGTTGAGCTAGCTGTGCTGAATTGCTATAGAAAATTGCAAATACAGGTTTAATTGTTCAATGTTTCTGCCTTAAATTTAAAAAGATAAAGTTCACCTATTCACCCCCCTCTAGGTGGTTAGGCACTATTTCTTTCAAACAATCCTTCGTCCAAAACATTCATGACCTACACGCACGTCTACGGGCTACCTTGACTACTCAATACGAGTCTTATCCAGTGCAGGCTAATCTACAAAGGAGAGTGTCACACTTCAAGATTGGCGTTCTGGTCTTAGTCCGGCTAGTTCGTGAATGGCTGCAAACTGGCACCGTTAAAAAGTTAGCACCAAAGTGCTCCAGCCCTTTTCGGATTATAAAGAAGCTAGGTGACAATGCTTTCGTTTTGGATTTTCCTGCTGATTGGGGTATCTCCCCCATTTTTAATGCCTCAGATTTGACGCTGTTTGTTTCGACTCCACAAGAGTTAAATTCTTTGTCATCCTCTTCTTCCACTGAAATTTCTAATGGGTTGGGGAGCGGTAGTTCGGTTGATCTCTCTCTTACGGTCCCCACAGGTATATCATCAGATGGTGAGTTGCATTTCTTTATTCCTACTGCTAACATGTTCCCCAGGTTTTCCAAGACGTTTCTTACTCCAGATAGGATACTTGCGGCTAAGCCACTTGCTACTACTGATGGTGATACCTACTGCTTCCTTATCCGTTGGAGTGACCGCTCGCCCTTCAGACGACTCATGGGTACTCGCACGATGCTTAGATGATTGGATGCCGCTCTTCTCCACCACTACCTCATGGACCACGCATCAGAGATACGTGATTTTGAGCGGGGGAGGATTGATGTCGCGGCCTCGGCACCACTACTTGATGATGATCCGGTTGCCGAGGTGCTATAGCATAAAGAGGCCTCTCCACCACTACTTGATGATGATCCGGTTGCCGAGGCGCTACAACATAAAGACTTTAGGAGCCATGATGACGCTAACGGAAGACAACGTAACAACCTCCGTTCATGGCGTGCTAAGCCCACTTGAAGACTCATTTTAAAATCATGCTCTTAGTTACTTTATTTTTATTTATATTTTATATTTGAGAATATAAAATTATTTCATGCTTGGGTAATAATTTTATATTCATGTGAGGACTTTATTTGTTTACTTCCTGCATTTAAAACATTTGTTGTGTATTTAATCGCCCGGATGGATGAGATTTCTTCTCCATCTTGGACGGTTAAATGTGTGTTTGTAAATCCTATATAAGGAGACCTTTTTATGAGAATTAAGAGAAGATGAATCAATTTAACCCTAAATCTCCCAAGGAGAATTTCGGCCAAGAGAGGACTCCTCCTTGCCGCTGCCCCTAGGTGGTGTGAATCCATATCTTGCTTCCTCCACCCCTCTTCGGTGCGACTCTGGCGTGGATTCCTTCGGTGCGACTACAAGGAAGAAGGTTGCAGCCCCATTCGGTGTGACGCTGGTTGATTCGTGGGAGAGTGATTCTCCCACCATATCTTATGTGCAAGGTGAATCTGGGTTGGGTAACATCTCCTCCCTTCTCTTGTGTTTTCGTGCATTAGTTTTGTGGAGATCGAGCAATAGTTATTTCTGTGATTTTGAATAATATAGCTTGCAATTTTTGAGTCATTTTCATTGTTGACGAATTTCTTTACAAATCTAGATCGGGTAGGTCCTATTTGGTTGAGCGGATCTTGGCCTATAACCATGGTTAGTTCTCAAAAGGGATTGACAACCTTTATGTTAATTTTTCGGAATAATCCGACTCATTTCTGATCGTTATTTTAGAGTCAATCCTTCCTCCTTGTAGTTTATGTGCGGCGTTAGTGTCGAATCATATTGTGGCGATAGATGCTTGTGTACGTGTAGTTGAACCATGGCGTGTCGGGCGTAGTAAGATCTCCTTGTTTTGTGTCAAACTCTGACTAGCGTACATTCCCTACACCACCATATATCTTCATGAAGCACCCCTGGGGAGGCAACGAGAGGGGTGACAAAACCTGTGGCTTCAAACTCTTTAACTATCCATGAAGTGCGGTCTGAACTCCAATGTTCATGGGGCGGTTTGGGCGACCTCAACGGTTAGACCGACGACCTGAACAATAATATTTACACCCTATGTGGACTGGGCATCGAGCTACATAGCTTGCGCGACCTGGTGATGACCTGTGCGGCTTGCCGATGGCTTGGGTAATTTGGCAGCAACCTGGGGACTTAGATTCTGGCCTGAGCTGCTTGGGTGGCCTGGGCAGCTTCCTTTTCATATCATTCGTCTTCTGTTATAGTTGACACATTTATATTTTCATATATCTGAATCTGCTATAATACTGGTTAATTAATCAAGGGAAACCCGTGATAAAAGAAGTATTTGCCATGACGGGCGAAGTCTTCTCTCGCCACATGCTAGCGGCCATCTCTTCATCTCCTCTCTCTTCTCTTTGCTTACGACTCTAAGTAAACGGCTACTCATCAGTCATCCCCTCTTGCGCGTACATTGTAATGTGATGGAACTTTTGGTACAACACGCCATACGTTAGCACTACTGCGGGCGCTAGACAATTCGACTGCATCATGGAGAAACTACGACTTTCGGGCTTTAGCCTCTACCGTTGGATGTTAACCAATTCGACAGCATTATGGAGAAAGCATTACCTACGGACACTAGAATTACCGCTCCGTGGTTTCCAAAAGTGGTGCAAATATTTGTTGGGATATTTTCCCTAATCTAATGGATAGCTGGCAACACCGCGTGACAAGAAATACCACCGGGGGCTAGCCGAACATGTCGCGGTATCCATATTCCGAAAAAGAATATTTTAGGATATTTTTCCTATTTTATTGGACAATTGATAATACCGCGTGAAGAGACCAACTGCGGGGCACTAGCTGTAGCGCCTTACGTAGTTTTTTTAAAGACGAGTATAAAAGCGCACGTTTGTTTTCCTTAGGAGGAAACCACAAAAACAAGGAGTATTACACATCTAGGGTTCAATTGCCGCCTCAGGTTGGACTAACCACCGTCTCCGAGAAGGAAAAGAAAAATTTCTCCTCATTGTTTGTCATCGAAGAACTCCGAGGATCGAATTCTCCAACGGCCATCAGCGACTGATCGAGTGCAAAAAGAATGACACTCAAAAGCATCGATCGTGCACCGTTCTACGGAGGATTTCTTCTTTTGAGAGAGCAAGAATTTTAAAATCTTAATTTTATTTGTATTTTCTCTTTTCTATTAGTTTTATATGAGAGGTAAATCAACCTGGGAGGTTGTCAAATATCTTGGAGGAATCTGTGGGAAATCAACCTGGGAGATCATAAGATTTTTGGAAGGAATCTGATGGAAATCGCATTGGGATGACTGTTAACCCAAATTGTTTGCCATCTTAGATTTTCATAAGTACCGGGTGTAAGACCAGCTCTAGCCTCCAATCCGCCTAGTCATTTATCTCCTAGACCTAGTAGCCGCCGAGGAGAAGCCGATCAGATTCAAAGCTGGTCGTCTATCCGCGTGGTTAGGCGGCCACCCTTCTTTTTATTTTCCATGTATCTGGTCATCACCGACCTATTCTCCAGTACCTGGGAAGCCGGTATTCTTATCACTGCACATTTGTGCAGGTCCCCCAAGCCTATAAATAGGCATGAACTATACTGCCTAGGGGAGGTAGTTCAAATCCCTAAGCTTGCCGCCTGGGGAACCAGTCTTAAATTCTGTTCCGTGATAACTTCTGATTTTTACCACCTAGTAGTTTAATTTTTTTTGAATTTGCCGGACAAAATTAATGAAAGAATCAAAGGTGTCTAACTTGTGTTTCAGGATGAACACAAAAGTAAAACGAGAGTAGTTATCAACAATGACCAACATATAGACTTTACCTCCTAAACTGTGAATTTACATAGAACCGAATAGGTCCATATGAAGTAAATACAAACTTCTATAGGATTCTTTGTCAGAAATATCCTTAAAGGTATCCCTAATCTGCTTACCCATCTTCTATGCATGACATGGTGATGGCGCGGCCCCTTCAACACTTCCTGATGATGACCCGGTTGCCGCGCCGCAACAATTTAAAGACTTGTGACGTCATGACAACGCCACGATCGCTAACGGAAAGCTGCGATACAACCTCCGTCCGCGGCGCGCAAAGCTTGCTTAAAAGTTTTAATTAGTTTTAATTAGTTTTAAATTGCTTTTAAAAATATGGCTTGTATTAATTTTTATTTTCATGTTGGTGTGATACTAAACATTTGATGTGTATTTAACCGCCCGGATGGATGAGATTTCATCTCCATCACGGACGGTTGGATCTCTTTTGTAACTCCTATTTAAAGGAGGCTATTATGAGGAGTTAAAGGATTGGAAAAGAAAAACCTAAAACTCCCCCTTGAGAATTTCGGCAACCATGGAGAGACTCCATTAGCCGCCCACCCCCTTGGTGTGAAGCCATACCTTGCCTCCTCCATCCCCGTTCGGTGTGACTCCGGCGTGGCTTCTATCGGTGCGACTCCATGGAAGAAGGAAGCAGCCCCATTCGGTGTGAAACCGGTGGATCCGTGGAGAGAGTGATTCTCCCACAAATCTTGTGTGATCATCTTCTTGGTTGGGTAATCTCCTTCCTTTCTTTGTGTTTTCTTGCTGTGAGATTTTGTGGAGGTTATACATCCGTCTTTTCTGCGATTTTAAAGTGTTTTTCCGCTTGCAAAAATCTGAATCGAAACGTTGTTATTGATCCTCTTGTTATCCGGATTGAGAAGATCAGTTGGAGAACAAACTAGGCCTAGCCTTGACTTGTTCTCCAAGTTTGGGCACACTTTGTGCTAACAAGGGAGTTAATCTCAACTTGTTCTTGATCACTCTTTATAGTTTACCGCCGCTCCTAAGTATATTATTGCTGTGATTGACGGCTTGTAGTGAAAAGAATAGATGCTTGTGTAGGTGTGGTGAGGTGTGTGCTTGTTGGAGAGGTAGGTCCTAAGGACGTGGTATCGAGTCCCGTATTTTTGAGAGCCAACCTACCCCTTTACATTCGCTATTGGTCGGAGCACACTCTTTATTTTTTATGTTTTGTGATGGGTAAGCTTCCGTTAGCGTAAGCACGTCCGTGTCACATACACCCCTACACCAATTTGGTATCAAAGCGAGGTTGTTTCAACTTCTACGTTGCAAACATCCTCGCTGCTTTCCTTGTCGGTCCAACTAATCTTAGAAAAAAAAATAAAAAAAAAATTTATTTGTGGTCTGCCAATAGCCGGCAAAAATTTGTAATTTTTGCGAAATCTGAAAAAAAAATTTTTTTAATGATCTACGCCTTACCCCCATCGGGAATATCTAAAAATATTACATTTCCAGTATAGCTTCAACCCTAGGAAAATTTATCTTGCCCGCGGTCTCCCAAACCTAAATGTGCACTAGGCTAGGAACGGAGTACACAACCCCGTCTACATCTAGGATGGCTGCGAACGAGCATGGTGATCCCAACACAGAGGATATAGCGGGTCTTCGTGCCGAAATGGCTGAGCTTAGGAACGTCTTAGCCCAGATCCTACAAAATCAGGAAAGGCCACCCCCACCTCCCGTTAATGTTGGGCAGCCCAACCGGCACCAACCGAACTTCGACTCGGATTTTGAGGGAAACTCTCCCTGTGTGCCTCCTCGAGAACCCCGCCCCGGGCGAGGATTTGATATCACGAGGGCCATGAAGATAAATGCCCCCACCTATGATTGCATGGGAGATCCCCAGATCTTCCTCCATTGGGCTATAGACATGGAGTGCTATTTCAAATGGCACAACCTCACGCACCCCCCAAAGGTTCAAGTTGCCAGGATGAAATTAACGGGACGTGCCAAAACTTATTGGCTGAATGAAGCACGTAGGTTTGGAGCTGGGGACGGTGTTAACCCCTCAGTCCGCAACATCCTGCAAGATGCCAAAACACCCCTTTCAATAGGCGCGGACGCGATTTGTCAGTCCGCCCAGTCCTACAATGTCACCAATCGGACACCAAGGATGGTACCCCAGCAGCGGACGCAAGGGCCTGTCCGCTCAGTCCGCCAGGACGGATGTCACTCTGCAATGGTGGACGCAGTGTCTCGTCCGCCCAGGCCGCCACCCTCCAGCAGGATCGCGCCCAGCAACAGTAGAAGCTCCAGTCCGCGAGCCAAGTCCGCCCCTTCTGCGCGGACTGGCGTGTTCTTTCTTTTTGCTTCCCGTCACCGCTGCCCGGTTCTCCTGTACCCCGGGCAGCCGGTTATTTTAGCCCTGCCCGTTTGGGCAGGCCCCCTATCCTATAAATAGGGGGAGGTGGTGCACCCAAGGCACGCTGACTCGGACCCAGGAGCCTACTTGTTACAGGCTGCGGACTCGAATCTTGTGCCTTGCGGACTCCCACTCGCTCTGCTCTTGTCAACCTTTTCCTTTCACTTGTAACCCAATCCATCTTCAATCAAGGGAAATCCCGTCGCAAGAGAGGCATTCAGGCCGCGACGGGCGAAGTCTGTTTTTGTCGTGGCTCACGGCCCTGCTCTTCTTCCTGCCCACATCCGCTTAGTAGATTACTACTCGCAGTCTCCCTATTCCCCGGTGTTCGAACCGTTAGCTGGTGGTGCTCGACCCCCTTGTGTTTTTGTGCATCAACAGTTAACACGCGACCTTCAGATCCGAGTAGTGTTTTGAAATCAGCAAACGAAAATGTCAGACCGCAGAGCCCGCTCCTCAGACCGCTCCAGCTCTTCAGAGGACTCTCTATGGGACGCGATTGAGCAAGCTCGCCTTGAGGCCGAGCAGTCCCGCCAGCACACTGACCAGCGTCTCGACGCAATCAGCCAAGCTCTGCTCGCGCTGGCCCAGGGCTTGCTCCTCAGGCCGCAGCGGACGAAGCGGACTCGCCTGTCCGCCAGACCCCATCTCGCCGAACTCCGCTTTGGCAGTCGCCAGCAACTCCCCGGAACCCTGCTCAGTCCGCCGCCCCTCTGCGCCCTCAGGAGGAGCAGTTTGCTTTCAGAAATTTCTTCAGAGAAGCTTCCAGGGGCACTCCAGCCCGCCAGCTTTATTTTGCTGACCGCCAGTCCGCCGAGCCCGTGGACTCCCCGGCTCCAGTCCGCCCCTTCTACCCCACAGAGTTCGAGACCCCGTCTCCCTTTGTTGACCGAATCCGATGGGAATCGGATCCGAGAAACTTCAGGGAGCCTCGCATCCCATTCTATTCAGGAGGAACTGATCCAGTCTCTCACCTCCAAGCATTTGAGGGGGTAGTTGCTTTGAGATGCCTCTCAGATTCTATCAAGTGTAAACCCCTGGTTGCCACTCTCGAAGGACAGGCGAGAGAGTGGTTCTACGAGCTGCCTTCGGGCACAATCTCTTCTTTCGCAGAGCTTCGTAGCCAGTTGTTGCTGAGGTTTGCTGCCTCGAGGAAGAGGAAGAATGGGTCAGCTGCCCTATTTGAAATCAAGCAAAGGGATAATGAATCAGTGGCGCGATTCGTTGATCGCTTTCAGAGAGAGATCCAAGGGGTCAGGAATGTAAACCCCGATTATTATAAGATCGCCTTGATCCATGGCCTCCGGGAAGTACCTCTGAAGTTTAAAGCAACAACCAAGGCACCTGTGACTTATCAAGAGTTGATCGCCATGGTCAACCGTTTCATTGAAGGAGAAAATGCCAATCCAACCTATGTCTCATCCCTGACAGCCAAGGCTGAAGGAAGGGATGCCTCCGCTTCCTCCTCTCGTAGCAAGCCCCCTCGCCCAGACTTCCAGGCTCCGTCTCAAAGAGGCAGGAACTTCCGCAACAAGAAACCTTTCCAAGGCCATCAACAGTTTCATGAGTAGAGACTGCCGTTGGCCGCCACTCCCGCCGTTCCATTGCAAGCTCTTCCCGTCCTCCAACAAGCAGCCTTGCCTGCTCCGGGCCAATTTGATGAAAGCCCCATGGAGGACATTGCAGATCTGGACCTTGACGAAGTCATCTAGATCTTGCAAAGGAGATCAGAAGAAAAGAGGCAAGAGCCTCAGAAAATGTGGAAGCCAAGGAATAATGCACAATATTGCCAGTTCCACAAAGAAAAGGGCCATCTGACCGAGGACTGCAAGGCCCTTCGCACGCTGATAGAGAAGTTGCTTGCCGAAGGCAAGATTGACTTGGCCAAGAAGGATTCTCCTTCTTCTTCGAAGCCACCCACCTCAAAGGGCAAAGAAGTAGCTGAGGCATACCAGGAATGTGTGGATGTAGAGGACGAAGGCCGTCTAGGGCCGATCAACGTCCCGGTGGAATGCTTCGATGCAGATGATGAAGGTGTTCTGGGACGCCTCTTCTTCATTCATGGTGGAGCAGGGACCGAGTCTTCTCGGAAATCGTCAATTTCAAGGGTCACCCGGGCAGAGGTGGCCTCTTCTTCCGTTGCTCCTCCAAGTGAGTTTGTCACCTTTGGTCCAGAAAATCTACCTCAAACAACCAACCCGTTTGATGACGATGTATTAATCAAGGCTATGGTTGGAGACTTTACAGTTGATAGAATTCTTGTTGACACAGGCAGCTCGGTCAACCTCCTGTTCAAGTCTACTGTTGAGGCCCTTAGGACCGGAAAGCCTCTGCTTTCCACTGAGGGGCCACTCTATGGTTTCTCGGGAGAGAGAAAAGAAGTGGAGGGCAGTGTCATTCCTGCCCGTGAAGCTTGGAGGGGTGACTAAGCAAATACAGTTCATAGTAGTTGACGCACCCAGCAGCTACCATGCCATCTTCGGCAAGCCCCTGTTAAACAAGTATCAAGCGGTGGTCTCCACTTACCACCTTGCCATCAAGTTCTTTGCAGATGGAAGGATGTTCTGGGTCAGGAGTGACCCAAGAAGAGCAACGGAGTGCTACGTCCGCACTGTCAACATGGTTGAAGCCAGCCCTTCCCTTGCTCCAACAGAAGCTGCAGAAGCCTCCCCCAGTTCAGAAGCCGCTGCTGATGAAGGTGTTCACCTGGAACCTGCCTAGGTGACGCAAGGAGTCCCCATTGCTGAGGGGGAGGAGAGGAAGCTCTCCATCAACTCGGAGCTACCTGAAGATCAAAAGGTTGAGTTGATTTCCTGCTTGCTCAATAATCTGGACGTCTTCGCCTGGTCAGCAGAAGACATGCCAGGAGTGGATCCCGATGTTGCATGCCACCACTTGAACGTTGATCCCGGCTGCAAGCCTATACAGCAAAAGAAGAGGGACATGGATACAAACTTGCTGAGCCAATAGGGAGGAGGTCGCAAAGCTCCTCAAAGCAAATTTTATCAAAGAAATTCAATATCCTACTTGGATTTCTAATGTTGTAATGGTTAAGAAACCAGGAGGAAAATGGCGAATGTGTGTAGATTTTACCAAACTTAATAAAGCATGCCCTAAAGATTGTTACCCCTTGCCTCAGATAGATTCTTTAGTTGATTCCGCGGTAGGGTACTCTTATATGAGCTTTTTAGACGCGTTTTCTGGTTATCACCAGATAAGAATGCATAAGCCTGACGTTCCTCACACGTCATTCATAACTAATGATGGTTGTTATTGTTACCTTGTGATGCCCTTTGGGCTCAATAATGCCGGTGCAACCTACCAACGGATGATGGACCATGTGTTTAACCATCAGAAGGGGAGGAACCTAGAAGTGTATGTAGACGATCTCTTGATTAAGAGTAAGTCATTTTCGCTGCACTTGCGAGACCTAGCAGAGACGTTCGCTACTCTGCGTAGGTACAAAATGAAGCTCAATCCTTTGAAATGTACGTTTGGGGCGAGTAAGGGGAAGTTTCTTGGTCATGTCCTTACTCCAGAAGGACTTGCCCCCAACCCTGATAAAGTGAAAGCCATCCTTGATATGCCTACCCCTCGTTCGCCTAAAGAAGTTCAGCAGTTAGGGGGGAGGCTAGCAGGCCTTGCAAGATTTCTCTCTCAAGTTGGAGATAGGAGTGCTCCATTCTTCAAAACTCTCCGAGGAGCATCCATGTTTGAGTGGACGGAAGAATGCTTCAAAGCTTTTGAGCAGTTGAAGATGCAACTGACCTCAACACCCCTGCTTCAGAGTCCCCGGCCAGGAGAGATTCTTTTCTTATACCTAGGGATTGGCCCTGAGGCCGTCAGCTCCGTTCTTCTTCGGGAAGAAGGCAGAAAGCAATTCCCAATTTACTATGTTAGCCATATCCTGAAGATTGCTGAGCCACGGTATCCAATTTTGGAGAAGTTAGCCTTGGCGCTAGTCATGTCAGCTCGCAGGCTCCGCCCGTACTTCCAAGCACATTCAATTCAAGTCGTCACCGATCAGCCTTTGAAGGGCGTGTTGGAAAAGCCAGAACATTCCGGCAGACTAGCCAAGTGGGCAATAGAGTTGAGCGAATTTGAAATCTCTTATGTGCCCAAGACAGCCATTAAAGCTCAGGTCCTAGCAGATTTTCTAATTGACATGCCAGAGTCCAGTTCTGATCGAGCAGAAAGGTCACCTTTGGCTTGGACCATCTACGACGATGGTGCCTCAGGCAGAAGTTCTTCTGGATCAGGAGTGGTTCTCATCAATCCAAACGGAGTCAAATTGGAGCAGACCATCAAATTTTACTTTCCAGTAACCAATAATCAGGCCGAATATGAATCTTTGCTAGCAGGCTTGAGGCTTGCAAGAGAACTCGGAATCGATCATGTTCATATCAAAACCGATTCTCTGGTGATGGCATCACAAGTCCTCGGTAACTTCGAAACAAGAGAGCCAATCTTGAAGAAATATCTAGCTCTTGTGAAGATAGAAGTCGGCAGGTTCAAGAGCTTTACCATCGAGCACATCCCCAGAATAGAAAATGAGGAGGCATATTTTCTTTCCAAGTATGGGATGCTTCCAGGAGGAACAACTTCCGAGCTCTTCTGCCCGACAGTGGTGGAAGGAGATCTGATGCAAGTAGACCAACGTGCCTCTTGGATGGACCCATTCATCCTCTATCTGTCAACGGGAGATTATCATGATACAGTCAGAGATAAGAAAAAGTTCATAATAAAAGCAGCTCATTACTTCCTATTGGCGGAAGTCCTCTACAGAAAAACTTTCCTCTCTACCATGGCCCGGTGTGTTTCAGAAGAAGAAGCTTTCACTGTTTTGCAAGAGATTCATTCAGGAGAGTGTGGAAGCCACTCGGGAGCAAGAACTCTTGAAAAACGAATCCTGCGGCATGGATATTTCTGGCCCACTATCAAGAGAGACTCTGAGATTTATGCCAGAAAGTGTGTTCAGTGCCAGAAAATGTGTTCAGTGCCAGAAGTTTGCTCCACTTCAGCACCAAGCAGCTCAGTCCCTCAGATCGATTGCAACTCCTTGGCCCTTCGCAGTTTGGGGAATGGACCTCCTCGGTCCTTTTCCCATGGCAAGCAGTCAGCGACGTTTCATCATCGTAATGATCGACTACTTCAGCAAGTGGATCGAAGCCAAGGCATTGGCTAAGACAACTACTCAGGTCGTCAGAAACTTCATTTGGGGAGAGATTGTCTGTCGGCATGGAATTCCAATGGCTATAATCACTGATAATGGGCCGCAATTCAACAACTCAGAGATGATAGACTTTTGCAGGCAGATCGGAACAGAGCTGCGGTTTGCATCAGTTCATCATCCCAGAAGCAATGGCCAGGTAGAAGCAACCAACAAGCAGATCCTCAATTTGCTCAAAAAGAAAGTGCAGAATCTCAAGGGTAGCTGGGCTGATCAGCTTCCATCAGTCCTCTGGTCCCTTAGGACAACGCCATCATCCACAACTGGGGAGACTCCATTCAAACTTTCTCATGGCTCAGAAGCACTTATTCCGTTGAGTTTGAAGTCCCGTCACCCAGAGTTCTGCTTGCAAGAGAAGGCGTTGAGGACTGGCTTGAGTTGAATAATGAAGAGATGAGGTTCAGCTTGGAACACATCGAGGCCATCAGAGATCAAGCAGCCAAAAGGCAGGAGGAGGTCAAAAGAAGGATGGCCCGCTACTTTGATCAGAACGTGAGGGTCAAACACTTCCAAGTGGGAGATCTAGTTCTAAAGAAGATTGATGCTGCTGCAAGAGCTGGTTCAATTGGGAAGCTTAATCCAAATTGGGCCGGCCCTTTTGTTATCAAAGAAGCGTTAAAGAGCGCGCTTACCGCTTGCAGACATACGAAGGAGAGGATATACCACACACATGGAGCGGGGATGATCTCAAACGGTTCAATTCTTGAACCTCTTTTTTCTACTTTGTGTATCCTCTTCAAGAGTTATTATGAATAAAAACTTACTTGCTAACGCTTCTTCAAGTGTTGTCTATGTAATCATGACAGATGAAACGCTAAGAAAGATTCCAAAAACTGTTCTGCGCCTGAACTCCCTTTTCTTTCTTATGTTTGCTTTGCAAATACATTTTATTAATCAAAGGATCTATACTGACACTTTTTTCTAGTGTTTTCTCTCTCTCCCAAAAACCTATAACGGTTCCCTGATATCAGGAGACATCGCCGAGTTCAGCAAGACCTCCCATAGAGCTGTTGTCATTAGCGTAACACCACAAAGACCACGTGTTGCGAGGAGATTTCGCACAGTGTAGTGGGAGCTTGTAGGCTCTGGTGCGGTTGGATTCTGGACTTCGGATCCCGGCAAGTACCTGACCCCACCTCTGCATTATGGAGGGCTGGGTGGGAGTAATGCTCTACCATGCCGCATTAGGGATATCGTTACAGCTTCGATGATCGCGTGAGGAAAGTTTGTCGTTCCGGCTCACCTGCCCACATGTCACCTTAGCTTGTAACCCTCGAACACTCCATGGTACCCTCAAGCAGTGCCTGTAGGAGACCCACAGCTTAGACTGTACTCCAGGCTAGAGGGCAGGGAACCGTTCCGCCAAATGAGCATTTTGCTCTTCGCAGAGAATTAAGTGCGGACTGGGTTTCTCTATCCGCTCAGTCCGCCTGTTTGGGTTGATTTTATAGCCTGTAGCCCGGTGAGGAAAGTATGCCGCTCTGGCTCACCTGCCCACCTGGTCGCAAGGTATAGATCATTTCTTTTATTACGAGCGGATTGGTTTTCTGTATCCGCTCAGTCCGCCAGCTTCTTTGGGTTGATCATATAGCCTGTGGCCTGGTGAGGAAAGCAATGCCATGTGCACCTTCCCACCGGGTCGCAAGCTGTAGGTCATTTCTATCTTGGGCGGACCGGCTTTATCTATCCGCGCAGTCCGCCAGCTTCCTTGGGATGATTTTATAGATTTTATTTCTATCTTTGGCGGGTTTTATGTATCCGCTCAGTCCGACGGCTTCCATGAGATTGCAGGCTATAGATCTTTTATTACGAGCGGATTGGTTTTTTGTATCTGCTCAGTCCGCCGAATGATTTTCATATATTATAATTTGATAAGTTGATAAAGAGAATTGCGGACTCTAAAACTCAATAAAGTACCACCTGGCATTGTTATCAGCTGGCTATTTTTGTCATTTTTGATGGCGGATATTGAATGGATTGATAAGTTGAATTCTCTAGTCAGCAAGATTCGTTATAAATGATCTGTGTCGTGCGGACTGCAGTTGAAACTCAACAAAGTCCGCCTGACAATTTCTTCTCATTCTAATGACGGACAATAATTGTCTCTAATCAGCAAGTTAAAAAGCTGCGGAATTTATCAGCGTGTCGTGCGGACTGCTAAGTGTCGGTGCAGTGAGTGTGGAAAAAGAACATTGCAGGAAGCACACATGCCAAAAATATCCTTTCTAATTCATCAAAAACTGTTTACATCATTCTATATGTTCGGCGTACTGCGATCTTGCAACCGCCCCTTTTTACAAAAACCAAAAAAGATAAAAATACATTAATCTGTAGTCTTTTGTTTCTTTTCTGGAGGTGCAGGGCTTTCACCAACAATGTCGATTTCTGGAGAGTAGCCACCCGAGCCGCTTCCGCTGCTATCTGATCCTGTACTTGAGGCGGACCCGCTATGTGAGCTCCCAGTAGCAGAAGAGGATGCAGAGGTGTCGGACTCGGCGGATGATCCCCCTGCTTGCTGGCTCGAGGCAGCATTGTCCGCTATTTCCTTGGCGAATTGCCCTTCGCCCTGCCCTCCGTCTTCTTCTTCGACTTCTTCTTCTTCTTCTTCTTCCTCTTTTTCTTCGCCTTATTCCTCAATGATATCCTTGCCTTTTTAGCCCTCTCCATCGCCGCGACCTGCGGAGCCAGCTCAGGGAAGATCTCCAAGAAAGGGACGCCATCCACTCCCTCCTTTATGAAGCCGTCGCGGACAAGTCGCTCAATGGCGACCTCGACAGTCTCCTTCACGAAAGGGAGCATGGCAGCCTGGAAGTTGTTGTTTTCCAAGTCATGGGCGACCTGCGCAAAACAAAAGCAAACGTCAGACAGATCGCGGTGGATAGCAAATTAAGGCCGCTGCGAATTCAAGTAACCCCAAGCTCTTCTCTTTGCAGAGCAACCCTCTTTCCCAACCGCACATTACTTTCCTTTAGCGCTTTATTATCCTTTTGAAGTTGTTCATTCTTCCTCAACAGGTCTCTGGCCAGGGTGGCAACATAGTGATTTGTCACCACGCTGTTCGCAGCGGCCTGAGAGGCTAGCAGAGGGAGGTCGGCGGCGGGCACCTTCTTAAGGTCGCTCAAGTTGCGCTTTCCGTAAAGCGCGGAGATCGCAATATGGGCGTGACGTGTTATCCGCGAACTCTTCCACGAAGGGAGCGCGGTGGATAGGCAGACGTGTTTGTTCTTGCTATGCCAGTGGACCATAGGGTTCCCCCTAAGATCCTTCTGGCTGATGCCAAAGCCGCTCATGGTGAAGCTTTCAGAGGAAGAGTAATCCGCCGCGGGATCCCCTTCCTCCTTCCTCTTTCTTGCGACTGCTTCTTTCTTCTCTTTCTGTGTAGGAACGAAGCAGCTCGGCGTCTGCGGCAAGTTAGCGGGTACCGCCAAGGTCGCTGCAAAAACAAATGGGTTAAACACCAAGGTCGCAGCGGATGCAAAAGCTGAGTTCGGAAGCTACTTACTCTCTTCGGGCATGACGTCCGCTAAGCTCGCCAGCAGCGGAATATAATGCTCGATGTCAAGCCCGGCGTTGGCCAAGAACTCGACAATGGCGGATTCTAAGTCATCCAGTTGCACACTTTTGAAGGCGGAGTCCGCGCGCACCTGTGGATAGGTGTGCGCGAACCCTGGGTCGCCCTCAAAGATCAGGAACCTAGAGGTCCAGTTTTGGATTTTGTTGGGAAGGCCCACAACCTTCATCCCACTGCAGTAGAGGTATATAACCACCTTGTAGGGGCGGCCTCCGGAAGCAGTTATGGAGCGGACAGAGAATATCTTGCGGAAGACATTCATCGAAAAAGCGATCTTTTCAGATCGCAAATAAGAGACAAAGCTGCAGATCACAGTGAGTGTATTCGGCGCAAGCTGGCCAGGCACCATTCCATAGTGCTCGAAGATGGCGGCGAGTTCCCATTGAAGTGGAAACTTGAATCCGCTCTCAAAATGGTCCACTGGGATGGTGATCTGGGTTGCGGTTGAGAAGTTTAACTTTTCTTGATGGGCGGGAAGGCGGACAAGGATATTCGAGTTCGCCATCTTCTTTTCGACAAAGGCGTCAAGGTTGGCCTCTGTCCATGTGCATTTTCGGTGGTCCGCGGAGTGGAAGGCGACAGCAGCATCAGTACGCGCGGACACCATTTTGCAGGCCGTAGGGTTCCTTTTACTTCAGCTGTTTCCTGCATAAGAGAAAGCGGAAGGCCCTATTTATAGATAAAAGGTCTGACAGCTTTTCGACCAGGCCGCACAGTTTGCAGTTTCAATCCGCACAGTCCGCAAACAAAATTAAAGCACAGTCAAACAACAACGCGGATACAAACACAGATTCACATGCCAAGGAAAATTCAAAGCAAAAAGTTGTGGCGGACACAGCTTTCATCCGCCCAGTTCGCGATGATTCATTCCGGCACCAGACATAAGAGGCGGATATAATTTAAGTCCGCCTAGGTTGCAAATTTTCCCACCTGTAGAAGTTAAATAACGAGAAGCGGACACAGCATTAGTCCGCACAATTCGCGACAGATCAAGCCAAGGATTAAGCTACATAATTTGCGGATATATAATCTGAGTCCGCACAGATTGCAATAGAGTTCAATTACAATACCGTGTTGTTTGAAACACAATTATACAATTAAACAAATAAAGGCTCGTGGCATCGCGGACTCAGCGGTCCCTATTATCGGTCCGCGCCGGCCTTTCCGCCCTATCTCTGCATAAATGAGCTGCTTGGTCGCTTATCTGAAGAATCTCGCTGTACACGCGGCAGAGGTGATGATGAATAACATTTATGGTCCGGTGCATGTGAGCAGCCTCCCGATCTACCCGGCTGAGGGGCACCATTGGCTCCGTCGCCGGCCTCGGCTCCTCATCCGCAGACTGTTGGACATCGCCTGCCGGCACAGCGATCTCTAGAGCAGCGCGATCTGATACTCGCAGCCTCTGCTCAGTGACCTCGGCAGCCTGCTTCCCTTTTTCTTCGCACACTGACGCCAAGTGCTTGCCTTTATAGAATCAGACATCATCCACAAGCCTCTTCTTCTCCCTTTCAGACCTCTCCAGCGCCCTCGAGATGCTGGCGATCTGGTCTTTTAGGGATTTCTCGCGCTCTGCGGACGCTTTCTCACGCGCTGCGGACACCCTCTAGCGCTCCTCTGACTTCTCTAGCTCAGCTTTAACACCTTGCATTTCAGCTTGGAATTTCATCTCTAACTCTTTTATAATATTCAGGTTGGGCGGCTCATCCCCCGCGGATTCCACGTGCGAGACCGCGTCAGCACCAGTATTTGGTGTGACCATGATCTCGCCACTCTCAATGGAGCCCGACGACGACTTTCTACCTGCAACAAACAAAGTCAACTTCACATTTAAAGGCAGTTCACGGCGGACGCAAAGAAAGGATGAAAGATCACTTTTAGACATAGCAGCAGCGAGTTGCCGACTATCGAAGATGATTGGCCTCCTTGCCCGCTCCGGGTCAAAGGCGCTTAACCGCTTCTTCCATTCGTGATGAACCTTTGCACTTTTCTCAGCAACCGAACTTGTTGAGACCACAATATCATCCGTCTCAGTGATAATTTTGATTGGTCTTGACGTCTGCGGCGGCGACCTGTAAAGCCACTGACGTTTAAAGTATTTAGGCGCCGGTTGAAATTTACCTGACCGCAGCAGCTCCGCAGCAATCCGCAGATCCTCAGCGGCTTTATCCGCCGCGACCTGCTTCGAGGCCGCCCCCACCACAGCAACATGAGCAACAATTTGTTTCTTTTGCTCCTCAATCTTCTGCTTCAACCTCTCCCTCTCTTCTTCCTCCGTAGCGGACAAAGAAGGGAGTTCGCTGTCCTTTTTCCCAGTGTCTTCCGCCTCAGATTGCTGCAGTACAACCAACAAGGATTCGTTGATTAAATCAAGTCGATCGACGTCTATGGAATCAATTATCTCATCCGTGGATAAACTGACCGTGGAAAGGGAATTGTCCCCATGGATTTGGGCTTCCGGTGTGACCAGATTGTTGTCATGAACTTCTTTGTCGCGCGGTCTATATTGTAAGTCCGCATCCCCAGTCCGCTTGGAGACGTTCTTCTCCTTCATTGCGCGCAGTTTCTTCTCAACCCTCTCGGCGACGGTCGCACCGTCCCTCTTCCTCTTCTTTCTTTTAGCAGTCTTCTCAGCTGAATCCGCAGCGGACCCCCCTAAATCGGGCTGGCTTTCGCGGACAGGCTCAGGATTCACAGCAGTCAATGCCTTTGAGGGCGCATCGTCCTCTTCCTCAGTCCGCCTATCTTATTTATCCAAGTTAACAATAGGCACCTGGGCATTGGGAGAAGATATGTCAGCCTCAATGTGTTCGCCAACGGTGTCCGCCGAGGTTGCAGTTTTCTGGGAAGGGGCAGAGTCCGACAGGGTCACCATCTTTTCACTTCTCAATGATTCAACGTCGACTGCGGCATCCTCGCGAGTAGATATGTCGGCACGGCGGACTGCTTTCTCCGCAGGCTTTTGGCTGTGGGAACTTTCTCCTGTAGGGCGGACAACATCCTTTCTTGTCGACCTCTTTACTATCTTCTTGGTC
Source organism: Platanthera guangdongensis (assembly GCA_039583875.1). NCBI lineage: Eukaryota > Viridiplantae > Streptophyta > Magnoliopsida > Asparagales > Orchidaceae > Platanthera > Platanthera guangdongensis. Next base: position 98,596,104 of record CM077148.1, on the reverse strand, counting down.
TTCATAGGCGTTGTCAGTGCTGGGTCGCCTTTTGCAGTGAGACTAGAGAAGAAAGCTTCAAGCCTTGCCATGCCGGACTGGAAAGTGGAGACCGCAAGTGGTGAGTAGCGCCCCATGTCGATCGGGATTCTGAACAGTTCCAGGCCCTCCAGCGATATTTATAGCGTTGGCGGCATTTTCGAGGATTGCGGACTCGGCGGTTAAGAAAACATTTTCGAAGTTTTCTGGAAACTTAAAAATGTGTGGGGATTATGTTAACCCCTCAGTCCGCAACATCCTGCAAGATGACAAAACACCCCTTTCAACAGGCGTGGACGCGATTTGTCAGTCCGCCCAGTCCGACAATGTCACCAATCGGACACCAAGGATGGTACCCCAGCAGCGGACGCAAGGGCCTGTCCGCTCAGTCCGCCAGGACGGATGTCACTCTGCAATGGCGGACGCAGTGTCTCGTTCGCTCAGGCCGCCGCCCTCCAGCAGGATCGCGCCCAGCAGCAGTGGAAGCTCCAGTCCGCGAGCCCAGTCCGCCCCTTCTGTGCGGACTGGCGTGTTATTTCTTTTTGCTTCCCATCACCGCTGCCCGGTTCTCCTGTACCCCGGGAAGCCGGTTATTTTAGCCCTGCCCGTTTGGGCAGGCCCCCTATCCTATAAATAGGGGGGAGGTGGTGCACCCAAGGCATGCTGACTCGGACCCAGGAGCCTACTTGTTACAGGCTGCGGACTCGAATCTTGTGCCTTGCGGACTCCCCCTCGCTCTGCTCTTGTTAACCTTTTCATTTCACTTGTAACCCAATCCATCTTCAATCAAGGGAAAGCCCGTCGCAAGAGAGGCATTCAGGCCACGACGAGCGAAGTCTGTTGTTGCCGTGGCTCACGACCCTACTCTTCTTCCTGCCCTCATCCGCTTAGTAAATTACTACTGGCAGTCTCCCTATTCCCCAGTGTTCGAACCGTTAGCTGGTGGTGCTCGACCACCCTTGTGTTTTCGTGAATCAACACACGGGGTCCCACTCATTGGATGGGCTGTGATGAAGAACCTGCTGACCGATCAGTATGTTCACGCGTACCATCGGACGCAGATGTTCGATGAGCTTGCCATCCTTCGGCAAGGCTCAATGTCTGTTGCTGAATATATGGGAGAACTTAAGGACCGTATGATACGATGTGACCTTCGAGAGCTCCCCGAAGTCACTTTATCTAGATTTCGAAAGGGACTACACCCCGACATTCAGCGGAAACTCTTGCGTTACGGTCATACGGAATTGAATACGACTTTCAATGCCGCCTTGGACATTTAAAAGCACCTAGCATCGAAAGCTCACTCCCGTTATTCTAATACGAAGAATAAGTCCACCACTGGGGCATCTTCTTCCACATTTCCTGATAAGGGAAAATTTCGATCCTCTGAGTCGAAATCCGTAGTGATCACCGCTAGAAATACGAAGAACCCCGCTAGTGAGTGTATCCCCGTAGGAAAGGTTAGCAAGGCTAACACCACTTGTTTCTCATGCGGCGTTCAAGGCCACTATGCCTACGAATACCCCACTAAGACGAAGGTCATAGCCTTGTTAGAGTCCGCTACCGACCCTGATGATTATGTCTATGAGGCCGAAGAGGAGAGCGACCCCGAAGGAGTCCCTTGTGACTTGGAGGACGATCACCGCATTATGGTGTTGCGTTGTATTTTGACCACTCCTCGTCCTGTAGACGACTGGAAGAGGACGAGCATATTTTCCCTGATCTTTAAGAGTGGAGAAAAACTTTGCAAATTAGTTATCGATGGTGGTAGTTGCGTAAATAACGTTTCTGAGAACGCTGTTAAGCGTATGTCCTTGACTGCCGAGCCGCACCCGACCCCTACCAGGTTGCTTGCATTAGTAAGGTTACTAATAAGGTTACCCAACAATGCCTAGTCCCCCTGTCTTTCAAATCCTTCACGGATGAGGTTTGGTGCGACGTCCTACCGATGGACGTTTGTCATGTGTTATTAGGCCGCCCTTGGTTATACGACCGTGATGTGACGCACTATGGTCGTGCCAACACTTATGAGTTCAAATTCAATGGCAAGATCGTCACCTTGAGACGGACTGTACCAAAAGAGCCGGTAGTGTTGGGTAAGGATACCACCGTCCCAGTAGAGAGGAAAGCCTTGAGTTTAGTTAGTAGGAAGGAATTTGTGAAGGATCCCTTCATTGGGGGTATAATGTACGCTCTCGTTCTCATGAGTGCAAAGACTCATAGTGGCGTGTTGGTAGATTTACCCCGAGAGCTACGGGTATTGTTGGATGAGTTTAGGGATGTATACCCGGAAGAGTTGCCTTCGTCGTTACCACCGCTTAGAGATATACAACACGCTATAGATCTTATCCCCGGATGATCCTTACCCAATCAACCGCACTATAGGCTTAATCCTGCTGCCCACAAAGAGTTACAAACCAAGATAGATGATTTGCTAAATAAGGGATTTATTAGGACGAGTATGAGCCCATGTGCTGTCCCCGCTCTTCTTGCCCCTAAGAAGGATGGCACCTGGCGCATGTGTGTTGATAGCCGAGCTCTCAACAAAATTACTATAAAATATAGGTTTCCAATTCCGCGACTAGATGATCTCTTGGATGTCCTATCGGGTGCCACTATCTTCTCAAAATTGGACTTACGGAGTGGTTACCACCAGAATAGGATCCGAGAGGGGGATGAGTGGAAGACATCGTTCAAGTCTAAGGACGGGTTGTATGAGTGGCTTGTGATGCCCTTTGGGTTATCCAATGCCCACAGCACCTTCTCCCGGATGATGACGCACATCTTTAGGCCATATATGGGGAAGTTTGTTGTAGTATATTTCGACGACATCCTAGTCTTTAGTACCTCCCCCGCCGAACACCTCTCCCACATCAAAGTAGTCCTCTCCACCTTAAGGACTGAAACCTTATATCTAAATCTTAAGAAATGCACGTTTTATGTTTCAGAGGTTGAATTCTTAGGTTACATAGTTGGCTCTGAAGGAATTCGTGTTGACCCAGGAAAGGTTCTAGTGATTAGAGATTGGCCCGAGCTCACTAGCCTTCGTGAGTTGCGTAGTTTCCACGGGTTAGCTACCTTTTATCGTTATTTCATACGCGATTTTAGTAGCATTATGACACCCATTACGGACTGCATGAAGAAAGGCAAATTCACGTGGTCCAAATCCGCCACGTTTGCATTCCGTCGTATTAAGGAGCTTATGACCGAAGCAGCGGTGTTACATCTCCCAGACTTCACAAGGTCTTCGAGCTTACTTATGATGCATCTGGCGTAGGGATTGGAGGTGTCATGAGTCAAGAGGGTCACCCGGTTAGTTATTTTAGTGAGAAATTAGCGGGTGCTAAATTAAATTATTCCAATTACGATAGGGAGTTTTACGCGGTCGTTAGATGTTTGCATCATTGGAGGCACTATCTCCTTCATAAGGAGTTCGTGATCCTCTCTGATCATGAAGCGTTACGATTCATCAATGGTCAGTACAAAATCAGCCCGCGCCATGCTAAATGGGTATCCTTCTTGCAGGAATACACATTTACTCTCAAGCACCTTAAGGGGTCCGACAATCGAGTTGCTGATGCACTCAGTCGCCTCACCCTCTTACTTTCCTCCATGCAAGTCCATGTGGTAGGGTTCGAGCGCATAATGGATGAATACGCCACATGCCCTGATTTTTAGGAGCCATACTTATCTGCCCAGGATAGCTCTCCCATGACCAACACAGCCTTTTCACTTAGAGACGAATATTTATTCAAACACGGAAAATTGTGTATCCCTCGCTCCTCTTTGCGACGCCACATCATTTGGGAGTTACATAGTAGTGGCTTGAGTGGTCACTTTGGAAGAGACAAAATGATTACGCTCATAGAGGAGAAATTCTTTTCGCCTAAACTAAATGCGATGGTTGAGAAAGTAGTGAGCAGTTGCCGTACGTGTCAAGTTTCAAAGGGTACTGTGTCCAATGTAGGTTTATACACCCCTCTACCTATTCCGTCCGTTCCGTGGGAAGACATGAGCATGGACTTCGTATTAGGCCTTCCCCCCACCCTTCGACGTCATGATTCTATACTCGTTGTTGTGGATAGGTTCTCCAAGATGGCGTACTTCCTCCCATGTAGTAAGACCAACGACGCTTCTCACATTGCGAAACTGTATTTTAAGGACGTCGTTAGTCTCCGTGGAGTTCCGAAGACTATTGTCTCGGATAGGGACGTAAAGTTCACTAGCTACTTTTGGAAAACCTTGTGGGTTATTATGGGAACAAAATTATTATTCTCCGCGACTTATCATCCACAAACTGATGGCCAGACGGAAGTAGTCAATCAGAGCCTAGGAAATCTTCTTAGATGTCTAGTGAGCGATCATAAAGGCATTTGGGATTTACTTCTTCCACATGCACAACTGGCTTACAATAATTCTAAAAATAGGTCCACGGGTATGTCTCCGAATGAAATTGTTCACGGGTATAAGGCCCCTGTGCCACTTGACTTGGTCCCCTTACCTCCCACATACAAAACAAGTCAGTTTGCACAATCCTTCGCCCAACATATTCACGACTTACATACACGTATACGAGCTACCTTGACTGCTCAATATGAGTCTTATCTAGCGCACGCTAATCTACATAGGAAGGTGTCGCACTTTAAAGTCGGCAATCTGGTTTTAGTACGGTTAGTTCCCAAACGAATGCCAACTGGCACCGTTAAAAAGTTAGCTCCAAAGCGCGCCGGTCCTTTTCGGATTATAACGAAGCTAGGTGACAACGCTTTCGTATTGGATTTGCCTGCTGAATGGGGTATCTCCCCTATTTTTAATGTCTCGGATTTGACTCTATTTGTTGCGCCTCCACAAGAGTTGGTTTCTTTGTCGTCTTCTCCCTCCACTAAAATTTCTAATGGGTTGGAGAGTGGTAGTTCAGATGATCTCTCTCCTTCGGTCCCCGCAGGTATAACATCGGATGGTACGTTGCCTTCTTTTATTCCTACTGCTGACATGTTTCCCAGGTTTCCCAAGACGTTTCTCCATCTAGATATGATACTAGCTGTTGCGCCACTTGCTACTCCAGACGGTGCTACCTACTGCTTCCTCATCCGTTGGCGTGACCGCCCACCTTCAGACGACTCATGGGTACTCGCGACAGAGCTTCAACGTTTGGATGCCGAGCTTCTCCGCCGCTTTCTCTCGGACCATGCATCGGAGATGCGAGATTTTGAGTGGGGGAGGATTGATGGCGCGGCCCCTCCAACACTTCCTGATGATGACCCGGTTGCCACAGCGCAACAATTTAAAGACGTGCAACGTCATGACAACGCCACAGATGCTAACGAAAAGCTGCGATACAACCTCCGTCCGCGGCGCGCAAAGCTTGCTTAAAAGTTTTAATTAGTTTTAAATTAGTTTTATTTTAATTGCTTTTAAAAATATGGCTTGTATTAATTTTTAATTTCATGTTGGTGTGCTACTAAACATTTGGTGTGTATTTAACCGCCCGGATGGATGAGATTTCATCTCCATCACGGACGGTTGGATCTCTTTTGTAACTCCTATTTAAAGGAGGCTATTATGAGGAGTTAAAGGATTGGAAAAGAAAAACCTAAAACTCCCCCTTGAGAATTTCGGCCACCATGGAGAGACTCCATTAGCCGCCCACCCCCTTAGTGTGAAGCCATACCTTGCCTTCTCCATCCCCGTTCGGTGCGACTCCAGCGTGGCTTCTATCGGTGCGACTACGTGGAAGAAGGAAGCAGCCCCATTCGGTGTGAAACCGGTGGATCCGTAGAGAGAGTGATTATCCCACAAATCTTGTGTGATCATCTTCTTGGTTGGGTAATCTCCTTCCTTTCTTTGTGTTTTCTTGCTGTGAGATTTTGTGGAGGTTATACATCCATCTTTTCTACAATTTTAAAGTGTTTTTCCGCTTGCAAAAATCTGAATCGAAACGTTGTTATTGATCCTCTTGTTATCCGGATTGAGAAGATCCGTTGGAGAACAAACTAGGCCTAGCCTTGACTTGTTCTCCAAGTTTGGGCACACTTTGTGCTAACAAGGGAGTTAATCTCAACTTGTTCTTGATCGTTCTTTATCGTTTACCGCCACTCCTAAGTATATTATTGCTGCGATTGACGGCTTGTAGTGAAAAGAATAGATGCTTGTGTAGGTGCGGTGAGGTGTGTGCTTGTTCGAGAGGTAGGTCCTAAGGACGTGGTATCGAGTCCCGTATTTTTGAGAGCCAACCGACCCCTTTGCATTCACTTTTGGTCGGAGCACTCTCTTTATTTTTTATGTTCTGTGATGGGTAAGCTTCTGTTAGCGTAAGCACGTCCGTGTCACGTACACCCCTACACCACATGGAATCCATTTAAGGCATTTAATTCTAGGAGCATCACGCACTAAGTTGTGAGAGAATATCATATTTATATTTTTTGAAATTAATATATGCTAATCTCTTGTGCCATTAGTCACAAAGAGATACTCTATCTTTTGCTAAAAAACACACTGGTGTAGAATTATGTAAACATAGTAAATTTGAACAGAAAATATTTCTAATCTGAGTGCCTGTTAAGATTGTCTCTAAATTAGCAGATGATTTTATAAGACACTTGTCCTTGTAGAACACAACGATATAGTCTTTATCACGTAATTTACTTATGCTTATCAGATTATGCTGTAATCCTTCAACATAAGCCATGTTTGTGAAAGAGACAATATCGTTGGAAATCATACCGTAGCCTTTAGTGATTCCCCTGTCAGACCCTCCAAAGAAAACTTTTGGTCCGTCTTCAACTGGGGTAAATTCTGGCAATAGGCTTCTAGTCACAGTCATATGCCGAGAGCACCCACTGTCCGAATACCAAATTTGCATTTTATTATCCTTTAAACATACCTGCAAACATAAATCATTTTATCTTAGGAACCCAAACTAACATGCGTCCTTGGCTCCTTGTAAGTTTAACACCACTCGGAACATTAACGTTGCAAGTAGTCAGCATCACACTGTTAACTTATGTAGTTTCAAGCTTTACCGGATGAAACTAGCAATCTACGACAAAGTGACCAATCTTTCCGCAACACCAACATTCAAATATGTTGTACCTTCTCTTGTACTCCTGCTTTACTTTTTGAACAGGAGGTCTAGCCGGGGACATTGGCTTAAAAGTGGAAGCCTCGTAGTTACAGCACACACAAGGGATTACTGTTTCCTTATACTTGGAAACAACTGTGTTGGATTTTGGAGCCTTCTTACCACTTGGTCCATGAATGTAAGGACCATAGTTCTTAATAGTAATCTCCTCTTAAGGTGCTTTTAAAATACTAGAAACAAAGTCTGGAGGACGGGTCCATTGTTGATAACACTTTTTAGGCTCCACATAAGTAGGCCTAACAAAGTGGTCGAAGGACGACTCAAGGTCAAATTTATTCGTTGGGAAGATTACCTTCTTGAATCAGGGTTGACCATGTGGTGCCTTCCCTTTGTCTTTGGTAGTAGCTTTCTTAGCAGCCTTACCTTTTCTAGCTGGGTGGCCAAGACCACTACCCTTCTTAGGAGCAAAAAACTCATCAATGAGGGGGAAGAATGGTCTTTGGCTTCGATTAGCTTTCAACCAGCTTCCTTTCCACCAAGAGCTTTTCTTCTGGCTCATCAAAGTATTTTTCCTTCTGACTTAACAGTTCAATGGAGCATCTCAATTCCTCTCGCAAGGAGTGAACTTCATTTCTGAGAGGAGTTAATTCAGAAATTTCCTCCCTCAGCCTTGATTCCACTGCGTTGAGGGAAGCAATCTACTTTAATTTCCTTTTGACAATATGTGGAATTTGTCAAAAGCTTTCAAGAGTTCTTGATGCCGAGCCATCAAGTTAGCTTCATCTTTCTCAAAAGAGTAGTCTTCATGAACATTTGTGGAAGTTTCCAACACAGAGAGGATTATGTGAGAGTTTACCTTCCCATGGAATTTGGAGTCGCCTGCTTCCTCATCTGATTGAGCCATTAGCCCGTAGTAAGCTTCCTCATTTCTTTGAACTTGGCTAACTTGAGTCACTATCACTAAGAGTCTTAAACTTCTTAGCAACGAAGCTCTTCTCTCGCTTCTTCTTACCTTTGAAGGATCTCTTCTGTTCCTTCTTGGAAACTTCCTTCTTCTTCTAAGGACACTCCACAATCATGTGTCCTGGATTATTACAACAATAACAAACAACATCAGAGGAAGAATGTTTATTCGGTTTAGATTTATACTTGTACTCTCGGTTGTAGATCTTCTTGGAGAGATCACCATCAGAATGTGATCTTCTGAAATAAGAGGAGGATGACTAATTTTTCATTTGCCTCCTCATGTTGAGCAATCTCTTGGATTGCTTGGAGGTTAGTGAGAACTCTCCATCAAAAAATTCAGAACAAGATATGCATGGCTTAGAGTCTTCTGTGGTATCTAGAGCTCGTGTCCTTATATGTGACATAGCTTTAGGCTTTCTTGCCCATTCAACTTTCAGGGCAACTGACTTCTCTCTGCTTGAAGTCCTACTGTTTTGCTCGTCTTTCTTTCGTGTATTCATCTAAAGTTCGTAGGAGAGAAGCTTTCCAAAGAGATTCTCGGGGTCAATTTGCGGCAGCTTACCAAACTCTCTAATGGCAACCACTTTTGTGTCTGAGTCCTTTGTGTTGAAATTGAAATCTCGTTCTCCTGTGGAGTTCACCCTTGGGGAAGGGGTGATCACGCACCTACTTCACTCCTACAAGCAAAACAACAAAAGAAACAAGGGAGAAATGACGCAAGGGCTCGGCGGGGAGGAACCACCACACACCCGGATGATCTGAGAGCGTTTCCCCTCCTTAGCCTTAGGACGAGCTAAGGTACCCTCAGAAAGCACTTGAAAACTGGAGCAAGAGAGCACAGGAAGACTCCTTTCTGGGGTACCCCTTGGGTCCTATTTACAGTTTTCAGAATCTGAACTGCCAATAACCAAACTGAACTAACCTGAAGTTACCAAAACACCCTTGGTTTGGTCTGCCAACAGCCAAACTCCGCAGTTTTGAAGGGCTATGTGCAGACCAGCGGGGGAAAAATAGTAAAAAGTACCTCGTGGATCTAGGAGAGCTGGGGAGCCTGGCCACCTCGGCAGACTCGGCTCACCTACTGTTGCTGAGCTCCGTTGCGAGAGCGCGAGCTGGGACGGTGAGCTTGCCCGTCCGTTGGCCTCCATTAGTCGATCTCAGCCCGACGATTCTTGACTTAGCTCGGGAAATGCCGAGATCGCGGTCGATAAATGCCAAGCTCGGGTTCGGCTTCTTCATGCCGAGATTGCCCACTATCTTAAGATTCCTTTGCTGGGCTCGCCTGTTGCTTGGACGATCTGAACCGACCGTTCTGGTTCCTGGCGAACTCAATCGCTAGATACGCGGTTGTACATAATCCCCGCTCGTTTTGAGCTTGACAAAGCTCGGAAAGAAACATCAAATCCCAAGTGTTCGGCGAGTGCGTGGTAGACTGGAGGGAATCTTCGGTTGAGGTCCACCTGTGGCTATATATATGCACCTGGATACCTGCCTGACTCTTGTCATTCCCTTTGCTCTAATCCTGCCAAGATTCTGATCCCCAAGGAGATTCAAGAGCGGCTTATGCGCGCCCGCCAGACCTCAGCTGCTTGCGTAGTGGCCCTGACAGCGGTCCCAGCTGCTGTGTCGCAGGGTTGCTCTGCTGAGCCTAACTCCAAGAAGATGAAAACATTCCCTCAGGCGGCCGAGCCCATCTATGACGACCTGAGGACCAGCTTGGAGCACGGGACCGGCTCCTCCACTCTTCTTGCCCCTGAAAAGGGGATGAATATTGTCGAGGTCTGCGACGGCCCAGACAGCCTCCCTGATGGCGCGGAGGACGCCGTGCCGCGAGACACCACGCCGCGAGCCCAGACCACTCTGGGGGACTCGCGGTTCACGACTCCAGAGAACTGTCCCAGGGACCCGTCCCCTCCATTTGGGACCTTGGGGGTGAGCTCGCAAAGGCCGAGCTCATCGGTGCACGCCCGCTCTCCCCAGCAAACTGCCGTGACTACGGGGGCAGGTCTTGAAACCATACCCATCGCGGGATTCAAGCTTCTCTCACCGGGGACGTGCGGTCGGGGTCGCGGGAAGGATCTAAGGTTTACCCCTCCCCGCATCTCCTTCGAGTTGCCGAGCTCGTCAGGTAGACTTTGCCCGGATTCCTGCCTCATGCGATTTTCCTGCATACCTCCTTTTGTTGATGTTTGCCTCCACAGTTCCCCTCTGCCAATCCGCTGCCCAGGAATCTTCGCGGGCATCCCATTACTCTCCCCTCCCCTCCCCAAGCTCGCTGACTCTTACCTGGGCACCGACGTGGATCAAGGAGAGCTGGCGAGGAGGGAGGTTATGCTTTTAAAGAAACTAGTGTGCAGGCTGTGCGAGGTGCAAGGGGTCAACGAGGTGTTATAATGTGACTACGCGCGTCTTGCTGATGAGGTGCGAAGCAGCCAGGCTGTCGAGCTGACGTCCCCTTCCCTGCTTCTGGATGAGATATACGACGGCCTCTCTGTGGCGCAGAGGAATTCCGGGAGGATCCACATGCTACACCGCACGCGGTAGTCAGCGGGATGCTAGGTGCGTGGCCGGGGTAGATAAAGGGTGGCTCTTTTGTCGAGCTGACTGGTACTCGCCTCCTGGTTTCGCCACTGCCCGCGCGCGCCGCTTTCATATTCCTACACTTGGTCTTTGTAATAAATAACCTTAAACATTCTTAGAAATGCGGTATTCAAATAATATATTGCTTTTTATTTGACTTAGCCTTGGTTGGAACGCGTCGGAAGTCGGCGAGATGGGGGTTGGAGAGCTGGGGATTGGCGAGCTGGGCCGATTGGACAGTTTGACCCTCTAATTACTTTTTCTATAAATAGCCCCCCCCCCACCAACCCCATGTACTGCTGCTTTTACTGCTTACTCTTTCTCTCTCTTCCTGCGGTTTTCTTCTTGTCTACTCGCGCTCTGCCTTCTCTCGCGAGCATGGGCAAGACCAACCCCGATGCTGATGGCCGCACCAAGTGCGCCCAGTATTTCACCGATTGCTGCATCTTCGAGGGGAATAACACTGAGGAGGAGCTCGCAGAATTTCTTGGCAACCACATTCCGCCGGGCTTCGAGGCGCGCGGGCCGAGGCAGGGGGAGGCCATCAATACCTTTTACGATGATGAGCTTGCCTTCCCCATCTCTCACTTTGAGGTGGGGTTGTGCCTCCCCCTCTGGCCGGAGATCCGGCAGATTCTGAAGTATTATGGCGCGGTGCCCGCACAGCTGAAATCCAATGCCATCGCCATGATGGTGGCATTCGTGAGCTATCTCCGGCGAGATGGGATTGAGTTTAACCTAAGAGTATTCAGGAAACTCTTCTCTTATAAGGCGACGCCGGATGGGTCTCCTACTTCGGCGGCTCGCTGATCAAAGTTCGCGAGATCGCGAACAAGCACCATAACTAGATGAACAAGATCCCCTTTATCAAGGTCGATCTCGGAAACATCCCTTACTTGCCGTAGCAGAAGGGCGAGGAGGTCTACCGCCCCCCGGCCGTGTCCAGCAATGATGCCTACCTCCATAAGTTTTTCCTCCATAAGGACTTCGAGCTCGCCTTCCTGCGAAGGGGCTCGACACGCTACTCCATGTCCTATCAGGCAAAGGTATTGTTCTCTCCTCATCACCGAGCTCGCCAGGTTGCTGAGCTCGCCATATTGCTGTTGAAAATCTTCTAACTTTTTCAAATTTCTTTTCTTGCAGGGGAGTGGCTAATTTCCATAAACCCGTTGTTTGCGAACTCAGAGTTGTACCCGGACCCCCTTGATCGCAAGAAGGCAGCTGCGGCGGCCTGCCGAGATGAGGCATCCTTCTCCCAACACTCTTCCAGCAAGAGTCGTTCTGAGAATGCGGGGTCGAACCTGCCACACCGCCAGCAATTACCAAAAAAATATGAAGAAAACCGTGCTCGCTCCGTGGGGGAAACAACATCAACAACATCAATGCAGCCCCAAGTACATAAGCTTGCACGAGACCATCCCCGACGCGTCGCCGGAGAGCCCGCTTAAGGAGATCATCAGCAAGGGGTGGAAGGGCGGCGAGGCTCATGTTCCCATGCGGCGATCTCCCCACCTCCTTCGGCAAAGAGGGCGGCTCGTGAGCGCGGGGCGCCGAAACTTAATCCCCTCTTCAGCTTTGGGGGGCGGTGGAAAGACTCGACGGGCGAGCCCATGGTGCAGTGGGACGAGCTGGCCGACCGGGTCTCCATCTCCGCCCTGCACCCTTCCTGGCATGACCGCGAGCCCGCCATTAGTCATGCTTACGACTTCGGCTTTGGCCTCTATGGCCGGGAGGATGCCGAGGCCTACAAGAACATGACCCTGCGACAGCTCGACCATGAGGGCTTGCAGGCCCACTTGCTAGCCATGGAGCTTCATCACATGCTGGTCCACTGAAGGTTCGGCCTTAGCAATCAACTCGAAAAAGCTGAGCAGGCCCGCGAAGTCTCTAAGGACAAGGTCGCCGACCAAACGAGGCAGCTCGACATTGCCGAGGGTCTTCACGCCCAGGCCGCCGGCGGATTGGTGAGTATCAGGCTTCTCCTCTCTTTTATTTGAAATATTTGGCACTGTAACTAATGAACTTTTCTTCTGTCAGGATGCCAAGGCCGTCGGAGAGTTTCGGGCTTGCAATTTCGAGCAGGGGGTGGAGATCAACGAGCTGTGCACCCGACTTGTCGAGCTTGAGGGGGCGAACGCAAAGCTAAAGTATGAGAACCAAAACCTTAGCCGCGAGGTTCGCCGTCAGGCGGAGATTTTCTTCCAGCCCAGCGGCGCCGATCCTACCCACCCCTACAAGAGGCCGAGAATCTTTGGCGAGGCCGACCTCGCCGAGAGGCTGCAGATCAACTCCATCCTGGCCGCCGAATTCACCCTCCAGATGATGAAGGACACTGGAGTGCTGGTGGAGGGGTGTGAGGAGATTTTGGCCCGGGACCTGATGCCGAGCCTGTTCCAGGCAACTCCTCCCAGCGAGAAGGAAGAAAGTCTCGACACGCTGTTTGGGAATGGCTTCCAGGATCTGTCAGGCGAAGTAGGGGAGGACCACCAATCTGTCAGGGGGGAGGTCTAAATAAACATAACCTGTAGTGTCGCTGAGGCGAGTTCAATCCTGTAAATATTTTTACTTAATGAAAGAATATTTTTGATACCTTTTGACCATCATAGTAATGTCATTATACATATATTTTCTTTTTGCTGGATTTCTCTGTCGTGCCTTGTTTGTGTGCGAGCACTCTCCCCAGTGACCTAACATAGTTATGTACTGTGAGTAGGATAGTCGTTAGGACTCCCCCCTGAGAGCATGACTTGAGAGTTTGGCAATTCTCAGGCCTCGCCAAAGCTCGCTCGCGGGCTGCCCATGATCTTATCAACTGAAAACCAAATTCACTAAATTTTTCAAGTAAAACACCAAGTGGGGGTGAGGCGTCTCGGCGGGATCCACCTCCCCTTAATGAGGTCCAAGGGCCTGGCTCGTCATCCGTCTCCCGAGGCCGAGCTGAATTAGCGAGCCCGAACACGCCCCTGCCGAGCTCTCCTCTTAATCTTAGAAGGGCCAAGTTTGCTAGGCACTACCTGGGGGTGCATGACTTCCCGGGGTGACCTCCGGCCCTGTCAGCTAGGTCAGAGCCTGGCAGCGGGATCTGCTTGGGGTCCAAGACTGACACCATCGAGTGACTTGCAGCCCTGCCAGCTAGGTGAGAGCCTGATAGTGGGATCTACTCGAGGTCTAAGGATGACACCGAGTGACTTCCAGCCCTGCCATCTAGGTGAGAGCCTGGCAGCGGGATTTGCTCGGGGTCCAAGGCTGATACCATCGAGTGACTTCCAGCCCTGCTAGCGAGGTGAGAGCCTGGCAGTGGGATCTGCTTGAGGTCTAAGGATGATACCAAGTGACTTATAGCCCTGCTAGCTAGGTGAGAGCCTGGCAGCGGGATCTGCTCGGGGTCCAAGAATGACACCATCGAGTGACTTCCAGCCATGTCAGCTAGGTGAGAGCCTGACAGCGGGATCTGCTCGAGGTCTAAGGATGACACCGATTGACTTCCAGCCATGCCATCTAGGTGAGAGCATGGCAGCGGGATCTGCTAGGGGTCCAAGGCTGAGAACATCGAGTGACTTCCAGCCCTGCCAGCTAGGTGAGAGCCTGACAGTGGGATCTGCTCGAGGTCTATGTATGACACCGGGTGACTTCCAGCTCTGCCAGCTAGGTGAGAGCCTGGCAGCCGGATCTGCTCGGTGTCCAAGGCCGATACCATCGAGTGACTTCTAGCCCAGCTAGCTAGGTGAGAGTCTAACAGGGGGATCTACTTGGGATCCAAGGCTAATACCATCGAGTGACTTCCAGCCCTGCCAGCTAGGTGAGAGCCTGATAGTGGGATCTGCTCGAGGTCTAAGGATGACACAGAGTGACTTCCAGCCCTGCCAGCTAGCTGAGATCCTGGCAGCGGGATCTGCTCGGGATCCAAGGTTGATACCATCGAGTGACTTCCAGCCCTGCCAGCTAGGTGAGAGCCTGACAGCGAGATATGCTCGAGGTCTAAAGATGATACCATCAAGTGACCTCCAGCCCTGCCAGCTAGGTGAGGGCCTGACAGCGGGATCTGCTCGAGGTCTAAGGATGACACCGAGTGACTTCCAGCCCTGCTAGCTAGGTGAGAGCCTGGCAGCAGGATCTGCTCGGGGTCCAAGGCTGATGTCATCGAGTGACTTCCAGCCCTGCTAGCTTGGTGAGAGCCTGGTAGTAGGATCTGCTCGAGATCTAAGGATGACACTGAGTCACTTCCAGCCCTGCCAGCTACGTGAGAGCCTGGCAGCGGGATCTGCTCGGGGTCCGAATACACTTCACTTCTCCATGCAAACTCATTGCGACAGCATTAGCGTGTTGAAGAAATTTCATTAAAAATCAAAGTATCACTTAGAAGTTTCAAGGGAAAAATGTTTTAAGTCGTCACCACTCCAGGTGAGACTTAGGGTCTCTCCCTCCACATTTTGGAGTCGATACCCCCTGATCTTAAAGCTTCTTTTACAATAAATGGACCTTCCCAGCTGGGGTTGAGCTTCCCCATGGTTGCCGACCTTCCTGTTGCATCCACCTTCTTCAGCACCAAGTCTTCCTCCACAAATTGCTTGACTCTGACGTGCTTGTCAAAGTATTTGGCCATCCTCCTCTTCACCTCTTCATGTCGGATGGCGGAAAGCTCCCGCAGTTATTCCACCGTGTCGAGGGAGAGCCGCAGATCTTCCTTGTTATCAGCTTGCCATCCTTCCCTTCCTTCCACTACTGCGATAACTCGAGGCGTCTGAACTTCGAAATCCATGGGGAGAACTGCCTCGCAACCATGGGAGAGCTTAAAGGGGGTCTCTCCTATAGCTGTGTTGGTGGTGGTCCTCAAGGCCCAGAGAACCACGGGAAGCTGTTCCACCCAGCTCCCCTTCAGATTTTCTACTTTCTTTTTTAGGAGGTTGACAATGATCTTATTCGCGGCATCCACCTTCCCGTTGCTCCTATGGTGATGGACCGGGGCGAACTTGAGGTCGATCCCGAGCTGCTCGTAGAAACTGGTAAACTCCGCGCTTGCGGACTAGGGCCCATTTTTTGTGACGCTTTCCTGGGGGCAACCTGTGGCGGCAGATGATCTCCCCCCAAACGAAGTTCCTGATGACCTGGGAAGTCACCTTGGCCAGCGCCTTTACCTCCAGCCACTTGGAGAAATAATCGATCATTACCAGTAGGAACCTTCTCTGCCCACTAGCCTGTGGGAACGGTGCAACCAAATCCATTCCCCAAATGGCAAAGGACCAGGGGCTGTGATACTCTTGAGTCGCTGAGATGGTTGTAGCTGGAGGGGGGAAAACAGCTGGCACTTGTGGCACCTTC
Source organism: Platanthera guangdongensis (assembly GCA_039583875.1). Taxonomy (NCBI): domain Eukaryota; kingdom Viridiplantae; phylum Streptophyta; class Magnoliopsida; order Asparagales; family Orchidaceae; genus Platanthera; species Platanthera guangdongensis. The sequence continues at coordinate 98,580,140 of CM077148.1, read as the reverse complement.
TTGCGAACTCCGTCGCATCTTGTCCTAGGGTGGGCCAGAAGTACCCCTGCCTTACAATCCTCCCTTGCAGGGTCTGACTCAAGGAGTGACTTCCACACTCCCCGGAGTAGACTTCTTCCAAAATTCTTTGTACTTCCCCCTCGGCCACGTATCGAGCGAACATTCCTGAGAGAGTCTTACTGTAAAACTGCCCGTCCTGGAGCAGGGGGTACGCCGACTTGTGCCTGAGCTTCTTCTTGTCCACCCCCTCCCGATATTCTCCCGTGCAAAGGAAAGTTACAACCGGATCCATCCATGAAGGCCTCTGGTCTATCTCCATAAGCTCCCCCTCTTCGACGGAAGGGCGGAACAAGTCGGTGATGGTACCCCCCACCCGGGGACCATGCTTCGCCAGCTGATCGACTTGCTCATTCTCCTCCAGGGGCACGTGCTGGATGGAAAAAGTTTGGAACGTGCCAATGAACCCCTTTACTTTGGCTAAGTATAACCGCAGGGTAGGCTCTCTCGCCTCGAACTCCCTGTTGATCTGGGAAGCTACCACCATGGAGTCGGTAAGGACCTCCGAGTCCAACACCCCCAGCTCCCTGGCCATGCAAAGCCCTGCTATCACGGCCTCATACTCGGCCTGATTGTTGGTCATGGGAAAGTGCACCACCACCGTCTGTTCAATTCTAGTTCCTCGGGGACTCTCCATGATCACCCCCACCCCTTGGAAATGCTTCCTCGAGGCGCCATCCACCTTTACCTTCCAAGGAGTTGGACGAGTGAGCTTTTCCTCCGCCACCTCAATCACATATTCAGCCAAGAAGTCGGCCATCGCTTGAGCTTTGATCGAGAGGCGGGGGACAAAGGAGACGTAGAAATCACTCAACTCCACCGATCACTTGGCCAACCTACAAGAATGCTCCACCCCCTTAAAGATGTTGTGGAGGGGATGGTCAGTCACCACTCGGATTGAGTGTGCCTGGAAATAGGGCCGCAGCTTTTGGGCTGAGATGACCAGGGCGAAGGCCAGCTTCTCCAAAATTGGATACCAGAGCTTAGCCTTCCTCAGGACCCTGCTCACGTAATATATGGGTAGCTGCTTATTCCTCTCTTCACGAACTAGGATAGAGCTCAGGGCCTCCGCCCTAACCCCGAGATACAAAAATAGGTCCTCCCCCTCCTTTTGCCCTTGGAGTAGTGGGGCCCGAGTCAACTGCACCTTGAGGGCCCAGAATGCCTCCTCGCACTCCTTGGTCCACTCGAATTATTGTCCCCCCTTAGTGTTTTAAAGAAGGGGGAGCACTTCTCCCTAGCACGGGAGAGGAACCTACTTAGCCCTGTCAGCTTCCCTGTCAGCCGTTGCACCTCATTGGTGTTCCGCGGCGACCCCAGCTCCATGATAGCCTTGACCTTATCGGGATTCGGCTTGACCCCTGCAGGGGTAAGGAGTTGTCCTAAGAACTTTCCCTTGCTAGCCCCAAAGACAGATTTCTGGGGGTTCAACCGCATCTTGTACTTGCGCAGGGTAGCAAAGGTCTCCTCCACGTCTTGGAGGTGAGAGTCAACATCCTGACTCTTGATCATGAGATCATCTATATACACCTCTAGGTTCCTCCCCCTCTATTCTTTGAAGACCCTATCCATCATCTTCTAGTGTGTCGCCCCTGCGTTCTTTAGTCGAAGGGCATCATCTAGTAACATTAGCATACATCCCCCGTGATGAACGAGACATCCTTGACATCCGGGGGATGCATTCTGATTTGATGATAACATGAAAATGCATCTAGAAAACTCACTATAGAAAAACGAACGGCTGAGTCAACCAGTGCGTCGATCCGAGGCAAGGGATAACAGTCCTTAGGACAAGATTTATTAAGCAAGGAGAAGTCGATACACATACAACACCGACCGTACCCTTTTTTCACCATGACTACATTTGAGACCCAGCTGGGGTATTGGATCTTGGATTTGAAGCCGACCTTGAGGAGTTTCGCAACCTCCTCCCTGATAGCCTCTTCCAGCTTGTCCGCGGTGGACCTCTTCTTTTGTTGGACGTGGCGTGTTCCCGTGTCAAAGTTGAGGCGGTGGCAAGCCACATCCGCGATAACCCTCGGCATCTCCGCGGCGCTCCATGCGAAGATGTCAACTCCTCCTGATATCCTCTTGCTGCCTCTACCCCGATGCAGCTATCCGCCTCTAGCTACTCCACGCCAGCTTCCTGCTCCGCCATCTCCATCATTTTCTCCATCTCCTCGGCTCCCTCCTGCCAAGAAATGGAGTTCACGGCGGTGGCGTAGAATTCCCGGGACACTTTGGGGTCCCCACTGACCCTGACATGAATCCCCTCTACATTGAACTTCAGTCATTGATGGAATGATGAGGGGACGCAGCGGAAGGAACTGATGAGGGGCCTCCCTAAGATGGCGCTGTAGCTGCTGGGGGCATCCACGATGACGAACCTGTAGTTCCTGGACTGCCACCCCGGGGTGATATGGAAGCCTACTCCTCCCTCCACTTCCTTCCTCTCCCCAGAAAATCCGAACAGGGGCCCATCCGAGGCCAGCACCCTCTTCACCTCCACCTTCATCGCATCAAATGCCTTCTTGAAGACGACGTTGACGGAGCTTCCGTTGTCGACGAGCTTCCTGGAGACGGTAAAATTTTTGATGTCTGTCTGGTTGACCAGCGCATCGCAAAAAGGATCCTCATGATCCGCCATATCGCTCCTGGAGAAGTTGATCCTCTCTTCTGTGTTTGGGGTTTGGGATGTGGAGCCAATGCTCCGGCGATACATGGTGTTGAGGCTTGCCTTCCGGGAAGTCTCAACGCCCCCCCCCCCCCCCCCCCCCCACCCCCCCCCCCCCCCCCCCGTGGATCGCTCCGATCCCACCTCAGGTCCCATCATCCACCGGGTCTTCGCAACGGTCCTCCTCTGCCCGAGGCAGGAACTCCTCGATCCTCACATCCTGACGCCCCTGTTGTTACTGTTGCTCCCTGTTTCCCCTTATTTTGAGGAACTCCGAGCACGTGGCGAAGGCATGCCCTTCCTCCTGATGGAAGTCGCAGTAGGGCAACTCCACCCTAACTTCTCTCCTCCTCCTCATGGCTGCTCTCCTCCTCTCCCCTATGGCTATGGCCATAGCCTCTTCTTGGTCGGGGAGTCGAGGCCTCTGCTCCCGCCTCTAACCTAGAGGGTGGAATTGATCTTGCCCCTTGGTGGAGGTCCCTTCCTTGGTACCCTCTCTGTGGCCCCTGCCCTTGCCACTCAGGTCTCCACTCTAGCCGACGATCAGGTTCCTAACGCCCACACCTGGGCTGTTACTGCCCCTGGAGCTGCCTATTTTCCCTTTGTCCGGGCTCTCCTCTCCTCTCCTCCTCTCCTCTTCCTCCTCTTGGCACCTTCTCCTCCTCCGTGGCCCACCTGACCAGCTTCCGGGCAAACTTCGGGTTGATGCCTCCCCGTCAAATTCTCTTGCCACCCTCTCCATCAACTCCTGATAGGAGAGGGGGGTATCCTCTTCAACTCCATCCTGAAGAAACCCTTCTACAGGCCTAGGGTGAAAGCCATCATCAAACTATGGCTCGGCATCTCCTGGACTTGGGTGAGCTCCTCCTGGAACCGGCCTACGTAGCTCCCCAGCGTCTCGTTCACTCCCTGCTTGATGTGGAACAGGGACTTCGAATCCTTCTTCCTCCTCTTCGAGGTAGTGAACCTTAGCATGAACCCCCACACAGGTCCTCGAAATAGTAGATGGAGCTGGCCAACAGCTGATGGAACCACTCGCTTGCCTTCTCCTTGAAGGTGATGGCGAAGAGTCGGCATTTGAACCCATCCGACATCAGCCGGATCAAGACCACATCCTCAAACCACTGAACCTGTTGGACCGGGTCTCCCTTCCCGATGTAGTAGGATATCTCGGGTTACCTGAACCCTTCTGGGACTGGAGCTGAAGAGACCAACTCGCTGAAGGGGCTGCCTCCCCCTACTGGGCGAGCTGGCGAGTCTCGCGAGCCCAGCTCGCCGAACCGGCCTCTGATGCTAAAAGATCACGGCAGTGAACCGGTCGCACAAGTAATATAAAATGGGGGTTTTCCCAAGTATCGATCTCACAAGGAACACAGTAAGGTGGAGCTAATTTTGAGGAGAACTTGATATTGAAGTCCTCAGGTCAGAGCTAACTAAGGGGGGTTTTGATGTTTACGGAAACAGAAAATAAAAGGCTAACAACTACTCCTATGCAACGCCGCTATGCGATGCTTCGTCAGGCGGGATGGAAGACTAGTCGGGCCGCTATGCACTGAATCACTAGGCGGATGGACGAGAAGGCTAGCGGATGAGGTGAGGAGAATGGTGGAATGAGGGTCGTGAGCACCACTTCGCAACGCACGCCACTAGCAATTGCTAGTGCGACAAGGATGGATGGTGGTGGATGGAATATGGCGTAACTCAAGCAACTTAGGCAGTAAAATGAAATAGGAATCACATAGACATGATACACATAACATATACAACCAAAGTGCACTTCATCAATATAAATAGATTTAAACACCAATGTTCAACAATAAAGCAAGAACAAGTCAAGAGATCGACCGAATCCGAAGTCTTGCTGAGGATTCACGGTTGGAATCGTCGGGTTGTCATTCTGCGTCCAAGCTCGGCCCTCAACTACGTCCGGGATAGAGAAGGGTTGTCACCACCTTCCAATGGCACGTCTTCTTCATCTCACGATAGCGGACGAAGTTTGCTGGCTTTCCTTTACTTGATGGCTATGGCGTCAAACCCTACATGAAGCTCACGGATGAAGGAGAAGGCCGAGAGGAAGCTCCGGCTTGGATTTGGCGCTGAAAGCTTGCCTGGAGCACCTCCCTAGGGTGGAAGATGAAGGGGAACGACGGAGAAGGCGGAAAATGGCGGAGAAATGTCGAGCTCCGGATCCTCTCCCGAATTAGGGCGAGACCTGCACTATTTATACAAAAGCAGAAATGAACAATGCGCACGATCACAGGCGCACGACCAGTGGTTGTGCGTACTATGTCCTGTGCTCGTGCGCACTGGCATGGAATATCAGGAAGAAGAACTGGGATAATGCGCACGAGTAGTGGCGCACGACCAGTGGTCGTGCGCACTAAGTCCAATGATCGTGTGATTACCCAGACATGACTCCAGAAAAGAGGAATCAATGCACACGATCAGTGACGCACGACCGGTGGTCGTGCGCAATATGTCCAGTGGTCGTGCGCTTACCCCAGGCTGATTCTGGAAAACGTAGAGTAGTGCGCACGATCAGGGGCGCACGACCAGTGATCGTGCGCATTAGAACCCATGATCGTGCGCAGTATTCCTGTTTCACAACCATCCCGGAACACGCACATGACCCCTGTGCCGAAAGGAAAAACCAATCGCTGATATGTGCAGACATTCCAGGAAATCACAAAAAGGAGTACAAACTATAAAAATAACAAAATACACAACCACGGGCATAAATGTGCACTTCCTATGGAAATAAAGATAAGATGAGATATGAACGATATAGAACTAAAAGTGAAGTGCAAATGCGTGAAAACTAGCCCAGATGAGTCCGAAAATAGGTATATAAAGTGGACTCATCACACCCCCAGACTTAACTGTTTGCGCGTCCCGAGCAAACAAAATCTAAGCAGATAGGGAAAAATACTAGTTAACAAAGAAATTGCGATACGAAGTACCATGCGAAGTCGCATGCTCGAGCGCGTAAAAATATAATAGAAGAAATTTCTAAGTATGCAAAATAGTTTATACTTTTCACAATGTGTATCAAAATTTTATTATTACTCAAAAATGGAATCACGGTGAATCATCCGGTCATGCGTAGGGAGAAAGTAGACTAATCGCGAGGCGAGCATTGCCGAAGATCGGGGCTCAGGATAACCTCCAAAGGAATCCACAAATGTCGGTGACCATATGCTTGCCCTTTTGCATTCTCTCCACGGCACTGGTTTGGTTCACACACGAATCAGTAGGACTTTAGGTGAAGAGATGGGGCTTGGGTTTCGGTGAGGTAAACAAGGATAAACAAGAAGGCTATGCACCTAACCCAAATGAGCTAGTATGAAAGAAATCCCTCTACTAAGCAACATACACGCGGGTACACCACACCCCCAAACTTAACTTTTAACATATGGGTGTGTGCACCGCCTACTCCAAATATAATCACATTTCCAAAATGATTTTTAATTAAAACCTTTTCTTTTCACTTTTTTTTTCTTTACAAATATTTTTCTTTTTTTTCTTTATTCAAATCATCTTTTTATTTTTGCAATTTCAGCAAATATAACATTGGAGCACATCCACATAATCACAAGTAAAATCACCACATCACACCCCAACATTAAAATGTAAACACTAAAGCTCAACTTGGGTGTGCGACTAGGATTGGCTATGAGGCTTTGGTGAAATCATGGTGGAGCTGAATCAAAAGGAGGGGTAGGCACAACGGGGCTAGCGAGGATAAGACGTCAGGAACGGTACAAAGCTTAACCGGGCCAAAATGATGGCCTACATCACGCTCATGCATGACTAACCTATACCCATGCTTCAAGAATAGCTTGGGGCAAGTTCTTAGTCAACGAGAAAGACTATCCATCCTCCCGACTCGAGCAATACGAACCTAACGGCCGTCTACACACATCCCTAAACTACCGTCGGATTCACACCGGATCACCAACTTTTGAGTAGAATAAAAAGTATTTACACAATTAGAAAAATATAAAACTAAAAGCATACAAAAAAATTAAATCTACTCGAATTTCTACACGAGACGAGAGCAGTTGACTAGAAACACAACAAGGCCAACATTTTACTCTGTCTCACAATCCTAAGCCAGCACCATAATTTTCCCAAATCTAACGAAGAAATGAGTTTAACTCGCGACACACTAACATATAAGAACGCGCTCAAGTGGGTGCAGTGGTGTGTAGTGCAATGAACTAATCAAAATAAAACTATAAAAGCTTCTAGTATGCACATGAGATGTGTTCGTGCAATAGGTAACAGATCTCTCCCCCAGACTTAAACTAAGCAACAAATCATAAGATAGAGAAATTAAAATCATAAAGATCTAAGGGAAGAGTTTACCCCATGCTCAGCTAGTGAGCATACCAGAAGACGCGTGGAAACCTGAAGCAGGCCCGCCATACGATGAATCAGAACCCCGCCAATGCAATTTGCTATGAATACCTGCAGGGGTGAGCTCCGCAAAAATAAAACAAAATATACAAAAAGAAATGCTAAAACTAAAATAGACATGAAAAATAAAAATTGCAGAAAATAAAAGATAAGTACTGGGGTTATTGTCATCCCAGCACGACTTAATAAATTCTAAACAGTTCTAGCTAATGGGCCTATAAAATAAAAAGTGCACAGGTAACTGGCCTAATATCCGTTTCGGTAACGGTACCGATACGGTGATAGTACAGTTACCCCTCTACCTAAATAATAATACTTGCCCAACATAGGTAGAGGAAATAAGAAATTCGAAGAGGAGGAGCACTGGCCCTCGCTCATCTTATCACAAAAGAAATCCTTGCCTAGCAAGGTATCGTCTATCACAGTCCCGCAGGAGGCAATGGCAATGGCATGAGAACAAAGCTCATCGTCATCCCAACGTACCTGTGGAGACTCATCCTGCACAGGCTCAGATAAGGAAGGGGGATCAAGAAATAAAGGAGACGAAGAACTAAAATAATCAGAAAATGGGAGAGTGATCGCGGTATCACTCTCAGCAGGATCCAAGCAGAGATCACTGTCGGTGTCATATGAGTCGTACCGAGGGGAATCCGAGAACTCGAGGTCCGCGGTGGTAAGAGGAACGGCCTCATCTAATAAAGAGGTGCAAACCTCCACATCAGAAAAAGGGTATTCCTCATCCCACCGGGGTGCGTAAAAGTGTTCCGAAGATCCACCTTCTCCGTTGGAGATAGAGGAATCATCATCCCACTTCGGCGCAACCTCGGGCACCGAATCATAAACAAGTACGGCATCATCAGCCGACTCACACAAAAATGAAGTAGCACAATCCAGCAAAAATTGCGGAGGGGCAAGGCTGCTCTCAAAATCAAGCACTGAATGAGCAGGCCCCATCGCAAAATCATTCGCTGACGCCACCCCGTTGACGACCGGAACAATCTCATCGTCCCATACAGGAGCATCCATGAGTTCCTGCTCCTCTTTTTGTTGGCTAACACCAAAGTGATCATCATCACTCTAGGAAAGCTCGTAAAAAGGGATCGAGGGACCTATGAAAGAGTTGTATGCGGCCAGAGATTCTTCAGTAATCTCAACGGGTAAAGAATGAGCAAAGTGCGTTATATCAGTGTATGGGCCAGGCAACACCCTGGTAGGCCTGTCCACAACAGTCTTCCGCAAACGGGAGGTTGTTGTGAACATGCCCTCAGAGGGAGAAGGCTTGCACAAACGAGGGCAATCCTTCAACATGTGGCCCATACTTTGACATAACAAACACCGAATGAAATGCTCGGCATTCATAACAGCAATGGCATCGATGGATCGGCGCAAAGTGTCAAGGATACGACACTCAGCATCAAGATCCATCACGAACAAAAATAATTGTTGAAAAGTGCTACACAGCTAAAATAAAAAATAGCATGGATCTGCTATCTAAATCAAAAAACAGAAAAGGGGTAAAAAGAAATAAGCAAAATAAAAATTGTAATAACCAAAGCAAATAAATAAAAAAAATGAAATGCACAAATGAAAAGGGGCTTCAATCTATTATCTACCTCTCCAAAAACTCACACGACTGTGATCCCCGGCAACGGCGCCAAAAACTTGATGCTAAAAGATCACGGCAGTGAACCGGTCGCACAAGTAATATAAAATGGGGGTTTTCCCAAGTATCGATCTCACAAGGAACACAGTAAGGTGGAGTTAATTTTGAGGAGGACTTGAGATTGAAGTCCTCAGGTCAGAGCTAACTAAGGGGGGTTTTGATGTTTGTGGAAACAGAAAATAAAAGGTTAGCAACTACTCCTATGCAACGCCGCTATGCAATGCTTCGCCAGGCTGGATGGAAGACTAGTCGGGCCGCTATACACCGAATCACTAGGCGGATGGACGAGAAGGCTAGCAGATGAGGTGGTGAGAATGACGGAATGAGGGTCGTGAGCACCTCTTCGCAAAGCACGCCACTAGCAATTGCTAGTGCGGCAAGGGTGGATGGTGGTGGATGGAATATGGCGCAACTCAAGCAACTTAGGCAGCAAAATGAAATAGGAATCACATAGACATGATACACATAACATATACAACCAAAGTTCACTTCATCAATATAAATAGATTTAAACACCAATGTTCAACAATAAAGCAAGAACAAGTCAAGAGATCGACCGAATCCGAAGTCTTGCTGAGGATTCACGGTTGGAATCGTCGGGTTGTCATTCCGCGTCCAAGCTCGGTTCTCAACTGCGTCCGGGATAGAGAAGGGCTATCACCACCTTCCAATAGCCCATCTTCTTCGTCTCACGATAGCGGACGAAGTTTGCTAGCTTTCCTTTGCTTGATGGCTATGGCGTCAAACCCTACTTGAAGCTCACGGATGAAGGAGAAGGCCGAGAGGAAACTCCGGCTTGGATTTGGCGGTGAAAGCTTGCCTGGAGCACCTCCCTAGGGTGGAAGATGAAGGGGAACGATGGAGAAGGCGGAAAACGGCGGAGAAATGTCGAGATCCGGATCCTCCCCCGAATTAGGGCGAGACCTGCACTATTTATACAAAAGCAGAAATGAACAATACGCACGATCACAGGCGCACGACCAGTGGTCGTGCGCACTATATCTTGTGCTCGTGCGCACTGGCATGGAATATCAGGAAGAAGAGGAATCAAGAAAAGAGGAATCAATGCACACGATCAGTGGAGCACGACCGGTGGTCGTGCGCAATATGTCCAGTGGTCGTGCGCTTACCCCAGGCTGATTCTGTAAAACGTAGACTAGTGCGCACGATCAGGGGCGCACGACCAGTGATCGTGCGCCTTAGATCCCATGATCGTGCGCAGTATTCCTGTTTCACAACCATCCCGGAACACGCACACGACCCCTGTACCGAAAGGAAAAAACCAATCGCTGATATGTGCAGACATTCCAGGAAATCACAAAAAGGAGTACAAACTATAAAAATAACAAAATACACAACCACGGACATAAATGTGCACTTCCTATGGAAATAAAGATAAGATGAGATATGAACGATATATAACTAAAAGTGAAGTGCAAACGCGTGAAAACTAGCCCAAATGAGTCCGAAAATATGTATATAAAGTGGACTTATCAGCCTCGCCCTGCCGAGCCGGGGAAGAGCACGCGCCCGGGGAGCTCGCACCGCCGGCCCTCCACGACAATTTCCTTCCCAGCTCGCCTGTCGGGGGCATCCTCGCCCAGAGAGGCGACGTGTAACACCCCCTATCCGTCGCATAGCATATAGCAGTAGGTCCGGCCGGGGCCCAACGCCATATACCACGGACAGACCGGGTGGTCACTCAAAGGAAACCATCCAACCAATCATAACATCCTACTCAGAGCATTCTAGCGAAAGCAGTTTATAAGTTGCAATTAAAGAACCCAGCATAAAGAGCACGAATGTCCACTAATACACCAAAGAGGAATGTAGTACATACACAAGTACTGGCCTTAAGCCCTTACAAATGGTTTGCTTCAAATTACATGTTTTGCAAACCACGGCACGCAGGCCGGTCATACATGAACAAAAGCAAGTAAACACTTCGATTAGGCCTTCAAGGGCAGGGTTCGCAATTTGGGCTTTAGCCCTCTATTTACTGCTTTGTCCAGCAGCACCTGCAAGCAACAAACCACCACACGGTGGCAAACAAAAGCAACGGTCAACAATCCTGACCAAATTATAACGATCCCGCCCCCAACTCAGGGCGGCGATGCTCCTTCCCTGCATTTATTAGCATAACAAGCACTGTATAAAATATACATTTCATCAAAGGCATAGTCTTGCATGGCCACACACCACGTGCTCTCAGGGCACATTCTCGGTGATCGCAGTCTAAGTCTGCCGACTCACCGCCATCCCTTTGGACGACCAAACAGTGAGCAATTTGTCTTCCCGGCATGGGTCACGGTAATTAAAACCATAGACCGCCGAAGACCCTCATCTATGCCAACGGCAAGTGCCACGTAACCTTAGATCTCTTTAACCGAAAGACATAGAACGGGTACGGTTCCATCTAACCCGTGCTCACATCGCAGCGGTAATTTAAACCATATGCACAGGTCAAACTTCTCCTGAGTCTCATTTCCATCATAAAATCACATAACTCGGTTATGTTCAAGTTGGCTCTCAGGCCACCAAGTTGGCAAGATCACGCATCTGCCCAGTTTTCCGAGTGCACCTTTGGGTTAATCCCCAAGGCTCCCTGTTGCAATCTACCAAGTAGAAAACCCGAAAACCAAACAATCGCACAGAGTCTTCTCCGGCATTTATGCAATGCAACATCACCGATCCGGACCAACATGTCTTGGTAGGCTTCACACATCATGCCTATGTCCGTTGTCGAATACGGACTCTAAACAACGGGGACTTTACATATCTACCCGAAGGAACGCCTCCAACTCACCACAAACTCGCGAGAGCGGGCTTCCTATGCAAATAAGGAGAGCTTCACATGCTCAAGAAGAGAATCGTTACCCTAGTGTTCTTCCTCAGCGCCATGGAAATGTAAGCGGATGAAAAGCACCGCACTCTCTTTGCCTCCGTAGATCCGAAGTCAGCGCGTGATTTGGAGCTTCGAAGCTCCTCCAATGGCCGGATCTAAGCTTCTTTTTCCTCCTTTGCTCTACTCTCTCTCTTGACTTATAAAGAGAACCACTCAAAAGAAATGATGGTTTCAGGGTCCAATCCCGTGTACATCCCATCAGGAACAACCCCCAGCCGTTGGATCCCACTTTAAAGAAATGAACGGCCATGATCTAGATCTAAAATGCTAAAACTGGGCCGAACACGGCATGTGACACGCCCGTGTCCCCCATTTGCTGTCAAAATCGACGCGCCTGGAACAACACACGGGCATCCAACACGCTCGTGTTCGACCTGACACGCCCGTGTTCCAACTGACACGGCCTTGTGCCTCCATCGACACAGCCCCGAAAACAACCCGAGACTCACACGGGTATTGGACACGTCCGTGTCCACACCCGTGTCACACCCGAACACGCCTGGGCTTCAGGCCGTGTTCACAGTCTCGACACTTCGTCGAGCGAAGTTCATCGACTGCCTGACACGGCCTTGGACACGCCCGTGTCCTAAGCTGTGTGCCGAATCTCGACACATCGTCGAGTGAAATTCGTCGACTCCCCGGGTCGATCGTCGACACGGGATCGACACGCCCTGAGACACGCCCGTGTCTCAGGGCCGTGTTCTCTGCTCGACGATCATCGACTCCAAAATCATCGACCTCAAGACCAAATCGTCGACTCCAGCCTGACACGCCCTGGGACACGCCCGTGTCCTAGGCCATGTGCCCCCTGCCAGATTCCAAATTTGACCCAGAACGCCTCCCGTCGCTCTTTTGAGTTTCGGGGCATTACAACTCTCCCCCCTCTTAAAAGAATTTCGTCCACGAAATTATATAAAGGAAAGACAAGTACCAAAATTAAATTGTACCTGATCGGAACAACTCCGGATACTCGTCAAGCATAGTCTGCTCTCGTTCCCAAGAGAGGTCCTCCCGACCGCAATTTTCCCATCGAACTTTGACCATCCTGATCTCTTTATTACGTAGCCACTTGACCTCCGAGTCCTCAATACGCACGGGCTTGACCTTTGTCGTCAACCTACCATCCACCGGCACTTGATGGACCGCAATCACTTGTGTAGGCTCTTGCACCACCTTCCGTAGCACCGATATATCGAATACATCATGTAAACCACTAAGCTCCACTGAAAGCTTCAACCGATAGGCTGCTTCAACAACCCGCTCCAAAACCTCAAACGGCCCAAGGTACCTCGGGCTTAGCTTTCTCAATAGCCGCACCCGCGAGACACCCTTGAACGGCTTGATTTTTAAGTACACATAGTCGCCCACAGCGAACTCCACGTTCCTGTGCTTGGCATTATAGTACTTCGCCTGTCGGTTTTGAACGATTTGTAACCTCTCCAGAATGGTTCGCACCAACGAAGTAGCATCCTCCACCTCTTGGTGCTTGTACATTTTTTACTCACCCATTTCTAACCAAGACTACGACATGCGACATCTTCTACCATAAAGGGTCTCGAAGGGCGCCATTTGAATACTCTCCTAGTAGCATTGTTGTACGCAAATTCCACCAAATAAATATGGTCTTCCCATTGCTTTCCAAAGTCCAAGACACACATGTGAAGCATGTCTTCCATAGTTCTATTAACCCTCTCGGCCAGCCCATCCGTTTGCGGATTAAAGGCTGGCTGAATTTTAATTTTGTTCCCAACATTTGTTGCACTAGCCTCCAATCATTGGACGTGAACCGCCCATCTCGGTCACTCACGATGCTGCAGGGCACACCGTGAAGCCGTACTTATTCTCCACATACAGGTTTGTCAACTTCTCCACCGGATCATCCTTCCTATGCGGAATGAAATGCGACACCTTCGTTAGCCGATCTACGACCCCCCCCCCCCAGAGGGCGTCGTTCCCCTTTTGCGAACTTGGCAAACCATGCACAAAGTCCATAGAGATGTCGTCGAATTTTCACTCCGGAATAGGCAAGGATTTCAGAAATCCTCCCGACTTTTGGCATTCCGCCTTCACCGAAGCGCAAGTTTGGCACTTCGCCACGTAGAACACCACATCCTTCTTCTAACCCGACCACCAAAACAGTTTCTTTACATCGCGGTACATCTTCGTGCTCCCCGGGTGAATCGAGTACTTGGTATGGTGTGCCTCGTACAACAATTCCACCCGCAAATTGCCCACGCTTGGGACGCACAGACGACCATCTTTCCAAAGCAATCCGTCCTCCACAACGAATTGGGAATTTGACCCACCCAGAGACTCTACCATGAACTGCTTCATATGGTCATCCAAATCAAAGCCTGCTGAATCCGATCAGCCATGTCATATTGGACTTCAGTCCAATTCAGTACTGCTTCAGCACTTGATTGCTTATCTACACAAACAATCTCCAACACCTCCAACTTCCGAACCAACCGCTCATCATGCACCGATAGCCAATTGGCTTGAGCTGGGGCCCGGTGACTCAACGCATCCGCAACCGCATTTCCTTTACCAGGCACGTAGTGGATCTTGAAAGTATAGTCCCCCAGGTACTCCATCCATCTACGTTGTCGCATAATCAGATTTTTCTGATTCAATCAAATACTTCAGGCTCTTGTGATCGGTGTAGATATCAACCTTCACACCGTACAAATAATGTCTCCACAGCTTCAAGGCAAAAATCACGGCCGCCAACTCCAAGTCATGGATCGGATATTTCATTTCCTGCACTTTCAGCTGTCTTAAGCCATAAGCAATCACACTTCCATGTTGCAGTTGCACGCAACCCAAACCGCTGCCTGAAGAATCACTATAAATCTCATAACCTTCGGTCACACTCGGCGAACTCAGCACATGCGTCGTGGTCAGTCGACATTTCAACTCCTCAAAAGCTTGCGCGCACTTCGGCGTCCAAATGAACTTCTTCTCCTTCCTCGTCAAAGTAGTGAGGGTTAACGGTATCCGCGAGATGTTCTCTACGAAGCGCCCAAAATAGCCGGCAAGCCCCAGAAAGCTCTGGACTTCCGCTACCGTAGAAACTCAGGCCACTCCCGTATCACAACAATCTTCGTCGGATCCACCGCAATGCCTTCCCCACTCACTATAAGACCGAGGAACTCCACTAAGAAGAACCAAAACTCGCATTTGGAGAACTTGGCGTATAGTTGATTCCTCCTCAGTGTCTCCAACACCAAATGAAGATGCCTGAAGTGATCCTCCTCACTTTGCGAGTACACCGAAAATATTGTGAATGAAAACGATCACAAAATGGTCCAAGTACTCCCTGCAGGTCATGTTCATCGAATCTATGAACACTGATGGAGCATTAGTCAGCCCAAACAGCATGACAGTAAACTCGTAATGCCTGTATCTCGTACTGAATGCTGTCTTAGGGATACCACTCTCCCTTATCCTCAGGTGATATTAACCAGACTTGAGATCCAATTTAGCATACACCGTCGACCCGACCAACTGATCAAAAGATTATCGATCCTTGCGATTGGGTACTTGTTCTTTTCCGTTAGCTTGTTTAACTCCCGATAATCAATACAGAGTCTCAAGCTCCCTTCCTTCTTCTTAATAAAGAGGACCGGTGTGCTCCAAGGCGAAGGACTTGGACGCACATACCTTGCTCCAACAACCCTTGAAGTTGCACCTTCAGCTCCGCCATTTCTTTAGGCGCTAGCCGATATGGAGAGCGTGACACAGGCTTTGCACCTGGTACTAGCTCAATCATGAAATCTATCTCCCGTTGAGGCGGGGCTCCAGGAAGATCTCTAGGGAACACATCAGGGTACTCAGGTACCACTGAAATACTATCCAACATAGGATTCAGCTTTGCAACCTCCAATAGTGTAAAGAACAGCTCTGCACCAGCACAAACCGCCTTCACTCCCTGAAGAGCAGACACCAACGTCTTTCTCGACCCCTTCGAGCCCGTAAAGGTCATCTTACGACTTGATCCAAGCTTGACTTCCTTGCTACCACAATCGATATAGGCTTGCTGCTCCGAGAGACAGTCCATGCCAAATATTACGTCGAACTCCTCCTGCGGCAGTAGTGATGTTATCAAATGGAACTCCTGACTCCCCATCCAAACCTAAGCGCAACAAATTCTACCTGCACACATTGAGCACCATTGGACCATAACGCATCCAATTTGTCTCTTACCGTCGAAGGAGGTACTCCGACGCGCAATATAATTCCTAAATAAAGGAATGCAAAGCTCCCTAAACGAACGGTGCTCTCGCCAGATAAAGTAAAGTCAGAACAAAGCTTAGCACAATTAGTTCTAAGCTAACATGCACAAGGGCGACAAGTATTTAATGCAAAATATCTTTAAACCATACCTGTCCTCACGACGGCGTGCTTCCTCCAGGGCTTTAGGCACTCACGGGCATAATTCCCCAGCTCCCTACATTTGAAACATGCGCCCGAGGTTTGGCTTGTGGTTGCCCCCGAAGTACCGAAAGGAGGGACTAGACCCAAAGTCCTAGCCGTCTTATACCATCTTCGATACACAGACTTTGAGGGGTTCGACACTTTAAATGCCGTTTCTTTTGCACTAAAGTCCTCAACTGCTCCTGACATAGCTTTCTTAGTGTTTTGAGCACCATTCCTACATTCTCGGGCAAAATGCCCTTTCTTTCCACACGTAAAACATGTGTAAGTAGCTTTGCTAGTCGATGTCGTAGCCCCTTTCTCCAGCATTCCGCCGGATGCAACTCTTCTGGGTCTTGCATATTTCGATACCATGGTCGCTGGCATTGGGAGAGTCTTCCTCAAATCTGCCTCCAAAGATCTAGCTGATTCCACAAAGGCTCGGAATCCCAATAACTTTGGTCCTAGCAGTAGAACTCGTAACTCGGCTCGCAGGCCATTATAAAATCTATCGACTGTAGCTTGCTCATTATCTAACTCGAAGCATGGGTAGCGGCTTATCATAAGAAATGCTTGCAAATATTCCTCAACTGTGTGGGCTCCCTGCACTAAATGCATATTCAGTTGCTGCCCCGATGATCTAACAAAAGTCATCTGCTCCATCACGCCAACCGGCGTTGAAGCAACAACAGGGGTGCAGGGTTGTACATTTCTTCCATGCTGTGCACCTGTCACAGCGAACACCGCTTCAACGATCCTTCTAACGGTTTCATACGAAGGAGGGGTCTCAAACACCTCACCGGTTGCACTATGCTCCTCAGAAACCGGACATTCTGGCGGCCCAGCAACGCTTCTGATCACCTATAGTGGTACAAAACACCGTTAAGCGACCAAATAAAATTGCAAACAACAATTATAGGAACACGCAGTTTCCCCAAACATGTGTATTTTCATTCCTAAGTGGACATTCATGGGTTCTTTTGTTTTTATAACGATGACTCACACACATGTGCTCACCACCGCTTAAAAAGAATTCGTCCACGAAATCATTTTAAGTCTGACCGAAACCAGTAGTATGATACCAAATTGTAACACCCCCAATCCGTCGCATAGCATATAGCAGTAGGTCCGGCCGGGGCCCGACGCCATATACCACGAACAGACCGGGTGGTCACTCAAAGGAAACCATCCAACCAATCATAACGTCCTACTCAGAGCATTCTAGCGGAAGCAGTTTATAAGTTGCAATTAAAGAACCAAGCACAAAGAGCACGAATGTCCACTAATACACCAAATAGGAATGTAGTACATACACAAGTACTGGCCTTAAGGCCTTACAGATGGTTTACTTCAAATTACATGTTTACAAACCATGACACGCAGGCCGGTCATACATGAACAAAAGCAAGTAAACACATTGATTAGGTCTTCAAGGGCCGGCTTCGCAATTTGGGCTTTAGCCCGCTATTGACTGCTTGGTCCAGCAGCACCTGCAAGCAACAAACCACCGCACGGTGGCAAACAAAAGCAATGGTCAGCAATGCTGACCAAATTATAACGATCCCGCCCCCAATTCGGGCGGCGATGCTCCTTCCCTGTATTTATTAGCATAACAAGCACTCTATAAAATATACATTTCATCACAGGCGTAGGATCGCATGGCCACACAACCCGTGCTCTCAGGGCACATTCTCGGTGATCACAATCTAAGTCTGCCGACTCACCACCATCCCATTGGACGGCCAAACAATGAGCAATTTTCTTCCCGGCATGGGTCACGGTAATTAAAACCATAGACCGCAGAAGACCCACATCTATGCCAATGACAAGTGCCACATTACCTTAGGTTTATTTAACCGAACGACATAGAACGAGTACGGTTCCATCTAACCCGTGCTCACATCGCAGCGGTAATTTAAACCATATGCGCAGGTCAAACTTTTCCCGAGTCCTGTTTCCATCACAAAATCACATAACTCGGTTATGTTCAAGTTGGCTCTCAGGCCACCAAGTTGGCAATATCACGCATCCGCCCAGTTTTTCGAGTGCACCTTTGGGTTAATCCCAAAGGCTCCCTGTTGCAATCTACCACGTAGAAAACCCGAAAAACAAATAATCGCACGGAGTCTTCTCCGTTATTTATGCAATGCAACATCACCGATCCGGACCAACATGTCCGGGTAGGCTTCACACAACATGCCTATGTCCGTTCTCGAATACGGACTGTAAACAACGGGGACTTTACATATCTACCCGAAGGAACGCCTCCAACTCACCGCAAACTCGCGAGAGCGGGCTTCCTAAGCAAAGAAGGATAGCTTCACATGCTCAAGAAGAGAATCGTTACCCTAGCGTTCTTCCTCGGCGCCATGGAAATGTAAGAGGATGAAAAGCACCGCACTCTATTTGCCTCCGTAGAACCGAAGTCGGCTCGCGATTTGGAGCTTCGAAGCTCCTCCAATGGCCGGATCTAAGCTTCTTCTTCCTCCTTTGCTCTCCTCTCTCTCTTGACTTAGAAAGATAACCACTCAAAAGAAATGAGGGTTTCAATGCTCCAATCACATGTATATCCCAACAGGAACAACCCCCAGCCGTTGGATCCCACATTAAAGAATCGAACGGCCACGATCCAGATCTAAAATGCTAAAACTGGGCCGAACACGGCCTGTGAAACGCCCGTGTCTAGGGCCGTGTCCCCCATTCGCCATCAAAATCGACGCGCCTGGAATAACACACGGGCATCCAACACGCCCGTGTTCGACCTAACACGCCCGTGTTCCAACTAACACGGCCGTGTGGTCGGCCGTGCGCCTCCATCGACACAGCCCCAAAAACAACCCGAGACTCACACGGGAATTGGACACGCCCGTGTCCACACCCGTGTCACACCCGAACATGCCTGGGCTTCAGGCCGTGTTCATAGTCTCGACACTTCGTCGAGTGAAGTTAGTCGACTGCCTGACACGGCCTTGGACACGCCCGTTTCCTAGGCCGTGTGCCTTATCTCGACGCATCGTCGAGTGAAATTCGTCGACTCCCCAGGCCGATCGTCGATACGGGCTCGACACGCCCCGAGACACGCCCGTGTCTCAGGCCGTGTTCTTTGCTTGACGATCGTCGACTCCAAAATCATCGACCTCACGACCAAATCGTCGACTCCAGCCTGACACGCCCTGGGACACGCCCGTGTCCCAGGCCGTGTGCCCCCTACCAGATTCCAAATTTGACCCAGAACGCCTCCCGTCGCTCTTTTGAGTTTCGGGGCGTTACACGGTGGCTGCGATCTGGACTGCTGGAGTCGAGCACTCGGCTCGCGTGCCGAGTGCAAACTTGACGAGGCCCAGCACCTCGTTCCTGAAATCTTCAAACATCCCCACCGTGGCCAGAGGTGGGGGGGGGGGGGCGGCGAGCTCGACCTGTTAGGTCTCTGTCCTCCTGTCATCTGGCTCGCTGAAGCTTTTCTGCACTTACCACGTTCCACGCTCACCGCACCAAAATGTTGAAACCGAAATCATAGTCTCATGTGGAGTTCACCCGTGGGGAAGGGGTGATTGTGCACCTACTTTAATCCTACAAGCAAAACAATAAAATAAATAAGGGAGAACTGACCAAAGTGCTCAGCGGGGAGGACCCGCCAAACACCCGGAAGATCTGAGAGTGCTTCCCCTCCTTAGCCAAAGGCCGAGCTAAGGTACCCTCAGAAAGCACTTGCAAACTAGAGCAAGAGAGCACAGGAAGCCTGCTTTCTGGGGTACACATTGGGTCCTATTTAGAGTTTTCAGAATCTGAACTGCCAATAACCAAACTGAACTGACCTGAAGTTACCAAAACACCCTTGGTTTGGTCTGCCAACAGCCAAACTCCGCTGTTTTGAAGGGCTATGGGCAGACCAGCGGGGGAAAAACAGTAAAAAGTACCTCGTGGATCCAGGCGAGCTGGGGAGCCTGGACATCTCGGCAGAACCGGCTCGCCTAATGTTGTCGAGCTCCGTTGTGAGAGCACGAGCTGGGATGGCAAGCTCGCCCGTCCGTCGGCCTCCATTAGTCGATCTCAGCCCGACGAGTCTTGACTTAGCTCGGCAAATGCCGAGGTCGCAGTCGATGAATGCCGAGCTCGGGTTCGGCTTCTTCATGCCGAGCTTTCCCACTATCTTTAGATTCCTTTGCTGGGCTCTCTTGTTGCTTGGACGAATCTGAACCGACCGGTCAGGTTCCTGGCGACCTCACTCGCCGGATATGGTGTTGTACACTTTGTCTGGGATATGAGTAATTTGTCGTTGAGTTCACCATTAGTGAATATACGACCATAGTTTCTGAGGCCATTGACAATCTTAAATAATTTCTCGAATCCGTCAACAATAATATCATTAGCACCTTGCTTGAACGCTTCATATTCTTGATTCAACAAAGATCTACGATCGTCTCTACCTTCTTTGGTTCCTTCCTTGATAAGTACTAGACAGTCCAACATCTTCTTGGCAGATTTGCAGTGGAATAAATTTTGAAGCATTAAATCGTCCACTACACGTGTTATAATATTCTTTGCCTTCTTATCCAAAGAGACCAATACAATTTCATCATTACTCAGATCCATCATCTTTTTAGGGATTATGACAGTCGGATTCAGAGTAGATGGCTGTGTAGGAATATGAAGTCTTTCTTTAAGAATCTGAGATATCCGAGAATTTGCTGCTTCCATAAAGAATCTGACTCGTTCTTTCCACATAGGAAAGTTCTCTTTTGTGCACACAGGTAACTTAATCAAAGACATATCCTTACTTTTATCCATAGCAACTGAGCGGGATCTCTTGATAACTAGATGGGAGATCTTGTTCAAGGTGTTAACCATGTGTCAAACAACAACCCTCTGATACCAATTGAAAGTATCTAGAGTCAACCTAAATCAACTAGAGGGTGTGAATATGTGAGGTCTGTGTCTTTTCGTGAAATAAAAATAAATTAAAAACAAAACACACAGAACACAGAGATTTACAGTGGTTCCTCGAGTTGGGTACGTCCACTGTCCCGCATTTCCTATCTACCATGATGGGTTAGATTCTGCTAATTCACCTTTATCTCATAATATAATGAATCTTAAACCTCATAGACTCATCTCCGACAACTCGGAGGCAACACTCCTACCACTCAGAGAACAAACTCTCCTACAACTCGATCCAAACACGGATCTACAACTCGATCCAAACACGAATCTACAACTCGGAGGGAAACACCTCCTACAAAAGTAAAAAGATGCACACAATAAGAATTACAAATAATCTTATTTAGATCTAAGTCTTCAATCCGTCATTCTTCGAAAATGTTGAACTTGAATGTCTTGGGGAACACAAAAAATCTGAATGCTTTGAAGATTTTTCTTATAGATCGACTACATTTAAGAGAATCAAAATATTTTGAGAACAATGATCCAGTCGATTAGGTTGAAGACGATTGAATCATGCATCACAGTCGTCGGCCAAGCGGGATTCACGAATGACGAACGAGAGTCGACAGGAACTTTTTAACAGAAGATTTCTTGATTTGAGCACGATAAGGGTTGATAAAAAATCCACCCAATATATATATATATGAATCCTCCTTTGCAACGACTAGAAAAGATATACCATACAGGGAAGGTCACTGGTCACTGTACATGACGATATGGACATGCCGATCCGGATTTTGAAAAATAGAAGAAAATAAAACTAATTATAATTCGTTGAGTATCGTCGAGTATAGCTGAGTATACTTGCCAAACTACATATAAACTCGACGAAATTTACTTTGATAAATTCAGCTAGAATGAACTTATCACTCGACGCCCAGCAGAAGACAAACTCGATGAATTCGATGAGTATCGGCTGACATACTCGACGAATTTGACGAGTATCGGCTAATACACTCGACGCATTCGACTCATGAGCTAAGCTATATTCGATGAATCTGACTTAGAAAATTCTAGAGAAGTAAATTCAGAAACTCAAAGGTATAATCTAATGAATCTCGACGAATTCGACGTGTGTCGACATGCATATTCGATGAATTCGACGGGTATCGGAAGATACACTCGACGAATTTATCAAGTATAGTTGATGATACTCGACGATTTTTACTTAACTGATTTTCCAAGTCTTAGAGATTTTACCTACATAAATACGACAAATTCGACGAGTGTTGTTAGGTATACACAGCGAATTCAACGATTATCTTTGTGTATACTTGACGAATTCGACAAATATCCCGTACAATACTCGACGAATTTTACTGAGGTAAAATTCTTTTCTTCTGATTTCAAGTCCTTGTCCTTCCTTTATCCTTCTAATGCACATAAGATAAAAGTATACCCCAATAGAGAGATTACACGTGAGTTAACACATTGACCAACACAATGAAGGATTAGATTATATTATCTTGTGTTTCATGACCCACTATAACCTGTCATTGGGTTGTACTTAGCAATATAGTCCTGCAAGCACATAACTAAAATAGAGCATCAAATACAATCTCAATTCATCTTAGCTTAAGGGGACCCTTATTCAAATCAGGGGTATTGTGGTACAATACCCAACATTATGGTAGAACACTCACAATTCACATAGGGAGTAATGGTAAATACATATGAAAATTTTAATAATTGTGTGTGAGAGAGAATTATCATAAATAAAATATATCTCAAACTTAGAGGCATGCGAAAACAATTTCAAAATTACACAATGTTTGAGGTAACCCAATATAATAGAATATATATTGTATAATGCCTAAACAAGATAAAAGAATATTATGTGGTTGAAAAGAATAGTGGTAAGCAACTAAAAATGGAGATCTGATCAATGAGTGTCGGTTCGTAATTTTCGGCAATCTCCAGGTGATATCGTATATCACCGATCAACAATAGCGCTAAAACATAAATGTCCGTTAGATCTGAAAGGAAGCATCAGTCAGGTCATTTCCTCCTGAAACCCTTGAGCGAAAAGCATCCTGGACGGCGACAAAAACATCAAATCAAGGTATGATAAAGGAAATTTAATCTCCTTTCTTTATGATTTGGTGATCCAATGGATTGAGGGAAGATTTCATGAAATGTTTGTTGAGAAAATTTCAGTTTGTAGGTTGTTTTTGCTAGAATTAGGCATGAGTTTTAAAGTAGTAGTTTTGTACGAAGAAGGCATATGTTGGATCTAGGGGTGCGAGCGGTTCGGTTTGGGGCGGTTTGGACCCAAACCGAAACCGAACCAACATGCCTCGGTTTTTGGTTTGTCCAAACCGACCCGAACCGAACCCATTCGGTTCGGTTTAAAGTCGGTTCGGTTTTTAGTCGGTTTTTTGCGTTTCGGTGTCGGTTTTCTGCGAACAAACATAATCAAGTGCTATTTTTTTGGATTGGTCATCTTCCCTTTAATAATTTCATAATCTTTATCAACTAAAGATTTATATTAAATAAATAACATACAATTTTTTTGAGTATAAGTATCATGTTCAATGTGAGGCATGAACGATAATTGTATCTAGGATGAGGGTAACCTACACAATGTAAGGCAACTCCTAAATTACTTAGGAGGAGAATGGAATCACATTTTTCTCTCGATGAGATGCAAGATGACTTAACTGAAAACTTGCTACTACACCGAAGAACATTTGTCAAATCATGTGCCAAATCATGCGCCAAATCATGTGTTAAATGATATAAAATTTCTTGTGCAATGATACCTGGACTGCAAACTGACACATTCTCAGGCACTTATAGGTTAAGAAAAAACAAAATAACAAATGGCAAATGCCATCAAAATGGGCTAGGACAACTTCATAATGACATTAAGTATGCAACTCAGGGTTGTGACTCCCCATCATTTCATGGTTGTGGTTACCGGATCTATCAGTATCATGTTCATACTTTATTTTCCCATAGCACTAATCATGACCGCCACACCAAGTGCTGCACTTACTGTCTGGCATAAACCACATCTTAGATATGCTTGAATCATATTTATCATTCTTCTTTTTTGCACCTGGATTCTATTGCGATTTATTCTGCACTTCTACATTTGCTTGATAAACTAGTTCAGCATCATCTTGTATCCTTACTGTTGCTAAGTAAACTACTTTTCATAATTTGCTTTCTGACTTTTGGTAATATTGTCCAAATACCTATGACATTGTGTCTCATCTCACCAATGGATCATTGATTTAGGGCTTCAGAACACAACATCTTTAGTTTGTACAGTGCTCCTTGTCTATTTTCAAGACATAGACTGATCTTACAGATTTGATCTCACATTCACAATACATCTTAAACATATTCTTCAAATTCCTTTCTTCCATCTTGTTTAATATCTATTATGAAGATTTTTGTTAATCCAAATTGTTATGTAACCCTTTTTATTTCCTCATATTACTTGTTTAGGATTTGAAAATTGGGAGAGTGATTGAAGCTGATTGTAAGCAAAGATAATCTGAAAGTTGTTTGATCAAACACACCCCAAAATAGTGGTGAAGTGCTCGGTTCGGTTCGGTTTAGTCGGTTTTCACAACTTGAAAACTGACCCGAACCGATAAGCCTTCGGTTTTCAAAAACTCCAAACCGAACCGACACCGGACCGGGCGGCTAAGTTTCAAAGTCGGTGCGGTTCGGTCGGTTCGGTCGGTTTAGTCGGTTTTCGGTTTTCGTTCCTCACCCCTAGTTGGATCCCTAGTTTGAATTTGGGCTAGGTTCACTATTAGGTTATTGACCCTACATGTATAGCCTAGGGTCAAATTGTTAATTCTAAGGTCTAGATCAGTTTGACTAGGTTATACAAACTTTGATCCAACCCTCAGAAGAAATCAGAGATCCAGACATAGAAGAATAACAGTATTTAAGAGTTCATAGAATCAGTTCGAAGTTCTTCGAACTCAGCTCGACGATCATCGATCACAGATCGACGAACTCAGAGTCTTTAATCTAAGTTGAGCTCAACGATCTTGGAGCTCAGGTCGACGATCTTCCCTCTTCTCTCAAGTTCTCTGGTCGATGAAATTCTACCTCAGGTCGACGAACATGGAGCTCAGCTTTGACAGACTATTTTGCAGATCAACTTTCTCTGAGCTCAGCTCGACGAAGATGATTTCTCAGCTCGACGAACTTGAAGTTCAGGTCGACAAAATCTGTCCTGAGTTCAACGATTTCTCTTAGTATCAGTTTGGCATTTTATCTCATTTTGATTTCAGTTTAGATTATTTTAAGGCAGTAATTCTCTAATAATTAATGATCATATTCTCAAGAATATAATCGTTGCTTGACAGCATTAATTATGGATTTCACAGAGCAAATTACTTGACTTATTTACTGAAATAGTTGAGGAATTACATTTAAGACAAATTCCAGCCATTCAACTCCCAGGATTTCAGCATTAATTTCAGGAATTCGTTTTCAAATTTCAAATGGTAGAAATCCTTCAGAATATAAAAAGAAAATTCTTCTCTCCAGAACAACAATGAAGGGGAATTAGAAGAGATTTTTTACACATCAACTGATATAAGTTTTATAGATAAAAGGACTGGGATCTACAGGAAATTGAAGAAAAACATCAACACACAGATCTTTAGTCTTCTTCAGTTTTCTACTTCAGGATTCAAAAGGAAAACTTATCAACACCAGTCCAAGAAGTTTGTGAAGATCTTCATCAAGGCTTACACCCTGTGCAAAGCTCTCATCTTCCTGAACCCTCTTTTTCATCTCAGGGGGAGCTTTGACAACATCTTCCACTAAAGTCTTCTTAGTTGTGTGAGAAAGAAAAGACAACATCACTTTTCATTTCCAACTGTGTATAGGCTTATAACACCCTTCAAAAGTTAACCCCATTGTTTGTTAAGTTTCCTGATCAAAAGACTTAGTTGGTTTTTGGGCACTAGAACAAAAGCTTAAAAGGGTTGTGAGATCTCCCTTGAAAAAATAGATCTTGTGGTGATAGGTCACCTGAGAAAAAACTTGTGGTGGCATGGCACCTGATCAAAAACCTGTTAGTGGATTCCCACAAGGGTGGTAGAAGAGTGGATGTACCCAAGTTAAGGGGAACCACTATAAATTTCTTGTGTCATCTCGATTGCTCTATTGTTTATTTCTGTGTGTTGTTATTATTTTGTTTTTATTCTCTCTTTATACATAAACTTATCACCTATTTTAATCCGCTTAAAAATGAATTAATGTTTTCAAATACTCTATTCACCCCCCTCTAGAGTTAAGAATATCTATCCCTTAGTTTCAATTGGTATCAGAGGGTAAGGTTGTTTGATTTCACAGGCTAACACCTGAACCAAAAGATCATTGATAGATCTTATTATCTCTATTATCTCTCTCATATCATGACATGGCATAAAGAATACTCAAGCACCAGATCTCCAGTCTGCAATCTGAATAAGTTTGCAATCTGGAAGGCAAGAATCAGATTATATATGAACTCTATTGATGAAGAAATCTACAATTCTATTTTGACAGGTCCCACTACCCCTTATGCAATAACTTCAACAAGTACCTCAGCAGTTCCACCACCTGAGTGGACAGATGCTCAGAAGAAGTTGAAGATGACTGATGCTAAAGCCAAGAACATCCTAGCTCAGACTATGTCTGATGACATCTTTCAAAAAGTAGCTGAATGCACATCAGCTAAGGATATTTGAGACTCTATAAAAAAAAACGGTTGCAGGCTCTGCTGATGAAAGAAAGGACAGAAGATCTCATCTCATCTCTCAATATGAAAATTTTAAGAAAGATGAATCGGAGTCAGTAGCTGACATGTACAACAGACTCAGCTTAATTATCAATAAGCTAAAGAACCTTGACAAAAATATCTCACTGACTGAGATAAATGATAAAATCCTAATATGCTTCCATAGCTCATGGGATTCTAGGATTTGGCCAATCATGGAGGGCAGAAGTCTAAATGAAATATCTACTGAGGTTCTTCTATGCAAGCTCAAATCTTATGAGCAGCTAATAAAGACAAGAGAAGCAGCTGAGGAGAAGACCTCCTCATCAGGAAGGAATGAGCAAAACATTACTCTCAAGGCATCAGAAGAACCAGAAGCTCCTCCATTAAATGATGAACTCCTAAGCTTGTTGGCAAAAAGATTCCATAAGATGGCCAGCAAAGATTTCAGAAGGAAGTCATCCAGACAAGATGACAGACCAAGATATGACAAAACTCCTATTAAGGAGAATGTCTGCTTTGTTTGAAGAAAAACTGGACACATTCTCCCTGAGTGTCCAGAGAATCAGAAGAGGAGAGAAGAATAGGAAAGAACTCCAGAAAACACTATAGCAAGCCTTCATCCAGCAAGCATAAGAAGAAAGAAAAAGGCTTTGTGGGAGAAACTTGGAGTGAGACAGAAGAAGAATCTTCATCTTCCAGCTCCAGTGAAGATGAGGAAGAAGCTAAAGCAAAAGAAGCTTGCTTGATGGCTATCAATGTATCAAGCAATCCATCAAAAGCTGAAGAATCAGAAGCAGAAGATTCTGATACTGAAGAGGATCAGGTAATATCCTCATTTGATTTTAATTCAGATCATTTCAAAACTGAATTTAAATTATTATGTAATGATCTAATCAAATCTGAGAAGGAAATCAAACTTCTCAGAGATAAGCTAATTGAACAGGAAAATCAATTATCTGAAAATATTGAACTAAAAGAAAAACTAGTTATATCTTCTGAACAGATTAATTATCTAAAAATTAAACTGAATGAGGCTAAGAAATTTGAAGAATCCCTAAATGGGAGAAGCATCAAATTGATGGATATCACAAGCACTATAAATGCCAAGCTTAATGGCAAGCTGGGCTGGGGTGCTTCATTAAACCAACCCCATTTAATTCAGAAAAACATTCTCTCAACCCCCATTAAATTCATATCTTAAAAGGGTAAAGAAAAGATAGATGAGAATAACAAATCAACTGAATTAAATCAGAAACCCAAGAAAAATAGAATGAACAAGAAAAGCCTTAAGCATAATAATGTTCAACAGATTTCGTCGAACTCAGATCGACGAAATGTGTACTGTTCGTCGAACTCAAGTCAACGAACTCTGAACGCAAATTTTTATTATAATTATTCTTCGAACAGCGATCGACGAAACCAATATGGATCGTCGAGCGGAGATCGACGATATTGGTGCATAAAGAATGAATATTTCCATTATTTAAGCAGAGTTCGACGAACTCATACCTATTCGTCGAATTCAGTTCGATGAACTTATCAGAATTCATCGACCCCAATTTAGATTAACAGAAACTTTAATTACCCCAGAACATTTTATCAATCAAAAGAATTTGTTAACCCATTTACCCAATGGATAATTCCACCTAGAAAATTTCACCACCTAGGATATAAAAACCAACCTGAATGTTCTTACATTTCTAGTTTTAAATTTGTAAAGAATTAAGGACCCAGGGTTACCTGAGTCAAGAACACCTAACTTTTATTTTTCAGGTGAAAGGATATCCTACCACAGACGAACAATGGTACCTAGATAGTGGAAGCCCAAAGCACATGACAGGTAGCAAGGACAATTTAACACACTACAAGTCCAAGATTGGTCCAAAGGTGATTTTTGGTGAATCCAACTGTGGCCAGACTGAAGGCTATGGGATTGCCAAGATTGGAGCTGTCACTTTCATGAAAGTAGCATATGTGAGTGGTTTAAAACTTAACCTGATATCCATAAGCCAATTATATGATGAAAGTTATCAGATATCCTTTAACCATTCTTCTTACATTATATCTTTTGTAGATAATAAAACTGTCTTAACTTGTCTTAGGCAAGGAAACATCTATGTAGTAAACTTCAAATCTTCTAGGTCAGAAATTTGCTAATTTCATCAACTCAGTAACAATAATGAATTATGCCACAAAAGATTAGGACATGTTAATCTTAAAAATATTGCTAAACATTGTAGGGACAACCTTGTTAGAGGGTTGCCTTCTTTCCCCTACCAAAGGAAAGCCTTTGCAGGGCTTCAATTATGCAAGCAAATAAAAAATAGCTTTAAATCTATTAATAAGAGTGATTCACCCAGGATTCTGTACCTGCTACATATGGATCTCTATGGACCCATTACTGTATAGAGCTTGGGAGGGAAATCTTATACCTTAGTTATTATAGATGACTTCTCTAGGTTCACTTGAGTGTTTTTCTTGAGAAACAAGTCAGATAACTCTAAAGTTCTTACAGGACTTTCTTAACAACATAAAGATTGAGTACTCTACTCCAGTTGTATTGATCAGAAGTGATCATGTATTGATCAGAAGTGATCATTGTATTGATCATAAAGATTGAGTACTCTACTTCTGTGAGATGGATGGTATCGGGAATTGCTTCTCTGCTCCTAGAACTCCTCAACAAAATGGGGTAGCAGAAAGGAAAAAAGCAGAACCCTCATTGAAGATGTAGGTACATTGCTTGCAGATGCTTACTTTCCCCTATCCTTTTGGACAGAGGATGTAAGCATAGCAAATTATGTCCTGAATAGAAGTTTAATCATAAACTTAAGGGCAAGACTCCATATGAATTGTTGGACCCTAGTTGATTTGGGCTAGGTTCACTGACATAGGATGTGACCCATCATGTATAGCCAGGGTCAAGTTGTGTCCTAGAGTATAGGTCAAGTCCTTAGGTTCATCTCCAGATGGACTAGCTTTCAACAAGACCATCAGAGACTCCAGTCTAATAAGTTTTCAAGACCAAGTAAAGTGAGTTCGACGTTCGTCGAACTCAGCTCGACGAAAGGAGTTCTGCGCTCGACGATCGTTAGATAATTCTTAGTGCTGAGCTCGATGATCTGTGTTCTCTGTTCGATGAAGACTCAGTTTCTACATCAAGCCAAAGTCAGGAGAACTTCAGATTTTTCTAAGTCCAGCTGCAAGCTTAGGTCGACGAATTATATTCTGAGCTCGACGAACTTGGACCTGAAGTTGTCAATTTCTCAAGTCGACGAAGTCAGCTTCTCAGGTCGACGAATGCTGTACTCTACTCGACGATTTCTGGACTCAGAGAATTTATGTCGACACTTAGGGTTTGTGTCGACACCAGACAATTTGTGTCGATACCAGCTTATGTCGACACCAGAGGATTTGTGTCGACACCAGGATATCAGTCGACACCTGCTTATGTCGACACCAGAGGACTTGTTTCGACACCTAGTTCAATCTGTCGACACGAACTTATGTCGACACAGCATTTCAGCAGATGCAGAGTATTTTGCCTAAGTACAAAACTTTTCTCAACTCGACGAATTTGGTTCTCAGCTCGACGAATGAAGTCTGTCTGTTTGACGAATGAAGATTGTCTGGTCGTCGAACTTTCGCAAGCTCAGCTCGACGAACTCAAGCTCAGCTCGACGAACACAAGTGCAGCTCGACGAATTGTGTTCTCCGCTCGACGAATCCAGACTAGGTTTTATTCAAGTTTCCCGTCCTCTTTCTTGGCGCTGATACCTGAACATTTATTGCCAGATCTTCTCGGAATGTTACCGTTAGAACGCGCATTGACTATGGACGATTACATGCCATTTTTCCATAGGACAGTTAGGAAAGTCATTGATTGCTGATTCTTTCCAAGGCCGACTGCAATTACTGCTCAACATTCAAATTTTGAATGTTCCTCAGTCAGACATAGATATTTACAGAAAGAAAAGGATCAAGTAGCAACAGAGTAATAGAATCTCAGTACAGCAAGCAATACACACAATCAGACAGACACACTCAGATTGCACAGAAGAACAATCATTCTAAAATCAAAAGTTCTTGACTGCAATCAGCCTTGACCAGGAAACATTTTCAAGAAGAAGAAGAAGAACAATCAAATTCAATCAAGAGTCTTCTTCTCTCTATTCTCAGGACAACTTCAAAGGACAACAAAGTTCTATCTGTCAGAAGAAGTTCCTGAAGCATTTCTGGTCCAAGCAGTCTAGGTCATTGAAGACCTATCACCCTGAAGCAGTGCTCCAGCTTTCCTGACTAATTCAAGATCTCAGGGGGAGTAAGATCTGCTACAATCAATCCACAAGTTTTCTCTCTGACTGTTGACAGAGAAGACACTATCACCTTCTTTCCTATTCCTGTATAGGGTTTTAAATCCCTTCAATTTTTTTTTTTGCAAGTCTCCTTCCAAAAGACTTGAGATTTGGTTTTTGAGCACCTTATCGAAAGCTCATTGGTGCCCAGGACACCTGATCAACTCATCCTGCAGTGGATTCCTACCTAGGGTGGTAGAAGAGTGGATGTACTGAGATTGATTGGGGAACCACTATAGCTCCTTGTGTCATCTGATTGCTCTTTTCTTTTGTTTTGTTTCTGGCTGTGCTCTGTGATTGATTTGTGATTAGATAGTTGCTGTGCTTGCTTTATTTTATTTGCTTCCCTGTTCACTTAGGAATACAACAAAAGTTGTAAAAAATATTTAGTGAGCACCATACTCTATTCCCCCCTATAGAGTATATCAGATCTAACCTGCACTTTCATGAACTACTCAAAGGGAAGCAACCTAAAATAGATTACTTTAGACTTTTTGGCTGTAGATGTTATATTCACAATAATAATAAGAAACATCTTAGAAAGTTTGAAGCCAGAGCTGAAGTGGGAATTTTTCTTAGATATTTCCGAGTCAGCAAGGCCTATAGGGTTTTTAATAAATCAACTTTTAAAATGGAAGAATTTGTACAGAAAGCCTTTGATGAAGCTAACATGTATTACAAGGAGAATGATTCTTCTACCAAAGATTTATTGTAGGTACCCTAACTATGTGGGAAATTGGATGATTTAAAACTCACCAATGAGGCTACATCACATCCCTCTCCATATATTGAAGAAGACAGTGAAAAAAATTTAAATGAGATGATTTCTGAACCGGAAACAACAAATAGAATTCCATAAGAGAAATTAATTCCCAATGTTGTTACTGAACCAACTCCTCCTACTGATCTTGTCACACTTAGAGATCACCCTATATCTCAAGTGATTGGAGATATATCAGTTGTGTGCAAACAAGGCATCAAATCAACAAAGACTTGATGCATGCTTGCTTCATATCTCAACTTGCGCCCCAATCCATAAAAGATGCAAAGCAAGAACCCCACTAGTTTATTGCCATGTAAGAGGAGCTCAATCAGTTTGAGAGATGCATAGTTTGAGATTTAGTTCCAAGACCTAAAGAATACCCGGTTATTGGAACTAAATGAGTTTTTAGAAACAAATTGGATGCACACGAAGCTATTATCAGAAACAAAGCAAGGATGGTAGCACAAGGATATAAAAAAGAATAAGGAATTGACTTTGATGACCTTTACACATATTGCAAGACTAGAAGCTACGAGGTTATTTCTTGCTTATGCAACCTACAAGAAGTTCAAGGTCTACCAAATGGATGTCAAGAGTGCCTTCTTAAATGGTGAACTCAAAGAGTAAGTATATGTGGAACCACCACCAGGTCTTATCTCTCTAACTCATCCCTCTTTTGTTTTCAAATTGCATAAAGCTCTTTATGGTTTAAAGCAAGCTCCAAGAGCTTGGTATGAGACCCTAGCTAGCTTTCTTTTAGAGCATAAGTTCACTATGGGGATAGATAGAACCTTGTTCATTAAGCATCATAAAGATAAAATATTGTTAGTACAAATATATGTAGATGACATCATTTTTGGCTGTATTGATTCCAAACTATGCAAAAGGTTTTCTGACCTGATGCATTCCAAGTTTGAAAAGAATAGCATGGGTGAGCTTTATTACTTTCTTAGTCTCCAAGTGAATCAATCATCTGATGGCATTTTCATATCCCAATAAAAATATACTAAGGAGCTAGTTAAAAGATTTGGGATGTCTGATGCCTCTATTATGAAAACACTCATGGCTTCCAATGCTGTGATTGATTCTGACGAACAGGACAAGCCAGTTGATCAGAAAACATATAGGACTATTGTGGGTCCTTATTGTGTATCACAGCTAGTAGCCAGATATTATGTTTGTTACATGTCTTTGTGCTAGGTCCAGGTAAACCATAAAGAATCTCACCTTATTTTCCTTAAAAGAATTTTGAGATATATAAAGGGTTATCCTAATCTAGGACTTTGGTATCCAACAGAGACATAATTTGACTTAACTGGATTTTCAGATTCTGACTATGCTGGATGCAGAGTGGACAAAAAAAGCACTTCAGGAACATGCCAATTCCTTAGTGATAGTCTTGTGTCCTTGTTTTGTAAGAAGCAGACATCTGTGTTAACTTCAACTATTGAAGCTGAATACATTGCAGCTGGCAGTTGTTGTTCACAAATATTATGGATTCAAAACCATCTTCTGGATTATGGTCTCAACTTAAATAATTCAATTATAATTTGTGACAATACCAATGCAATTTCTATTGCACATAATCCAGTACATCATAGTAGGACTAAACATATAGAGATTAGACATAATTACATTAGAGACTGTGTGGACAAAAAGAAATTTAATCTTGTCTTTATCACTACTGATTTTCAAAGAGCAGACATCTTCACTAAACCCTTAGATGAGAAGAAACATCTGTTCTTTCTAAATTAGCTAGGTATGATTAATGGAGAAGTATAATTTAATTTCTGTCCAAGGTCAAAGAATCGAGCACATTTCGTCGAACGGAGATTGACGATCTGAGATCTGTTCTTGAGATATTTTGTCGACCTGATATCGACGAACTCTCTGTGTGAAGTTATTTCGTCGAGCGGAGATCGACGATCTTACTTCAGAAAAGTTTTCGTCGACATGAGAATGACAAAAAGTTTTCCCTTCTTCCAACTAAGATCGACGATATTATTTCTTAATGAAACTTTTTTGTTGACCTGAGAACGAAGATTCTTTTTATTTTTCGCAAGATAGAGCCCACCACTTCATATTCTGAAAACCTTATAACTAGGTTTTTGTCGTGCTCTATCGCGCACTTTCTGTTCTCTTGTACTTGATCTCTCTCTTATTTTTCAGGAAAACCAATGGCGATTACGTCGCTCTCCCACTCCAGCATGAAGCATGACACCGATTTCAACATCTACTTTGATTCCTTCAACCATACTGATCAGATTTTCATAAACATTCTACAGCTGTTTGAAGAACAGCAACTGAAGAAAATCATGACAACCAGGATCAAGTTACCAGCATCTGAAATAAGAGAATGTATTTATACTTCAATCTATCCAGACGCATACACTATGACTGGTACCATTGGCAGCAATCAGGTTACCCTAACCCCTGAAATTTTAACTGAGATTTTTGGTTTGGCAAATGGAGAAGAGGACATTGAAATAGATAATTCTGAATATGATAATATGCTGATTAAAATGGGTCAATATAAAGGAAACACTAATAAGCTACTGAAAAAGAATTTATCTATTGAGTACAAATTTCTGGCAGATAATGTTGGTAAGCTTTTGCCGGGCAAACACACGGCCCATGACTATACAACAAGGCACAAGTTCTTGGTGATGTGTGCTCTAGTAAATAAGAAAGTACTAAATTGGGGAAAGTTACTTTTTAAGTTGATTAAGAAGAAAAATTCTAAGAAAGAGATCTATTTTGGGAGGATATTAGGAATTTTCCTTCAGGCAAAGGCACCTAAATTATTGGTCTCCCAAACCATATTCATAAATGCCTCCAAGAGGATAACCTCTGCCTTGTTTGGCAGATGGGAGAGGTATATCCCAAAAACATCCAAGGCTTCCTCCTCTAGAACTTCTGAGAACACCAGGGCAGTAATAGCCTCTCCACCACCTCTAGAAGTAGTTCCTCACTCCCCCCAGCATTCCTTCACCTCTTCCACCACCATCACCTCCACATTCTCCAATTATCATCCATAAGGACATTCTATCTCCACCACCTAGATCTCCACTCCCAAATCATCTATCTGATATTCCATCCACATCCTCTCAGCCCAATTTCAATCTGCTATCTCCTCCTCCACTATCTCCATAACATTCTCCAGTACCATCTTCTGTTCAGGAAACCACCTCAGCACCCACTACTAGAATTCCTACCTCCAATACTAAAATTACATTCAATCCTACTTCCACATTTCTTGAATTCACCCATATAGATTTCTCTCATGCTTTCTCTATATGTTCCAATTGTGGTCATCATACCCCTTATACTACCTCTGCTCCTGAACTTCTATATTTAAATTTCTCTAACATTGCCAAAGATCTTCTATCTTTTAATTCTCCCACTCTGGAGCAATTAATAGCTAAATCTATTGCTCCTCTCTCTGCCTCCATCATTTCTCTCTCTACTATAGTTACTGCTCTCACCCCTATTCCTTCTTCTAGGGGCCTGGCTTCAGGACCCTCTGAAATAAGATAGGGGGAGATGTTCCAGGAAGAAGTACCTATTCCTTCTCCAGTAGCAGCAGATTCCCTAGAGGCAGAGATTCCAACAGACATAATAGATATAGTTGATGATTCAGATACTGACATGACTTATGATACAGTTGCTGAAATAATCATTGTTGGTGATTTTATTATAAATCCCACAGTTGATTTGGATTCTTTACTCAAATCTTTTAATTCAGTTTACAGAAATGATTTACCAAGTTTTGTTGTTCAGTACTCCAAGGCTATTGTATGTTATACTGCTCCAATAAGTCCTACAGTTATGGATCAACTAAAAACAAGTTTTGTAGTTCCTGTGATTACAGAAAGTTCAGCTGTTGACAAAATTAGTGAGCCAGTTCCCGAGCATAAGGATTTCTCTCAAACAAAATTTGGCTGGTGTGAATCTCCAATGCTCAATCTAGATGATATTATGTTTGTAGACATGGAAGAAGAAGTAAAAAGTGTTCAGATGCTACAGAGAGTTCTGTAGAGCCAACAAGTCAAGCACAGCCATAGGTTCCAGGAATCTCAGCTGAATTGCTAAAGCAGATGAATGCTCTTTGTGATAATCCAGAAAATTCTTCTTCTGATGATGATAATGAGTCAGATGACTCTAAAAATACAAGTACTAAGAAAAGAAAGGCTCCTGCCAAGGCTGCTCCTCCAAAGGCGATTCCTAAGCCTAATCCATCTGCTGATATTCCTTTTATATCTTGCACAATATAACTCTCACTCCAGACACCCCAAATGGGATGAGATATTCCAGAATGAGCTGAAAGCCAGGAAGAAGAACAAGAGATACACTCCACCTCCTAAATTCAGGAGAGGTCCTCATCTTACTCCTCCTGCAATAGGATCTTTAGGAAGTGTTACTCAAGTTCAGAAATCTACATCCTCTCATTTGTCCAAACCTTCCTACAGCAGACAGCAGCATAGTTCTAGCAGCAGCAGACAACAACAATATCATAAGCACAGTAGATAGGAGAAAACATCTGAAGACAATCAACCAGATAAAGCAAGTACAGAAAGGCCTCTATCTCTAGTTTGTGATCCAGAAATGGACCCCACTCCAGAATGGATAGATTTCAAGAATTAATAGCTCTTTCTCAAATCCGTAATGTAAAGGAAGAAGGACAACACACCTCACAGTATACTACTATGTCCTCCTACAGAAAGAAAGAGCTAGACAAATATCTGCTACACAATCTTATTAATGCTTATGCTTATATGTCATTACATCCTGAAGCAGTTATACCAGGAGCTACTTTTGTGACAATCCTTGGAGCAAGTGATATGAAGATGACAAAACAGCAAGATGCATATCCCAAAAGAAAATCATCTTCACCAGATCAGCTCTAGATGAACAGAAGAAAGATTCTAAGAAAGCCTGAAAAAGTTTCTTTCTATATTATGATTTGAACTGTTATTTGATATTTATTCTTCACAATGCACTGTTGTTAATATCTGCTGAACAATTTTAATTTTGTTAGATATCTTTTTATGCTTTGAGATTTTTCCCTTCTCTGTTGTTCATAGTGACCTCACCCAAATAGGGGGAGATTGTTGGGTCCCTAGTTTGGATTTGGGCAAGGTTCACTATGATGTTATTGACCCTCCATGTATAGCCTAGGGTCAAATTGTTAGTTCAAGGTCTAGGTCAGTTTGACTAGGTTAGACAAACTTTTATCTACCCCTCAGAAGAAATCACAAATCCATATAGAGAATAATAGCAGTCTTTAATTGTTCAGAGAATCAGTTCGAAGTTCTTCGAACTTAGCTCGACGATCGTCGATTGCAGATCAATGAAATCAGAGTCTTTACTCTGAGATGAGCTCAACGATCCTGGAGCTCAGGTCGACGATCTTCCCTCTTCTCTTAAGTTCTCTGGTCGACGAAATTCTATCTCAGGTCGACGAACTTGTACCTCAGCTTTGAAAGACTACTTTCAAGATCAACTTTCTCTGAGCTCAGCTCGACGAAGACGATTTCTCAGCTCGACATACTTGAAGTTCAATTCAACGAAATCTGTTAACCCCTCAGTCCTCAACATCCTACAAGATGCCAAAACCCCCCTTTCAACAGGCGCGGACGCGATTTGTCAGTCCGCCCAGTCCGGCAAGGTCACCAATCGGACACCAAGGATGGTACCCCAGCAGCGGACGCAAGGACCTGTCCGCTTAGTCCGCCAGGACTTTGGGATATCAGATTCTCTGCAGCGGCGGATGCAGTGTCTCGTCCGCCCAGGCCGCCGCCCTCCAGCAGGATCGCACCCAGCAGCGGTGGAAGCTCCAGTCCGCGAGCCCAGTCCGCCCCTTCTGTGCGGACTGGCGTGTTCTTTCTCTTTGCTTCCCGTCACTGCTGCCCGGTTCTCCTGTACCCCGGGCAGCCGGTTATTTTAGCCCTGCCCGTTTGGGCAGGCCCCCTATCCTATAAATAGGGGGGAGGTGGTGCCCCCAAGGCACGCTGAGTCGGACCCAGGAGCCTACTTATTACAGGCTCCGGACTCGAATCTTATGCCTTGCGGACTCCCCCTCGCTCTGCTCTTAACATTTTCCTTTCACTTGTAACCCAATCCTTCTTCAATCAAGGTAAAGCCCGTCGCAAGTGGGGCATTCAGGCTGCGACGGGCGAAGTCTGTTGTTGCCGTGACTCACGGCCCTGCTCTTCTTCCTGCCCTCATCCGGTTAGTAGATCACTACTCACAGTCTCCCTATTCCCCGGTGTTCGAACCGTTAGCTGGTTGTGCTCGACCCCCCTTGTGTTTTCGTGCATCAACAGTTAACACGCGGCCTTCAGATCCGAGTAGTGTTTTGAAATCAGCGGACGGAAATGTCAGACCGCAGAGCCCGCTCCTCAGACCGCTCCAGCTCTTCAGAAGACTCTCTTTGGGACGCGATTGAGCAAGCTCGCCTTGAGACCGAGCAGTCCCGCCGGCAGACTGACCAGCGTCTCGATGCAATCAGCCAAGCTCTGCTCGCGCTGGCCCAGCGGCTTGCTCCTCAGGCCGCAGCAGACCCAACGGACTCGCCAGTCCACCAGACCCAAGCTCGCCGAACTCCGCTTCGGCAGTCGCCAGCAACTCCTCGGAAGCCTGCTCAGTCCGCCGCTCCTCTGCACCCTCAGGAGGAGCAGTTTGCTTTCAGAAATTTCTACAGAGAAGCTGCCAGGGGCACTCCTGCCCGCCAGCTTCATTTTGCTGACCTCCAGTCCGCCGAGCCCGTGGACTCCCCGGCTCCAGTCCGCCCCTTCTATCCCGCAGAGTTCGAGACCCCGTCTCCCTTTGCTGACCGAATCCGATGGGAATCGGCTCCTAGCAACTTCAGGGAGCCTCGCATCCCATTCTATTCAGGAGGAACTGATCCAGTCTCTCACCTCCAAGCATTTGTGTGGGCAGTTGCTTTGAGATGCCTCTCAGATGCTATCAAGTGTAAACTGCTGGTTACTACGCTCGAAGGACAGGCGAGAGAGTGGTTCTACGAGCTGCCTTCGGGCACAATCTCTTCTTTCGCAGAGCTTCGTAGCCAGTTGTTGCTGAGGTTTGCTACCTCGAGGAAGAGGAAGAATGGGCCAGCTGCCCTATTTGAAATCAAGCAAAGGGATAATGAATCAGTGGCGCGATTCGTTGATCGCTTTCAGAGAGAGATCCAAGGGGTCAGGAATGTGAACCCCGATTATTATAAGGTCCCCTTGATCCATGGCCTTCGGGAAGGCCCTCTGAAGTTTAAAGCAACAACAAAGGCACCTGAGACTTATCAAGAGTTTATCGTCATGGACAACCGTTTCAATGAAGGAGAAAATGCCAATACAACTTATGTCTCATCCCTGACAGCTAAGGCTGAAGGAAGGGATGCCTCCTCTTCTTCCTCTCGTGGCAAGCCCCCTCGCCAGACTTCCAGCCTCCGTCTCAAATAGGCAGGAACTTCCGCAATAAGAAACCTTTCCAAGGCCATCAATAGTTTCATGAGCAGAGACTGCCGTTGGCCGCCACTCCCGCCGTTCCATTACAAGCTCTTCCCATCCTCCAACAAGCAGCCTTGCCTGCTCCGATCCAATCTGATGCAAGCCCCATGGAGGACATTGCAGATCTGGACCTTGACGAAGTCATCCAGATCTTGCAAAGGAGATCAGAAGAAAAGAGGCAAGAGCCTCAGAAAATGTGGAAGCCGAGGAATAATGCACAATATTGCCAGTTCCACAAAGAAAAGGGTCATTTGACTGAGGACTGCAAGGCCCTTCGCACGCTGATAGAGAAGTTGCTTGCCGAGGGCAAGATTGACTTGGCGAAGAAGGATTCTCCTTCTTCTTCGAAGCCACCCACCTCAAAGTGCAAAGAAGTAGCTGAGCCATACCAGGAATGTGTAGATGTAGAGGACGAAGGCCGTCTGGGGCCGATCAACATCCCGGTAGAGTGCTTCGATGCAGATGATGAAAGGGTTCTGGGACGCCTCTTCTTCATCCATGGTGGAGCAGGGACCGAGTCCACTCGGAAATCGTCAATTTCAAGGGTCACCCAGGCAGAGGTGGCCTCTTCTTCCGTTGCTCCTCCAAGTGAGGTTGTCACCTTTGGTCCAGAAGATCTATCTCAAACAGCCAATCCATTTGATGATGCAGTCGTAATCAAGGCTGTGGTTGGGGACTTTACAGTTGATAGAATTCTTGTTGACACAGGCAGCTCGGTCAACCTCCTGTTCAAGTCTACTTTTGAGGCCCTGAGGATCGGAAAGCCTCTGCTTTCCACTGAGGGGCCACTCTATGGTTTCTCGGGAGAAAAGAGGTGGAGGGCAGCGTCATCCTGCCCGTGAAGCTTGGAGGGGCGATTAAGCAAATACAATTCATAGTGGTTGACGCCCCCAGCAGCTATCATGTCATCTTCGGCAGACCCCTCTTAAACAAGTATCAAGCGGTGGTTTCCACCTACCACCTTGCCATCAAGTTCTTTGCCGATGGAAGGATGTGTCAGGTCAGGAGTGACCCAAGAAGAGCAAGGGAATGCTACGTCCGCACTGTCAACATGGTTGAAGCCAGCCCTTCCCTTGCTCCAACAGAAGCTGCAGAAGCCTCCCCCAGTTCAGAAGCCGCTGCTGATGAAGGTGCTCACCTGGAACCTGCCCAGGTGATGCAAGGAGTCCCCATTGCTGAGGGGGAGGAGAGGAAGCTCTCCATCAACTCGGAGCTACCTGAAGATTAAAAGGCTGAGTTGATTTCCTGCTTGCTGAATAATCTGGATGTCTTCGCCTGGTCAGCAAAGGACATGCCAGGAGTGGATCCTGATGTTGCATGCCACCACTTGAATGTTGATCCCTGCTGCAAGCCTATACAACAAAATAAGAGGGACATAGCCACAAAGCTTGCTGAGCCGATAAGGGAGGAGGTCGCAAAGCTCCTCAAAGCAAATTTTTTCAAAGAAATTCAATATCCTACTTGGATTTCTAATGTTGTAATGGTTAAGAAACCAGGAGGAAAATGGCGAATGTGTGTAGATTTTACCAAACTTAATAAAGCGTGCCCTAAAGATTGCTACCCCTTGCCTCGGATAGATTCTTTAGTTGATTCCGCGGTAGGGTACTCTTATATGAGTTTTTTAGATGCGTTTTCTGGTTATCACCAGATAAGAATGCATAAGCCCGACGTTCCTCACATGTCGTTCATTACTAATGATGGTTGTTATTACTACCTTGTGTTGACCTTTGGGCTTAAGAATGCCGGTGCAACCTACCAACAGATGATGGACCGTGTGTTTAACCATCAGAAGGGGAGGAACCTAGAAGTGTATGTAGACGATCTCTTGATTAAGAGTAAGTCATTTTCGCTGCACTTGCGAGACCTAGCAGAGATGTTCGCTACTCTGCGTAGGTACAAAATGAAGCTTAACCCTTTGAAATGCACGTTTGGGGCGAGTAAGAGGAAGTTCCTTGGCCATCTCCTTACTCCGGAAGGACTTGCCCCCAATCCTGATAAAGTGAAATCCATCCTTGATATGCCTACCCCTCGTTCGCCTAAAGAAGTTCAGCAGTTAGGGGGGAGGCTAGCAGACCTTGTGAGATTTCTTTCTCGAGTTGGAGATAGGAGTGCTCCATTCTTCAAAACTCTCCGAGGAGCATCCAAGTTTGAGTGGACGGAAGAATGCTCCAAAGCTTTTGAGCAGTTGAAGATGCAACTGACCTCAGCACCCCTGCTTCAAAGTCCCCGGCCAGGAGAGATTCTTTTCTTATACCTAGGGGTTGGCCCTGAGGTCGTCAACTCCGTTCTTCTTCGGGAAGAAAGCAGAAAGCAATTCCCAATTTACAATGTTAGCCATATCCTGAAGAGTGCTGAGACACGGTATCCAATTTTGGAGAAGTTAGCCTTGGCGCTAGTCATGTCTGCTCGCAGGCTCCGCCCGTACTTCCAAGCACATTCAATTCAAGTCGTCACCGATCAGCCTTTGAAGGGTGTGTTGGAAAAACCAGAACATTCCGGCAGACTAGCTAAGTGGGCAATAAAGTTGAGTGAATTTGAAATCTCTTATGTGCCCAAGACAGCCATTAAAGCTCAGGTCCTAGCAGATTTTCTAATTGACATGCCAGAGTCCAGTTCTGATCGAGCAGAAAGGTCACCTTTGGCTTGGACCATCTACGTTGAAGGTGCCTCAGGCAGAAGTTCTTCTGGAGCAGGAGTGGTTCTCATCAATCCAAACGGAGTCAAATTGGAGCAGACCATCAAATTTTACTTTCCAGTAACCAATAATCAGGCCGAGTATGAATCTTTGCTAGCAGGCTTGAGGCTCGCAAGGGAACTAGGAATCGATCATGTTCACATCAAAACCGATTCTCTAGTAATGGCGTCACAAGTCCTCGGTAACTTCGAAACAAGAGAGCCAATCTTGAAGAAATATCTAGCTCTTGTGAAGATAGAAGTCGGCAGGTTCAAGAGCTTTACCATCGAGCACATCCCCAGAACAGAAAATGAGGAGGCAGATTTTCTTTCCAAGTATGGGATACTTTCAGGTGGAACAACTTCCGAGCTCTTCCGCCCGGCAGTGGTGGAAGGAGATCTGATGCAAGTAGACCAACGTGCCTCTTGGATGGACCCATTCATCCTCTATCTGTCAACGGGAGATTATC
This sequence comes from Platanthera guangdongensis, assembly GCA_039583875.1. Classification (NCBI taxonomy): domain Eukaryota; kingdom Viridiplantae; phylum Streptophyta; class Magnoliopsida; order Asparagales; family Orchidaceae; genus Platanthera; species Platanthera guangdongensis. The sequence continues at coordinate 98,537,556 of CM077148.1, read as the reverse complement.
ATCATACAGTCAGAGATAAGAAAAAGTTTAGAATAAAAGCAGCTCATTACTTCCTAGTGGCGGGAGTCCTCTACAGAAAAACTTTCCTCTCTACCGTGACCCGGTGTGTTTCAAAAGAAGAAGCTTTCACTGTTTTGCAAGAGGTTCATTTAGGAGAGTGTGGAAGCCACTCGGGTGCAAGAACTCTTGAAAAACGAATCCTGCGGCAAGGATATTTCTGGCCCACTATGAAGAGAGACTCTGAGATCTATGCCAGAAAGTGTGTTCAGTGCCAGAAGTTTGCTCCACTTCAGCACCAAGCAGCTCAGTCCATCAGATCAATTGTAACTCCTTGGCCCTTTGCAGTTTGGGGAATGGACCTCCTCGGTCCTTTTCCCATGGCAAGCAGTCAGCGACGTTTCATCATCGTAATGATCGACTACTTCAGCAAGTGGATCGAAGCCAATGCATTGGCAAAGACAACTACTCAGGTCGTCAGAAACTTCATTTGGGGGGAGATTGTCTGCCGACATGGAATTCCAATGGCTATAATCACTGATAATGGGCCGCAATTCAATAACTCAGAGATGATAGACTTTTGCAGGCAGATCGGAACAGTGCTGCGGTTTGCATCAGTTCATCATCCCAGAAGCAATGACCAAGTAGAAGCAGCCAACAAGCAGATCCTCAATTTGCTCAAAAAGAAAGTACAGAATCTCAAGGGTAGCTAGGCTGATCAGCTTCCATCAGTCCTCTGGTCCCTTAGGACAACGCCATCATCCGCAACTGGGGAGACTCCATTCAAACTTTCTCATGGCTCAGAAGCGCTTATTCCAGTTGAGTTTGAGGTCCCGTCACCCAGGGTTCTGCTTGCAAGAGAAGGCGTTGAGGACTGGCTTGAGTTGAATAATGAAGAGATGAGGTTCAGTTTGGAACACATCGAGACAATCAGAGATCAAGCAGCCATAAGGCAGGAGGAGGTAAAAAGAAGGATGACCCCTACTTTGATCAGAACGTGAGGATCAAACACTTCCAAGTGGGAGATCTCGTACGAAAGAAGATTGATGCTGCAGCAAGAGCTGGTTCAATTAGAAAGCTTAATCCAAATTGGGTCGGCCCTTTTGTTGTCAAGGAAGCGTTAAAGAGCGGCGCTTACCGCTTGCAGACATACGAAGGAGAGGATATACCACACACATGGAGCGAGGTTGATCTCAAATGGTTCTATTCTTGAACCTCCTTGTTTCTACTTTGTGTAACCTCTTCAAGAGTTATTATGAATAAAAACTATTTGATAACGCTTCTTCAAGTGTTGTCTATGTAATCATGACAGATGAAACGCTAAGAAAGATTCCAAAAACGGTTCTGCGCCTGAACTCCCTTTTCTTTCTTATGTTTGCTTTGCAAATACATTTTGTTAATCAAAGGATCCATACTGACACTTTTTTCCAGTGTTTTCTCTCCCTCCCAAAGACCTATAACGGTTCCCTGATACCAGGAGACATCGCTGAGTTCAGCAAGACCTCCCCTAGAGCTGTTGTCATTAGCGTAACACCACAAAGACCACATGTTGCGAGGAGATTTCGCACCGTGTAGTGGGAGCTTGCAGGCTCTAGCGCGGTTGGATTCTGGACTTCGGATCCTGGCAAGTACCTGACCGCACCTCTGCATTATGGAGGGCTAGGTGGGGTAAAGCTCTACCATGCCGCCATAGGGATATCGTTACAACTTCGATGATCGCGTGTGGAAAGTATGTCGTTCCGGCTCACCTGCCCGCGGGTCATCTTAGCTTGTAACCCTCGAACACTCCATGGTACCCTCAAGCAGTGCCTGTAGGAGACCCACAACTTAGACTGTACTCCAGGCAAGAGGGCAGGGAACCGTTCCGCCAAATGAGCATCTTGCTCTTCGCAGGGAATAAGTGCGGACTGGGTTTCTCTATCCGCTCAGTTCGTCTGTTTGGGTTGATTTTATAGCCTGTAGCCCGGTGAGGAAAGTATGCCGCTCCGGCTCACCTGCCCACCTGGTCGCAAGCTATAGATCATTTCTTCTATTATGAGCGGACTGGTTTTATGTATCCGCTCAGTCCGCCAACTTCTTTGGGTTGATCATATATCCTGTGGCCTGGTGAGGAAAGCAATGCCATGTGCACCTGCCCACCGGGTCGCAAGCTGTAGGTCATTTCTATCATGGGCGGACCGGCTTTATCTATCCGCGCAGTCCGCCAGTTTCCTTGGGATGATTTTATAGATTGTATTTCTATCTTTGGCGGACTGGTTTTCTCTATCCACTCAGTTCGCCTATTTGGCTTGATTTTATAGCTTGTAGCCCGGTGAGGAAAGTATGCCGCTCCGGCTCACCTGCCCACCTGGTCGCAAGCTATAGATCATTTCTTCTATTATGAGCGGATAGGTTTTCTGTATCCGCTCCGTCAGCCGAATGGTTTTCATATATTATAATTTGATAAGTTAATAAAGAGAATTGCGGACTGTACTAGAACTCAATGAAGTAGCACCTGGCATTGCCATCAGCTGGCTATTTTCGTCATTTTTGAAGGCGGATATTGAATGGATTGATAAGTTGAATCTCTAATCAGCAAGATTCGTTATAAATAATCTTATTGTCATGCGGACTGCAATTGAAACTCAACAGAGTCCGCCTGACAATTTCTTCTCATTCCAATGACGGACAATAATCGTCTCTAATCAGTAAGATTAAAAGCTCAGATTTATCAGCGTGTCATGCGGACTGCTAAGTGTCAGTGCGGTGAGCGTGGAAAAAGAACATTGCAGGAAGCACACATGCCAAAAATATCCTTTCTTTCTATTTCATCAAAAACTGTTTACATCATTCTATATGTTCGGCGGACTGCGATCTTGCGTCCGCCCCTTTTTACAAAAACCAAAAAAGATAAAAGTACATTAATCAATCTGTATTCTTCTGTTTCTTTTCTGGAGGTGCAGGGCTGTCACCAACAATGTCAACTTCTGGAGAGTAGCCCCCCGAGCCACTCCCGCTGCTATCTGATCCTGTACTTGAGGCGGACCCGCTATGCGAGCTCCCGGTAGCAGAGGAGGATGCAGAGGTGTCGGACTCGGCGGACAGTTCCTCTACTCGCTGGCTCGAGGCAGCATTGTCCGCTGTTTCCTTGGCACTTTGCCCTTCGCCCTGCCCTCCGTCTTCTTCTTCAACTTCTTCTTCTTCTTCGTCTTCTTCTTCTTCTTCTTATTCTTCGCCTTCTTCCTCAATGATATCCTTGCCTTTTTTAGCCCTCTCCATCGCTGCGACCTGCGGAGCCAGCTCAGGGAAGATCTCCAAGAAAGGGACGCTATCCACTCCCTCCTTTATGAAGCCGTCGCGGACAAGACGCTCAATGGCGACCTCGACTGTCTCCTTCACGAAAATGAACATGGCAGCCTGGAAGTTGTTGTTTTCTAAGTCATAGGCGACCTGCGCAAAACAAAAGCAAACGTCAGACAGATTGCGACGGATAGCAAATTAAGGCCGCTGTGAATTCAACTAACCCCAAGCTCTTCTCTTTGCTGAGCAACCCTCTTTCCCAACTGCACATTCCTTTCCTTTAGCGCTTTATTATCCTTTTGAAGTTGTTCATTCTGCCTCAACAGGTCTCTGGCCAGGGTGGCAACATAGTGGTTTGTCCCTACGCTGTTCGCAGTGGCCTAGGAGGCTAGCAGAGGGAGGTCGGCGGCGGGCACCTTCTTAAGGTCGCTCAAGTTGCGCTTTCCGTAAAGCGCGGAGATCGCAATATGGGCGTGGCGTGTTATCCGCGGACTCTTCCACGAAGGGAGCGCGGTGGATAGGCGGACGTGTTTGTTCTTGCTATGCCAGTGGACCATAGGGTTCCCCCTAAGATCCTTCTGGCTGATGCCGAAGCCGCTCATGGTGAAGCTTTCAGAGGAAGAGTAATCCGCCGCGGGATCCCCTTCCTCCTTCCTCTTTCTTGAGACTGCTTCTTTCTTCTCTTTCTGTGTAGGAATGAAGCCGCTAGGCGTCTGCGGCAAGTTAGCGGGTACCGCCAAGGTCACTGCAAAAACAAATGGGTTAGACACCAAGGTCGCAGCGGATGCAAAAGCTGAGTTCGGAAGCTACTTCCTCTCTTCGGGAATGACGTCCGCTAAGCTCTCCAGCAGCGGAATATAATGCTCGATGTCAAGCCTGGCGTTGGCCAAGAACTCGACAATGGCGGATTCTAAGTCATCCAGTTGCACACTTTTGAAGGCGGAGTCCGCGCGCACCTGCGGATAGGTGTGCGCGAACCCTAGGTCGCCCTCAAAGATCAGGAACCTAGAGGTCCAGTTGTGGATTTTATTGGGAAGGCCCACAACCTTCATCCCCCTGTAGTAGAAATATATCACCCCCTTGTAGGGGCGGCCTCCGGAAGCGGTTATGGAGCGGACAGAGAATATCTTGCGGAAGACATTCATCGAAAAAGCGATCTTTTCAGATCGCAAATAAGAGACAAAGCTGCAGATCGCAGCGAGTGTATTCGGCGCAAGCTGGCCAGGCACCATTCCATAGTGCTCAAAGATGGCGGCGAGTTCCCATAGAAGCGGAAACTTGAATCCGCTGTCAAAATGGTCCACTGGGATGGCGATCTGGATTGCGGTTGAGAAGTTTAACCTTTCTTGATGGGCAGGAAGGCAGACAAGGATATTCGAGTTCGCCAACTTCTTTTCGACAAAGGCGTCCAGGTCGGCCTCAGTCAATGTGCATTTCCGGTGGTCCGCGGAGTGGAAGGCGACAGCAGCATCAGTACGCGCAGACACCATTTTGCAGGCCGCAGGGTTCCTTTTACTTCAGTTGTTTCCTGCATAGAAGAAAGCAGAAGGCCCTATTTATAGATAAAAGGTCTGACAGCTTTTTGACCAGGCCGCACAGTTTGCAGTTTCAATCCGCACAGTCCGCAAACAAAATTAAAGCACAGCCGAACAACAACGCGGATACAAACATAGATTCACATGCCAAGGAAAATTCAAAGTAAAAAGTTGCGGCCGACACAATTTGCTGTCCTCCCAGATCGCGCCTTTTTCTCCCGGCTGGTCACAAGGAGCGGATACATTTTCAATCCGCTTAGTTCGCAGTATTTCCGACCTGCAGGATTAATAACGAGAAGCGGACACAGCATTAGTCCGCACAATTCATCACAGATCAAGCCAAGGATTAAGCTACATAATTTGCGGATATATAATCTGAGTCCGCACAGATCGCAAAAGAGTTCAATCTACAAAGCGTTGTTTGAAACACAATTATACAAACAGTTATACAATTAAACAAATAAAGGCTCGTGGCATCGCGGACTCAGCGGTCCCTATTATCGGTCCGCGCCGGTCTTTCCGCCCTATCTCTGCATAAATGAGCTGCTTGCTCGCTTATCTGAAGAATCTCGCTGTACATGCGGCAGAGGTGATGATGAATAACATTTATGGTCCGGTGCATATGAGCAGCTTCCCGATCTACTCGATTGAGTGGCACCATTGGCTCCGCAGCCAGTCTCGGCTCCTCATCCGCAGCCTGTTACACACCACCTGCCGATGCGTAGATCTCTGGAGCAGTGCGATCTGACGCTCGCGGCCTCTGCTCAGCGACCTCAGCAGCCCGTTTCTCTTTTTCTTCGCGCACTGACGCAAAGTGCTTGCCTTTGTAGAATCGGACATCGTCCACAAGCCTCTTCTTCTCCCTTTCAGACCTCTCCAACGCGCCCTCGAGATGCTGGCGATCTGGTCTTTTAGGGCTTTCTCGCGCTCTGCGGACGCTTTCTCACGCGCCGCGGACGCCCTCTCGTGCTCCTCTGACTTCTCTAGCTCTGCTTTAACACCTTTCATTTCAGCTTGGAATTTTATCTCTAACTCTTTTATAATATTCAGGTTGGGCGGCTCATCCCCCACGGATTCCACGTGCGAGACCGCGTCAGCACCAGTATTTGGTGTGACCACGATCTCGCCACTCTCAGTGGAGCCCGGCGACGATTTTCTACCTGCAACAAACAAAGTAAACTTCACATTTAAAGGCAGTTCGCGGCGGACGCAAAGAAAGGATGAAAGATCACTTTTAGACATAGCAGCAACGAGTTGCCGACTATCGAAGATGATTGGCCGCCTTGCCCGCTCCGGGTCAAAGGAGCTTAACCGCTTCTTCCATTCGCGATGAACCTTTGCTCTTTTCTCAGCAGCCGAACTTGTTGAAACCACAATATCGTCCATCTCAGTGATGATTTTGATTGGTCTTGACATCCGCGGCGGTGACCTGTAAAGCCACTGACGCTTAAAGTATTTAGGCGCCGGTTGAAGTTTACCTGACCGCAGCAGCTCCGCAGCAATCCGCAGATCCTCAGCGGCTTTATCCGCCGCAACCTGCTTCGAGGCCGCCCCCACCGCAGCAACATGAGCAACAATTTGTTTCTTCTGCTCCTCTATCTTCTCCTTCAGCCTCTCTCTCTCCTCTTCCTCCGCATCGGACAAGGAAGGGAGTTCGTCACCCTTATTCCCAGTGGCCTCCGCCTCAGATTGCTGCAGTACAACCAGCAAGGATTCATTGATTAAGTCAAGTCGATCGACGTCTATGGAATCAATTATCTCATCCGTGGATAAACTGACCGTGGAGAGGGAATTATCTCCCTGAATTTGGGCGTCCGGTGTAACCAGATCGCTGTCAGGAACTTCTTTGTCGCGCGGTCTATATTGTAAGTCCGCATCCCCAGTCCGCTTGGAGACGTTCTTCTCCTTCATTGCGCGCAGTTTCTTCTCAACCCGCTCGGCGACGGTCGCCCCTTCCCTCTTCCTCTTCTTTCTTTTAGCAGTCTTCTCAGCATAATCCGCAGCGGACCCCCCTAAATCGGGCTGGCTTTTGCGGACAGGCTCAGGATTCACAGCAGTCAATGCCTTTGAGGGCGCATCGTCCTCTTCCTCAGTCCGCCTATCTTCTTCATCCAAGTTAACAATAGGCACCTGGGCATTGGGAGAAGATATGTCAGCCTCAATGTATTCACCAACGGTGTCCGCTGAGGTTACTGTCTTCTGAGAAGGGGCAGAGTCCGATAGGGTCACCATCTTTTCACTCCTCAATGGTTCAGCGTCGACTGCGGCATCCTCGCGAGCAGATATATCGGCACGGCGGACTGCTTTCTCCGCAGGCTTTTGGCTCTGGGAACTCTCTCCTGTAGGGCGGACAATATCCTTTCTTGTCGACCTCTTTACTATCTTCTTGGTCTTCATAGGCGTTGTCAGTGCTGGGTCGCCTTTTGCAGGGAGACTAGAGAAGAAAGCTCCAAACCTTGCCATGCCGGACTGGAAAGTAGAGACCTCAAGTGGTGAGTAGCGCCCCGTGTCGATCGGAATTCTCAATAGTTCCAGGCCCTCCAGCGATATTTATAGCGTTGGCGACATTTTCGAGGCTTGCGGACTCGGCGGTTAAGAAACCATTTTCGAAGTTTTCTGGAAACTTAAAAATGTGCGGGGATTATGTTAACCCCTCAGTCCGTAACATCCTACAAGATGCCAACCCCCCCCCCCCCTTTCAACAGGCGCGGACGCGATTTGTCAGTCCGCCCAGTCTGGCAAGGTCACCAATCGGACACCAAGGATGGTACCCCAACAGCGGACGCAAGGACCTGTCCGCTTAGTCCGCCAGGACTTTAGGATATCAGATTCTCTGCAGCAGCGGACGCAGTGTCTCGTCCGCCCAGGTCGCCGCCCTCCAGCAGGATAGCGCCCAGCAGCGGTGGAAGCTCCGGTCCGCGAGCCCAGTCCTCCCCTTCTATGCGGACTGGCGTGTTCTCTTTGCTTCCCTTCACCACTGTCCGGTTCTCCTGTACCCCGGGCAGCCGGTTATTTTAGCCCTGCCCGTTTGGGCAGGCCTCCTATCCTATAAATAGGGGGGAGGTGGTGCACCCAAGGCACGCTGACTCGGACCCAGGAGCCTACTTGTTACAGGCTGCGGACTCGAATCTTGTGCCTTGCGGACTCCCCCTCGCTCTGCTCTTAACCTTTTCCTTTCACTTGTAACCCAATCCTTCTTCAATCAAGGGAAAGCCCGTCGTAAGAGAGGCATTCAGGCCGCGACGGGCGAAGTCTGTTGTTGTCGTGACTCACGGCCCTGCTCTTCTTCCTGCCCTCATCCGCTTAGTAGATCACTACTCGCAGTCTCCCTATTCCTTGGTGTTCGAACTGTTAGCTGGTGGTGCTCGACCCCCCTTGTGTTTTCGTGCATCAACAAAATCTGTCCTGAGTTCGACGATTTCTCTCAGTATCAGTTTGGCGTTTTCTGTCATTTTGATTTCAGTTTGGATTATTCTAAGCCAGTAATTCTCTGATAATTAATGCTCATATTCTCAAGAATATAGGCGTTGCTTGACAACATTAATTATGGATTTTACAAAGCAAATTACTTGACTTATTTACTTAAACAGTTGAGGAAATACATTTAAGACAAATTCCAGCCGTTCAACTCCCCGGATTTCAGCATTAATTTCAGGAATTCTTTTTCAAATTTCAAATGGCAGAAATCCTTCATAAAAAGAAAATTCTTCTCTCCAGAACAACAAGGAAGCGGAATTACAAGAGATTTCTTACATATCAACTGATACAAGTTTTACATAAAAAAGGACTGCTATCTACAAGAAATTGAAGAAGAACATCAACACACAGAACTTTAGTCTTCTTCAATTTTCTACTTCAGGCTTTGAAAGGACAACTCATCAACACCATTCCAAGAAGTTTCTGAAGATCTTCATCAAGGCTTATACCCTGTGCAAAGCTCTCATCTTCCTAAACCCTCTTTTTCATCTCAGGGGGAGTGATGAGTTGTAAATATACCTAATTTTATGTACATTACTTAAGTCGTTTTATTTAATTTTTGTCATTTCTACTTGTTTTTATTCAATAAAATGCTCCTATTTTTGTAAATATTATACTAACTTGCTTTATTTTATTTTTCAGTGAAAAAAGTCAAAATCTGCAAAAAAATGACATGTCACGCCCGTGACATATTGGTCACGCCCGTGACCAAGGCGTGACAGCTCAAAATCCCGAAAAGAAGCCAATGTTGAAGATAAAAGCCTGACACGCCCGTGTTCCATAATTCGACACGCCCGTGTCAATCTGACACGGGGCGTGACCCAGCCGTGTCCATCCCGCTTGATAATTTCAACTCAACTTTCGTCGACCCAAGAGGGCCACGCCCGTGTCCGATGTGCGCCACGCCCGTGTCCGCCCCGACAAACTGCCGCCAGCGAATCCCGAAGTCAACATCGCCTTAAAGCGCCGAATGACACGCCCACCGTCACGCCCGTGACTTGGGGCGTGACCGCTGCGTTTTCGGCCGGAAAGTCAAATCGCCGTCAAATCCGTCAGGTCGCCGAATCCCGCGGTAAAATAGTGCTGACACGCCCCCCGACACGCCCGTGTCGGAGGGCGTGTACTTGGAAATTTTTGCCTATAAAAAGGCAGCTGCTGTATGAGTTAAGGGTTCCAAAAATCCGAACCATTTTGATGTATAAGGGCTGCCGTTAGAGCTGCTTTAGTGCTATGTAAGGATTCTCTTTCCCCCTTTTTGAATTTAGTTTGTTTAAGCTCCTGTAATCAACTTCTTTTATTAATAAAATAGATATTTTTCCCATCCTCATATGCTCTGAATTTTCTCTAAAGGCCTCCTTTACTTCAATCTTATACACTTTCATGTTTTAAAACGCAAATGTTCTCGTTTTCTTTCCAAATATAACAAAACTTATAGCCGTTACTATGCCGATTTTCATTCTCACTCTTTAAATTTGGTTAGATTTAGGATTTTCATACTTTAAAAAGCATTCTTATGAACATGTTAAACTTAAAAAAGGTGATTTTCACCTCTCTTAACTTAGCTTTTACTTTGTTTTAACTATAAAACTACTGCTTCTTTTTAGCTTACTCTCTCTTTTTAAATCATTTTAAAAGGCTATAGTAATGTATAAATTGTTATTTTTATTTTTCATCAACTTTCATTTTAAGTAGTTACAAAAAATATTTTCGCTCGAACAATTTTTATTTTCACTTTTTAAGCATTTCTATCAAAATCTAACCGTAAAAATGTAACCGTTTTAATTTTTCGAGCACTTGCCCTTCTCACTTTAATTTGAAAACTTTTTGCTCAAACAATTTTTATTTTGCCTTTTTATGCATTTCTACTGCATTCCAGCGGTAGAAATGCAGTCATTTTAATTTTTTGATAACTTTGATTTTTGCAATTATTTTAGCACGAGTGTGTGCGTGTATGAGATATTTTTCAGCTCCTAAGTTAAATTATGCAAGTGTGTGTGTGTGTGTGTTTATTTATGTCGAGTGCGTGAGTAGTTACTTTCAAGTAGAGTGCGTGTGTTGTTTTTATTTTTCCGCCTACTCACTTGAGTTAATTGGCTGGATTTTATTCAAGTAGAGTGCGTGTGTAGTTTTTATTTTTCCGCCTACTCATTTGAGTTAATTGGCTGGATTTTATTCAAGCAAGTATTTTCATTTTTTATTTTTCCGCCTACTCACTTGAGTTAAATGGCCGGTCTGTATTTTCAGTCCTACTCGTTTGAGTAGGACTTGTAATTTTCATTCTTTATTTTTCCGCCTACTCACTTGAGTTAAATGGCTGGATTTGATTTTCCGCCTACTCGCTAGGAGTTAAATGGTCGGACTGTATTTTGATGTAAATATTTAAGAAAGCCCTGTAATCGCATTTATTTTCTCCTACTCGTTTGAGTAGGACTCGCTTTCATTTCAGTCCTACTCGTTTGAGTAGGACTTGCACTTTTCAGCTTTTATTTCCCGCCCCCACTCGTTTGAGTGGGACTTGCAAATTTCAATTATGCACTTTTCAGCTTTTATTTCCCGCCCCCACTCGTTTGAGTGGGACCTGCAAATGTCAATTATGCAATTTTCTCTTATGTGTAAATTAGTTTTATTTCTTCCTTTTATATGTTTGAATGAGTGCGGGTGTGTTTATTTGTAACAACTTTTCTAAAATTAGGTTATTTTGCTTTTCTTCTTATTTTCTTTATAACCTTTCAGCGAATAGTTTAGGACGCTCGCATAACCAAACATACAAGCTTTCCCCATTCCGATGAGTGGCTAATTTCTTTTAGCCCTCGGTATCAAAGAGCTTTGGGATCTAAAATGTTTTAAATAACCAAATGTCTAATTTTTCAATTTAATTAAAAACTTAAGGTTTACCCCGGGTTAACGACGCGTAGACCCACATATCGATGTGTGGGCTCTATTTCCGTTATCCATACGCTAGCTAGCCGAGAGGCCGTGCATATGGACAGATCACCCCTGGGTAGATAGAGTTCCGCACTAACCCTCGAGAGAGGAGGCGCGCTAACTCTACCGGATCGGGTTCCCCACCCAATAGCGGGGTTCTTAGCGTACTGCGGGCATTAAGGGGAATCCTTCATCGGACGAGAGCCCGGTCGAATAGCCTTAATGTCTAGGTGAGCGATATTCCTAGAGATAGGTGAGCTCATTATTTTGAACCTCCACGGCCAAGTTTCCGCATTAATTAAATTGAAACTTTAGATATCTAGTTATTCAAATCTATTTTTAATCCTAACGCAATTCGATACCGGGAGTTATCTCTTCATCGACTACTTTCTTAAAATCTATTTTCGTTTCTATTTTACTTAAAACCCTCAACTTCTATTTCGGTAAAATAATAGTGTTTTCGGAGGAGTAGGGGTAATCAACCCGTTCCCGGGAATAATACGACCTCGGTATTCTTCCGAATATCGAGTACTACTTGCGATAGGTGCACTTGCCTACCCTAGCAAGCCCGCGGCGATCGACTCACCGAACCAACCACAGTAAGAGTCTGTTCGCGGGCCAACCAAGTTTTTGGCGCCGTTGCCGGGGACTTCTCTTTAAGTTGTTATTCCGAATCTGAACTCTATTACTTTTACTTTTATTTCTAAAAACCAAAAAAAAAAAACTTAAAAAACTTTTCTTCAAAATCCGAAAAAAAAAGAGAGTTAATTTTTCTACTTTTCATTCGGGTGTATGACCCGTGGACAGCCTTCGGAGTCCGAAAATTTGGATTTCGATCCTGAGATCGAACGCTCTCTTGCGCGTATTCGGTCTCAACGCCGAAATCCCTCTTTGGATCCCGCAGAATCCATCGGAGAACCCTCTGCCGTTCCTATGGCCGACCCCAATCCGAACGCGACCCTCGAGCGTACAATGTCATATTACGCCCGGCCAAATTTGGACGATACTGGGTCCAGTATTGTCCGCCCGACGGTGGCGAACAATAATTTTGAGATCAAATCGAGCGTTATCCAAATGATCCAAAATGCCGTGCAGTTCGATGGACAGCCGGATGAGGACCCGAACGTTCATTTGTCTAGTTTTTTGGAGATTTGCGACACTTTTAAGATTAATGGCGTCACTGATGACGCCATTCGTTTGCGCCTTTTTCCATTCTCCCTCAGATCCAAAGCTAAGGCGTGGTTGAATTCCCTCCCACGAGGATGTATCACCACCTGGGCCGAGCTTGCGGAGCGGTTCTTAACGAAGTATTTTCCGCCCGCCAAAACTGCAAAGTTACGGGCGGACATTTCTTCGTTCGTGCAGAACGATTCTGAGTCTCTTTTGAGACTTGGGAGCGCTTTAAGGAATTCCTCCGCAAGTGTCCGCACCACGCGCTGCCTGCGTGGTTGCAGGTCCAAATCTTCTACAATGGGCTTAATTATCAGACGCGTCAAATGATTGACGCGGCTGCCGGGGGTACCTTGAATAATAAGACCCCCGAGGCTGCCCAAGCTCTTATTGAAGAGATGGCTATGAACGCCTACCAATGGAACGTCCCTCGGGGACGTCCCAAGCAGGCGGCCGGCCTCTTCGAAGTGGATGCCACTGCCCACTTAGCCCTTCAAGTTGAAAGGCTGACAAAGCAGGTTGCGGAGATGTCTGCTGCCTCCACCACTCCTCCTTGGGCGATTCCCCCTAATGCCGGCGTAGCAAATGAATTCGTAGACTACGTGGGAAATGCTGGGCGACCTTCCTTCAACCCCAATAACAACCCTTATAGCAATAACTATAATCCGGGTTGGAGGAACCACCCCAACTTCTCATGGAGCAATCCGAATAATGCGCAGCGCCCCCCCAATTCTTTCGCGCCTGGATTTCTGCCGCCTCCCCCTCTTCCAAAACCCTCCCCGATGGAGGATAATTTTTCTAAATATATAGCATCCAACGAGTCAAATATCCGGAACATCACCGGATCGCTAAAAAACTTAGAACTCCAGGTTGGACAGCTAGCGCGAATGATGTCCGAGCGCGCGCTCGGGGCACTGCCGGGAAACACGGAGCCCAATCCGCGGGAAAATATCAACGCTATAACCCTCCGTAGCGGAAAGGAGGTGATCGATCCAAAACGGACCGATCCTCAGGTACATATTTCACCTCCGACCCCTCTTCCCCCTTCTTTGATTTCGCCGCCTTTACAAATTTTAAATGAAAAAATTATTAAAACGCCCTTGCCGTATCCGCATAAACTTAATAGTGAGCGTAAGGACGCGCAATTTGAAAAATTTATTTTATTATTAAAACAAATTCATATTAATGTTCCCTTCTGCGAGGCACTCTCTCAGATGCCTAAATATGCGAAATACCTAAAACAACTTCTTTCCAATAAACAAAAATTAGAAAATATTTCGCATATTTCTCTTAATGCTGACTGCTCAGCGGCTCTTACTAATAAATTGCCCCTAAAAAGAAATGACCCGGGACGGTTCTCCATCCCGTGCCTTTTTGGCAATATATTAGTAAAATACGCTCTTGCAGATTTAGGCGCGAGCATTAATTTGATGCCGTTCTCGCTCTTTCAAAAATTAGGTTTGGGCACTCCGGCCCCTACTAAAATGCGAATCCAACTAGCGGATCGCTCGGTTAAGTTTCCCGTCGGGGTAGTGGAGGACGTACTTGTCCGAGTTGATAAGTTTATCTTTCCGGTAGACTTCGTCATCTTGGACATCGAGGAGGACACCGATGTACCAATTATACTCGGTCGCCCATTTCTCGCCACCTCCCGCGCATTAATTGATGTCAGTAACGGTCGTCTCCTCCTTCGGGTAGGAGATGACGAAGTTACTTTCTCTATTAATCCCTCCATAGGAGACTCGTCATCGAGCGATGACTTTTGTTATAATTTAGACACATATCTCGGAGATTGTTCTTCCCCTATTTTTGAGTCTACGTTTTTAAACGACGTTCTTTTTGCGCTCAAAAATTTTAACTGCGATGAGGATACGTCTATAGACTTGCCTTTCGAACCAATTGGTAAGAAAGACATAGGAATTAAAACCTCGTTAGAAGAACCGCCCTGCCTTGAACTCAAACCCCTACCCGATTCACTCAAATACGCCTTTTTGGGGAAAGATGATACACTCCCTGTTATCATTTCTTCGCATTTGAGCGAATCGGAGACTTCCGATTTATTGGGAGTTTTGCTTAAACATCGCCACGCAATTGCTTGGCAAATTTCTGATCTCAAAGGGATTAACCCGTCTTTCTGCACCCATAAGATTTTCCTTCTAGATAACTGCCGCAAAACTATTCAGCCGCAGCGACGTCTTAACCCAAACATGAAAGACGTCGTTAAGGCCGAAATTATTAAATTATTAGATGCGGGGATTATTTATCCCATATCGGATAGTACGTGGGTTAGTCCCATTCACGTGGTGCCCAAAAAGGGCGGTCTTACCGTAGTGGAGAATGAGCACAATGAACTCGTCCCAACTCGTACTGTTACGGGTTGGCGGGTGTGCATCGATTATAGAAAACTAAATGACGCCACCCGTAAGGATCATTTCCCACTACCATTTTTAGACCAAATTTTAGAGCGTTTGTCTGGTCATCCGTATTTTTGTTTTCTCGATGGATTATCGGGGTTTTTCCAAATCCCCATTTCCCCCGATGACCAAGAGAAAACAACTTTTACCTGCCCGTTTGGTACCTTCGCATATCGAAGAATGCCATTTGGCCTTTGCAACGCGCCCGCTACATTCCAAAGATGTATGCTGGCGATCTTTGGCGAGCTGGTAGGAGACATTATGGAAGTCTTTATGGATGACTTCTCTGTTTTCGGAAGCTCTTTCCCGTCCTGTCTTCATAATTTAGACCGTGTCCTTCAGCGATGCGAGGACACGCATCTTGTTTTAAATTGGGAAAAATGTAACTTTATGGTTCGAGAAGGTTTGGTTCTCGGCCATATGATTTCGTCTAAGGGGATGGAGGTCGATAAGGCCAAAGTTGAAATTATAGAAAAACTTCCCTCGCCTTCCAACGTTAAATCAATTAGGAGTTTCTTAGGGCACGCAGGCTTTTATAGACGTTTTATTCAAGATTTTTCAAAAATAACAAAGCCGCTAACTCGCCTCTTGGAAAAGGAATCAAATTTTGTCTTTGATAACGAATGCGAGTCTGCATTTAATTTCATAAAACAAAAACTTATCAATTCACCTATTTTAGTGGCGCCCGATTGGACCCTTCCGTTCGAGATTATGTGCGACGCTAGTGATATTGCTGTAGGAGCCGTTCTTGGCCAACGTATAAACAAATATTTTCATCCTATTTACTACGCTAGCAAGACCCTCACTTCCGCACAAGGAAATTATACGACAACGGAAAAGGAACTTTTAGCCGTCGTATTTGCTTTCGATAAGTTTCGCTCGTATCTAACGTTATCCAAAGTTATCGTATTTACCGACCATTCCGCCTTAAAATATTTGTTAGCAAAAACGGACGCCAAACCCCGCCTTCTTCGATGGATCCTCCTCTTGCAGGAGTTCGATTTAGAGATCCGGGATAAGAGGGGCGCGGAAAATTTAGCCGCCGATCACCTCTCCCGCTTAGAAAATCCCAATGCGGAAGCGCTCGTCGAATCTGACATAAATGATAGATTCCCCGAGGAACGCCTCCTAGCCATAACTACTAGTTCTTCTTCCCCGCCTTGGTTCGCAGATTTTGCAAACTATTTAGTTGCGAGGGTACTTCCAAAAGACTTTTCAAGCCAGCAAAAGAAGAAATTCTTTTCTGACTTGAAATATTTCTTTTGGGAGGACCCTTTCCTTTTTCGTCTCTGCGCGGACCAAGCAATCCGAAGATGTGTTGCGGGTGTGGAGTGCTTGCAAATTCTTAAGCACTGCCACGAGGGTCCAGCCGGTGGGCATTATCAAGCCAACCGGACCGCTCGGAAGGCGCTAGAGGCGGGCTTCTTTTGGCCCACTCTATTCAAAGACGCTCACAATTTTGTGCGCGCATGCGATAGCTGTCAGCGGTCGGGTAACATCTCTCGTCGCGACGAGATGCCCCAAAACATGTTTTTAGAATGCGAAGTCTTCGATTTATGGGGCATAGATTTTGTTGGCCCCCTACCTCCGTCTTTCAAAAATATGTATATTTTAGTAGCGGTCGACTACGTATCGAGATGGGCGGAAGCGCAAGCTCTCCCCACCAACGATGCGCGAGTCGTCGTTACATTTCTTAAAAAGCTATTTTCTCGCTTCGGCACTCCGCGCGCTATTGTAAGTGATCGGGGGACACATTTCTGCAACACCCAGATGGCTAAGACGTTAGCTAGATACGGCGTCACGCACAAACTTGCCACCCCCTACCACCCGCAAACTAGTGGCCAAGTAGAGGTAGTAAATCGGGAGATAAAGCGCATATTAGAGAAAACCGTTTCACTTAATAGGAAAGATTGGTCCATAAAGCTCGACGATGCGTTGTGGGCTTATCGTACCGCATACAAAACCGCAATTGGTTGTACGCCGTATCGATTAGTGTACGGCAAAGCGTGTCATCTACCCGTCGAATTAGAACATCGCGCACTTTGGGCTTTAAAACTTTTAAATCTCGACGCTAACTTAGCCGCCCAAAATAGAAAACTGCAACTAAACGAGCTCGATGAATGGCGTGCC
Organism: Platanthera guangdongensis; assembly: GCA_039583875.1. NCBI lineage: Eukaryota > Viridiplantae > Streptophyta > Magnoliopsida > Asparagales > Orchidaceae > Platanthera > Platanthera guangdongensis. The sequence goes on along the minus strand of CM077148.1, from coordinate 98,520,629 downwards.
AACGCATACGAGAGCAATAAGTTCTATAAGGAGCGTTCTAAGTTTTATCACGACCGAAAACTCAAGCCCCCAAAAACTTTTTCTCCGGGCGATCTTGTCCTTCTTTATAACTCACGACTTAGACTTTTCCCCGGGAAACTTAGATCACGTTGGTCCGGCCCCTTCAAAGTTGAAGAGGTTTGGCCTTATGGGACCGTACTCGTCTCCCACCCGGCTAAAGGCTCGTTTAAAGTGAACGGTCATCGCTTAAAATTGTACATAGCAGGCGATCCTGTGGACGGTAATTTCGAATCCATAACCCTCCTAGATATATAAACCGCCAACATAGTCAAGCTACGCGACTATAAACAAAGCGCTCCTGGGAGGCACCCCATGTTTATCTTTTTCGCTATCTCTTTACCTTTTTCTTTGCTATTTTTCTTCCTAATGCAGGGTTCCTAAACTGCGCCTCCCCCACCTCCTCTCAGGGAAGCTTCTACCCCCCCATTTCTTTCTTTTCTTTGTATATATTATCTTCCCTGTTTTGTTCCGCATACTTACGTTACAACATTGGGGACAATGTTTGACTTAAGTATGGGGGTGTTTTCTCGCTTTCTTTTTCATATTTCTATTTTCTGCACTGTCTTTCTATTTTCTGCACTATATACATAAAACATATATATGAAAAAAAAAACTATAAAAATAACAAAAACTTCAAAAAAAATCCCAAAAACCTAAGTTTTTTTTTCTGTCTTTAAAATGTTTTTGTCTTTTTAAAGCAAAAATCCCCAAAAAATTGTAAAACACAAAAAATTCAAAAAAAAAAAATTATAAAACAAAAACTTCAAAAAAAATTCATAAAACCAAAAGTTCAAAAACATGTTTAGTTTCATTTTGTAAAAATCTGTGTAAATATTTTTGTAAATAATCTTCTCTCTCCCCCTTCCTTTTCTCTCTCATACCATCTCTTTTTCTCCCACTTTCCGCAAAACCTTAAAAATCTAAAAAGATAATAAGTTCACTAATCTTCAAAAAAAAAACAAAAAAAGACATAATAAATAAAAAAAAAAAAAAAAAACACAACACAAAAAAAAAATGATGAAAAAAAAAAAAAAAAAAACAAAAAAACTATAAAACAACCAAAAAAATATTTTGAAACAAATAAATCAAATATACCATCCTTAATTTTCTTGCTATCCAAAAATTTTGCTTTGAGTTTATTTATATGTGAATTTTATTAATTCTTTGTTTGTTATTCGTTTGTTAATTATTGATTGAAAAATTTAAATATTCGGGGTTAAGTTTTAAAGAATTCATTATGTTTTGTTAAAAATAGCGAACTCGTTTTAGGCACTACTTCTAATTTTTCATTAATAGGAGCACGTGTATTATGTTAGAAAATAACGATTATAGGATTCAATTATGTTTACTTTTAGCTTTCTGAAAACTTGGAACTTACAATTTATTAAGGTTGCTCTCAAAATTATTTTTTAATAAAAAATCTAGTTTTCTTTTCTCACTGTCCTTATCATGACTGACTTGGCATGATAAAATTGTTATCCTTAAAAGATCCTATGTCCATGAGAATAAGATTTCGTTCCGTAAACATAGGCACCCAATAGATTAAAAGATTATATGCTATGGAGTAAGAGGATAAAATTCATTACTCCTACACATATACATTGGGTTAACATTTATTTTGAAGTTGAAAAAAAATCGATATTAGGAAAATAAGATTTCGTTTTCCTAATAATCCAAAAAAAACATGGAGGTTCGAGAAAAAATTACCTCGCCTCAAACATCAAAACCTCTTCATAAACCAACATCATAGCCAATTTCATGATTCTAGATTTAATTCAAAAATCATTTTGAGAGCATAATTTGTAAATTGCATTATTTCCAGTAAAACTCCTATAGGCTAAAAGTTCATATAATTCCAAACTATTCTTGTTAATCTAACCATTACAATTATTGCTTTCTATTTGATTATATCAAGAAGTCTTTTGGCCGAAACTTTTGCGCTATTTAAATCATCTTCATAAATTTAGGACTTAACTCTTACGCCCCGTTTATTTATTTAGATCTCTCTTATAATTGATTAAGCGGTAGCTAAACTTAGAGTTTTTTTTATTCCTTATAAGTTCATATCAAACTTTTGCTCTGGAATAGCAAAAGCTTAAGTATGGGGGTATTTGATGAGTTGTAAATATACCTAATTTTATGTACATTACTTAAGTCGTTTTATTTAATTTTTGTCATTTCTACTTGTTTTTATTCAATAAAATGCTCCTATTTTTGTAAATATTATACTAACTTGCTTTATTTTATTTTTCAGTGAAAAAAGTCAAAATCTGCAAAAAAATGACATGTCACGCCCGTGACATATTGGTCACGCCCGTGACCAAGGCGTGACAGCTCAAAATCCCGAAAAGAAGCCAATGTTGAAGATAAAAGCCTGACACGCCCGTGTTCCATAATTCGACACGCCCATGTCAATCTGACACGGGGCGTGACCCAGCCGTGTCCATCCCGCTTGATAATTTCAACTCAACTTTCGTCGACCCAAGAGGGCCACGCCCATGTCCGATGTGCGCCACGCCCGTGTCCGCCCCGACAAACTGCCGCCGGCGAATCCCGAAGTCAACATCGCCTTAAAGCGCCGAATGACACGCCCACCGTCACGCCCGTGACTTGGGGCGTGACCGCCGCGTTTTCGGCCGGAAAGTCAAATCGCCGTCAAATCCGTCAGGTCGCCGAATCCCGCGGTAAAATAGTGCTGACACGCCCCCCGACACGCCCGTGTCGGAGGGCGTGTACTTGGAAATTTTTGCCTATAAAAAGGCAGCTGCTGTATGAGTTAAGGGTTCCAAAAATCCGAACCATTTTGATGTATAAGGGCTGTCGTTAGAGCTGCTTTAGTGCTATGTAAGGATTCTCTTTCCCCCTTTTTGAATTTAGTTTGTTTAAGCTCCTGTAATCAACTTCTTTTATTAATAAAATAGATATTTTTCCCATCCTCATATGCTCTGAATTTTCTCTAAAGGCCTCCTTTACTTCAATCTTATACACTTTCATGTTTTAAAACGCAAATGTTCTCGTTTTCTTTCCAAATATAACAAAACTTATAGCCGTTACTATGCCGATTTTCATTCTCACTCTTTAAATTTGGTTAGATTTAGGATTTTCATACTTTAAAAAGCATTCTTATGAACATGTTAAACTTAAAAAAGGTGATTTTCACCTCTCTTAACTTAGCTTTTACTTTGTTTTAACTATAAAACTACTGCTTCTTTTTAGCTTACTCCCTCTTTTTAAATCATTTTAAAAGGCTATAGTAATGTATAAATTGTTATTTTTATTTTTCATCAACTTTCATTTTAAGTAGTTACAAAAAATATTTTCGCTCGAACAATTTTTATTTTCACTTTTTAAGCATTTCTATCAAAATCTAACGGTAAAAATGTAACCGTTTTAATTTTTCGGGCACTTGCCCTTCTCACTTTAATTTGAAAACTTTTTGCTCAAACAATTTTTATTTTGCCTTTTTATGCATTTCTACTGCATTCCAGCGATAGAAATGCAGTCATTTTAATTTTTCGATAACTTTGATTTTTGCAATTATTTTAGCACGAGTGTGTGCGTGTATGAGATATTTTTCAGCTCCTAAGTTAAATTATGCAAGTGTGTGTGTGTGTGTGTTTATTTGTGTCGAGTGCGTGAGTAGTTACTTTCAAGTAGAGTGCGTGTGTTGTTTTTATTTTTCCGCCTACTCACTTGAGTTAATTGGCTGGATTTTATTCAAGTAGAGTGCGTGTGTAGTTTTTATTTTTCCGCCTACTCATTTGAGTTAATTGGCTGGATTTTATTCAAGCAAGTATTTTCATTTTTTATTTTTCCGCCTACTCACTTGAGTTAAATGGCCGGTCTGTATTTTCAGTCCTACTCGTTTGAGTAGGACTTGTAATTTTCATTCTTTATTTTTCCGCCTACTCACTTGAGTTAAATGGCTGGATTTGATTTTCCGCCTACTCGCTAGGAGTTAAATGGTCGGACTGTATTTTGATGTAAATATTTAAGAAAGCCCTGTAATCGCATTTATTTTCTCCTACTCGTTTGAGTAGGACTCGCTTTCATTTCAGTCCTACTCGTTTGAGTAGGACTTGCACTTTTCAGCTTTTATTTCCCGCCCCCACTCGTTTGAGTGGGACTTGCAAATTTCAATTATGCACTTTTCTGCTTTTATTTCCCGCCCCCACTCGTTTGAGTGGGACCTGCAAATGTCAATTATGCAATTTTCTCTTATGTGTAAATTAGTTTTATTTCTTCCTTTTATATGTTTGAATGAGTGCGGGTGTGTTTATTTGTAACAACTTTTCTAAAATTAGGTTATTTTGCTTTTCTTCTTATTTTCTTTATAAGCTTTCAGCGAATAGTTTAGGACGCTCGCATAACCAAACATACAAGCTTTCCCCATTCCGATGAGTGGCTAATTTCTTTTAGCCCTCGGTATCGAAGAGCTTTGGGATCTAAAATGTTTTAAATAACCAAATGTCTAATTTTTCAATTTAATTAAAAACTTAAGGTTTACCCCGGGTTAACGACGCGTAGACCCACATATCGATGTGTGGGCTCTATTTCCGTTATCCATACGCTAGCTAGCCGAGAGGCCGTGCATATGGACAGATCACCCCTGGGTAGATAGAGTTCCGCACTAACCCTCGAGAGAGGAGGCGCGCTAACTCTACCGGATCGGGTTCCCCACCCAATAGCGGGGTTCTTAGCGTACTGCGGGCATTAAGGGGAATCCTTCGTCGGATGAGAGCCCGGTCAAATAGCCTTAATGTCTAGGTGAGCGATATTCCTAGAGATAGGTGAGCTCATTATTTTGAACCTCCACGGCCAAGTTTCCGCATTAATTAAATTGAAACTTTAGATATCTAGTTATTCAAATCTATTTTTAATCCTAACGCAATTCGATACCGGGAGTTATCTCTTCATCGACTACTTTCTTAAAATCTATTTTCATTTCTATTTTACTTAAAACCCTCAACTTCTATTTCGGTAAAATAATAGTGTTTTCGGAGGAGTAGGGGTAATCAACCCGTTCCCGGGAATAATACGACCTCGGTATTCTCCCGAATATCGAGTACTACTTGCGATAGGTGCACTTGCCTACCCTAGCAAGCCCGCGGCGATCGACTCACCGAACCAACCACAGTAAGAGTCTGTTCGCGGGCCAATCAGGGAGCTTTGACGACATCTTCCACTAAAGTCTTCTTAGTTGTTTGAGAAAGAGAAGACAACATCACTTTTCATTTCCAACTGTGTACAGGGTTATAACTCCCTTCAAAAGTTAACCCTTTTGGTTGTTACGTCTCCTGATCAAAATACTTAGTTTGGTTTTTGGACACCTGATAAAAAGCTCAAAAGGGTTGTGACATCTCCGCTGAAAAAATAGATCTTGTGGTGACAGGGCACCGGAGCAAAAAACTATTATGGCGGGGCACCTGATGAAAATCTTGTTAGTGGATTCCTACCAGGGTGGTAGAAGAGTGGATGTACCCAAATATATGGGAACCACAATAAATTTCTTGTGTCGTCTGGATTGCTCAATTGTTTATTTCTCTGTGTTGTGATTGTTTTGTTTTTATTCTCTCTTTAAACATATAATTATCACCTATTTTAATCTGCTGTAAAAATTAATAAAAGTTTTAAAATACTCTATTCACCCCACCCCCCCCCTCTAGAGTTAAGCAGATCTATCCCTCACTTTCAGCATAGATCCATGAAATAGGTGAAGTGAAACCTTATATCTAGGAAGATGAAGTATATAAAAGCATAGATCTAGACCTTTCATGATGGATTGCTTAACAAAAATGAAACTTTGGGGAAGAATATGATGAATAGGAGCAAAAATTTTGTTTTGTAAAATTTTTTAAGTCAAATCATGAATAATTTATTTAGGTTGAATATCTAGGAAGTAGGAATGTTGATTTGAGAGAGTGCATTTTAAACCTGTGAATTGAACGATTTTAGATATCGCCTGATGATAGTCACTGTCGCCTGGAAATATCGTGGCAATTTCTAAAATTAGGTTTCTTACTCTTTTCAGGTATTGCTTCAAGTTCTAAGGCCAGGAGGAGCACATGCAGTGATACACACTCCGCGTATCAAACATTACTAGAATCGAGAATGCAAACATCAGTGTGGGGAAATATATTGAATTTGGTCAAGTCTGTCAAGCACACATACACGATATATTCGCAATGGCAGGTATAATGTCAGTTATACTGTCAGACATGTTTTCTTTAGTGTTAATTAGAGAATTTTACAACCACTTAAGATATCCGAATTTTACTGAATTGAATCACGGAGTGATATCTAAAATCCAAGGACAAACTGTTGAAATAACTTATCATGATTTACGAGATGAGTTCGGGCTCATAGAACAGGACAATTAACTTGATGTAGTCGAAAATTATAAGAAAGATAGTGATTGGACTCTGTTGAACATGGTTTTAAATGGACATTCCATGAAAAACCTAATCCAGTCCACGACCACACTCACCTCGGATGCACGTTTAGTGCAGGTTATTTTGAGACAAACGATTATGCTCAAATCCGGGGACACCAGAAAAATATTGGCTCAATTGAGTTATGTGACATACGTGATCCTGTAGATGGAGTCGTTTGACATGGAGGACTTGAGTTTATCCATTATTCGGTATACGTATAGACTTGAGAATCCAATGTGGAAAAAACTCAATACACTACTGATGGGTGCAATCATCAAAGGAATACTATTTAAGAAATACAGTTGGATCAACCAAGAATTTTACTTTGATCATTGTGCACCTACTATTCTCCCTACTAGTACGTCACTAACTAGTGCTCATGCGTCACAAGGTGGATCCATACATAGTAGTGAACCTTCATCAACTACTAGAAATCAACAACTACCAAAGGTTTGATCACTATGAGAGGGATTCGATGACTTGCAAGAGTCATTCGAGGAGCAAAAAAGAGAATGAAAGAAACAACATACTGGAATGCATAAATTTATCAAAATTTTGACAAAGAGACTCGAGCTAAAACAAACTCCAGCAGAGGCAGCAGAGTAAGAAAATTGGGTGGTGGAGCCTCCACGACAATCAATGTGCCGACCTCGTCGAACTAGAAGCAGGAGTCACAGCTCGACTAATGACCAGGAAGCACTAGTATTGGGGACAACAAAGACTTTTGAGATTTCTGGCAGAATACGACTCTTGGAAGATATCGCCAGCTGACACACATTATCGCCACGAGACTGTACCTTTTATTTTATTTCCTATTTCTATGATGAATAAGTATTGTAATAATTTTAGTAGACTATGATGTGACAATTCTGAGTGTTGTTCAATATAATTATAATGTAATATGCTTGTTATTTTAATCATAATTTTTGTTAATTATTATTATTTTTTTGAATTAAATTTTTTTCTCATATTATTTATGTTATTTAATCAGCTTGAAATATCTAGGATTCCTAATTCTAGTCTTCGCATTGAAAAATGGGAATCTGGAAGTGGTTTTGTGAAACTATCCGCAAGTTGTGAATCTATTCTGATAAAATTAACCTTTAGTGAATTTTGTTTTATATGGTCTCTAATGAAATATTGGTGGACATCTATATGTTTAGATCTAGAGTGATGAACCAAATTATTAGTTAAATCAATTGGGCTTTTATTGTCATACCTTAATTCTATAGTCTCTTGATTTATTCCAAAATCTTCTAATGTTTGTTTCATCTAAAGAGTTTGTGCACAAAGACTACCTAGTGCAATATATTCGACCTTGGTGGTGGATAGGGCAACAAAATTATGTTTCCTACTTGACCACGAAATAAGTGATTAGCCTAGAAAGTGATAAATGCCACTAGTGCTCTTACGATCAGAAGAACATCCAGCATAATCTGAATTAGAATAACCATGCAAAATGAAAGTATCGTTATGTGAATACCACAAACTTATTTTAGAAGTACCAATCATATATTTAAAAATATGATTAACCGCTTTTAAATGTGATTCTTTAGGATTTGCATGAAATCAAGCACATAAACAAAATGCAAATATAATATTAGGTCTAGGTGCGGTTAAATATAAAATTGATACTATCATCCCTCTATATAATGTATGATCAATAGATATTCCACTTTCATCTTTTCCTAGTTTCAAAGAAATACTCATAAGAGTATTTTCTTGATTTAGATGTTCAAATCCAAATATTTTCAAAACATCATAAATATATTTAGATTGAAAAAAAATATCATCATGTCTTTGTGTAATCTAAAAACAAAGAAAATAAGTAAGTTCTCCTACCATGCTCTTTTCAAGCTCACTTTTCATAATTTTTACTACATTATCACATAACTCTTCATTAGTGGCTCCAAAAATAATGTCATCAACATAAATTTGTAAAACAACTAAATCATCATGAACATGCTTAATGAAAAATGTACAATCAGCACTACCCATTTTATAATCAATTTTTAACAAATATATTTCCAATCTATCATAATATGCTCAGGGTGCTTGCTTTAAACCATAAAGGGCATTTTTCTAATTTATATACATGATCAGAAAATTTTTCATTTACAAAGCCTGGATGTTGTTCTACATACGCCTCTTCCTTATTATTGTCGTTAAGAGAAGAGGTTTTTACATTCATTTGAAACAATTTAAATCTTCTAAAGATAGCAAATTCAAGAAAAATTCTAACAGCTTCTAAACATGTTACGGGTGCAAAAGTTTCATCAAAATCTATCTCCTCAATTTGAGAATATCCTTTTGTTATAAGTCTATTTTTGTTTCTAGTGACCCTACATTCACTATCCATATTATTTTACAAGTTTACAAACTTTATTACATTCAAATTGACTATGTTCTTCATTCATAGAGAAAAATAAAGAATCAATCATTTAAAGTGGTTTGCACATCTTTTGGTTCTATATCAGATATAAAACAATGGTTTTAAAATAAATCATGTAAAGATGAATGTGTACTTACCCCACTTGATGGTCCTCCAATGACCAAATCTTGCGGATGATCCTTTGAAAATCTCATTTCACTCGGAGGCACATATTCTTCCACTTCTACTTCATCTTTTTTTCTTTATCTTCTTCATCACCTTCTTTATCTCAAAGTATTTCATCATCATCAGACCATAGTGGAGGAAATGGTCCTTCATCATTACTTGTAGGGTTAGTTTCTACACATGAGAGAAGTTCATCAAATTTAACATGAATTGATTGCTTAACTATTTTTGTGCTCCTATTATAGACTTTATAAGATTTATTAGTTGAAGAATAACAAATAAATATACATTTATCACATTTTCGTCAAATTTTCCAAATATGTCCTTATTGTTTAAAATGAAACATTTATAACCAAAAAAATCTAAAGTAAGATACATTCAGTTTCATTTAAGAAATTTAATTCATAAGGTTTTAATTTCAAAAATAGTCGAAACATAACATGTTTAATAACATACCATGCAATATTTATAGCTTCGGCCCAAAATGATCTAGGTAATTTGCATTCAGATAAAATAGTGCGAGTTAGTTCTTGAAGAGTCTTATTTTTCCTCTCTACCACACCATTTTATTATGGTGTGCAATAAGCGAAAAATTCATGTTTAATTCCTAATTCAATACAAAAAGAAACAAACCAATCATTATCAAATTCACCTCCATGATCTGAACGAATGCATTTTATTTTTAAATCAAGTTCATTTTGAATACATATATATAATTTTGTAAATTCTAGGAATGCATCAGACTTTGGCATTAAGAAGATTGTCCAGCAAAAGCGAAAATAATCATCAGTCAAAACAAAGGTGTATCTTCTACCACCTAAACTTTATGTAGTAATAGGACAAAACAAATCCATGTGTATCAATTGTAAAGGTCTAGTAGTAAAAAAATATTTTTTCTTTTGAACGAGTACTTTGAAAATTTCCCATTTTCACATGGAGAACATAAAGAAGATAAATTTTCACTTAAAACATGTAATCCTTTGAATAATTTATATTTTGACAACTTTAAAATTAACTTGGTACTAGAATGACCAAGTCTCCCGTGCCATAAATCTAACTACTCATATTTGGACATAAAACATTTTAGAGACGAATGTGAGAGATCATGAAATTTTACCATATAAACATTTTAAGACCTTGGTGCAGTAAGAATAACATTATTTATTTTGGAATCAAGAAATTTGCAAAGATTTGTAGAAGAGTCAAATAAAACATTTAGACCAATATCGCATAACTAACTTATCGAAATTAAATCATGTTTTAAACATTTCAAATACCAAACATTTGATATAGTAAATGAGTTGTTACCTACTACATCAATGCCAATGATCTTTCCTTTACTGTTGTTGGCAAAAGTAACTACTCCTCCTTTCTTCATTTCTAGGCTAAGAAACTTTGACTTATTGCCTGTCATGTGATTAGAACAACCTGAGTCTAAGTACCACACATCTTCCTTGTCCTTAACCTGTTAACACACATAGAAAGAGGATGAGAGTAAAGATCTGGTTAATCAAGTAGTTCCGCACATAATATAGGTGGAAATCTTAAGTACCTAGACTTATTTAATAATACAATGATCTATCTTCCTACAAGTGTGAGTGGTGTGACCAAATTTATTACACTTCGCACACGTGATAAAAGAAGTTGAAGGATTTTTCAAAAAAATTTGAGAATTCTTGCTGGAACTATTAGTAACAGCAGATTTTGTGTTTTAACCCGAAAACTCAATTTTTTGAACTTTTGGCTCTCTGTGGCGATAATGGTTATCGACGGGCGATAACTTCTAGAAGTCTATCCGAGCCTAAATTTTATCGAACCATAGAATTGGTTCGTCAAAATCATATCTAGTGATTTTCGGCCCACTAAAAACATTTTAATGTACATTTTTAAATCACGAACTAAGGCTCTCAAAGTGTTGTCTTCGGCGACTAATGTACCACACCGGTTAGCAAAGGCCTTTTTACTACTTCTACTTGAGATTGATAAAATTTTAGAGATCTTCTTAACTCCATGTTTTCCTTTGTAAGGGAATCAACATGAAATCAGGACTTAACAATATCCTTTTCTAGTTCTAGTTTCCTTGTCAAAGAGTGACAGTCCTTTTGATAAGTCATTTTCTCCTTCCTGAGTACTTTCAATTCAGTTGTTAGTTTCTTATTTTCTTTTAACAAAAAAATTATTTTCAGAGATGAGGAACTTAATTTTATTTAAGCTTTTGTCAAAAGATTTACAAGTTTTTAGAAATTCAGAATATAAATCATCATCTACTGGAGGAGTTACCTCTGTATCACTCTGGATACTGCACTCATCATCAGATGATGAGATGCTCTTTCCCATCAAACACATGTTGGCATCCTTGTCAGTTTCTGAACTTGATTCGGTCAACTCCTCAGATGTGACATCATCCCAAGTTTCATCCATAAGGATTTTCTTCTTATCCTTCTTCTTGTTCATCTTATCTTTCATCTCTTTTAGCTAATTTGGGCACTTTCTCCTGATATGTCCAATTCTTCTGTAATGGTAACACTCAGGCGGTCGACGCTCTTCATCATCCTCTCCATCATCTTTGGCTTTTCCTTTCATGTACCCACATTCTTTCTTGTTGAAAAACTTTTTGAAAAAATATATTCTTTCAGGATTTCTCATAAATCTTTTGAACCTCTTGACAAACAAGCATTCCTCAGTTTCTTCATCATTCTCATAGACACACTCTCCTCTTCATTCTTGGATTTCAATTCCAACGCTTTATTCCTTGGCTCCAAATTATACTGTTGTTGTTGAATCCTTAGTTCCACCTCATGAGTTTTCAGATTTCCTATAAGATTCACAATTTGAAGAGTCTTTAGATCCTGTGACTCCGAGATGGCAGTCACTTTTGGTTTGAACTTCGGGTGAAGCAATCTAAGAATCTTCCTCACTAAATCATAGTTTGAAAAACTTTTTCCAAGGGCCTTAGAGTAATTCACTATTTTGTTGAATCTTGTGTACATTGAGTCTATGTCTTCGTCAACCTCCATCTTAAACTTTCCAAATTCTGACTCTAACTGGAAAAACTTTGAGTCTTTTGCCTACGATGTACCTTCAATAGTAACTTCAAGTAAATTCCAAATATCATACGCAGTTTCACAGGCATATACTCGATTTTATTTTACAAGACTACAAACTTTATTACGTTCAATTTGACTATGGTCTGCATTCATAGCTAAAAACAAAGAATCATCATTTAAAGCAGTTTGCACATCTTTTGGTTCTATATCAGATATAAAACAATGGTTTGAAAATAAATCACGTAAAGTTTAATGTGTACTTACCCCACTTGATGGTTCTCCAAAGATCAAATATTGTGGATGATCTTTTGAAAATTTCAGTTCAATTGGAGCCACATATTCTTCCACTTCTACTTCTTCTTTTTCTTATTTATCTTCTTCATCGTCTTCTTTATCTCCAAGTATTTCATCGTCTTCTTTATCTCCAAGTATTTCATCATCATCCGACCTTAGTGGAGGAAAAGGTTCTTCATCATTACCTGTAGGGTTAGTTTCTACATATGAGGGAAATTCATCAAATTTAACATGAATTGATTATTCAACTATTTTGTGCTCCTATTATAGACTCTATAAGCTTTACTAGTTGAAGAATAACCAATAAATATAACATTATCATAGTTTTCATCAAATTTTCCAAATATGTCCTTAGTGTTCAAAATGAAGCAATTATAGCCAAAAACTCTAAAGTAAGATACATTCAGTTTCTTTTGAAAATATAATTCATAAGGTGTTAATTTCAAAAACTGTCAAAACATAACACGATTAATAACATAGCATGCAGTATATATAGCTTCGGCCAAAAATGATCTAGGTAATTTTCATTCAGATAAAATAGTACGAGCTAGTTCTTGAAGAGTCCTATTTTTCCTTTCTACCACACCATTTTGTTGCGGTGTGCGAGGAGCGAAAAATTCATGTTTAATTCCTAACTTATTACAAAAAGAAACAAACCAATCATTATCAAATTCACCTTTATGATCTGAACGAATGCATTTTATTTTTAAATCAAGTTCATTTTGAATACATATTCATAAATTTTTAAATTCTAGGAATGCATCAGACTTCGACGTTAAGAAGATTGTCCAGTAAAAGCGAGAATAATCATTAATCAACACAAATGTGTATCTTCTACCTCCTAAACTTTGTGTAGTAATTGGACAAAACAAATCCATGCGTATCAATTGTAAAGGACTAGTAGTAAAAAAATATTTTTTTTCCTTTTGAATGAGGACTTTGAAAATTTCCCTTTTTGACATGGAGAACATAAAGAACATAAATTTCCACTTAAAACAGGTAATCATTTGATTAATTTATCTTTTGACAACTTTAAAATTAACTTGGTACTTGACTGACCAAGTCTCCTATGCCATAAATCTAACTACTCATTTTTGGACATAAAACAATTTAGAGATGAATGTGAGAGATCATGAAATTTTATTATATAAACATTTTAAGACCTTGGTGCAGTAAGAACAAATTTATTTGTTTTGGAATGAAAAAAATTGCAAAGATTTGTAGAAGTGTCAAATAAAACATTTTGACCAATATCGCATACTGACATATAAAAATTTAATCCTGTTTTAAACATTTCAAATACAAAACATTTGATATAGTAAAGGAGTTGTTACCTACTACTCCAATTGCAATCATCTTTCCTTTACTATTATCGGCAAAAGTAAGTACTCCTCTTTTCTTCATTTCTAGGCTAAGGTACTTTGACTTATTGCCTGTCATTTCTATGCAAAATGATCCCTTGATCTATAACTCTGTATGGGCATTCTTATAATTAAGGTTACCTATAAATATAACTTGTTCTCTTTACTTTCCTTTTATTACTGCTCTACTTGTTATAGAACTGCTAGATTAGACTCTTGTAATTATTATACTATATAATATGCTAGATTAAGACCACCGTCACCTGCTTTTGTCTACTCTCAACCATCATAGATTTCCTATCATTCCTCTTGCACGTTGCCTAGGAGACACTAGGGGAGTTTTGGGGGAAATCAGGCTTAGTATTTTGACTAAAGTTCTGTGGACCAAACATTTCATGGGCTCCGGATGGGAGACAGGGAGCAGCAGAAGGAGATGCAGCACCAGCAAAGTGCGGTGCACATGGAGGTGGGGCAGTCTAGCATAGGAGCACCAGCCTCTAGCTCCGTGAGTATTAGTTTTACTTAGCTTCCGCGAGAGTGTTGTAGTGAGGTTATGTTGTACCGAGTATGATCTCATTTATTTTTCAACTTTTATCATTATTATTCAGCTTCTATATCATGTGGACTCTGATGTGATTTTCATACTTAGTTATATATCTATTGTGATTTGTGGACTTGACATAATTGTATCCTTTCATGTACTTCCACTTCTTTGGTGTTTACTAATGCCGACAGGATCAGCATTTTGTAGTGATGACCTCCCCGAGTGTTGGTGTGGCCGCAAAATGGTGATTCTGGTCATAAGACCTGGTAGTGTAGGAAAAAGGATTCTTATAATATCTATCGATGCTTTTTGGCCTTTGGTATTGAGTGATGCGTGATCACTAAGCACATCTGTATTTAACCAAATTTCTGGCCCTGACACATGTTCTGTCTTATGTCCAACCAAACCTCAGACATATAAAACTTGTCTATTCATTGAATAGTAGACTTCATGCATATATGAACTTGAGCATATAACAAATATATGCTTGTGTATATTATTTACATATGGCCTTCTTCAAATAAGGGACACTATAGTCAATCGACCCAACAATCTCCTCATATTTAAAGAAGCCAGAACGCTTGTCAATGATATACACTAACTCATAGAAGTAATAATTTCATAGAATAAAGAACATGAAATAGCACAAAAACAAATTTTGTTTAACACAAAACTGGATAACTATTCATAAAAGTGTTTCTACTATAATAGTTCATTCTCCCAAGGGCCTAAGAATCCTATTACAGTTGTCATTGTCAGGCATCAGGTTCCTTAATGACTATGCCCCTACTTGATCCTTTTGCAGTCTTCTCCATAGCTTCTTTCGGCTTTTGCCTCTACCTCTCAAAGTAGATGTATGGCTTTGGGAAGTATTTGCTAGGCTCTAGATCATCTTATAGAATAGTACCAGCCTTCTTATCTCTTCTAAATTTTCTTCTCACTTCTTCTTGCCTTTCAAACCTGGCCTATTCAAAAGAACTTAAGAGTTTGGCCCTGTCAGTCTTGTTATTTTTAATTAGATCCCAGGCAGATATGATGATAGTCCTTGATTGAGAACTCCATAGTTCAAAATATGGCCTGGTCTCCATTTCTTCTCTATGTTTTTTCTTATTTTGCCTGGCTTGTTCTTTCTCATATATAATTGGCTTGCCTTTGGCCATGGATAGTTGGTGAGTGGTGGGACAGAATGCAACCACAATAATAACTATATTAACAACTGATTTAGCACCATAAATAGGAAATACATGCTCATTATAAGCAATAGGGCCAAGGCCCAAAGCATCTCTGATAACATTTGAGGTCCAGATTGCATGATCACCACTAGCCTTTATAATTGACAACTCCCCCTTTATTACTTCTTCAAAGACATCTTTGCCCTGAGTAGTGGTCTTTTGGCCAATTGTTTAACATATGTAGTGACAACATTCTTCACCTGTAGCATGTGATCATCTAATAATTTAGTGCATGGATCCATTCTTCACTCCAAAAAGACCTTGTTTGTTTCCATGATGCCCTTTTGCACTTCATGCACCATCTTCGACATTTAAGTAGTAATGCTTTGATTCTCTTTTATATCATTTGGCTTTCATTTTAAGGCATCTAGCTTGTTGACATTATAATCCATAGTTGGAGCAGCCCTCTTGAATAATGTTACTTTATTTTCCCTGGGCAGATTTACTTAAAATCTTATAAACTTGATTTCAGTAGACAAATCTTGAATCATTTCCTTAATTGAATCATCCACATTATGCTCTATTTTCCTCCTCTAGTCATCTTACAATCCTTTTAATTATGCCACGAAGGAGGAGGACATCTCCATAGTTTACTAATTGGTCTCTAGAAGATTGACCTCTCCAGAATCTTTTCTTATATCTTCCCTTATCTCTGAATCAGCAACTTCATACTAAGAGGAGTGAGTAGGAATACAAGTAACACACTCATCGACATCTGATAAGTTAATCACATTATCAACATCTTGGCATGGAGCTCCATAGTTTGCTAATTGGTCTCTAGAAGGTTGACCTCTCCATAATCTTTTCTTATATCTTCCCTTATCTCTGAATCAGCAACTTCATACTAAGAGGAGTGAGGAATACAAGTAACACACTCATCGACATCTGATAAGTTAATCACATTATCAACATCTTGGCAGGGAGCTCTAGATGAGTCTCCCCCTCAACCTCAGTAATCTCCATATTAAATTGAAGTACATACTAGACTTGCTCTGGAACATGCTCCCACTCAATTTGAGCACTAGAGGGATGCAACTGAGATTCAACTGGAATTTGACCTATTACTTCCTATAGGTTATCAAGGAAAGAGTCAATCTGGTCTTGTAGACCAACAAGAGATCGTCCTTTCTCCCCCTCAGTAGGAGCAACAACTCCGGGTGTCTCCCCCTCAATATCTACAGAAATCTTGACCGTAACAACACCAAATAATTCCTCAACAGGTACCACTACAACGTCTTCTGTTTGAGATACACTGCTTGGTAGGGTTCTAGAGCATGCCCAAAGGACATTGAGAGCAGTGCACTTACATCCTTTCTTATTTTAGCAGTGGATTCTGATAACTCAGGATCATGAGATTTTTCACCTTAGCTTTCAAAAGAGCAACAACTGGAGCTATCTTTAGTGATGGTAACAACTTTCTTCTTTTGTTTCTTGTCTGCAGGCTAAGGGTGAGGTACCAAGACCCTATCCCACCTATCAAACATTCTCATGTCCATCTTCCTCATGTGATGGACCTTAGCTCCTAGCCTTATATTAAGCATTCCTGGAGCAAAATTCAACAAAAATAAAGAAAGTACTCTACCCAAAATGGGTTTTGGAATACATTCTACAATCCTCTCAAAAAGTATCTCCTCCCAATCAGTCTTCTTTGTCAGAATCACTCTTGTCATTGGTTCAAACATTTTCCTTGAGATCTTATCATGTGACCCAGTCTTACAAATCAATGCCTTTACATATCTGTCATAAACTTACCTTTCAAATTCATTTCCTTCCTCACCTATAGTGTGCTTAGGCAAGCCATCCATTTGAGAGCTTTCTTGACATATTCAACAAACAGCTCATATTCCTCATCATATGATCCAAACTTTGTTAGTTTCAGAGTCTTACCAAACTTCCTTGAAGTAATCTTGATCTTGTTTCTACTTATTGAGATTATAATCTTGCAGCAAGATGAATCTACTTTGGCATTGGAGAAGAATTCCAACACCACTCTTTTCCAAATAGAGCAAAGGTCTGACATAATAAACTCTAGGTCAGCGACATTTAGGTGATGTTTGACTAGCAGTACTTCCTCAGATGCATCTTTGAATCAATTTCTCACATGTTCAGAACCCTCGATTAGGAAATCAACAACTGTTGGGGCCATTGATTCAGTGATTTGGTGGGAAGATTACAAATTTGGCTCGAGAATACGAGGGAAAGAACACAGAGAGTCACAATAGGCTAAGGAACAATGTGTATTATTCTAGGCACACATTGTTATTTGTAGTTACCCTATTCAAGAATGTGGAAAGGCTCATAACTGTCGTGATTTATACGAGATGTTGAACGGATGTGATTAGTCCCTTAAATTTTCCATATTCTGACCCATCAGATTGTTTGCGTTGAGTGCACTCGACGCACTCAATGTCAGGAGTAAACTCAACACCCTCGATGCCTGGAATTAACTCAACCCTCTCTCCATGCCAGAACAGTTAGTCTTTTTCTTTCTTGTTTACCTGTAAATGGTTAACCTCAAAGTGCATACAAACATATAATGGAAATGTATTATCATACTAGTGCTGCTTCAAATTCAACATAACCAATTTAAATTTTAAGGTGTTGAACTTGACTTCATCAAGAGACTTAGTAAATATGTCAACCACTTGTTTGTGCGGACAAACTCAAGGCTGGTATATTCATTCTCAACATGCTCTCTAATGAAATGATACCTAATTTCAATATGCTCAGTCTTTCTATGTGAAACATGATTCTTAGCTAATGAAATTGCACTAGATCAATCGAAGAACATAGGGGTTTTACTTAATTGTAGATTATAATATTGGAGTTGATGTTGAATCCATAGTACATGTGCACAACAACTTCCAGCTGATGGGTACTCTGATTCTGCTGTCGAGATTACTACATTGGTCTGCTTTTTGCTGCTCCAAGACGCTAGCCTTTTTCCGATAAATTGAAACGTACCTGATCTGTTTTTCCTGTCTTCTTTATAACTTACAAAACCTATATCTAAATACCCTATTAGTTCTATAATGTCTCATTTCAAGCTTAACCACTCTTATGTGTTGCGGTGTCACTATTATGACTTGAGTCGGCAGTTATATCATTCTTGGAGAGTATTTGTCATGAAGACTCGTGGAATAATCGAAAAGTCTTAAATATTGATAGAGAGGCCCGAAGTTTATTCGTCAACATGACTCGAGAAATAGTCGAGGAGACTCATGAATTCGTCGAGAGGCTCGAAAAATTCGTTGAGCGAACTTGAGAAGACTCTACGAATTCATCTTGTGAACTCGAGTGGACTTGTGAAATCTATTGAGATGACTCGTCGAAAGGACTCGAGAATTCATCGAGATGAATTGACAAATTTGTTGAGTGAATTTGATTGGGCTTGCAAAATTTGTCGAAATGATTCATCAAAAGGAGTCGAGAATTCGTCGAGAGGACTCAACAAATTTGTTGAGTGAACTTGGTGAAATTTGTAGAGAGATTCGTTGACTGGACTCGTGTATTCAACGAGATGATTTGTGTAACAGACTTAATGCACTCGACCATTCGTCAAGTATACCCGACGAATAGACTTAGCATTACTGTATGTGCTGTCTTGTTAAGGATTGAGAGGATTTACGGTACATCTAGACTTGTATATAATGATAATTTAATGTCTTGCCTTTTCAAAAAACTTAATTTATGTTATAATAAGGATGGTCCAATGAGAGAATGACACATGGAAGGAAGACTTTCAACCCTAAAAATAGCGGTGACTTCTTTTTATTGATAACCCAAACCCTAGAAGGCTTCTCCATCGAACGACATTTTCCCTCTTCCTGAAGAATGACGGACCGAGCACGATGCCATGTGAAAATCTGAACACGACATGCCACTGAGAAGGTCATGATCCATGTCTGGAAATCAGGTAAGCTTCCTACCCTCTCTATTGATGCACAAAAACAGACAGGGAGTCGGGCACCAACAGTTAACACGCGACCTTCAGATCTCGACTAATCGATGAAATCAGCGGTCTAGCTAATTAGACCGCTCTATCCTCTAGAGCTCGGCGGCCTGTCGAGCAAGCCGCGACTTCGCCGACTAAGGCTTCCAACCCGCCTCCAGTGCTGTAGAACCTGGCGTTCTACCCGCTCGGTTTTCCTCTCGGTCTTCTTGTCAGCTTGTTGCAACGTCTAGCCGCCCGTCAAGCCGCCGCTGTTCTGCGGTCTCTTGAAAAAGTTCGGCTATTCTTTCTTTTCAGGATGAATCCTGCTAAGGGTCGGAACAAATCCAGCAACATCTCAGTTACTACAGATCTCTCAGAAGTGCAGGATTGCTCGTATTTTAATAGTGAGGTTGTTGACCCTCATAGAGAAATTTTTGCAAACAGTGTTGAGCGTGGACTAGAATCTGTTGCAAATGAACCTCTTTGTGAGGAAGAAGAAGAGGCCCCTTCTCCATTCATTAATCGTATTCGGTGGGATACTGTCTCCGATAACTTTAGAGTACCGCGTCTCCCGGAGTATTCTGGATGTGATGATCCGTTTTCTCATTTGCAAGCTTTTGAATCAGTTGTTTCACTGAGAAACGTGTCAAATGGAGTAAAATGCAAACTCTTTGTTATGTCTTTTGGCAATGTTGCAAGAGAATGGTTTTATAGCCTCCCACCTCGATCAGTAATGAGCTTTAAGGATCTTCGAAGTCAATTTATTTCTAGATTCACTATTTACAGGAAGCGGAAAAGAGACGTTGGAGCTCTCTTCCGAATCAAGCAAGGAATTGACGAGTCTAATTCAGATTTTGTTGATCGGTTTCAAAAGGAGGTTCTGGATGTTTGTAGCGTCCATCAAGACTATTACTTGCATGCTTTCATAAATGCACTTCAAGAAGGCCCATTGAAATTCAAGCTCACCACAAAATATCCCAAAAGCTACGGAGATCTTATTGATATAGTTAATACATTCATAATAGGCGAAGAGGCAAATAAAGGTTATGTTTCGTTTCTGAATCAAATGGCTAAACAATCTCAAGGGACTTCTGATCAACAACAATCTATTTCCTCACAAGATGTTTTGCAAGTTGAATATTGCAAGTCTCCTTATATTCTCCAGGATAAAATTCCAAAGTATGGAAAAGGTTCAGGTAAGTATGTTAAGTTCAAAATTCCTATGGAAGATCTTTTGATAATCATTCAGGGAATGCCTGAGTTCAAGAAGCCTCGGCGTATGAAATCCAAAATCAAGTATCGGCACAAGCAACTTTTTTGCAAGTATCATAAAGATATTGGTCATCTAGCAGAAGATTGCATAGCTCTCAGGGAATTGGCTAATCAACTTGTAAGAGCTGGAAAGCTGCAAGAATATGTTATTTAGTAACTCTCTAAGGCAATCTTCCATTTCTTGCTCAATGGTTCAAGCAGGGATTTCTCTTTCTTTATATGATGAGAAATGCTTATATTCAGAATAGTACATAATGTCCCCTTCACGATTGGTATTAATGGGGCATGCTAAAACTACAGATATATATCCTTTGTCACTTCCTTAACATCATGCAAATGTTACTTTTTCATTTAAAGCTTATTTTTAGCTTTACTCTTTATGCCAATATGCATGCATGTAGGGGCAAGAGCCCCCTTTTGAATTCTTAAGCCCTCTACATCCCGCTTGACTTCGCTCGCAGATGTGTAGTGGAAATCCCGCTTGGCCTTCAGTCGCAGACATTGCGTACCCGTCACGCATGACTTCAGTCACAGACGGACTTTACGTACTTGTCCCGCTTGACCTTCGTCGCAGACATTGCGTACTTGTTCCGCTTGACTTCAGTCGCAGACGTTGCGTACTTGTCCCGCTTGACATCGGTCGTGGATAATAAGAATTTCAATCCCGCTTATGTGTTCTTTGTGTGGAAAGCAATGCCACACGCACCTGCCCACATTGACACATAAGTGCATGTCTTCATCTATCTTGCAGGACAACACGAGCCTATCCGCTACCACGCAGTTTTATTAAGCGGCCTGCACAGGTTGTATTATACAGGCCGCCCGGTTACATATTCTGGCTTAAGTTAATTGCCTACCCGCCGGATTATTATTAATATATTTGGGAACTCGGCCGACTTACGTCCGCCTATCCGCTATTCAGTATCTTATTTGGCTTTCATATATCAATTGCCGGTTTATTATTCATATGAACAGGAAGTCGGCCGACCTGCGTCTGGCACTTAATTCCTGGCTGTGATCCGCCGACTTCTATGTTATTAATTATATTAGCTAATCAGCTAACTGTCATCACAAAAATTCTCGGCTTCCATATGCCTATATCGACCTGTATTATCGGAAGCCAAAGATTGTTTCTCTATTCTTGTTCCTTGTATCAATTGGGCAATTCGTTTCAGAGTTCGCCCTAGCCGCGGTCTTATACTTCAATGTCATGGTTGTTTGGCGACTGCGACAGGTAGCCGCGCGGCTTAGCGGTCACGGTTTATGTATAAGCAAGCCGCGGTCAATCAGCTCTTCCAGCAGATAACATTGAGTAATTCATTAAGGCAAATTGCGGTTTAATTGGTTAACCGCTCGGCTTATTGTCGACATGCATTCCGGAATAAACCGCAGGGAAATATATGTCTCTCGCGGGTAACTTCGTTGAAGTCGCAGTGTGGACTCAGACCGGTTTATGTGCTTGCATTTTATTAAATCGGAAGTTATGCTGAGACCGTGCGGACTTAAACGAGTAAGAAAATGAGATGTAATAAAGAGAGGTAAAAATGCTTTCATTTCTATCTCATTAAGTATTACATAGCATTAATCGCGCGGTTACAAAAAACAATACCGCCGATTTCAAAAAAGTTCAAAATACAAAAACAAGTTATAGATTTTCTAATCGCCCGGTTTGAGCTTCTTAGTCGCAGGAGAATCCAAATCACTGCCATCGCCAATGTCGACGGATGATAGAGAGTATCCGCTGCTAGTTGCGGAGCTCGCTGAACCGCCAGAAGTTGTCGAGTCTGGCAGCGCGGTCTCAGATTCTTGGCCACCGCACTCAGACGATGTACGTGCACTCCGGCTTCCCTGGCTGACCTCTTCCACGACGTCTCCGACCACCTCGCCGACTTCTTCCCCGACCTTGTCCTTGCCCTTGTTCGACCTGTAGAAGTCGGCCACCTGCTCTTTCAGGGAGGGGTAGATGTCGGCGCAAGTAAAGTCGGTGAAGCCGGTGGCCAAGCCGCCAAGGTCGCGGAGGCGGTTAAGCGCTCCATCGATCCCTTGGACGAGTTGGGGGAAGACTTGGTCTTGGAAGATGGGATTGGCCGGGTTATACATTTCCTGCAAAGCAAAAGTAATGGTAAGGTCGCGCGGTTACATAATGCTAACCGCACGAGTATTGGTAATGACTTACCGCCTCCTTTTCCTTAAGCCGCTTGTTCTCTTCTTGTTGTTCGCCTAACTGTGTCTTCAGGCCGCTGTTCTCCTTCATCAGCTGCTTGTAGGCAAGGCCCATGAAGTGACTTGCCACGAAGCTCCTCGCGCCGACTTGCGCGGCTAGCCGCGGCAGGTCGTCTGGAGGAACTCGCCGCATCGCC
This sequence comes from Platanthera guangdongensis, assembly GCA_039583875.1. Lineage (NCBI taxonomy): Eukaryota > Viridiplantae > Streptophyta > Magnoliopsida > Asparagales > Orchidaceae > Platanthera > Platanthera guangdongensis. The sequence goes on along the minus strand of CM077148.1, from coordinate 98,497,534 downwards.
CTCAAGTTGCGCTTACCATACAGCGCGCCGCCGACCACGCTCGCGTGGCGGCCTATTTCTTCTTCCCCCCAGTAGGGGAGGGCGGTGGAGATCGTCACTGACTTGCCGTCCGGACTCCACAGCAAGGCCGGATCGCCGTGAAGGTCCTTCAGGCTGCTGCCAGTTCCTTGCAGCATGAACTCCCAAGAGGAGTCTGACTCTTCCTCCTCCGCAACCCGCGGCGGCTTGGCACGCCTCGCTCTCTTCTCTCTTTGAGTGAGAGTCAGGCCGCCAGGAGTTTGCGGCTTGTTCAGCAGGACCGCCACAGCAGCTGCAAAGATAGAGGCAATGTTAGTTATCAGGCCGTGCGGCTAAGAATGCAGTTCGGCCGGTTTGGAGCTTACTGTCTTCCGCCTCAATTCCGACTAGCGACGGCAACAGCGGGATGTAGTGGTTTACATCAAGCCGCTCGCCTTTTAAGAAGTTGTATATCTCCTTCTCGACGTCGTCCAAGCCGCTGCTGCCAAAGGCGGCCTCTTCGCGGATCTGGGGGTCGACTGGCAGCAACCCCAGGTTTCCCTCGAATATGAGAAACCGCTCCGGCCAGTTCGCGATCTTGTTGGCCAAGTTGACTATCTTCAGCCCTCTGCAGCCGAAGTAGAGGTGCCCCCGGAAGATCTTTGCCCCGGAGTCCGGGATAGACCGCACCGAAAAGCATTCTCTGAAAAGAGCCTCATAGAGAAGCGGACTCTTTCCGACCTCAGGTAGGAGATAAAGCTGTATATGGCGGCTATCAAGTTTGGGGGAAGTTGTCCGGGCAGAACTCCGTAGTGGTCGAAGACCGCTACGGCCTCCAGCATGACCGGGAAGCTGAAGCCGCAGTCAAAGTGGTCGATCGGGACCGCTATCTGGTTTGCGTGCGAGGAGTTGATCGGCTCATCCTGTCAGGGAAGCCGCGCGACCAGCGGACTTCCATGCATGTGCTTCTCCACGAAATCCTCCAGCTCGGCTTTTGTAAGCCGGCATTCTTTGTGATCAGCAGAGTGGAAAGCGGAGGCCGCGTCTGTCCTAACCGCAGTGGCCTTGTCAGACCGCGACGACTTGGACTTAGCCCGCATCCTTCTTGATTTGTGATGAAATCTATGGGATCTGCTCTATTTATAGAAAATCCGTGAAGCTACAGTGCCCAACGTCAAATCGTGGCTAGTCGTCATGCCGCGCGGCCTAAGTCCGCTCGAAGTGCAGATCAGCTCAGTGACCAAGCCGCTGTTTAATCCGTCAGTCCGCACGGCTGTATACCTGCACTTAGAATAATTCTATGGCGAATCATGTGGGCATCAAATATTCAAGCCGGCGTTCTGTTCGCCAGACCGCGCGGCTACTATCCAAAACTTTAAATTTCTCAGAACAAAGCAGCAGACATGTGGATTATAAATACAAACCGCATAAGCCGCAATCAGTACGCAGCATATTAAAATACAGCAGTTTACAGCAATCAAATTGTCCAACAATCCAGCAGAAAAAATATATATTACAACATAATATTCGAATGTCCGCGCGGCTTAGTCCTCTCAAGTCGCTCAGGATCGTTTGTCGTCTTCTTGCCTGTCTCTTCCTATGTGCGCGACCTGTTCACCGGTCTGCACAATCGCAACGTATACCTGGCTAACCAGATTGTGAAGCGCATGCAGAGACCGATGAACTCGCGCAGTGTCGCGCTCTACCCTCGCAAACGGTATCATGGGGATCGCCTGAACCCCCAGTCCGCTTGGAACTACGATCTGGTTAGGCGCCGCGGCCACCGGCGGATGCGAACTCTCGCCAGAGGCCGGGCGGCTAGTGCCCGGCAACTCTGCAGGAGTTGGTAGTGCAGGTCGCTGTTCTCCGCCGGTCTCCGCCGGCAGGTCTTGGTTCTCGCCGCCTTCAGCATGTGGGATCTCTTCTCTGTCTCCTTCCAGCCGCGCGACCATCAGCAAGTACTTCTCCGCCCTTTCCTGCTCCAAGGCGACCTGCATCTCAGCAATCTTCGCCTCAGCGGTTTCCATCGCGGTCTGGAGCCTGGAGGTCTCTTCCTTCCTCGCGGTCTGGAGCCTGGCAGTCTCTTGTTCCATCGCAGTCTTCAGCCTCGCGGTCTCCTGCTCAAGCGCAGTTTGCAACCTTGTGGTCTCTTGCTCCAGGGTGGTTTGCAACTCTTGGATCCTTTTTTCCGCGGCCTCCTGGGCAACCCGCTGCTGTTCGTCTTTAATCCGCAGGGTTTCGGTGGCCGCGTCCAAAGCCGCCTGCAGCGTGCCGACGTCCTTCTGGAAGTCGGCCATCTCCTTCTCGCGAACACTTGGAGGCGGAGGCGGTGGCAGCATAGACAAAAATGAAGTCAAGTCGCCCGGTTTCATCGCGGTCTCCGGTACACCTGCAGAAGAGAAACCGCAGTCAGGTTCACCCGGATTGTCGCGAGTTTCTAGTAAGGAAATCGGTTGGATAAGACCGCTGGTTTGATGTTTATCTCCTCCAGAGGCCGCGGTTTGGATTTTAATCACTGGCCGCCTGAGCCGCTCAGGATCTATCCTCTTCAGCTTTTCTTTCCATAGCCGCTCGGTTTCCTTAGCTCGGCTTTTCAGTTGAGCCGTGGTCAGGAAAAAGCTGGCCGGCGGATTTAATATAATATTCGCCCCCTTCTTCCTTGACCGCGACTTGTAGAATTTAATAATTCGCCTAACGTCCCGGTGTTTACCTTGCAGCAATGGATGTGCGGTCGCCACCGGCTTATCGGCGATCAGTTTCTTCATCTCCTCCATCTTCTCGCGAAGCTTCAGTTTCTCGGCTCCTTTAGAAGCCGCGGAAGCCGGATCGCCAGGCTTCTCCCCAATAACCTGGATGTCCCGGCGGTCAACCTCCTCAGAAGCCGCTGGTGTCGACAAAAGCGCGTCTTGCCGCTGGAGGGTCTCCATGCCTTTCAGGAGATCGCTGAGCGAGTCGCTAACCGTGGGCGTATTCTCCAGTTCGCTCGGCTTGTGATCCAGTGTAGCCGGGTTCTCGGGTACCTCCTTCTCGTGCGGCCTGTGTTGAAGACTGTCCGCGCCGGTCTTTTCGGAAATATTCCGGTTTCTGGCGTGCAACTTCCTCATCTTCCTCTTCATCCTTTCTTCAAGGGTTTCGCGCCTTTCCTTCTGCCGTTTCAGGGAACCGAACACCTTATCAGTCCGCTTGCGCTGTTCACCTACAATCTGTTCGGTCTCCAGCGCCTTCTCTGGCTCGTTGTCATCCACAACGATGACGTCGACCTTGTCCTTCAATTCGGACGGTTTCCCAGATTCAACACTCTTCTCCTCTGTCTCACCGATTTTTAGGAGTGGTTCTCCTGATGGAGAGAAAGTCAGGTCAAAGGATTTGGCAATTCCGTTTTGCAGTGGAGCAGCCTTCGAAACCGCTTTGGGATCTGCTGCGGCCTGCGATGGTCCGCCGACGATCTCTGTCGGCCTCTTTTCAGGTCCAGAAGCCGCTGATGTCTCTGGCTTCCCAATCTTCTTGGTAGTCTGACGGGCAGAATCATTTGAGTTCTCGCTCCGGCTCTGCTTCGTTTCTGGCGGTTTCTTGTTGCGAGCTAACATTGATGACATCACATCCATCGCTAGAGAAATCGCATCGGCTTGCAAAATTCTGACCGCAAGTGGCGAGTAGCGACCCGTGGCTTGGCAGGAATCCTGAAGAATGTCAAGGGTCAGGGGATTTTATAGACGACGATGAGGCAGTCGCGGTCTCCGGCTTAGTTCTACATTTTCGAAGTTTTTTGGAAACTTAAAAATGTGCGGGGATTATGATAAGCCCGGAATCCGCGACCTGCCCGCGCAGTTTTCCAGACCGGGCGGTCTGAGTATTCAAGCCGCCAAGCCTCCCAAGCCGGGCGGTCTCCATGTCAGGCCGCTGCCAACGCCGACCCTGCTCAGCGACAAGGCCCAAGGACCCAGCCGTCAGCTCGCCAGGAGGAATCCGCCAGGCCGCGCGGCTTCCCTCCTTTCTTGTTTCTCTCTCTTTTGCTTCCCCTCACCTCTGCCCGGTTCTCCTGTACCCCGGGCAGCCGGTAACTTTAGCCCTGCCCGTTTGGGCAGGCCCCCGAGCCTATAAATAGGGGGAGGGTGCACTCCCCAAGACACGCTGACTGGGATCCAGGAGCTCGCCTGTTAAGAGCTGCGGTCTCAAGTCTAGTGTATTGCGGCTTGTAGTCCGGCCGGCTTCCTCTTTTACTCGTTGTAACTGTTTCTCATTTTTAAGTAAAGGAAAGCCCGCCGCAAGAGTGGCATTTAAGCCGCGACGGGCGAAATCTGCTGTTGCCGCTGCCAGCGGCCCCCTTTTCCGGTCCTTTAGCCGCGACCGCTAGTAACCGATTGGTCGACAGTCTCCTCCTTTCCTTCCCTATTCCCCGGTGTTCGAACCGTTAGCTGGTGGTGCCCGACTCCCTGTCCGTTTTCGTGCATCAACACTCTCCATTTGTGCTAGTTCTTTTTGTCCAAAGTGTAGGAGACATCTCGACACAAGGGAGATTGGTTTAGGAGTTTAGTGGAGATTTTTAGGAAGGAACCACGCTAAAACATTCATTCTAGGGCACTGATCGCCGCATGAATATCTTCAATCATCTTCTCTCTTCATTACGAAGATGGCAGAATTGATCTCGTGAAGAACCGTGGTCTAATGAGGGAGAAAGGGAAGATGGAAGTTGGATGTGTTTTGTTTGATGGATGGAGGAAGGAGATGAATCAATGCCGTTCATACAACTTTACGATGCGTGCAAAAGTCCTACACAAAATCTATTTTTTATGTGCAACAGACTTCAAGGCCGACTTCAGGTATGATATGTTCGGATTTAGGTCTCAAGCTCAACATAAAAGCTGTAGACATTGGAATGACCTTTCCAACAGATGGTTACACTTTTTTGGGTAAGCTATGCAACTCCGTGAAAGTGCAACCGAAGTTGCTGTGCTGTAATAATTTAAGTGCATGTTGGTTCTGGCTGAGTGTACACAATTAGAATAAAACCCGATTTCAGGCATGATGGATTTGGATTTAAACCCCAAACTCAACACGAAAGTTGTAGCACTTGAAATCACCTTTCTGATTTGGGGTTGCTCGTAATTTATGGTTGACTGTATGTTGGATCCCTAGTTTCATTTGAGCTAGGTTCACTAAGTTAGGATCTTGTGACCCATTATGTATAGCCAGGGTCATTGTTGTGTCCTAGAGTCTAGGACAAGTCCTTAGGATCAACACTGCATGGACCAGCCATCATCAGACTGCCAGAGACTCAAGACTTAGAGATTTTCCAAAGACTCAGTAAAATGAGTTCGATGTTCGTCGAACTAAGGTCAATGATAGTCGTGCTCAGCTCGATGATCTCAGAGAAAATTCTCTGAGCTGAGCTCGACGAACTTGATTCTCAGGTCGACGATCTTTGGACTCTATCTTCAGCATTCTAAGTCCAGACTTTGTTCTTTAGACTCCAGTCGACGAACTTAGTTCTCTAGTCGACGATTTTTGGGTTCTCTACTTCAACTTATTATTCCAGAAGTTTCTCAATTTTTCTAAGTCCAGAATCATCTCCAGTCAAGAATTCAAGATTCTCAGCTCGACGAACTTTGACCACTTTGGCAAAAGTTATGAAGCAGCAGTTAGTAGTTATTAGCTCGACGAACTCTATACACAAAAAACGCAAAGTTTCTGAGGAATGCAGTTCTACTCTCAGCACGACGATCTTGGAACTCAGCTCGCAGAACAGAAGTCATCCGGTCGACGAACACAGCAACTCGGCTCGACGAACTGTGAACTCAGCTGACGATTTCTGTTATCCGTTTGACGAATCCAGACTTAGTTATTTCCTTCCTCTTGTCCCCTTCTTACTGTAATAATTCCTGTGTAATTAATGCTCAAACATTCTCTGAATATAACTGTTAAAAGGAGCATTGATTATGGTCTTCTCTAGGATTATTGCTTGTTGTTTTTTCATGGGACAGTTAGGGAAATAAATCAATGTAGTTTATTCTCAAGGCCGTCAGCATTGATTGTAGAGGATTTCAAATTTCGAAAGATAATTTTTGACATGAAATATAAAAGAGATTTTCACCCTTTTCCTAATATAGATGACAAAGAAGATAGATAGAGAACATAGACACACAGACAAGAAATACAATCAGTCTGAATAAAGGAATTCTCTGCTCTATCTTTCACAGATCTCTGATACAGAGAAGAAGCCCTAGACCAAAAGAACATTTTCTATCTGAAGAAGAAGAACAATCAATCAAAAATCAAGAGTCTTCATTCTTCAACTCTCGGACACTTCAAAGGACAACATCAATTCCATCTATCAAGAAGTTCGTGAAGATCTTTTCTGGTCAAGGCTTAAAGATTGAGGCCTATCACCCTGAAGCAAAGATCCAGTTTTTCCTGAATCACTCTACATCTCAGGGGGATCTATTTGCTAACATCATATCCACAAGTCTTCTCAGTTGTATATTGAGAAAGAGAAGACAATATCATCTCTCATCCCCCCACTATATAAAGGGATATAACTCCCTTCAAAAGTTATTCTTGGTTGCAAGTCACCTGACCAAAAGACTTGAGGTTTGGTTTTTGAGCACTTGATCAAAAGCTCATTGGTGTCTGGCACCTGATCAAAAATCTGAGTGGATTCCTACCAGGGTGGTAGAAGAGTGGATGTACCCAGGTTGGGGAACCACTATCATTTCTTGTGTTGTCTGGTTGCCCTTCCTTTTGTTCTTGCTTTGTTTGTGCTACCTTGATCTACTGTGTCTTTGTGATTATTTACCTATTGTTCTGCAGTTTTTTATCTACAGCAAAAGGTGTAAAGTTTGTTATAGGATTTTAGGATACTCTATTCACCCCCCCCCCCCCCTCTAGAGTATTTCAGATATAACACATAACTTTCAATTGGTATCAGAGCGGGATCCCTTGGTTGTATAAGCTAACCCTTGAACCAAAGATCCTGAGTTTGATCTGTCTTTACATTCCTATTATATTTATTCTCACACAGCATGGCATAGAACAAGGACTATGTAAGCACCAGACCTCCAGTATGCAATCTGAATAAGTTATCCATCTGGAAGGTAAGAATTAGGTTGTACATGAAATATATTGATGAAGATATCTTCAACTCCATTTTGACAGGTCCCCCTCAAGCATCTACTTCTGCAACATCTTCAAGCACAACTGCAGTTCCACCACCTGAGTGGACTGATGCACATAAGAAGGCAAAGATTGTTGATGCCAAGACAATGAATATAATGACACAAACAATGTCAGATGATATCTTTCAAAAAGTGGCTGAATGTACCTCAGCCAAAGCCATTTGGGACTGCCTAAATCAAATGGTGGCTGGATCAGCAAATGTAAGAAAGGACAGGAGATCCAATCTTATATCCCTATATGAGAATTTCAAGAAGGAGGAAGCTGAGACAGTAGCTGATATGTACAACATGTTAAGCTCAATCATCAATGAGCTAAATACATTGGACAAGAACATCACCCTCACTGAGGTAAATGATAAAATCCTTATATGCTTCACAAGCTCATGGGATTCAAGGTTTTGGCCCATCAAGGAGGCTAGAATCCTAAATAAGATTTCCACTGAATATCTTTTAGGAAAGCTTAAGTCCTATGAACAGCTGATCAAATCCAGAGAAGCAGCTGAGTAAAGAACACCTCCTCCAGCAAGAAAAAAACAAAGCATTGCATTCAAGGTTGTTGAGGAGACAGAGACTTCAACAACAAATGAAAAGCTGATGAGTCTTTTTGCCAAAAGATTCTACAAAATGGCAAGGAAAGGCTTCAGGAGAATATCATCAAGGCAGGATGACAAACCAAGGTATGACAAAACACCAAATAAAGAAGTGGTGTGTTTTGGTTGCAGGAAAACTGGACACTTCATCTCTGAGTGTCCAGAGAATCAGAAAAAGGAGAAGAGAAGAGAGAAGGACACAAGAAGACAGCACAACAGCAGGCCTTCCTCTAGCAAATACAAGAAGAAGGAGAAAGGATTTGTGGCTGAATCTTGGAGTGAAACTGAGGATGAATCAACATCTTCCAGCTCCACTGAAGATGAAGAAGAGGCAAGGGCCAAAGATGTTTTCCTCATGGCCATTGATGCCTCCATGAGCCATTCAGAAGAAGAAGATTCAGACAATGAAGCAGTTTCAGATTCTGAAGCTGACAAGGTATTATCTTCCTTTGATTACAGTTCTGATTCATTTAAATCTGAATTTAAAATAATGTGCATAGACTTAATTAACTCAGAAAAAGAAATTAAAACTCTTAGGTAAAAATTAGGAAACATAGAGAATGTTAACTCAGAAAACAATAGGTTAAAGGATGAATTAGCCTTAGCTAATGAACAAATTATATTATAAAGACTGAGCTATGTGAGGCTAAACAACTTGAGGAATCTCTCAAAGGGAGAAGCCTCAAGCTGATGGACATCACAAGCACTGTAAATGCAATATTGAATGACAAGCTGTGCTTGGGTGCTTCATCAAGTTTGCCCCCCATTCTTAAGAAGAATATTTGTCAACCCCTATCCAATTTGTTTCAGCTAAAGGGAAAGAAAAAATAAACTATAAACAAACCTGAGATGAAATTCCAAAATCAATAGGTCAAAACCACAAAAATCAGAAAACATTAGATAAAAACAAAGTTCTGCAGATTTCGTCAAACTCAGATCGACGAAACATGAACAGTTCGTCGAACTCCAGTCGTCGAACTCTGAATGCAAACTTTAGTTATAATTATTCGTCTAACTGCGATCGACAAACTCTGTATGGTTTGTTGAGTAGAGGTCGATGAACGTGGGGCACAGAAAATGAACATGTTCGTTCTCTGGGCAGAGATCGATGATCTCATCCCAATTCGTCGAACTATGGTCGACTAACTCACAATAATTCGTCGAACCCAGAAAGACTTAATAGAAATTATAACTATAACTGCAACTCTTATAATTCTAGGAAACCATTTAATCTTATAGCTGATTGGGTAATACCACCTAGAATATATCACACATTAATTAGGATATAAATCTCAACCTGAATTCTCTATTATATCCAGTTTCTCTTACCAGCAAAACAAAGGACCTAAGGTAACCTGGGTCAAGAACAATTAATTGTGTTTTTTATTGAAGGTGAAGAGTTGTCCAGTAAATAATCAAACATGGTACCTGGACAATGGATGCTCCAAATATATGACTGGCAGCAAGGACAACTTAACCAACTATAAGTCCAAGCTAGGACCAAAAGTTATCTTTGGTAATTCAAAATATGCCCAGTCTGAAGGTTTTGGAGAAGTGAAAATTGGAGAAGTCACATTCAAGAAAGTAACTTACGTCAGAGGACTCAAGCATAACCTCATCTCTATAAGCCAGTTATGTGATGAAGGTTATCAGGTACACTTTAACTCATCTTCTTGTACTATTGCTAATAAAGATAAATAAACTTGAAAGGAGGGATAGATATAATTTACTCTAGAAGGGGGTGGGGGTGAATAGAGTATTACAAAAATATTGTTTAGATTTATTGCGGAATTAAAATATAGATACTTATATGAAAGAGGAAAATGCACAAGAAACTATCACAGCACAATACAAAAAGAAAACATAAGGCAACCAGACGACACAAGAAATTTTATAGTGGTTCCTTAAATCTCGGTACATCCACTCTTCTACCACCCTGGTAGGAATCCACTTAGGTTTTTGATCAGGTGCCCTATCACCACAAGATCTGCTTCAGGTAGATCTAGAAACCCTTCAGGCTTTTGATCAGGTGCCTAAAAACCAATAGGTTTTTGATCAGGTGCCCTATCACCAAGGAGTTTATTTTTGAAGGGAGTAATAACCCTGTACAGGAGAGGTTAAAGAAAAGTAGATGACAGTCTTCTCTTTCTCAAACACAATGAGAAGACTATGTGAATTTTTGATGATGTCAAAGCTCCCCCTGAGATATTGAGTAGATTCAGGAAAATGGAAGCTTTGTCTAGGGTGTAGGTCTTCAGATTGATGTTGATTTGAGCTCTATGTAGATTTTTGAAGCCTGAAGAAAGAAGAAGACTAGAGAGAATTTGGTGTTGAACAAGTTCTTCTTCTTCCTTATTTCAGCAAAAGCAAGAGACCTTGAGAGCAAAAAGATTGTTTTCTGACTGCCTATCTCTGTGATTCTTGTTGTGTCTTTCTTTTGGAGTTCTCTATTTTAATCAGAATGACCAACGGCCTGAATTTGAATTCCACAGGCAGTACTTAATTCTCTGCAAAAATTTAGGAGCCCAAACGGCTAGAATGGCTGGCAATCATAAATGCACTTCCATAACTGTCTTTACAGAATATTCTGTGAATATCATAATTAATGCTTCATGAAATACGACTATCAGCCTTGAGAATGCCAATATTAATTATCAGAATATATTTGCCTTACAAAAATTTATCATAACCAAAATACTTCTGACCAATCTGAGGGAACTTATAACTGGAGGCAGTATAAAATCGTAGATCTTAGTTCAGAGATCGTCGAACTGGGTTAAGAGATTGTCGACCTGTGAACAACTATCGTAGATCTGAGATAACTGCTAAGAAGCACAAGATCGTCGACCTGAGCTCGTAGATCGTCGAGCTCAGTTCAGAGTAGAGAACTCTAAGATCGTCAATGGGAGATCGACGATCGTCAAGCTGAGTTCGACAATAGTCGAACTGATGTAGATAAGCCAAAAAAATCATTCTGAATCTAAGTCTGAGTCCACTGCAATGCTGGTCTGCATAATCCTGACCTAAAAGGATCTAACTAAGACTAGACAAGGACCCAGGATATACATGGGGGTCAAAACATCCTAAGAGTGAACCTAGCACAAATCCAAACAAGGGTTCCAACAATCTCCCCCTATTTCTGTGAGGTCACTCAAAAATAAAACTGAAAAGAAATAAAAATACAAAGACTATAAATATCTGTAGGGATGACATAACATCAGCAGTTATGTTATAGCAATGCATTGTACATAATCAGTTAAGCATTAAAAAAAATACAAACTATAGTTTATCAGATGAAGGACCAGAGGAGAGTTTAGAAAGGATTATCTTTCTGAGTGGATCTGATATATCATTCTTAGAAGTCATCAGGTCTTGTCCACCAAGAGTTGTCTGAGCACTAGTCCTGGGCACAGTTGTTTCTGGATGCAATGCCATATATTCAGCTAGATTGAAGACTTTCTTGCTAACTTGGAGTTTGTCAAGCTCTTTTTCTCTGTAGGATGACATGGTGGAACACCTAGATCGATCTTCTCCTTCTCCTACAACTTTTCTTATCTGAGAGAGACCAATCAGTTCCTGAAGCCTGGCCATCCTAAAGTTAGGATCAACCTCCTGTTCAATAGGTGACTAATCATCTTGAGGAGGCAACATTGAAATTGCTTTGAACTGAGTGGATTGAGCCTGAAAGTTTGTTTTGCAATGTTGTTTATCACTTTGAGAATAGATAGATCTTGGAGGAGCAACCACACTATACTTTCCTTTGGGCTTATGAGATTAATCATGTCTTTTGGACTGATAAGCAGCTGTCTTCTGAACTTTGGGAAGAACTTGTTGTTGAGGAGGAGAGAAGGAGGGTTTCTGATAAATAACTTCCTTTATTTGCTTTGTAGAATTTTGATTTCTATACTGCTGACTGCTTCCTTGGGAATGAGATCTTGAAGATCTATCCTGCCTTTGATATGTTCTAGAGAATGAGGATGGCTTGGAAGATGCATTAGAAGCTTGAGGAACAGCTCCTGAAGCACCAGTAGGAGGAGGAGGAGGAGGAGGACCTCTTCTGAACTTCTGAGGAGGAGGTGAGTATCTCCTGCTCTTCTTCCTGGCTTTCTGTTCAATTTTAGATAGCCACATCCAGCTTTCCATGCCAGGGTATGGAGTAATCCCTTTCAAGATGTAGTAAGGAGTATCATTAGTATTGTCTGGCTTGGGAGCAGCCTTGGGAGCAGCTTTTCTTTTCTTTGACACTTTCTTTTTCTTGGAATTTTCATCCTCTGAATCATCATCCTCAACATCATTAGATGAATCAGGAGGATTGTCATATAAGTCATTTATTTCCTTCAGCTATTTATCATAAGTCTTTTTAGCAACTTTTTCTTTAGCTTCTTCCTGAATGTCAAGAGCAATAAGATCATCCAGAGAGGGAAGAGGACTATTATCTATGGAATAGTAAGGTCCAAGGGGACTTGGGACTTGATCAATATCCATAGAATATACTTCAGTAAGAGGAGAAAAAGGCTCACAGAGATTAATTAAACAAGTCTCTATGGCTAAGGCCAGATTTCCTGAAGCCACTAGATCAAGCAGTGCATCAGCAATTAAGAGAGCATCAAGCTCATCCTTATCTTCTGTAATAGGCATAGGCTCAACCTCCATAGGGGATGGCATATCTATACAAACTGTAATTGACTGAATAACTGTACAAATTGGAGCAATTGGATCTGACTGAATCTGCAAGGGTTGTTTCACAACTAAAGGACTCACGGGTCTGGTATTACAAACCATGGCCTTGGAAGAGTTTATCTCAACTGAAGTCCAAACTGATCTTAACACAGAGAAAGAATGCAAAAGAAATTGTAAATCAATAGAGGTATGAATAAAGCAGTAACCACTAGAAATTCCAGGGATTGACACATCAGTGTCCTCATGTGACATAAGAAAATCTGAATAAGGAACTATATCTGCACAAAATTCCTGAAACACTTCTTCTTCCTGTACTGCTGGAGGAGACTGAGCTGGAAGTTCTGCTGAGGCTGAACCTACTACAGCTTCATGGGACATCTCCCCCTACCTGGTTTCAGTAAGAACTGGAATCAGGCCCCAAGATGAAGAAGGGACAGAGGAAGCAGAAAGGGAATCAGATAGAGATGCAGAAAGAGAGGAGATAGATTGAGCAATAGGTGAAATAGCCTCTACTATCAAGGATTTAAGAGTTGGAGTGAGGATGCATAGGGTCGGCCATGGGAGGGGAGGTGAAGAGGCCATTAATGGCATATGGGGTTAAAACCACTACCACCCCCAATTAACCCCCCATCACCTTCACAAGCCTCGGAGCAGTAAACCCCCCCCCCCCCATTTCCCGAGAGTTTGGAGGTCTCCTTGCAAGAAATCGGATGGCACCCAAAGCTTGGAGGAGGGGAAATGGCGGCCGGCGATTAGAACAAGGGAATGCCCCAAATGAGGTCCAATCATTCTCCTCTCTATGCGTGCTAGATCTAGACTTATTTAGGTTGAGAATTCGGGCTCAAATGAGCCGGATCGGAGAGAAACATTCTTTGAAATTCCATGGAAAATGGAGGTGGTGAGTTCGCCGGAAACCGCCCCTCCGACGGCCGTGCCGCCGCCCGGCGATAGCCATCACCTCAATGAAGGTGGTGGTGGTGGTGGCCGGCCAGGGAGGTGGTCGGAGTGGCCGGAAATGACCTGGAATGAGCTCCAGGTCTGACTAATCCCATTCCTTGGCTGGAGCTTGAAGATGAGCAGCAACCCTTGGATGCTGCTTCAAGATTCGTGCAAAAAATTTTATTCTATTTATTGTTTTTTCTGTGATTATAATTGCTGTGTATATAATTAATTTTTAAAAATACTTAGACCCCTCTACAGAAAACATGGTCAACATAGGAAATGTATCACTTGATGTCTAGTGCAATTTAAAATTGATTTCACTCAATTTGTAGTCGTAGTTAGACCACAACACTCATTTTGGTGAGGTCTATCCCTAGGGCTGTCCAGAGCTTAAATTAAAAGCCCACTCCAAACCAGATATACAAATGATCTGAAATTTGGGGAATAGGCTATTCTTAACTATATCTAGGACATATCCAAAAATCAGAATTTTTGGAAAAGATATTTCTATAGTTTTTATAAAAAATTAATAAACAAATTATAAATTAATTATGTGTCATAAACACCTCAAAATCTCCCCAAATTTGGGCGGGTGGTCTTAGAGAGCATGTTAGGGCTCTGTTAAAAATTTTATCTCATTTGGAGATGTTTTGATTAGGTTTTATCCAACCCTAGGTTGACCCTTATATGGTTAATTAGGTCAAAACACCCCCTTTGGGTTTTGAGTGGTCAAATCACCTCAACAGAGGCTGATATTTTGGCCACTACCCCTATATGGTATGGCACACCATCAAATGGAATTTGGGGTGGTTAAGAGTAGGGTATCCCTAGAACCCTAGGGTAGGTCCTTTAATGGGGATTTTTAGGGTTTGACGGTCATGGGGTCAAATGACCTTGGAATGACTTGAAAATTGGTGGAGAGTACCATAGGGTTAGTATAGTCATCTAGTTAAAATTGTAGGGAATTTGGAAGCATTAAACCCCCTCAAAACCCTAACCCTAGTTTAGGGCACCAAACCTAATTTGGAGTATTAGGCTTTCAAATCACTATAAAATCAATTGAAATTTGGGCAGAGTAGATCTCTGGTAGAAATATTCCTGAATTAATTTTAGTGGAAGTTTTGGGCTAATAAAATCAGTACTTCCTTTTCAACCCTAGATGTGCCCTTAAATATTTCTATGTTGATTATGAAGTTTTTGTTTTTTGCAAAATTGTGAAACCTTGGAATAGGACATTTTATATCACGATAGAGCCCTCTGTATTTTTGTTTAAATTTTTAGATGAATTTTTCAAGTACTTGCTTCATAAAAATATGATTTGTGGTTTCTGATCAAAAATAGGAACAGTGCCCCAATATTGTCAAGAAAATTATGAAATTAGGTCAGAGAGTGTTTCTGACCATTATTATTGTTCTGTAATTGTTCCATGATTTTTAGATGGATAAAACCAGTACTTACTTCACAAGTCTATAAAATTGGAAGTTTACATTTAATTAGATTTAGAGCCCTTAATATGTGAGAAAATTGTAAAACTTGGTTACTATTGATTTTAGATCACTATAAGACTTCTGGAATTTTCTTATAATTATTATATGAGTTTTTATAGTACTTGCTTCATTAACCAATGGTTATGGATTTAATGGTTATAAATTAAATTAGGGGCTAATATTCACTGTAAAAATTATGACACTACTTCTAGGGTGTTTTTAGGTCATGATAGTCCTACTGGAGTTTTATTACAATTTTTAGAACAATATAGCTTGCTTTTTCATCATTAGATGGTATTATTAACCTTAAGTTCTAAATTATGAAAGGTAGGTCTAATCACCTATGAAAATTCTCAAACCTTGGATTTACTGTTTAAATGTCACTTAGTATTTATCATATTTTTTTGGTGATTTGTTTCTGAACTTAGAGATCACTTCATGTTCAAAGTAGGACATTTGGAGTCTAGGGTTAATTAAATTAAATGTTCACATAGTTAGGAAGATTATGAAACTCTGGAGTTAGTCTTAATAGGTCATGATAGACTCCCAGTAATTGTTAGGGATCTACAAGAAGAGTAATTAGGGTACCCCCTAATGGGAGCACCATGTAGCTTAGCATGGTTTGTATATAGTGGATAGGTCAGAGATAGGTTGAGTCGGAGAGCTCAAACACACTTAGGGTAGTCACACTGAAATAAAAGAGAGGTTTGATCAAGGGTATGTATCAAAAATATTAAGTGCCTTGCGAAAGGGAACTTTGGGCGTAATCTCATCGTAGTTCCTAGTGCCTTCGAGATCCCCTCATGGGGAATACCTTGGGCAGTCCTGGGCTAACGTAAACCTTAGGGATAAAATGGACAAGAGTAACCTCAATAATACCTCCACCTTGCACTCACACTTGTACATGTGGTGAGACAAATTGGTAGTGAAAGGATAGCGTAGGCCCGTGGCCTAAGGGTTTATTGGTAGAGTTAAATGGACTCGGTATTGATTTGGAAGTCCGGGGAGCTGGATGCTCGGGGACATAGAAATGGAGGCTTGTTTAGTCCAGGGAGCCGTGGGCTCGGGAACGTGGCGAACTAGTAGGCTCGGTAGTCTAGAGAGTGGAGGCTTGGTACTATAATTAGATACAAACTATCATGGTTGTATGTGCATAACAGTGGTGAGTCCTCGGTATTGGACGATCGAACACACCATCGTCGGTACATTAACTCGGGGAGACTAGCTGGTTTGCTAGGAATAGTACGGGAACATACGAGAGGGGCTAGACTGAGTAGTGTGTTTACCAGTTTAGGAGTGGAGAGGCCCAGCCCACTGTCTCCGTTTTGCCAAGGCGGAGGCTCCTGGGAGTTTAGCTAACTCCAAAAAGGGGTACTAAAGGTCTGTGCGCATAGAGTCATGTGTGTGAGTTGCACTTGCATGTGCATACCATAGCATACTTGCACGTCATAACATAATCATTGCATTTAACCCCTGACACCTATCGTATAAAATGGTATGGGATGTTTTATACGATAGGCCCTGCAAAATGACCCCTTGGTCTATAGGGGTAATTCCTATAAATCAATGGTTAGATTTCTTGTTGCTCTTACTTACTCCTCTTACTGCTTTTACTTACTTGATACTCCTTACTATTTACTTTCGTTACACACTTGTTTACTCATGTTTAATTATTGTGATACCCCTGTCATACCTTATTATTTTATTCCTTGTGGTAGATGTCACCTGCTTGATTACGCCCTGCTTTTGGTCCTCCTTTTCACTCCTATCCGCCTGGTGCCTAGGAGCCACAGGTAGAGGGGTCGGGGATTGTTGACTGAGTCAAGTTTGACTGACGGTCGTTTGACCACCATATTTTAGGTGCTCCGGATGGGAGACAGGGAACAGCCGCAGGAGATGCAACACCAGCAGGGTACGGTGCAGATGGAGATGGGCCAGTGTAGCTTGGGTGGACAGGCATCCGGATCCGTGAGTGGAGCCGAGTATTAGTAGTTTTACTTTTATGAGTGGATTGTAGTGAGGTTATCATGTACCGGGATTAAGCCCGTATTTACTTTCTGGCATTGATACTTAGACTTTCTTCTAGTGTTGACTTGATTTATCGCATGATTTCCTCCTTTATACTATTGTGGACTTGGATGCTTACATTTTAATTCGTTATACATTTTGTCGATGGTGATTGAGATGGCCGACAAGATCGGCGTTTAGTGGTGCCGACCACCCCGGTGGATGGTGTCATCGCAAAAACGACGGTTCTTGGCCTAAGACCGTGGTGGATATTGCAAAAAAACGGGGTCTTACACCAGAGAAGCCGTAGAGTCGCTCTTTGGTGGAAAGCAGAGGCTTTCCAGTCTTCAAGTCCTCAAATGTTGATTTAAAAATAGGTTGACTGAGCTGCCGGTATCAATGAGAATCCTGTCAACCGTAAAATCCCCAATAACTGCCTTAATCACGACTGCATCATCAAACGTATTTGCTATTTGAGGCAGATCAGCTTGTCCAAAAGTGATATCCTCGTTTGGTGGAGCAGAGGAAGAGGAAGAGGCAACCTCTGCTCGAGTGACCCTAGAAATTGAGGACTTTCGAGAAGACTCGGTTCCTATCCCACAATGAATGAAGAAGAGTTGCCGCAGGACTCCTTTATCATCCGCATCAAAGAATTCAACTGGAACTTTGATAGGCCATAGACGGCCTTCATCCACTTCCTCCACACACTCCTGATACGCTTCAGCTACCTCCTTTCCCTTGGAGGTAGATGGCTTTGAAGAAGAGTCTTTCTTACTCAAATCAATCTTGCCCTCAGCAAAAAGTTTTTCTATAAGCAGACAAAGGGCTTTGCAGTCTTCGGTTAAGTGACCCTTCTCTTTGTGAAACATGCAGAAATGTGCGTTGTTCCTTGGCCTCCACTCTCTCTGAGGCCCTTGTTTCTTCTCATCTGATTTCTTCTGCAGGATCTGGATGACTTCATCAAGATCTAGACCTGTAATCTCCTCCACGGAGTTGGTATCACACTAGCTTGGAGCTGGCAAGGTTGCTTGCTGAAGAATGGGAAGCGCTTGCAGCGGTATGGAGGGAGTGGCAGACAATGGCAGTCTCTGATCTTGTAACTGTTGATGGCCGAGGAAGGGTTTCTTGTGGCGGAAAATCCGGCCCCTTTGAGAAGGAGGCTGGAAATCAGGGAGAGGAGGTATGTTTTGATGGCTGTTGCAATGAGAAGTAAAGTCGGATGCATCCCTTACTTCAGCCTTAGCTGTCAGGGATGAGATATAGGTGGGGTTGGTGTTCTCGCCTTCAATGAAGCGATTAACCATGGCTATCAACTCCTGATATGTTGCTGGTGCCTTCGTTGTTGCTTTAAACTTTAAGGGGCCTTCCCGGAGGCCATGAATCAAGGCAACCTTATAGCAATCGGGGTTCACATTCCTCACCCCCCTGAATCTCTTTCTGGAGGCGTTCAACGAACCGTGCAACTGATTCGTTGTCCCTTTGCTTGATCTCAAAGAGAGCAGCCAGTCCATCTTTTCTCTTTCTTGAGGTAGCAAACCTCAGCAATAGTTCACTATGAAGCTCAGTGAAGGAAGAAATCGTGATCGAATCCAGCTCATAAAACCACTCTCTCACCTGTCCCTCGAGAGTGGTAACCAAAAGTTTGCACTTGATGGCGTCGGAGAAGTATCTTAGTGCAACTGCCCCTTCGAACTCTTGGAGATGGGCGACTGGATCAGTCTCCCCTGAGTAGAATGGAAGACGGGGTTCCCTGAAGTTACTTGGAGCAGACTCCCATCGGATTCCATCGACGAAGGGTGACGGAGTCTCAAACTCAGCAGGGTAAAAAGGGCGGCCTGAAGCTGGGGAGTCTGCGGGCTTGGCGGACTAGCGATCAGTGAAATGGAGCTGGCGGGCAGGAGTGCCCCTGGCTGCCTCCCTGAAAAAATTCATGAAGGAGGCGAATTGCTCCTCCTGAGGCTGCAAAGGAGTGGAGGACTGAGCGGGATGGTGAGGAGTGACTGGAGATTGCCGAAGCGGAGTTCGGCGAGCTGGGGTCTAGCGGATTGGCAAGTCCGCAAGCTCTGCTGCGGCCTGGGGATCAAGCCGATGTGTCAACACAAGCAAGGCCTGGCTGATTATATCAAGACGCTGATCAGTCTGTCTGCGGGATTTCTCGGCCTCAAAACAAGCCTGCTCGATGGAATCCCAAAGAGAATCTTTTGAAGAGCTGGAGCGGTCTGAGTAGCGAGCTCGGCGATCTGACATGTATGTCCGCTATATTCGAAATACTACTCGAATCTGAAGGTCGCGTGTTAACTGTTGATGCACAAAAATGAGAAGGGAGTCGAGCACCACCAGCTAACGGTTCGAGCACGGGGGAACAGAAAGGGAAAGAGATACTACGAGTAGCAATCTACTAAGCAGACGAGAGAAGAAAGAACAACAGGGCCGTGAGCCACGACAACAACAGACTTCGCCCGTTGCGGCATGAATGCCTCTCTTGCGACGGACATTCCTTTGATTGAAGAAGGGTGCTTTCAGGATTGATTACAAGTGAAGGAAAAGTGGAAGAGCTGAGCAAGCTGGAGTCCGTAAAGCCTGAGATTCGAGTCCGCAGCCTTTAACAAGTAGGCTCCTAGACATGAGTCAGCGTGCTTTGGGTGCACCACTTCCCCCTATTTATAGGATGGGAGCCTGCCCAAATGGGCAGGGCTAAAATAACCAACTGCCCGGGGTACAGGACAACCGGGCAGCGGTGACGTGAAGCAAAAAGAAAGAACACACCAGTCCGCGCAAAAGGGGCGGACTGGGCTCGTGGGATGAAGCTTCCATCTACTGCTGCAAGGCGCGATCTGGCTGGAGGACGGCGGCCTAGGTGGACTGGATACTGAGTCCACCGAAGTAGAATCAATCCAGAGATCCAAAGGCATCGCGAACTGGGCGGACAAAGCATTGTGTCAACCGCTGGGGGATCAGCCTTGGGACAGCTGAATGCTGCTGTTCTACCGAGCTAGGTGGACTGCCAAACTGAGTCCGCCTCTAACAAGTCAGGGAGCTTGGAACAATGTTGGGGCTTCGCCGGGCCAGGCGGACTACCAAATTAAGTCCACGGCTAATTAAGTTGGTGACCTTGGAATCTTGTACGTGTTGCAGACTTAGGGGTTAACAACAATATTCTTTGGCATAAGAGACTGGGTCATTTTAACCTTAAGAACATCTCTAAGCAATCTAGGTACAACCTTGTCAGAGGACTTCCTTCTGACTCCTACAAGAAGGAAAGCCTATGCAAGGCTTGTCAAGAAGGCAAGCAAACTAAAAATAGCTTTGAGTCAATTAATAAGAGTGACTCACCTAAATTCTATACTTGCTACATATGAATCTTTTTGGACCCATTGCTGTACAAAGCTTAGGAGGGAAGTCTTGCACTCTAGTTATTGTAGATGACTTCTCTAGATTCTCTTCGGTGTTCTTCTTGAGAAACAAGTCAGATAACTTTAAAGTCCTTACAGACTTTCTTAAGAGCATAAGGACTGAGTATTCTACTCCATTTCCATTGATCAGAAGTGATCATGGTACTGAGTTTGAATCTCTTCCCATGCAAAGATTCTGTGAGGAGGAAGGTATCAGGCATTGTTTCTCTACTACTAGAACTCCTCAAGAAAATGGGGTAGCAGAAAGGAAAAATAGAACCCTCATTGAATCTGCAGGAACATTCTTTGCAGATGCACACATGCCCCTATTATTTTGGGCAGAGGCTGTGAGCACAGCAAACTATGTGTTGAATAGAAGTTTGATATACAAACTTAAGGGTAAGACCCCCTATGAATTACTCAAAAGGAAGAAACCTATAATTGATTACTTTAGAATTTTTGGGTGTAAATATTTCATTCATAACAATAATAAGAAACACATTAGAAAATTTGAAACTAAAGCTACAGAGGGAATTTTTCTTGGATATTCCCAAGTTAGCAAGGTTTATAGGGTTTTCAATAAATCATCCTTAAAAATGGAAGAATCTGCACATATTTCATTTGATGAAGCTAACATGTATTATTAGGAGAAGGATTCTTCTACCTCAGATATATTGCAGGTACCTCACTTGTGTGAGAAATTGGGTGTGTTAATACTTACACAAAAGGTCATATCACATCCTCCTCCACAAGCTGATGAAGATAGTGAAGAAGAATTTTTGAAAATGCTTGAACCTACTTCAACAACAAACATTACTCCACAAGAGGAATTAACTCCAAATGTTGTTGCTGAACCAACTCCACCCACTGACCTTGTCATACTAAGGGATCAACCTAGATCTCAAGTGATTGGGTACATGTCAGTAGGTGTACATGCAAGGCATCAACTCAACCAAAATGTCATGCATGCCTGTTTTCTCTCTCAAGTTAAGCATCAAACCATAAATTATGCAAAGCAAGATACCCACTGGATTATTGCAATGCAAGTGGAGGTCAATCAATTTGAGAGATGCAGAGTTTGGGACTTGGTTCCAAGGCCCAAAGGCTATCTAGTAGTTGCAACCAAGTGTGTATTCAGAAACAAACTTGATGCCCAAGGTGTAATTGTGAGAAACAATTCTAGGCTTGATGCTCAAGGCTATAGGCAAGAGGAATGCATTGACTATGAGCAAACCTTTGCTCCTGTTGCAAGGATAGAAGCAATCAGGATTTTTCTTGCTTATGCTGCTTTTAAGAAGTTTAAATTCTACCAGATGGATGTCAAGAGTGCTTTCTTGAAGGGGGAACTAAAGGAAGAGGTTTATGTTGAACAACCCCCAGGTTTTATCGCTTCTACTCATCCCTCATATGTTTTTAAATTACATAAAGCTCTCTATGGTCTAAAGCAAGATTCAAGAGATTGGTATGAAACCTTAGCTAGTTTCCTTTTAGAACACAAGTTCTCTATAGGCATGGTAGATAGGACCCTTTTTTCTAAGATGCATCATGATAAAATTTTGATAGTACAAATATATGTAGATGCAATCATTATTGGCACTACAGATCCCAAACTATGCTAGAGATTCTCTGATCTAATGAATTCAAAGTTTGAGATAAGAAGCATGAGAGAGCTATCACACTTCCTTGGCCTACAAGTGAAGCAATCTCCTGATGGCATATTCATATCCCAATCTAAGTATGCAAATGTGCTTGTTAAGAAATTTGGGATGGCTGATGCCTCCTCTATGAAAACTCCCATGGCTGCTAATGCTGTGATTGACTTTGATTAACATGGAAAACTAGTTGATCAGACCAAGTATAGGGCTATTGTTGGATTCCTACTCTATCCCACAACAAGTAGACCAAACATCATATTTGCTACATGTCTTTGTGCTAGGTTCCAAGTGAGCCCTAAGGAATCTCATCTTATTTTCATTAAAAGGATTTTGAGATATATAAAGGGTTGCCCTAATCTAGGACTCTGGTATCCAATAGAGTCAGCATTTGAGCTTACTGTATTTTCTGATGCTGACTATGCTGGATGTAGAGTGGACAGGAAAAGCACATCAAGAACATGCTAGTTCCTTGGTGATAGGCTTGTGTCTTGGTTTTGTAAGAAGCAAATATTAGTGTCCACTTCAACTGTAGAGGCTGAATACATTGCAGCTGGCAGTTGTTGTTCACAAATTTTGTGGATAAAAAACCAACTACTGGATTATGGATACAACTTAAATAATTCAACGATATTTTGTGATAGTACCACTACAGTTTCTATTGCAAATAATATAGTGCATCATAGTAAGACAAATCATATAGATATAAGACATCATTTCATTAGAGACTGTGTGGACAAACAGAAAATTAAACTTGAATTTATCTCCACTGTTTTGCAAAGGACAGATATTCTCACCAAGCCCTTGGATGAATCTAAACATTTGTTCTTTCTGAATCAGTTAGGAATGATAGATGGAAAGGTTTAATTTTAAACCTGTCCTTTGTGTAAACGATCTGGAAACAATTCGTCGACCTGAGATCAACGATTTGCAAACTTATTGTTGGGAGTTTGTCGAGCGGAGTTCGACAAAATCTCTGTGTGAAGTCAGTTTCGTCGACCTGAGATCGACGATTATGTTTCAGGAAATATTTCTGAGGACGATGAAATATCTCCATATCTTCAGTCTAAGATTGACGAATTTATCTCTTCATGAACTTTTTTGTCGACCTGACATCGGAGAATTTCCTTTTCGCAGGACGAAGTTTGATGTTTGACATTCTGAAAAACCTTATAACCAGATTTTCTTCGAGCTCCATCCCGCGCTTTCAGTTCTCTTACACTTTATCTCTCTCTTTTTCTATTGCAGGTGATCATGGCGATTTCAACAAGCGCCCTCGCAGCAATGAAATTCAACATGGGTTTTGACATCGACTTCGAGTCTTTTCAATTCTCGGATCAAATCTTCCTTGATATTCTGAAGTTGTTTGAAGATCTATAGTTAAAGAACCTGATGACTACCAGGATGAAGATTGCGGCGACTGAAATCCGAGAATGGGTTTTCACTCTAACGGCTCCAGATGTTGATACGCTGATTGGAATAATTTCGGGTAATGCCACTCCACTTACTCTTGATGTTTTAACTGAAATTTTTTGTTTATTGAATGGAGAAGAGGACTTAGAAATCGATTCTGCTGAGTTTGATGAAATGTTGAATCAAATGGGTTATTCTGGGACAACCCTAAAAAATTGTTGAAGAAACATCTATCTGCAGATTACAAGTTTCTGGCAGATGTTGTGGGAAAAGTTCTGCTGGGCAAACACACTGCCCACGATTATATAACTAGACAACAGTTCCTTGTGATGAGTGCAGTGGCAAACAAGAAGGTCATGAACTGGGCCAAAATTATGTTTGAATTGATTAAGAAGAAAAACACAAAGAAGGAAGTGAGTTTTGGACGGATTTTGGGAATTTTCCTCAGGCCAAGGCTGCTGAATCAATGGTCTCCCCGACCATATTCATAAATGCCTCCAAGAGGCTTACCTACACCTTATTTGGCAGGTGCGAGAGGAACATCCCTAAGCCATCCAGGGCTTCCTCTTCCAGACCTTCTGAGGGTACAAGGGATGATCCAGCCACTCTCCACCCTAGTGAGGATATTTCCAGTCCCCCTCCACCTCCTCTTAATAAAACTACCTCCACATCCCTCCAATTTTCTTCCTCATCCCAAGAACATCAACCTACCCCTCCTGTTTCTCAAATTCATATTTCCACAACAACTCTTTCTCTAGATCATCAACCTTCACCTACTCAATCTCCAGTACATGCTACAACACCAGAGAATGCTACTCTTTCTTTATCCCCTCTTCCATCTCATCTTACTGACATCCCTCTTCTCAATCTATCATATTTACCATCATTCAATCTACTATCATCACCCATTCATACCCCATCTTCACCAGATGAGCATATGCCAAACTCCACATCCTTCCATCCATCATCATCCACCCTAAACCCATCTGTCTCTATTCAAACCCCAACTATATTCATGAGCATAGTTTCACCCTCCATTTCTTCTTTCCTGCAATCCATCACACCTCTCCTACAACAACTCATAGCAGAGGCTATTTCACCACTTACTTCTTATATTTCATCTCTTACTGCTCAAATTTCTGCCCTCTTTGTCCCTCCTTCTTCAGTCAGGGGCCTGGCTCCAGTGCTTACTGATCCTAGGCAAGGGGAGATACACCATGAAGAAGTAGCTCCAGCAGCAGCAGCAACAGCAGCAGAGATACAGTTTGTTGATACTGAGATACCAGATGCATTTCTCACAAAATTTTTGCACACCGATTCTGAGTCAGTTGATTTAGTTTCTTCTTTGGATATACTTTCTGAAATCTGTTCCTTTTCTCCAGCAATTGAACTGCAGTCAGTTCTAGTTTCTTTTGATCTCTTATATAGGAACATTCTTTTATTTGTTTCTCCCAAGTATTGCACAGATATTATTTGTTATATAGCTCCAGTTAGTATAAAAACACTTCAGGCCTTTCAGGTAAGTTTTTTTTCTAACTTAGTTATGGAACCTGTTGTCCCAAACTATGTTATGGATTATAGTGCTATACCTAATCTAGATGAGTTTATTATGGTAGATATTGAAGAAGAAAATAAATTAGTTGTTGAAAGCACTGCTGTGTATAGTCCTCCAGCTCCAATTCCAGCTCCAGTTCCAGCTCTAGCTCCAGAATCTCAGGCTATCAAGCATATTGATAAAGATCTTGTGAATGCTTTAGATGTTTTTTATGATAATCCCCAAGAATCTTCAGATGATGATGATGATGCAGATGATTCCGATGAAAGTCCTTCTGCAATGAAAAAGAAAATCTCTAAGAAAAGGAAAGCCCCTCCAACTGCTACTCCTAAACCAAACCCAACTTATGACATCCCTTACTACATTCTTCAGAATATCACTCCTTACAAGGGTATGCCAACCTAGATGTAGCTGTCTAAGAATCAACAGAAGGATAGAAAGAAAAGCAGAAGAAAATCAACTGAAGGCGCTGGCCAAGGTGACCTCTCAAGTAATCAGGATCTTTATTTGGGGGGAGATCATCTGTCTGCACGGGTTGTCGTAGGCCATCGTCACAGACAATGGGCCTCATCTTGCTAGCGCCAAGTTAATAAGTTTTTGCAGACAACTTGGAATTGACCTCAGGTTAGCCTCCGTACACTATCCTAGGGGCAACAGACAAGTGTAGTCAATGTATAATTACCATTATGAAATGGATGACTAATGGTGTTTTGTACATTGCTTGGTGCCGAGAAGTGTTGCTGGGCAGTCTATGCCCCAGTGGTCCGATGAGTATCAGCACCCTTTGAAGCGTCTACGCCTCCTTCGGGGATACCATACAGATGGTGACGGAGATGGTGCTTGCAGTGTTACAAGCACAGCCTACTGGGCAAGTAGGGCCTGCATGGGTTCTAGTACGACCTGGTGCAAGACAAGAGCGCGTTGCAGTTGTGGTGGACGAGCAAGCAACAGATCAGTTATTGAAGCACTTTATGGAGTTTAATCCACCTACTTTTGGTGGTGCGAGTTCCCCAACGTAGGCGGAAGATTGGCTTGCTAGAGTGAAGAGAATCCTGATGGTAATCTGGACTGCGGAGGAGCAGAAAGTGACCTTAGCCACTTTTCTGCTGGAAGGAGATGCGAGATTGTGGGGGGATGATATGGAAGTGCATCACTTGGCAGGTTGAGGATTAGAGGAGGTCTCAATTGATGAATTCGCCAGATTGTTTCTCGCCAAGTATTTGCCAGTGTCGCAGCGGATTGCGATGGAGAACGAGATTCAACATCTGGTGCAGACTGAGACTGATATTGATACGTACCTGCATAAGTTTACCAGACTGGGACGAAATTGTTTTGAAGGAGGGGAGGATTTTAACACCCCAAAGCCCACTTTGGGTTTTAGGTTGGGTGACACGGCCAGGTACACTGGCGCGTCCTAGGGCGTGTCATGCTCGGGTTAAGCAGTTGGATGTATGGTCGACGAATTTTGGTCGATGATCGTCGAGTGCAGAGTACACAGCCTGTGACACGGCCATGTCACAGGGCGTGTCCCTTGCGGGTTTCAGGCGGGACTGCATGTACTGGTGGACACGGGTGTGTCTTGGTGTACACGGCCTGGGACACGGGCGTGTCCCATGGTCGTGTCCTGCTCGGGTGAGATGAGATTTTGCTGTGTGAAGTACATGACTATTGGACACGGGCATGTCAGGCATCACATGGGCGTGTAGGGTGTGACACGAGAGTGTCACACCGTCGTGTACTGGTTGGATTTGAATTGGTTGCCTCCCGCTTAAGTGACACGGCCTGTGACACGAGCGTGTCACAGGGTGTGTCAGGCCATGTTCAGCCTATTCTTGAGCAAATCAGAGCCATTTGTACCCTTATATTGGAGCCAAGTGTCCAAGCAGTTCCCTGTGGATATAAGGCCGAGAATGAGGAGTTATTCCCTCATTTTCATTCTTCTTCTTCTTCTCACTTTCCAAGAGAGAGAAAGAGAGAGGGAGAGCTAGGGAAGGAAAGGAGGAAAGAGGAAAGCAGTTACTGGAGGAGCTGCGTAGTGCGGATTTAAGATCTGAGAGCGAATTCGTGAAGGCAAAGCCGAGGCGATGACTTCCATCCAGCTACTTCATGGCGCCGAAGCGATCTTCAAGGGTAACGATCTCCTTCTTGGACATCGAAGTCCATTCTTTATGCATGTGCATGGGATCCTCCACCAAGAGGTGGATATCGGAAGTGATTCCTTGTTTGAATTTGCATCTAGAGCCAGAAGTGTGGAGTACGACATAGGCATCTGTGTGAAGCCCATCTGGATGGGTAGTCTGCATTGGTGATGATTATGGGTAAACCGAAGAAGACTCCGTGGATTTGATGACATGAAAAGTTTATGTTTTGTTGGATGGATATATGGATGTATGGATGTGCTTATGAATGTATGGATGCTTTGAGTAAGCTCCTGGTGAGATTAATTGGTAGCACGTCTGGGGAAAGCGGGATAAACCTGGCCTGCTACACCACTAGGGTAGGTTGATCTGGATAGATGATGGATCGATTGGTGGCAATGGCTGGGGAGCCGAGTTAAACCTGGCTTACTGCACCACAAGGGTGGGTCGATCGGAAATAGGTGAGGGGTCGATTGGTAGTAATGCCCGGGGAGCATCGATAAACCCGGCTTGCTACACCACTTGGGTGGGTCGATCTGCTCTGGTTGTTTATGGATGTTATGAGGTAGTACCTCTGAGTTGTATGGACGGAATGTCGCCAGCTTGCGGGATTAGTGGACTAGGATGGAACCGGCCAACCAACAAGTGAAGAACCTCTGATCGGCAGTGTACGACTGGAATATACGATACACCAATAAGGTGCCCTGAGTGCTCGGAGCGTCTGGTGTATACCAGCATTTGTGATATGGTTGTGATTAGTAGATTGATAGAGGTTGTTATGACAATGAATATAGGGAAGGAACAACTGCCCTGGGTAAGGGGTAGGGTCGTTATAATAGGTCAGCTAATGCTGACCGTTACTTTGTTTGCCGCTCTTGGGTGAATATCGAATTACAGGTGTTGATGATGGAATTGACTTGAGCGAAAATGGCGGATTGCTGCTAAAGGCCCTTGAAAGCCGTGCGAAGCGTGGTTGGATTTCATTTGTGGCCGGCCTGCGTGCCGATGTATGAAACTGTACATTTGTAAAGAGGAACCTGTAAGGCCTTAAGGACATGGGTGTGTGTGTTGTATACATTCCTGATATATAAATGTGGAGTTTGTATATACGTGGATATTCATTGAGCTGATTTCATCCAACTTAAAATGCTGCGCTAGAATGTTTTGAGTTAGGAGACGAGTATATTTTAATTTCCATACATAATTCCGATGCTTTTCTGTGAAATATGGCATGGGGCCCCGGCCGGACCCACCGTTATATTCCATGTGACGAGTGGAGGTGTTACACCATCACCTTTGGTTGAGGATGGCTAACTTAAGAACACTTAGAGCACTTTTGCCCTAATTTGACCTAAAAGGGTAAATCTTTGCCAACATAAATACCATATCAAATCAAACCCAAATGTGGTGAAATTTTTACCAGAGCCTTATAATATCACCAAAGATCACCCACCAAAAGTTTGGTAGTTTTTGATGTGTTTAAGGCACCTAATTAAATTATATATTGTTTATTAAATTTTCCCAAAAAAATAGCAAACGTTTTTCCAAAATATCTGATTTTTGGAAAATCTAAGGGGAAGGTTATGTTAATCCTATGTTCCAAATTTCAAAGAATTTGGATGAGTTGTTTGGTGCGGGCACTAATTATAATGCCTGGTCACACCTATTTACAGGTTGAACCAAAATGAGTGCTGTGGTCAAACCATGGTTCCAAATTGGTTCAAATCAATTTTAAATTAAACTAGAATCTTAGGGATACAACTTTCTTGTAAATCATTTTTACTGTAGGTGAACCTAGGTATTTGTAATATTTAATTTAATACAGACTAATAAACAGGACTGAAAATACAAAAAATCAAAATAAATAAATATGATCCATCCCGAATCTTGAAGCAGATCAGAAGTGTACAACCCCGTGTCCGGCGAGCAAGGTCACAGGGGAGCTCGGCAGCAGCAGGCGAGCTCGGCATCAACAGGGGCGAGCCCGAGCTCGGCATCCGCCAGCCAGAGATCGTCGATCGGCGACCCCGAGCTCGGCATTCGCCGAGCGGGCTGCAACTCGCACCCTCGCAGTGGAGTTCGGCAGCAGCGTGCGAGTAGAGCACACCGAGGTGGCCAGAGCTCCCAGCTCGCCTGGGGGTCAGAGGTACTTTTTACTGTTTTACCCCTGCTGGTCTGCCCATAGCCCTTCAAAACAGCGGAGTTTGGCTGTTGGCAGGCCCAGCCAAGGGTTTCCTGGTAGTTTCAGGTCAGTTATTTTGGTTATTGGCAGTCCGGATTTCAAAAACTATAAAAAGGACCCAAGGGGGACCCCAGAAAGCAGGTTTTCTTCCCGGTGCTCCTCTCCCCAAATTCTCTAAGTGCTTTCTGAGGGTGCCTTAGCTCGGCTTCAGGCTAAGGAGGGGAAGCGCTCTGAGATCTTCCGGGTTTGTGGTGGGACCTCCCCACCGAGCCCTTGGGTCTGTTTCTCCTTGTCTTGTTGTTTCCCTTGTAGGAGCGAAGTAGGCGCGAGACCACCCCTTTCCCCAAGGGCGAGTTCCACAGGAAGCCGGGTTCCGGTTTCAACATTTTTGGTGCGGTGAGCGTGGAACGTAGTCAGCGCAGAAAAGTTTCCGCGAGCTCGATGACGGGACAAGGATCTGACAGGCCGAGCTCGCCGCACCCCCGCCTCTCGCAACGGTGGGAATGTTCGAAGACTTCAGAAACGAGGTGCTGAATCTGGTCAAGTTCGCACGCGGCACGCGGGCCGAGTGCTCGACGCCGGCCAACCAGATCGCGGCCGCCCCCTCATTGGGCGAGGACGCTCCCGGCAGGCGAGCTGGGAAGGAAGTGGCCGAGGAAGGCCGAGGGTGCGAGCTCCCCGGGCGCGAGCTCTTCCCCGGCTCGGCAGGCCGAGGTCGCTTCGTCGAGCTGGGATCGCGAGACTCGCCAGCTCGCCCAGTGGGAGGAGGGAGTCCTTTCAGCGAGCTGGTCTCTTCAGCTCCAGTTCCAGATGGGTTCAGGGAGCCCGAGATGTCCTATTACACTGGGAAGGGAGACCCGGTACAGCACGTCCAATGGTTCGAGGACGTGGTCTCCATCCGTCAAATGTCGGATGGATTCAAGAGCCGGCTCTTCGCCATCACCCTCCGGGAGAAAGCGATGGAATGGTTCCACCAGCTACCGGCCAGCTCCATCTACTGCTTCGAGGACTTGCGCTGAGGATTCATGCTGAGATTCACCACTTCGAAGAAGAGGAAGAAGGAGTCCGAGTCCCTGTTTCACATCAAGCAGGGGGTAAACGAGACGTTGGGAAGCTATGTGGACCGATTCCAGGAGGAAGTTGCTCAAGTTCAGGAGATGCCAGACCATAGTCTGATGATGGCCTTCACCCTAGGCCTGCAGCAGGGCTTCTTCCGGATGGAGCTGAAGAGAGTTCCCCCCTTCTCCTATGAGGAGTTGATGGAAAGGGCGGCGAGAGAGGTTGACGGGGAGGCGTCAAACCCGGAGTTTGCAAGGAAGTTGGCCAGGTGGGCCACAGAGGAGGAGAGGGAGTCGAAGGGAGGAAGAGGTCAGGAGGAGAGAAGAGGGGAGCCCAGGCAGAGGGAGTAGAGGCAGCTCCAAGGGCAGCAGCCGGGGTGGGGGCGTCAGGAGCCCGACCGCAGGCTAGGCTGGAGGCCAGAATGGCAGGGGCAGGGGCCACAGAGGGGGAACTTTGGAAGGGGTCATTTTCAGGGGAGGCAAGACCAATTCCACCCCCAGGGCTGGAGGCAGGGTCAGAGGCCCCGGCTCCCTGATCAAGAGGAGGCCATGGCCATAGCCTTGGGAGCCAGGAGAGGAGCGTGGAGGAGAAGAAGGAGGGAGGTTAGGGTGGAGCTACCCTATTGCGACTTCCATCAGGAAGAGGGGCACGCAACAGCCACGTGCCCGGAATTCTTGGAGATGAGAGGGAACAGGGAGCGGCAGCAGCAGCAGCAGCAGGAGGCGCGACAGGAAGTGAGGATCGAGGAGGTCCTACCTCGGGCGGAGGAAGATCGGTGTGAAGACCGGGTGGATGTGGGGACCCGAGGAGGGATCGGGATGATCCATGGGGGAGCAGGGATCGAGGCCTCCCACAAGGCTAGTCTCCACACCATGTACCAGCGAAGCGTCGCCTCTACATCCCAAACCCCGCCACCAGAGGAGAGGATCACCTTCTCCAGGAGTGATATACCAGACCACGAGGATCCGTTCTGTGATGCGCTAGTCATCAAGACGGCCATCGAGAACTTCACCGTCTCACGGATCCTCGTGGACAACTGGAGTTCCGTCAACGTCGTCTTCAAAAACGCGTTTGACGCAATGAAGGTGGAGGCGAGAAGGGTGCTGGCCTCGAATGGCCCCCTGTTCGGGTTTTCAGGAGAAAGGAAGGAGGTAGAAGGAGGAGTTGGACTCCATGTCACCTTGGGGGGGCAGTCCCGAAACTGCAAGTTCGTCATTGTGGACGCCCCCAACAGCTACAGCGCCATCTTTGGAAGGCCCCTGATCAGCGCCTTCCGCTGCGTCCCCTCATCCTTTCATCAATGCTTGAAGTTCAACACCGAGGGGGTCCAAGTTAGGGTTAGGGGAGACCCAAAGGTGGCGCGGGAGTGTTATGTCACTGCGGTGAACACCATCTCTTGGCAGGAGGGAGCCGAGGAGATGGGGCAAAGGATGGAGGAGGTCGAAGAGGAGGCAGAGAGGAAAGAGCCGGGAGAGAAGGGCTGCGTGGAGGAGGCGGCAGGAGGGAGTCTGGAGGAGGTGACCGAGGTGAGGGTCGAGGAGGAGGCGACGGAGGTAAAGGTCCCCGTTCCGGAGGAAAGGGACGCCAAAGGATGGGCAGAGCAATCCAGGCTGGAGGCAGCTGAGGAGGTGGTGGAGCTGGAGGTATTCACCCGGGGAGGGAGAATGGAGAAGGTTCGCGTCAGCGGGGGGATGACCCCGGAAGACCAGGGCAGGATGCTGGAGTGCATCTAGAAGAACGTGGACATCTTCGCCTGGAACGCCGCGGAGATGCCGGGGGTTGACGCGGATGTGGCCTTCCACCGCCTCAACTTGGACCCGGGGACACGCCCCGTTCAGCAGAAAAAGATATCCATGGCGGACAAGCTGGCGGAGCCCATCAGGGAGGAGGTGGCGAAGCTTCTCAAAGCTAGCTTCGTGTCCGAAATTCAGTACCCCGGCTGGGTCTCAAACGTTGTGATGGTCAAAAAAGGAGACGGCCGCCGGCGGTTGTGTATCGATTTTTCCCTTCTTAATAAAGCTTGTCCTAAGGACTGTTACCCTTTGCCTCGGATCGACGCGCTGGTTGATTCCGCCGTCGGCTTTTCTGTAATGAGTTTTTTAGATGCCTTTTCAGGTTACCATCAGATCAGGATGCACCCCCCGGACATCAAGGATGTCTCATTCATCACAGGGGACGGCTACTACTGCTATAAGATGATGCCGTTCGGGCTGAAGAACGCTGGGGCCACCTACCAAAAAATGATGGATAGGGTCTTCAAGGAACAAAGGGGGAGGAACTTGGAGGTATATGTAGATGACCTCATGATCAAGAGACGGGATGTGGACTCCCACCTCCGGGACCTGGAGGAGACCTTCGCCACCCTGCGCAAGTACAAAATGCGGCTGAATCCCCTTAAGTGTGTTTTTGGGGCTAGCCGGGGGAAGTTCTTAGGGCATCTCCTCACCCCCGCGAGGGTCGAGCCGAATCCAGACAAGGTCAAGGCCATCTTGGAGCTGGGATCCCCGCGGAATGCAAAGGAGGTCCAACGGTTGACAGGGAAGCTAGCAGGGCTAAGTCGCTTCCTTTCTCGAGCATGGGAGAAGTGCTCCCCCTTCTTCAAGACGCTAAGGGGGGGTCAGAGGTTTGAATGGAGCAGAGAATGTGAAGAGGGCTTCCAGGCCCTCAAGGTGCAGTTGACACAGGCTCCGCTGCTCCAAGGGCCGAAGGAGGGGGAGGACCTGTTCTTGTATCTGGGGGTCGGGGCTGAGGCCTTGAGCTCGGTCCTGGTTCGACAAGAGGGGAAGAGACAGCTCCCAGTCTATTATGTGAGCCGGGTCTTGAGGAAGGCCGAGCTCCGGTATCCGATCTTGGAGAAGCTTGCGTTCGCCCTAATCATCTCGGCTCGGAGGCTACGACCCTACTTCCAGGCACACTCAATCCGAGTGGTGACCGACCATCCCCTCCGCAACATCTTTGAGGGGGTGGAGCATTCAGGCAGATTGGCTAAGTGGTCGGTGGAGATGAGCGAGTTCGACGTCTCCTTCGTTCCACGGCTCTCGATCAAAGCCCAGGCAATGGCCGACTTTCTTGCTGACTATGTGGTTGAAGTGGCGGAAGAAGAACTCACTCGCCTGGCTCCTTGGAAGGTGAGAGTGGATGGAGCATCGGGAAGATATTCCTTAGGAGTAGGAGTGATCCTAGAAAGCCCTCAAGGGACCCGGATCGAGCAGACGGTGGTGGTGCACTTTCCCATTACCAACAACCAGGCCGAGTACGAGGCCGTGATAGCAGGGCTTCGCCTGGCCAGGGAGCTTGGAGTGTCAGATGTGGAGGTCCTCACGGACTCCATGGTAGTAGCCTCCCAAATCAACGGGGAGTTCGAGGCAAGAGAGCCCACCCTGCATTCGTACTTGGCCAAAGTAAAGGGGATCATTGGAACTTTCCAAACTTTCGCCATCCGACATGTGCCTAGGGAAGAGAATGAACAGGCCGATTAGTTGGCTAAGCATGGTCCCCAGGTGGGGGGCACCATCACCGACCTGTTTCGCCCCTCCATCGAAGAAGGGGAGCTCATGGAGATCGATCAGCAAGCTTCATGGATGGATCCAGTGGTGGTATTTCTCTCCACAGGGGAGTATCCGGAAGGGGTAGACAAGAAGAAGCTGAGGCACAAGTCAGCATACTACCTCCTCCAGGACGGGCAGCTGTACAGAAAGACACTCTCAGGGATGCTGGCCCGCTGCGTAACCGAGGGTGAAGCGCGAAGGATCTTGGAGGAGGTCCACTCCGGGGAATGTGGGAGTCACTCCGGGAGTCGGACCCTAGAAGGGAGGATAGTCAGGCAAGGTTATTTCTGGCCCACCCTGGGCCGGGACGCTGCAGAATTCGCGAGGAGATGTCACAAGTGCCAACTGTTTGCCCCTCTCCAGCTGCAGCCGGCCCAACGGCTCCGTAGTATCACAGCCCCATGACCCTTCGCAATCTGGAGAATGGATCTGGTTGGGCCGTTTCCCCAAGCCAGCAGTCAGAGAAGGTTCCTCCTAGTGATGATTGACTACTTCTCAAAGTGGATGGAGGTGAAAGCATTGGCCAAGGTGACCTCCCAGGTGATCAGAAATTTTGTATGGGGGGAGATCATCTATCGCCATGGGCTGCCCCAGGCCATCGTCACAGACAATGGGCCCCAGTTCGCCAGTGCCGAGTTCACCAACTTTTGCGAACAGCTTGGGATCGTTCTCAGGTTCGCCTCGGTCCATCACCCCAGGAGTAACGGGCAAGTGGAGGCCGCAAACAAGATCATCGTCAACCTCCTCAAGAAAAAGGTGGAGAACCTGAAAGGGAGCTGGGTGGAGCAGCTTCCCGCGGTCCTTTGGGCCCTGAGGACCACCCCCAACACAGCTACAGGAGAGACCCCCTTCAAACTCTCCCACGGGTGCGAGGCAGTGCTCCCCATTGAATTCGAAGTCCAAACGCCGCGAGTCGTGGCAGCAAAGGAAGACCGTGAGGAATGGCAGGCAGAGAATGAGGAGGAACTGAGGCTCTCCCTTGACATGGTAGAAGAAGTAAGAGACCTTTCCGCCATCCGACAGGAGGAGGTAAAAAGGAGAATGGCCAAGTACTTTGACAAGCATGTCAGGGTCAAGCAGTTCGTGGAGGGGGACTTGGTGCTGAAGAAAGTAGATGCAGCGGGGAGGTCAGCATCCGTGGGAAAGCTCAATCCCAGCTGGGAGGGACCGTTCATTGTAAAGGTAGCCCTGGGGTCGGGGGGCTATCGACTCCAGAATGTAGAAGGCGAGACCCTGAGTCTCACCTGGAGTGGTGACGACCTCAAACGCTTTTTTCCCTGAAACATGTAAGCAACACTTTGATTATAATAAATTCCTTCAAGCTCTCTGATATCATTGTAATTGGCCTGCATGGTGGAATGTGATGTATTATGGACCCCGAGCAGATCCTACTGTCAGGCTCTCACCTAGCTGGCAGGGCTGGAAGTCACTCGGTGTCATCTTTGGCCTCGAGCAGATCCCGCTGTCAGGCTCTCACCTAGCTGGCAGGGCTGGAAGTCACTCGATGGTAGTAGCAATGGACCCCGAGCAGATCCCGCTGTCAGGCTCTCACCTAGCTGGCAGGGCTGGAAGTCACTCGATGGTAGTAGCAATGGACCCCGAGCAGATCCCGCTGTCAGGCTCTCACCTAGCTGGCAGGGCTGGAAGTCACTCGGTGTCATCCTTGGACTCGAGCAGATCCCGCTGTCAGGCTCTCACCTAGCTGGCAGGGCTGGAAGTCACTCGATGGTAGTAGCAATGGACCCCGAGCAGATCCCGCAGTCAGGCTCTCACCTAGCTGGCAGGGCTGGAAGTCACTCGGTGTCATCCTTGGCCTCGAGCAAATCCCGCTGTCAGGCTCTCACCTAGCTGGCAGGGCTAGAAGTCACTCGATGGTAGTAGTAATGGACCCCGAGCAGATCCCGCTGTCAGGCTCTCACCTAGCTGACAGGGCTGGAAGTCACTCGGTGTCATCCTTGGCCTCGAGCAGATCCCGCTGTCAGGCTCTCACCTAGCTGGCAGGGCTGGAAGTCACTCGATGGTAGTAGTAACGGACCCCGAGAAGATCCCGCTGTCAGGCTCTCACCTAGCTGGCAGAGCTGGAAGTCACTCGGTGTCATCCTCGGCCTCGAGCAGATCCCGCTGTCAGGCTCTCACCTAGCTGGCAGGGCTGGAAGTCACTCGATGGTGGCATTAGTGGACCCCGAGCAGATCCCGCTGTCAGGCTCTCACCTAGCTGGCAGGGCTGGAAGTCACTCGGTGTCATCCTTGGCCTCGAGCAGATCCCGCTGTCAGGCTCTCACCTAGCTGGCAGGGCTGGAAGTCACTCGATGGTAGTAGCAATGGACCCCGAGCAGATCCCGCTGTCAGGCTCTCACCTAGCTGACAGGGCTGGAAGTCACTCGGTGTCATCCTTGGCCTCGAGTAGATCCCGCTGTCAGGCTCTCACCTAGCTGGCAGGGCTGGAAGTCACTCGATGGTAGTAGTAACGGACCCCGAGCAGATCCCGCTGTCGGGCTCTCACCTAGCTGGCAGGGCTGGAAGTCACTCGATGTCATCCTCGGCCTCGAGCAGATCCCGCTGTCAGGCTCTCACCTAGCTGGCAGGGTTGGAAGTCACTCGATGGTGGCATTAGTGGACCCCGAGCAGATCCCGCTGTCAGGCTCCCCTAGCTGGCAGAGCCGGAGGTCACTCGATGGTGCCGCCTTGAAGTCGTTGGGAGCAGGCCAAGGTCTGTGGCAGGGAGCAAGGGGGAAGGGTCCTGTCAGGGCGAGCTCGGGCTCGGCAAACTCAGCTCGGCGTAATCCAAAAGGCAAGCCGGACTGGAGGGCTCGGCATAGGCGAGTTCGGGCTCATCATTTCGGGCTCGGCATGGGAAAGCATGCTGCGAGCCCGGGCCTCGCCAAAGACAAGCCAGACCGGGGCGCCTCGCACCCCAGGCCCATCACACTCCGAAAAATTTCTTCGATGGGCACAACTTGGGTGGCTCGCATGCGAGTAAAGGTAGGCGGATAGAAGGCAGAAGGCCGCGCGCGAGTAGTAATGGCGTAATAAGGGCGGAGAGTCACTCGCCACGAAATCATTTGGGGCTCGGCGAACACTCCAAACACGCTTCGCTCGCGTGCGCGTTCTCATGATCGCTCTACTCGCGGAACCGATCTCTGCGAGGTCGCGGGAGGAAGCACTCACATACATTTATAACAACGGGCATAGAGAAGAACACCGGTATGATCAAAACACTTTCATTTATTATTCACAAAAGTACAGGGAGCTCGCCACAGCGAGTAGTCAAAAAAGAAAAGAAAAGAAAAATACAAGGCTGTCAGCTGGCCTCGCCCCCTCTGCCGGACTGGTCCTCGCCGTCGCCCGAGTGATCCTGGAGGCTCTTCCCGAACATTGCGTCCAGACTATCTTCCTTCTCGCTGGGCGGCATCGCCGGAAACAGACTCGGCATCAGGTCCCGAGCGGAGATCTCCCCGCATCCTTCCACCAGCACCCCGGAGTCCTTCATCATCGCGAGGGTGCACTCGGCGGTCTGGATGGAGTTGATCCGCAGTCTCTCGACGAGGTCCGCCTCGCCGAAGATGCGCGGGCTCTTGTAGGGGAGTGTGGGATCGATGTCGTGCCCCGGGAAGAAGATCTCCGCCTGGCGATGCACCTCACCGAGAAGGTGCTGGTTCTCCCCCTTCAGCTTCGCGTTCGCGCTCTCCAACTCGCCAAGGCGTGCGCGCAGTCGGACAATCTCCTCCCCTCGCTCGATGTCGCGAGCCTGGAGCTCCCAGTAACGTCGGCATCCGCGGCCAGCTGCGCGCGCAGGCGGCCGTTCTCCTCCCCCAGCTCAGTGTTGCGAGCCTGGAGCTCGCCCGCCGCCTTGGCATCCTGGAAAAAAGCTCACTTAGCAGCAGCACAAAGCTTTCCAAGTAAAAGAGAGTGGTGCGTGACGCTCACCAGCCCGCCAGCAGTCTGGGCGAGAAGACTATCCACGATGCCGAGCCGCCTCGCCTGATCGGCGACCTGCTCCTTGGCGAGGTCGCGGGCTTGCTCGGCCTTTTCGAGCTGGTGACTGAGGGCGAAGCTGCGGCGCGCCAACATGTGGTGCAGCTCCAAAGTCCGCAGGTGGGACTGCAGCCCCTCATGGCCGAGCTGCCGGAGGGTCGCCCTCTTGTAGGCCTCGGCATCCTCCCGACCATAAAGGCCGAAGCCGAGGGCGTAGGCGTGACCGGTGGCGGGCTCGCGGTCGTGCCAGGACGGGTGCAGAGTGGAGACGGAGACTCGATGAGCGAGCTCGTCCCACTGCAGCATGGGCTCGCCCGCGGAATCCTTCCAGCGCGCGCCGAAGTTGAAGAGGGGGTGCTGCTTCGGCGGCGCGCGCTCGCGGGCATCCCTCTTCGCCGAGGGAGGAGGGGAGATCGCAGCCGAGGAAGAGGGGGCCTTGCCACCCTTTCGGCCCTTGCTGGTCGTCTCCTTCAGCGGGCTCCCCGGGGACGCGTCGGGAGGAGTCTCCGACGAGCTGATGTACTTGGGACTGGACTGATGTTGTTGTTGCCCCCGCGAAGCTAGCAGGGCTCTCCGCATCTTTTTCATCTGACGGGGGCCGGATGGCGGGTTCGACCCCGCGTCCTCAGAACGCCTCTTGCCGGAAGAGGGCTGCGAGAGGGCCGCCTCGTCTCGGCAGGCCGCTGCCGCCGCCCTCTCGCGAGCAAGAGGGTCAGTATCAAGCCCCGGGTCCGCAAAAGGCGGGTTCGCGGGGATTATTCGCTCCCCTGCAGAAAAATACTTGAAACGGTTAGAAAATTCAGATATGATGATGTGCCGAGCTCGCGAGTAGGCGAGCTCGGCAAGATAAGGAGAACATACCTTCGCCAGGCAGAACCGGGGGGAGCGCGTCGAGGCCCCTCCGCAGGAAGGCGACCTCGAAATCTTTGTGGAGGAAGAATTTGTGGAGCTCGGCGTCGTTGCCGGACACGGCCGGCGGGCGGTACACCTCCTCGCCTTTCTGTTGCGGCGAGTAGGGGATGTTGCTGAGATCGCCCTTGATGAAGGCGATCTTGGTCATCCAGGTGTGGTGCTTGTTCGCAATCTCGCGAACTTTGATAAAGGAGCCGCCGAAGTACGCGACCCCGTCTGTCGTCGCCTTATAGGAAAAGAGTTTCCTGAACACTGTCAGGTTGAACTCGATCCTCTCCCGCCGGAGGTAGCTCGCGAACGCCACCATCATGGCGATGGCGTTTGAGTTAAGCTGCGCGGGGACGGCCCCGTAGTATTTCAGGATCTGTCGGATCTCCGGCCACAAGGGAAGCCGCAGCCCCACCTCGAAGTGCGAGATGGGGAAGGCGAGCTCGTCCTTATAGAACGTGTTGATTGCCTCGCCCGGTCCCGGCCTGCGCGCCTCAAAGCCCAGCGGCACATACAGGGCTATGAATTCTGCGAGCTCCTCCTCGCTGGTGTGGCCGTTGAAGAAGCAGTAATCCGCGAAATGCTGCGCGCATTTGGAGCGGCCATCAGCATCCGGGTTAGTCTTACCCATGATCGCAGGAAAGAAGCAAAGCGCAGCGCGAGCAGAAGGAAAAAGCAGGGAAGGGAAGCAAAGCAATAAAGACAGTACGGGGGTAGGTGAGGGGGGGGGGGCTATTTATAGGAAAAGGGATCTGAGGCAGGCTGTCACATCTGCGCATCTCGCCACCCCAACTCGCCACCCCAGCTCGCCACCCCAGCTCGCCGACTTCCGTCGCATCCCAACTGAGGCTAAGTCAAAACATTACGGCTTTTTATTTAAATAATAATAATTAAAAATGTTCTAAAAATTATTCACCCCAGTAGGGCAAAGTTCGGAACAGAAAACGGGGCGCGCGAGCAGGGAGGGCACCAGGATGCGAGCGCCGGTCGGCTCGGCAGAGGAGCCCGCAAATTTATCTACCCCGGCCTAGCGATCCCCGCCCCCCAAGCTGCCGCGCTCGAATTAACTCGCGGATCCTTCCGGAATTCCTTTGTGAAACCAAGAGACCGTCATCTATCTCATCCAGGAGTCGGGAGGGAGACATCAACTCGCGAGCTCGGCCGAGGCGCACCTCCTCAGCAAGACGAGCGTAGTCGCGCTGCAGCGTCTCGTTGACCCCCTGCACCTCGCGCAGTCCACACACAAGCTTCTTGAGGAGCTTGACCTCCCTCCTCATCAGCTCGCCTTGATCCACCTCCGAACCCAGGTAAGAGTCTAGCGAGCTCGGAGATGGGAGGGGAGAGTGGTGGGCTGCCAGCGAAGACTCCTCGGCAGCCGATTGACTGGGAAGAGCTGTAAAGGCAAATGTCAGCAGAGCAAAAGCTTGCGAAGAACAGGGGTGAGTGAGGCTGACCTGAAGAGCTCGGCGGTTCAAAGGAGATGCGAGGAGGGACAAACCTCAGGTCCTTCCCGCGACCTGGTCCGCGAACCCCCGGCGAGATGAGCTCGAAAGACGGGGTGGGAATGGACGCCCGACCTCTCCCAGCGGCCTCGTCAGTTTGCTGAGGAGGGGAGCCCGGGGGCGAGGTCGGCCTCTGCGAGGTCACAGGCAGGATCCCGAAGAGGAGAGGCGGATCCCGGGGATGGCTATCCGGTGACGAGAATCGCGAAGTGGCGAGCGCGGCCTCGCCCTGCGGTGTGGAGACCCGCGGGGTGGTGCCCTTGCCATCTGGTTGGCCGTCCTGGTCGTCGCCAACTACCACGACCTCCCTGTCATCCACTGGAGTAGTTCAAGTAGAGGAGCCGGTCTCGCGAGCCAGGGTGGCCCTCAGGTCGTGGAAGATGGGCTCGGCTGCCTCGGGGAACGACTTTGTCCTCTTGGAACTCTGCTCGGCAGAATCAACCTGGGGAACTTTCGCGGGGACCGCCGTCAGCGCGGCAATGCGAGCCGCGGAAGCCTGGCGAGCT
The DNA here is from genome assembly GCA_039583875.1 of Platanthera guangdongensis. Taxonomy (NCBI): domain Eukaryota; kingdom Viridiplantae; phylum Streptophyta; class Magnoliopsida; order Asparagales; family Orchidaceae; genus Platanthera; species Platanthera guangdongensis. The sequence goes on along the minus strand of CM077148.1, from coordinate 98,456,837 downwards.
CGGTATATGCGCTCTTGAATCTCCTTTGGAAGGGGCATCTTGGCAAGGCGGCAGGGGAAATGGCAAGAGCCAGGAGGCATAGCAGGTGCATATATATAGCCGCAGGTGGCCCCCACCAGAAGATTCCCTCCAACTCGCCCGCCAGAGCTCGCCGCACACTTCGGGTTGGATGATTCTTTCCGAGCTAGTGCCAATCTCGAAAAGAGCGGGGATTGTGTAAAACCCCGTGTCCGGCGAGCAAGGTCACAGGGGAGCTCGGCAGCAGCAGGCGAGCTCGGCATCAACAGGGGCGAGCCCGAGCTCGGCATCCGCCAGCCAGAGATCGTCGATCGGCGACCCCGAGCTCGGCATTCGGCGAGCGGGCTGCAACTCGCACCCTCGCAGTGGAGTTCGGCAGCAGCGTGCGAGTAGAGAACGCCGAGGTGGCCAGAGCTCCCAGCTCGCCTGGTGGTCAGAGGTACTTTTTACTGTTTTACCCCTGCTGGTCTGCCCATAGCCCTTCAAAACAGCGGAGTTTGGCTGTTGGCAGGCCCAGCCAAGGGTTTCCTGGTAATTTCAGGTCAGTTATTTTGGTTATTGGCAGTCCGGATTTCAAAAACTATAAATAGGACCCAAGGGGTACCCCAGAAAGCAGGTTTTCTTCCCGGTGCTCCTCTCCCCAAATTCTCTAAGTGCTTTCTGAGGGTGCCTTAGCTCGGCTTCAGGCTAAGGAGGGGAAGCGCTCTGAGATCTTCCGGGTTTGTGGTGGGACCTCCCCGCCGAGCTCTTGGGTCTGTTTCTCCTTGTCTTGTTGTTTCCCTTGCAGGAGCGAAGTAGGCGCGAGACCACCCCTTTCCCCAAGGGCGAGTTCCACAGGAAGCCGGGTTCTGGTTTCAACAAGAGGGCTCCTGGTCATCTTCTTCCTCCAACCAAAGGCCATGATTGGCTGAACCTGGAGCATATTCCAAGCCTATTTCCCGGCCACCCATCCACCTCCCTGGCCGGCCACCACCGCCACCACCTTCGTTCAGGTGGGGGCTATCGTCGGGCGGCGACAAGGCGCCGGAGGGACGGATTCCGGCAAACCCGAGTGGTTGAAAAATCATGGAAATTTCTTAAACTCTTCTCTCCAATCAGGCTTAATTGTGCCCGATTTCTCAACCTAAAATGATATAGATATAACACTAGGAGAGGGGAAAAATATCGGACCTGATTTGGAGGGTTTAATCGCATCGATCGTCGATCCACCATGGAACACTTTGGAGCTTTGGGAGCCATGCCGAACCTTACACATAGGCTCAAAATCTTCGGGAAACAGGGGGGTTTCATTCCTCTCCACTCCATAAGGATATTTAAAGGATCAATTGGGGAGAGGAGGGGTCAAGGCATGAATTACCATTATCACCATTAATGGTGAATTTCGGGCATAGAGAAAGCCCCTTGAAATTCACCTCCCCTTGGCCCCAATTCGTTTGTAAACTCCTCAAACCTGATAGGGGAGATGAATACAAATTAATTGGTGAAGAATGCAGGGGTGATTCACCTTCCCCACCATGAATGGCCCTTTTTCTCAATTTCTCTCTCCACCATTTTTGGGGAAAATTGAGTTCTCTCTCTCTCCTAGTCACCCTACACGAAATTGGATCACGTAAATGATAATTACATATCCCTTGGACTGATGAGCAAACCTAATTAGGGCAAATTGGACTTTTGGGCAAATTGACCAAATGGGTGACCCCATGATGGGGCTTTTGGGTCCATTGCACTCTAAATTAAGTTTAGAATCTCGTGGTGTGGTCAATATTAAGTTATGGTGGTTGATTGAGGTAGTTAATGAAGGATTTCCGTTTTTGACCTAAGAGGGCATTTTGGTCAATTGGCCAAATTGGAGGCTCCCTGATGGGGCTTTTTGGTGTCACTCTGAGCTACTTGATGGCCTAGGGTTGTTCGGGTGGGATTAAGGAGTCAAGTTGGAACCCTAAAATAAATCCCTAAGTTTGGTATTTAAAGTTTACTATTTGCAGACTAAGGTGCTTTATCCCCTTTTTTCATAGGTCAACAAGGGTTTCTAAGATCCCTTGATTTTGTCATGACTTAGTCATGACAAAATGACTCTGGGGGGGGGGGGTTGGCTGTTTGGAGGATATTACAAATCCCAACACATAAAAAAAATTCATCCCCGAAATTCAGCTTAGGCATGCGGGGTTTCTACAAAAGGTAATAGAAGTAACGTCCCAAAAATTAAATTATACCTGAGGTGAAGAGCTTTGGGTATCTCTGCTACATCAAGTCCGCGGCTCCTAATTATGCTCCTCATGACCGTGATTTCTCCACAGGACCTTGACCAGCGAAACCTTCTTGCGACACAAGACTCGCATCCCTGTGTCGTCAATCCGGACCGTCTCTAGGTGAACTGACCGATCAGATGCAACCGACCCATCTGTGGTATCTATCTGCTACCCCGACTGTAGTAGAGCCCTCCTAAGGGAGGAGAAGTAGAAAACGTCATGCAGGCCCTCCAGTTCTGGCGGTAGCACCAGCGTGTATGCCAAGGGAGCGATCCCCTCCAGGATGCTGTAAGGCCCCATATATCTCAGGCTGAGCTTCTTCTTCTATCCGTGAACTCGTGAGACTCCATGAATCGGTCGTATCTTCAAGAATTCCCGGTCACCAACCTGAAACTCTACCTGACGGTGTCTCGCATTGTAATACTTGGCGTGCCTACTTTGCGCCTCCTGTATCCGATCCCGTATCAGCCTCACTTGAGCCTCGGTGTTCTCAACAACCTCTGAGACCAGCACCTTCGGGTCCTCATCCTGTATCAATGACAGTGGAGTCCTACACCTTCATCCATATAGAGCCACATAAGGGTCCATCCCCATGCTGGACTGTTAGCTATTGTTATAAGAGAACTCGACCAGTGACAACAGATTCTCCAAAGGCTCTCCGTAGTCCAAAATGCATAGGCGAAGTAGATCCTCCAAAGTCCGATTGGCGCGCTCCGTATGCCCGTATTTCTGAGGGTTAAAGGCTATACTGAATGTCAGTCGAGTGCCCAAGTAGGTCTGCACTGATCGCCACTCCCTGGACATAAACCGCCCATCCCGATCCGACACGATCATCCTGGCACGCCGTGATATCGGACGAACTGCTCCACAAACTTCCGCACCAGCACACCAACCAAATCGTCCTACCTGATCGGGAAAAATCTGGCTACCTACGTCAGCCGGTCGATGATAATCCAGATCGAATCGATCCCCGTCCGAGATCAGGGAAGCCCATGTATGAAATCCATCGCGATATCGTCGAACTTCCACTCTGACACATACAGTGGTTGCAACAATCTTGCGGGGTTCCTGCACTCCGCCTTCACCACCTGGCATGTCTCACAGTAGGTGACGAAGTAGGTGATATCCTTCTTTATGGCTGACAAGTACATGGTCTTCTTCAGATCCGTAGTCATCTTCGTAACTCCCGGGTATACAGAATACCGGCTGAAGTGTGCATCCGTCATGATATCCTGTCGGACTAGGCCTCCCTCTGGTATATAAAATCATCCTCTGAAGCACACCAGGCCATCCCTCAGCGTGTAATCTCCAGCAGTGCCAACCTCTAAGGCCCGGAATATCGGCTCCATCTTGGCATCTTGCCTCTGCCCATCTCTGACTCGGTCTCGAATGTCATATGTGGCTCTCATCACGGCTAGATACTCCTCATAAAGCTCGGGGTCATCAGACGACACCAGCGTGATGTGCATATCTTCTAGTCTCTGCACCAGTTCCACGGACATAATCTAGGGCTCAGCTCCGGAGGTGGCGGCACTCCGACTCAGCGCATCAGCTACCATATTTGCCATCCCTGGGTGGTTGTGCATCTTGATAAGCCCAGAATCCGCGACCTGTCTGCGCAGCTTTCCAAACCGGGCGGCCTGAGTATTCAAGCCGCTAAGCCTCCCAAGCCGGGCGGTCTCCATGTCAGGCCGCTGCCAACGCCGACCCTGCTCAGCGACAAGGCTCCAGGACCCAGCCGTCAGCTCGCCAGGAGGAATCCGCCAGGCCGCGCGGCTTCCCTCCTTTCTTGTTTCTCTCTCTTTTGCTTCCCCTCACCTCTGCCCGGTTCTCCTGTACACCGGGCAGCCGGTAACTTTAGCCCTGCCCGCTTGGGCAGGCCCCCGAGCCTATAAATAGGGGGAGGGTGCACTCCCCAAGACACGCTGACTGGTATCCAGGAGCTCGCCTGTTAAGAGCTGCGGTCTCAAGTCTAGTGTTTTGCGGCTTGTAGTCCGGCCGGCTTCCTCTTTTCCCTTTCGTGTAACTGTTTCTCATTTTAAGTAAAGGAAAGCCCGCTGCAAGAGTGGCATTTAAGCCGCAGAGGGCGAACTCTGTTGTTGCCGCTGCCAGCGGCCCCCCTTTTCCTGTCATTTAGCCGCGATTGCTAGTAACCGATTGGTCGACAGTCTCCTCCTTTCCTTCCCTACCCCCGGTGATCGAACCGTTAGCTGATGGTGCCCGACTCCCTATCCGTTTTCGTTCGTCAACAATTAACACGCAGCCTTCAGATCTCGACTAATCAATGAAATCAGCGGTCTAGCTAATTAGACCGCTCTATCCTCTAGAGTTCGGCGGCCTGTCGAGCAAGCCACGACTTCGCCGGCTAAGGCTTTCAACCCGCCTCCAGTGCTGTAGAACCTGGCATTCTACCCGCTCGGTTTTCTTCGCGGTCTTCTTGTCAGCTTGTTGCACCATCTAGCCGCCCGTCAAGCCGCCGCTATTCTGCGGTCTCTTGAAAAAGTTCGGCTATTTCCCTCTTTTCAAGATGAATCCTGCAAAGGGTCAGAATAAATCCAGCAACATCTCAGTTACTACAGATCTCTCAGAAGTACAGGATTGTTCGTATTTTAATAATGAGTTCGCTGACCCTCATAGAGAAATTTTTGCAAACAGTGTTGAGCGTGGACTAGAATCTGTTGCAAACGAACCTCTTTGTAAGGAAGAAGTAGAGGCCCCTTCTCCATTCATTAATCGTTTTCGGTGGGATACTGTCTCCGATAACTTCAGAGTACCGCGTCTCCCGGAGTATGCTGGATGTGATGATTCGTTTTCTCAATTGCAAGCTTTTGAATCAGCTATTTCACTGAGAAACGTGTCCAATGGAGTAAAATGCAAACTCTTTGTTATATCTTTTGGCAATGTTGCAAGAGAATGGTTTTATAGCCTCCCACCTCGATCAGTAACCAGCTTTAAGGATCTTCGAAGTCAATTTATTTCTAGATTCACATTTACAGGAAGCGGAAAAGAGACGTTGGAGCTCTCTTCCGAATCAAGCAAGGAATCGACGAGTCTAATCTAGATTTTGTTGATCGGTTTCAAAAGGAGGTTCTGGATGTTTGTAGCGTCCATCAAGACTATTACTTGCATGCTTTCATAAATGCACTTCAAGAAGGCCCATTGAAATTCAAGCTCACCACAAAGTATCCCAAAAGCAACGGAGATCTTATTGAAATAGTTAATACATTCATAATAGGCGAAGAGGCAAAAAAAGGTTATGTTTCGTTTCTGAATCAAATGGCTAAACAATCTCAAGGGACTTCTGGTCAACATCTATCTATTTCCTCCCAAGATGTTTCGCAAGTTGAATATTGCAAGTCTCCTCCTCTTCTCCAGGGTAAAACTCCAAAGTGTGAAAAAGGTTCAGGTAAGTATGTTAAGTTCAAAATTTCTATGGAAGATCTTTTGATAATCATTCAAGGAATGCCTGAGTTCAAGAAGCCTCGGCGTATGAAATCTAAAATCAAGTATCGACACGAGGAGCTTTTTTGCAAGTATCATAAAGATATTGGTCATCTAGCAGAAGATTGCATAGCTCTCAGGGAATTGGCTAATCAACTTGCAAGAGCTGGAAAGTTGCAAGAATATGTCATTCAGTATTTCTCTAAGGCAATCTTCCATTTCTCGCTCAATGGTTCAAGCAGGGATTCCTCTTTCTTTCTATGATGAGAAATTCTTATGTTCAGAATAGTATATAACGTCCCCTTCACAATCGGTATTAATGGGGCGTGCTAAAACTGCAGACATATATCCTTTGCCACATCCTTAACATCTTGCAAACGTTATTTTTCATTTGAAGCTTATTTTTTAACTTTACTTTTTATGCCAATATGCATGCATGTAGGGGCAAGAGCCCCTTTTGAATTCTTAAGCCCTCCACATCCCGCTTGACTTCAGTCGCAGATGTGTAGTGAAAATTCCGCTTGGCCTTCAGTCGCAGACATTGCGTACCCGTCACGCATGACTTCAGTCACAGACATTACGTACTTGTCCCGCTTGACCTTCGTCGCAGACATTGCGTACTTGTCCCGCTTGACTTCAGTCGCAGACGTTGCGTACTTGTCCCGCTTGACATCGGTCGTGTATGTTAAGAATTTCAATCCCGCTTATGTGTTCTTTGTGTGGAAAGTACTGCCGCACGCACCTGCCCACATTGACACATAAGTGCGTGTCTCCATCTATTTTTGCAGGACAACACGAGCCTATCCGCTACCTCGCGGTTTTACTCAGCGGCCTGCGCAGGTTGTATAATTAATTACACAGGCCGCCCAGTTGCATATTCCGGCTTATGTTTTTTGACTTCCCTGTGCCTACCTGCCGGATTATTATAAATATATTTGGGAACTCGGCCGACTTACGTCCGCCTATCCGCTATTCAGTATCTTATTTGGCTTCCATATATCAATTGCCGGTTTATTATTCATATGGATAGAAAGTCGGCCGACCTGCGTCTGGCACTTAATTCCTGGCTTTGATCCGCCGACTTCTATGGTATTAATTATATTAGCTAATCAGCGAACTATCGTCACAAAAATTCTCGGCTTCCATGTGCCAATATCGGCCTGTATTATCGGAAGCCGAAGATTGTTTCTCTATTCTTGTTCCTTGTATCAAATGGGCAATTTGTTTCAGAGTTCGCCGTAGCCGCGATCTTATACTTTAATGTTATGGATATTTGGCGACTACGACAGGTAGCCGCGCGGCTTAGCGGTCACGGTTTATGTATAAGCAAGCTGCGGTCAATCAGCTCTTCCAGCAGATAACATTGAGTAATTCATTAAGGCAAATTGCGGTTTAATTTGTTAGCCGCACGGCTTGTTGTCGACGATCATTCCGGAATAAACCGCAGTGAAATATATCTCTCTTGCGGATAACTTTGTTGAAGTCGCAGTGTGAACTCAGACCGGTTTATGTGCTTGCATTTTATCGGAAGTTATGCTGAGACCGTGCGAACTTAAACGAGTAAGAAAAATGAGATGTAGTAAAGAGAAAGGTAAAGTTGCCTTCATTTCTATTTAATTAAGTATTACAAAGCATTAATCGCGCGGTTACAAAAAATAATACCGCCGATTTCCAAAAAAGTTCAAAATACAAAAAACAAGATAAAGATTTTCTAATCGCCCGGTTTAAGCTTCTTAGTCGCAGGAGAATTCAAATCACCGCCATCGCCGATATCGACGGGGGATTCAGTGTATCCGCTGCTGGTCGTTGAGCTCCCTGAACCGCCAGAAGTTGTTGAGTCTGGCCGCGCGGTCTCAGATTCTTGACCGCCGGACTCAGACAATGTGTGTGCACTTGGGCTTCCCTGGCCGCCCTCTACCTCGACGTCTTCCTCCACCTCGCCGACTTCTTCCCAGACCTTGCTCTTACCCTTGATCGACCTGTAGACGTCGGCCACCTGCTCTTTCAGGGTGGGGTAGATGTCGGCACAAGTAAAATCGGTGAAGCCGGTCGCAAAGCCGCCAAGGTCCCGGAGGCGGTTAAGCGCTCCATCAATTCCCTGGACGAGTTGCGGGAAGACTTGGTCTTGGAAGATGGGGTTGGCCGGGTTGTACATTTCCTGCAAAATAAAAGATAAAGGTAAGGTCGCGCGGTTACATAATGCTAACCGTATGGGTATCGGTAATGTCTTACTGCCTCCCTTTCCTTTAGTCGCTTGTTCTCTTCTTGTTGTTCCTTTAACTGCCTTTTCAGGCCGCTGTTCTCCTTCATCAGTTGCTTGTAGGCAAGGCCCGTGAAGTGACTTGCCACGAAGCTCCTCGCCCCGACTTGCGCGGCTAGCCGCGGCAGGTCATCCGGTGGAACTCGTCGCATCGCCTTCAAGTTGCGCTTGCCATACAGCGCGCCACCAACCACGCTCGCGTGGCGGCTTACTTCTTCATCCCCCCAGTAGGGGAGGGCGGTGGAGATCATCACTTACTTGCCGTCCGGACTCCACCGCAAGGCCGGATCACCGTGAAGGTCCTTCAGGCTGCTGCCCGTTCCTTGCAGCATAAACTCTCCAGAGGAGGCCGACTCCTCCTCCTCCACAAGTCGTGCCGACTTGGCCCGCCTCGCTCGCTTTTCTCGTTGAGTGAGAGTCAAGCCCCCATGAGTCTGCGGCTTGTTCAGCGGAACCGCCACAGCAGCTGCAAAGATAAAGGCAATGTTATATTTCAGGCCGCGCGGCTAAGAATACAGTTCGGCCGGCTTGGAGCATACTGTCTTCCGCCTCTATTCCTACTAACGACGGCAACAGCGGGATGTAGTGGTTTACATCAAGCCGCTCGCCTTTGAAGAAGTTGTAGATCTCCTTCTCCACGCCATCCAAGCCGCTGCTGCCAAAGGCGGCCTCTTCACGGATCTGGGGGTCGACTGACAGCAACCCCAGGTTTCCCTCGAAGATGAGAAACCGCTCGGATCAGTTCGCGATCTTGTTCGCCAAGTTAACTATCTTCACTCCTCTGCAGCCGAAGTAGAGGTGCCCCGGGAAGATCTTCGTCCCGGAGTCCGGGATAGACCGCACCGAAAAGCATTCCCGGAAGAGCCTCATAGAGAAGCGGACTCTTTCCGACCTCAGGTAGGAGATGAAGCTATATATGGCGGCTATCGAATTTGGGGGTAGTTGTCCCGGCACAACTTCGTAGTGGTCGAAGACCGCTACGGCCTCCATCATGACCGGGAAGCTGAAGCCGCAGTCAAAGTGGTCGATGGGGACCGCGATCTGATTTGCGTGGGAAGAATTAATCCGCTCGTCCTGTCGTGGAAGCCGCGCGACCAGCGGACTTCCCTGCATGTGCTTCTCAACAAAATCCTCCAACTCGGCTTTTGTAAGCCGGCATTCTTTGTGATCAGCAGAATGGAAAGCGGAGGCCGCATCAGTCCTAACCGCAGTGGCCTTGTCAGACCGCAATGACTTGGACTTAGCCCGCATCCTTTTTGATTTGTGATGAAATCTCCGGGGTCAGCTCTATTTATAGAAAAATCTGTGAAGTTATAGTGTCCAACGTCAAATCGCGGCTTGTCATCACGCCGCCCGACCTAAGCCCGCTGGAAGTACAGATCAGCTTAATTACCAAGCCGCAGTTTAGTCCGTCAGCCCGCACGGCTATATACCTGCACTTAGAATAATTCTATGGCGAATCATGTGGGCATCAAATATTCAAGCCGGCGCTCTGTTCGCCAGCCGCGCGACTACTATCTTATACTTTAAATTTTTCAGAACAAAGCAGCAGGCATGTGGATTATAAATACAAACCACATAAGCCGCATTTAGTTCGCAGCATAATAAAATACAGCAGTTTACAACAATCAAATAGTTCAACATCCAGAGAAAAAATATATATTACAACATAATATTCAATTGTCCGCGCGGCTTAGTTCTCTCAAGTCGCTCAGGATCGCTTGTCATATTCTAGCCTATCTCGTCCTATGTGCGCGACCTGTTCACCGGTCTGCACAATCGCAACGTATACCTGGCTAACCAGATTATGAAGCACATGCAGAGATCGATGAACCTGCGCAGTGTCGCGCTCTACTCTCGCAAACGGTATCGTTGGGATCGCCTGGACCCCCAGACCAGACATAACTGCGGCCTGCCCGGGCGCCGCGACCACCGGCGGATTCGAAGTCTTGCTAGAGGCCGGGCGGCCAGTACCCGGCAACTCTCCAGAAGTTGGTAGTGCAGGCCGCTGTTCTCCGCCGGTCTCCGCTGGCAGGTCTTGGTTCTCGCTGCCTTCAGCATGTGGGATCTCTTCTCTGTCTCCTTCCAGCCGCGCGACCATCAGCAAATACTTCTCTGCCTTTTCCTGCTCCAAGGCAACCTGCATCTCAGCAATCTTCGCCTCAGCGGCTTCCATCGCGGTCTACAGCCTGACGGTCTCTTCTTTCATCGCGGTCTAGAGCCTGAAAGCCTCTTGCTCAATCGCTGACTTCAACCTCATGGTCTCCTGCTCAAGCGCAGTTTGCAACCTTGTGGTCTCTTGCTCCAGGGTGGTTTGCAACTCTTGGATCCTTTTTTCCGCGGCCTCCTGGGCAACCCGCTGTTGTTCGTCTTTAATCCGTAGGGTTTCGGTGGCCGCGTCCAAAGCCGCCTGCAGCGTGCCGACGTCCTTCTGGAAGTCGGCCATCTCCTTCTCGCGAACACTTGGAGGCAGAGGGGGTGGCAGCATAGAGAAAAATGACGTCAAGTCGCCCGGTTTCATCGCGGTTTCCGGTACACCTGTAGAAGAGAAACCTCAGTCAAGTTCAGTCGGATTGTTGCGAGGTTCTTGTAAGGAAATCGGTAGGATAAGACTGCCGGTTTGATGTTTATCTCCTCCAGAGGCCGCGGTATGGATTTTAATCACTGGACGCCGGAGCCGTTCAGGATCTATCCTCTTTAGCTTTTCTTTCCATAGCCGCTCGGCTTCCTTAGCTCGGCTTTTCAGTTGAGCCGTGGTCAGGAAAAAGCTGGCCGGCGGATTTAATATTATATTCGCCCACTTCTTCCTTGACCGCGACTTGTAGAATTTAATAATTCGCCTAACGTCCCGGTGTTTACCTTGCAGCAATGAAAGTGTGGTCGTCACCGGCTTCTCGGCGATCAGTTTCTTCATCTCCTCCATCTTCTCGCGAAGCTTCAGTTTCTCGGATCCTTCAAAAGCCGCGGAAGCCGATTTGCCAGGCTTCTCCCCAATAACCTGGATATCGGGGCGGTCAACCTCCTCAGAAGCCGCTGGTGTCGACAATAGCGCGTCTTGCCGCTGGAGGGTCTCCATGCCCTTCAGGAGCTCACTAAGCGACTCGCTAACCGCGGGTGTACTCTCCAGTTCGCTCGGCTTGTAATCCGGTGGGCGGGTTCTCGGGTACCTCCTTTTCGTGCGGCCTGTGTTGAAGACTGTCCGCGCCGGTCTTTTCGGAAATATTCCGGTTTCTGGCGTGCAACTTCCTCATCTTCCTCTTCATCCTTTCTTCAAGGGTTTCGCGCCTGTCCTTCTGCCGTTTCAAGGAACCGAACACCTTTTCAGTCCGCTTGCGCTGTTCGCCCAAAATCTGTTCGGTCTCCAGCGCCTTCTCTGGCTCGTTGTCATCCACAACGATTACGTCGATCTTGTCCTGCAATTCTGACGGTTTCCCAGATTCAACACTTTTCTCCTCCGCCCCACCGATTTTTAGCAGTGGTTCTCCTGATGGAGAGAAAGTCAGGTCGAAGGATTTGGCAATTCCGGGTTGAGGTGGAGCAGTCTTTGAAACCGCTTTGGGATCTACTGCGGCCTGCGATGATCCGCCGACGGTCTCTGTCGGCCTCTTTTCAGGTCCGGAAGCCGCTGAAGTCTCCGGCTTCCCAATCTTCTTGGCAGGCTGTCGGGCAGAATCATCCGAGTTCTTGCTCTGGCTTTGCTTCTTTTCTTGCGGTTTCTTGTTGCGTGCTAACATTGAAGACATAACATCCATCTTAGGAAAGATCGCGTCGGCTTGCAAAATGCTGACCGCAAGTGGCGAGTAGCGACCCGTGGCTCGGCAGGAATCTTGAAGAATGACAAAGGCCAGGGGATTTTATAGACGACGATGACGCAGTCGCGGTCTCCGACTTAGTTCTACATTTTCGAAGTTTTTTGGAAACTTAAAAATGTGCGGGGATTATGATAAGCCCGGAATCCGCGACCTGTCCGCGCAGCTTTCCAAACCGGGCGGCCTGAGTATTCAAGCCGCTAAGCCTCCCAAACCGGGCGGTCTCCATGTCAGGCCGCTGCCAATGCCGACCCTGCTCAGCGACAAGGCTCCAGGACCTAGCCGTCAGCTCGCCAGGAGGAATCCGCCAGGCCGCGCGGCTTCCCTCCTTTCTTGTTTCTCCTCTTTTGCTTCCCCTCACCTCTGCCCGGTTCTCCTGTACCCCGGGCAGCCGGTAACTTTAGCCCTGCCCGTTTGGGCAGGCCCCCGAGCCTACAAATAGGGGGAGGGTGCACTCCCCAAGACACGCTGACTGGTATCCAGGAGCTCGCCTGTTAAGAGCTGCGGTCTCAAGTCTAGTGTTTTGCGGCTTGTAGTCCGGCCGGCTTCCTCTTTTCCCTTTCGTGTAACTGTTTCTCATTTTAAGTAAAGGAAAGCCAGCCGCAAGAGTGGCATTTAAGCAGAGGCGGGCGAACTCTGCTGTTGCCGCTGCCAGCGGCCCCCCTTTTCCTGTCATTTAGCCGCGACCGCTAGTAACCGATTGGTCGACAATCTCCTCCTTTCCTTCCCTACCCCCGGTGATCGAACTGTTAGCTGATGGTGCTCGACTCCCTGTCCGTTTTCGTGCGTCAACACATCTCGTACTGGTAATCTTCTAGAAAATTTACCCATCGACTCTGCCTGATATTTAGTTCAGTCTACATGTCCACATACTTCAAATTTTTGTGATCAGAGTACATATCACAGTGGACACCGTAGAGGTAGTGTCGCTAGACCTTCAGAGAAAACACGACCGCACCCATCTCCAGGTCGTGCACCGATTAGATCTGCTCGTGCTTATTCAACTGGCGGGAAGCATAAGCAATCATGTGGTCATTTGTGCATCAGCACTGCACCCATGCCCTGGTAGGGAGCGTCAGTGTAGACCTGAAATACTTCCTTCCCCAAAGGAAGGGCAAGGATAGGAGCCGAGGTCAGTCGATCCTTTAGCTCCTGAAAAGCCATCTCACACTACGAGGTCCAGACAAAGGGCATGTCCTTACTCGTCAGAGATGTCAGTGGGAGGGAAATTCGAGAGAATCCCTCCATGATCTTCCGATAATAACCGGCAAGTCCTAGGAAACTCTGCATGACTGTGGGCGTCTTCAGCGGCTGCCAACCCGAACTGCCTGAACTTAGCTGGGTCCACTGCCAATCCGGCTCCACTGATAATGTGGCCTAGGAGGGCCACATCCTTCAGCTAGAACTAGCACTTGTTGAACTTCGCATAAAGGCGGTGCTCCCACAGTATCTCTAGAGTCAGTGCCAGATTCTGTACGTGATCCTCCCCTGTCCTCGAGTAAATGAGGATGTCGTAAATAAACACGATGACAAACACGTCCAGATATGCCTCGAATACCCGGTTCATGAGGCTCATGAATGCCGACGGTGCATTCGTGAGCCCGAAGGTCATCAAGGTAAACTCGAACAAACCATATTTGCTACTGAAAGCAGTCTTCGGAATGTCCTCCTTCTGAATTTGCAGCTGATAGTAGCTTGACCTCAAATCCACCTTCAAAAACAAATGCGCCCCCTCAAGCTGGTCAAACAACTCATCTATCCTTAGCAGTGGATATGTATTCCAGAATGTCAGTTTGTTCAGTGCTCGGTAGTCGATGCACAATCTGAGCGTCATGTCCTTCTTCTTCACAAATAAAAACGGAGCTCCTAATGGGGAGGAACTTAGTCTGATGATTCTTGCCTCCACCAGTTCCTGCAGCTGACTCCGAAGTTCCGCTAACTCCTTCGAGGCCATCCGGTAAGGTGCTCTAGATACCGTCTTAGCCCCCGGTACCAATTGGATCTAGAAGTCCTTCTCCCATTGTAGATGCAGTCCTGATAGCTTCTCTGGGAATACGTCAACATAATCCCTAGCCACTGGAATGCTGGTAATATGATCCTGGGTCTCTGTCATCTCGAACAACACCTGATACATCTCATCCCCCTACAGGTGGGCCATGACGGCCTGAATAGAGGAGTGTAGGTAACAAGATACGAGAGTGGTACCTTCGAAGGTCGCGTAGGTTTCTCCGTATCATAGCACGGCCCTCTTTGTCGGGCAATGAATCTGGGCAAGATTCCAAACGATCCATGTCATGTCCAAGACGAGGTCGAAGTCCGACATTCTCAAGATGGTCGCCTAAGCCTCGAGCGTTAAGCCGTCTATGGTCACTTTCAGGAGGCACTTCTCGGTAGAATGGATCTCCATCCCGTTGGGGAGACGAACCCTCCTGGAGACTCCCGTAGAGTACTGAATCTGGTCCAAGTCCTTGTCGAAGTCCTCCTAAATGAAGTTTTGTGTCACCCCCGTGTCGAATAGGGTGTAAGCAGGTTTTCCGCATACCATCAGTATTCCTAAATCAATTAGAAAAATCTTAGGTCTAAGTTTTTCTAGCCTAGGTTGTACAGTTGTTCTACTAGTTCTCAATAAGGTAGGTTGCAAAATCATAAATAAATTACTCTCATACCTGTTATAACCCTATTCAGGTTCCGGTGCTGTACAAGCTCCAGAGCATACATTTGCTCCCTGTTCATCCTGCGGTCGCCGCCCTGAAATCCACGCTGCGACCACGTCATCGGCCTCCTAGCTACTGAGCTGGTGGGCCACCTCGAGCTGCTGGTGGGGGCCCACCCCTCATAGGGCAGTTGGCCCGAATGTGCCCTAGCTGGTGACAATAGTAGCACACCTGCAGGGGAGGTGGTCCATCCCCTAGCCTCGGCACCTCCCACATCTGTAGTGGATGTGGGGCCAGCACTGCCTGCTCCATTTGCTCCTGCCTTTCTTCCTGACGGGGTCAATCCCCGTTCCTTCTCTCTCCCATGACCCTGCCTCTCTGCTGGTCCATTCTTCCTCCAAGGACCGCATCATCCTCGGGCCTCTTCCTACCTCGAACAGCAAGCTGGTCTACCTCCAGCTTCTTCGCCATATCCAAGATTCGGCTTATAGTCCCATCACATACAAACAACAAGGCCTGCCTCAGGTCGTCACGGAGGCCCTTATAAAACCTATTACCGTAGCCGGCCTCATCCAGCTGATATGAGTCTGCAAACCGGGCCAAATGTGTGAACTCCTAGTGGTATTCTAACACCGTCAGGTTGCCTTGCTTCAAGTGCAGGAACAGATCCTCCAGCTCATCTCTTGCAGACTGCAGCACAAAATGCTCCAGCAACGGCGCCCTGAACTCCTCCCAAGTAATGTATGCGGCCTCCACTCCCTCATAAGTGGTGTCCATCTCTGACTTCCACCATCTCTTCGCGTGTGACTCCAAACAGGAGACAACCAGAGATACGGACATATCTGTCGGGCACCGTATCCCCACCACCATCTTGTACGTGATGTGCAACCACTCCTCCGTGCGTACTGTCGTCTCCGTCCCGAGGTATGATGGGGGGAGCAAGGCCTCAGAATATAATCTGCCAGTTTTCTCTGTGGTTTGGCTGAGCAGCCGAAAACTTTTGTGTCCTGAATGCCTCCAGTATGGCAGTCAAGGTCTTCCCTACCTCTGTTTGCTGAAACAAAGTCGGAGCTGGCAAGGGTGGAGTCACATTCGGGGCCGGAGGTGTCCTCTACTGCGGGGTAGGGTTTGTCGTAGGCTACAAAAGACACACTTCTTTTAGTAAGGTGACCTATAAAACATTGTTGTGAGTAAACATTAGCACGTTATTCCTCCCATGGGTAACCATTGCTTCCGCTGCTAGTATGTCCTCAAACTAAGCCCGCACGGGGTGTCCCAGGGGTTTTGGACTACCTTTTATCGGATCGAGGTTTCCTTTGATACCAGTTGTAAGCCCCCCCCCCCCCCCCCCCCCCCCCCCCCCCCCCCCCCGTTTTTTCAACTCCGGGGTCTTAGGCCCAGAACCGCCGTTTTACGTTGACCCCATCCCCCGGGGAGGTCGACACCACGAAACGCCGATTCTGCCGCCCATCTCGATCACCAATGACATGAAGTATATAACAATGAAGTAAATATCCAAGTCCACAATATAATACATAAAGAGGAAAATACAACTACATGTCCACATCATAATGGTCTAAAAGAGAAAATAACGAAACAAAGTAAAACGGGCTTATGCGTGGTACATCATATCCTCACTACAAGTCACTCGCGGAAGCAATTCTAAAACTAAGCGTCACCACTCACGGATCCAGAAGCCGGTGTACCAGAGCTAGACTGGCCCACCTCCATCTGCACAGTACTTCGCTGGTGCTGCATCTCCTGGGGCTGCTCCCTGTCTCTCATCCGGTGCACCTAAAATGTTATGGTCCACTGACCGTCAGTCAAACTAGACTCAGTCACAATCCTCCACCCCTTTCCTAGTGGCTTCTAGGCACCGAGCAGAGAGGAGTGAAAAGGAGGACAACAAGACAGAGTGTATAACAAACAGATGGCTCCTTAACTAACAGAGGTATGACAGAAAAACATAACCAGAGTATAACAATAAACTAAAGTGCTGAGTAGTAAGGTAAATATAAAAGAACTGAACAAAAAGTAAGAACAGTAACAAAAACGTAACGACTGATTTATAGCGATCAACCTTATTGACCAAGGGGTCGTTTTTCAGGGCCTATCGTATAAAATGTCCCATACCAATTTAAACGATAGTTGTCATGTTTAAATGCAATGATTTATGCTATACTATGTTATGCCATGAATCATACAAATGCAACCCACTCACCCGACTCTATACGCACAGACCTTTAGTTCCCCGGTTTTGGAGTTGGCTAAACTCTCAGGAGCCTCCCGTCGTGGCAAACGAAGATAGTGGTCTGGGTCACCACACTCGTAAACTGGCATTCACACTGCCTAGCCTAGCCCTTATGTACGCCTCAACACTAAGAACACACAGTGGAGCCGCTGCGTACTAATGCTGCCAAATCCACCAGTCTTTCTTTATCCAAGTGACATCCACACCCGTCGAGTCAGCATATTGACGTCGGTGCGAACGTCCGTCCAATACCAAAGACCCACCACATTTATGCACATGCCACATGGCAATTTATATATGAAAGTTAGGGTTAGATCTGATATACTCTAGAGGGGGGGGGGGTGAATAGAGTATCTTGAAAATTTTAAGGATTTTTGCTGTAAATAAAAATCAGTCCTAAGATAAAATAATCTACCACAGACACAACAAATATGAACTAACTATCACAGACACAGCAACCTAACTAGCACAGCCACAACAAGAACAAAAGAAAAAGATGGCAACCAGACAACAAAAGAATTTTATAATGGTTCCCCAACCTGCGTACATACACACTTCTACCACCCTGGTAGGAATCAACAAATGTTTTTGATCAGGTGACTGCCACCAATGAGCTTTTGATCAAGTGCTCAAAAACCAATCACAAGTCTTTTGGTCAGGTGACTTGAAACCAGGAATAACTTTTGAAGGGAGTTAAAGAACCCTATTTACAGTGGGGGTGAGAGAGTGATAATGTCTTCTCTTTCTCAAATACAAATGAGAAGACTTAGTGGATCTTGATGTTAACAAAGCTCCCCCTGAGATATTTATTTATTCAGGAAGGTTGGAGCTTTGCTTCAGGGTGAGTAGGCCTTCAATCCTTTATCCTTGACCAGAAGATATCCTGGAACTTCTTGACTGATAGAGTTGTTGTTGTCCTTAAGGATTCCTGGAATGAAGAAGGTAGAAGACTCTTGATTTTTGATTGATGTTCTTCTTCTTCTTCATCTGCTGTTATTTCTCTGGTCTGGGGCTTTTATTTCTTTACTGTTGTATTGCCCTGTGTATTGCTTGTACTATCTCAGATTCTCGATCTCTCTATGATTATCTGTGTTCTCTTCGCTTCTTTTTCGAGAAGGAAGAAGAAAAAATCCTTTTATATTTTCCATGAAATCTTCCTTCTAAATTTTGAATTTCTTTAGTATTGATTACTGACGGCCTTGAGAATGTCTGCAATTATTGATTTCCCCAACTGTCTCATTGAAAATCGGCAAGTAATAATCCTGATGAAGGTCATAATCAATACTGCTTCTAATGGTAATATTCAGAGAATATTAAGCATTGATTACTCATGAATTATTGAAATAAAATAAGGACAGAAGGAGGAAAAGTCCTTGTCTGGAACTGCACAGAAATCGTCGAGTTAAGAACAGAATTCGTCGATCTGGGTCCTGAGTTCGTCGAGCTGAGAAGTTATGTTCGTCGACCAGATAATTATTGTTCGTCGACCTGAGATCCAAGATCGTCGACCTAAGAACAGATAACTTCTTTCTCTAGAACTTTGCCAATTCTGTGCATTAAGATTGTCGAGCTGAGATT
Source organism: Platanthera guangdongensis (assembly GCA_039583875.1). NCBI lineage: Eukaryota > Viridiplantae > Streptophyta > Magnoliopsida > Asparagales > Orchidaceae > Platanthera > Platanthera guangdongensis. The sequence continues at coordinate 98,438,577 of CM077148.1, read as the reverse complement.
CTAACTTCGTTGACTGGAGTTCAGTGAAATGTTTTTTGGACTAAGAAATGTAGAAATAAAGTTTCCAGAAATCGTCGACCTGAGAATTAAGTTCGTCGACCTGAGAACTGCTAACAGCTTCTTGATACAACTTGTCGAGACTGTGGTCCAAATTCGTTGACTGAGAACATGAATTCGTCGACTAGAGTTTAGAGAAGTGTTTCTGGACTTGGAGTGTTGAAGTATAGTATCCAGAGATCGTTGACCTGAGAACCAAGTTCGTCGAGCTCAGCTCAACAAATTGTCTCTGAGTTCGTCGAGCTGAGCACGATTATCGTTGAGATGAGTTCGACGAACGTCGAACTCATTTTCTGAGTCTTTGAAATTTCTCTAATTCTAGAGTCTTCTGTAGTTTGTAGATGGCTGATCCATGCAGTGTTGATTCTAAGGACATGGCCTAAACTTTAGGACACAACCATGACCCTGGCTATACATGTTGGGTCAAACATCCTAGTTTATTGAACCTAGCCCAGATACAACTAGGGATCCAATAATATACCCCTAATTGGGTGAGGTCACTAAATACAGACACACAATATTCACAAAGCAAAAAAACATATATCTGGTAGGAAATTTTTAAAATATGCAGCAGATATATATGTATAGAAAGCTTTGTATCAAGAATATAAACAGATAGTTTTTAAAATAATCAAAGAGACTAAACAGTTTAAAGTTCATTTCTTCTTCTTGGCCTCCTTTGGCTTATCCTCCTTAGCTTTGTCACCAGGCTATGTAAATTTGATTTCCCTGTTTGGGTTTGCTTCTTGAGTTTTTGTCATTGTCACATCAGCAACTCCAATGATATTAAGTTAGGTATCCCTTGGCACTACATCTTTTGGATGCAGTTTTATGTAGTCATCAATATTAAAAACTTTATTAACTTTAGCAAACCTGTTGAGTTCTTTCTTCCTATATGGACATGATGGTGTATTCAGAAGGATCCTTTCCTTCAGCTTTTGCTCTATTGATCATGGATAGACCAACCAATTCTTGGAATCTGGCCATCCTTGCAGTTGTAGCTGTTTCTGGATCTTCAAAAGATACAGGAAGGGAGGTAGGTCTCTTTGGTCTTTCAATTTTCTGATGTTCAGTGATTTGTTGCTGTTGTTGGTTATGATGCTGTTGTTATTGCTTCTTGCCTGATGAACAGTGCCTCTGCTAGCTGCTTCGTGAAGAAGAAGATCTACCCTGCTTTCTTTGATATGTTTAATAATGGGTAGAACTTTGAGATGAAGTGCCTGAAGCACCAGCAGCAGGTGTAGGAGGAGGAGGATGAGGGTCTTTCTTGAATCTTTAAGGAGGATGTGACTATTTCCCACTTAGCTTTCTCTCTTTTTGTTGGTTCTTGGACAGCCACATCCATGCTGGCATGCCCTTGTATGGTGTGATTTTCTGAAGTATATAATAGGGAGTATCATTTGTTGTATTGGGTTTTTGAGCAGGAGGTGGAGGGGCTTTCCTCTCCCTGTAGACTTTCTTCTTAGGCTCATCATCAGAATCCTCTTCATCATCCTCATGATCAAAAGAGTCTTGAGTATTATCATATAGTGCATTAATCTCTTTCAGATCCTCTGTAGATATCAAGGGTTTTTCTGCCTGGGAAGGAGCTGGAGGAGGACTTGCAACTGGATCAGGAGAGCTATACACAATAGTGCTTTTAGCAACTGATTTATTTTCTTCATTCTCTTCTTCTATATCAGCCATGAACAATTCATCAAGATCAGGCATTGGGGAGTCATCCATAATAAAAGTTGGAGCAGAAATGTCTCTAGGAGTGGATGCAACAATGAGGGAATCAGATTTTTTTTGGAGATGGAATGGTTGGAGCCTATGGAATAGTAAAACGAGCCTTAAGTTGCTTGGCAACCTTGGGGCTTATTGTTGAGGTGTAGTGGACTATAGCCAAAAATGGCTTTATGGTGTGCTCTGGCAGAAAATTCAAATGAACTGCATCAAAAATGCTTAAAAATTTCAAAAGATCAACTGTGGAATTTATAATATAATCACCAATAGTGTCTAGCTCAGCCAAAATAGTCTCATCCATATCAGTATCTGATTCTATTAAATATATTATGTCGGAAGGATTTGCTACATCTACTGAAGAGTTAGTCATGAAAGAATCAAGTTCTGATGCTGCAGCTGCTTCTGCTTCTGCTGCTGCTTTTTCTGATGATGTTGCTGCTGTTTTTGCTGCTACATTCACTGGAACTTCTTCATCATGAACCATCTCCTCCTGACTGGCTGAAGAAGGTCCTGGAGCCAGCCCCAAAAGAAGGAACAGGGGATAGAGCAGCAACTATGGCAGAGAGATTTTTGATGGAAGCAGTGAGAGGAGCTAGAGCATGAGTTAGAAGATTTTGAAGAGTGGGGGAGATGAAAGTAAGCAAATCCTTAGCAATATTAGGGAAATTAAAGTAAAGGGATTCTGGAGCAGTGGAGGAGTTGGGATTGTGATGACCACAATTTGAACAAATAGAAAATGCACTAGACATATGTTGGTGTGTGTGGTCAGGTGCAGAAGATGGAATTTCAGTTGTGGGGATGGATTCTTGATGTGGGGATGATGGTGGAATCACTCGATTGAATGTGTGGGAGGAGATAAAGGTGTCAGGATCTGTGGTAGTTAAATGAGGTGGAAGAGGGGATTGATGTGGGGATGGTTGTGGTGATTGGGAAGGAGAGTGTTCGATGGATTCTTGAATGGGGGAAGATGGGAGTTCAGTTGATTGGATTGCAGTGAGATTTATTTGAGGAGAGGACGGAGGTGTAGAATGTGCAGGTGATGGAACTGGTGTAGAAATCTAAAATGGTTGTTGTTGATGTTGAGGAGAATAAGGAATGTTGGAGATGGAGGGGGCCTCTTCTGGGGTTAGAGGAGCGGCTGTGACATCCCTAGTGCTTTCAGAAGGCCTGGAGGAGGAAAAAACCTTGGTTGGCTTGGTGATCCTCCTTTCCCATCTGCCAAAGAGAGCAGAGGTGAGCCTCTTGGAGGCATTGATGAACACTGTTGTTGATACCAAGAGTTTAGAAGACCTTTCTTGTAGAAAAATCCCTAGTATCCGGCCGAAGAAAACTTCTTTCTTGGTGTTTTTCCTCTTAATCAAATCAAATAGTAATTGTCCCTAGTTAATTCTTTTCTTCTCTACTAATGCAGCCATCACTAAGAACTGCTGCCTGGTTATATAATCATGTGCTGTGTGTTTTTCTAACAACACTTTGCCGACCACATCTGCTAAGAACTTATATTCAACTGATAAGTTCTTTTTTAGCAGTTTGTTGGGGTTATCGCCACAATGACCCAATTTATTTAACATACCATTATACTCATCAACATCCAGTTCAATGTCTTCTTCACAATTTAGCAGACCAAAAATGTTGGTTAGTATATTTGGGGAGAGAGATACGGAGTTACCAACAATTGTTCCTGTCATGGAATCGTCGGTTGTTGTAGAAGTAAAAGCCCATTCTTTGACCTCAGTCATGACAATCTTGATTCTAGCCGTCATGAACTTTTTCAGTTGTTGGTCTTCAAACAACTTCAAGCTTTCCATGAAGATTTTATCAGAGAACTGGAAGGAATCAAAATCGATGTCAAATCCCATGTCAAATTACATTGTAGAGTAAGCAGTAGCCGGAATCGCCATGGTGCACCTGCAAGAGAAAAATGAAGATCAAGTGCTATGGAACTGAAAATGCGGGACAGAGGTCGAAGAAAAACCTAGATAAACGGTTTTTCAGAATATGAAGCGACAAACTCCGTTCCACGAAAAATAAATAATTCTTTGATCTGAGGTCGACGAAAGATTTTGTAGTTAAATAATTCATCAAGCTTAGTCTGAAGATTTGAGAACATTTCATCAAGCTCCGTTCGACGAAAGTTTTCTGAAGCAGATTCATCGCTCTCCGTTCAACGAAAACAACTTCACTCATAGAGAGTTCGTCGATCTCCGTTCGACGAATATCTCAAGAACTTTTCCCAATTCGTCAAACTCCGTTCGACGAACTTTAAAATATTCGTTGAGCATAGACAAAAATTAAATCAAAGCTTCTCCATTGATCATTCCAAGCTGATTTATAAAGATCAAGTGATTTCTTCCGTCCAAGAGTTTGGTGAAAATATCTGCTCTTTGTAAATCAGTCTAAATATAGACAAGTTTAATTTTGTTTTTGTCTACACACTCTCTAATGAAATGATGTCCAATGTCTATATGCTTAGTCCTACTATGATGGACTGGATTTTGTGCTATGGATATAGCACTTATGTTATCACATAAGAGAGTTGAATTATTTAAGTTGAACCCATAGTCCAGGAGTTGATTCTGAATCGACACCATCTGGGAATAGCAACTACCAGCTGCAATGTATTCTACTTCAGCAGTTGATGTAGACATAGATGACTGTTTCTTTCAGAACCAAGACACTTATCTCATACCAAGGAACTGGTAAGTCCTTGAGGTACTCTTTCTATCAATCCTGCATCCAGCAAAGTCAGCATCTTAGTATCCAGTTAACTCAAATTCTGACTCAGTAGGATACTAGAGTCCTAGACTAGGACAATTCTTTATATATCTCAAAATTCTTTTTAGAAAAACTAGATGAGATTCTTTAGGGTTCACTTGAAACCTAGCACAAAGACATGTGGCAAACATTATGTCAGGTCTACTTGTTATAAGGTATAGTAGGGACCCAACAATACCGCTATATAATTTCTGATCAACAGGTTTCCCAAGTTCATCTGTGTCTATTACAACATTAGTGGTCATGGGTGTTTTCTTAGCTAAGGAATCAGCCATCCCAAACTTTTTAATAAGCTCTTTAGCATATTTAGCCTGAGAGATGAAAATGCAATCAGGTAGCAGCTTCACTTGGAGACTAAGGAAGTAGGAGAGATCACCCATGCTACTCATTTCAAACTTAGAATGCATGAGGTCAGAAAACCTCCTGCATAGTTTAGAATCAGTAGACCCAAATATAATGTCATCTACATATATTTGTACTAACAAAGTTTGATCCTTATGGTTCCCAATGAACAATGTTTTATCTACAATGCCTCTAGTGAATTTATGTTCTATCAAAAAGCTAGATAATGTCTCATACCAAGCTCTTGGATCTTGCTTTAGACCATATAGAGCTTTATGCAATCTAAGAACATATGAAGGATGGGTTGGAGAGATAAAACCTGTAGGTTGTTCAACATTAACCTTTTCTTTAAGTACTCCATTTAGAAAGGCACTCTTTATATCCATCTGATAAACTTTAAACTTCTTGTATGTAGCATAAGAAAGAAATACTCTGATTTCTTCTAACCTTGCAACTGGTGCAAAGTTTTGGTCATAGTCTATTCCTTCTTCTTGCCTATAACCTTGAGCAACAAGCCTAGTCTTGTTCCTCACAATTACAACATGGGCATCAAGTTTGTTTCTGTATACCCATTTAGTTCCAATGACTTGGTAGTCTTTGGGTCTTGGAACTAAATCCCAAACTCTACATCTCTCAAATTGGTTGAGTTCCTCTTGCATTGCAATGATCCAGAGGGGATCTTGCTCAGCATCTTTTATGGATTGAGGCTCAAGTTGAGAGAGAAAACAGACATGCATCACATCTTGGTTGAGTTGATTCTTTTTCTGTACATCTACTGATATGTATCCAATCACTTGAGATCTGGGATGATCCCTTAGTGTGACAAGATCAGTGGGTGGAGTTGGTTCAGCAACAACATTTGGAATTAATTCCTCTTGTGGAATTATGTTTGTTGTTGAATGAAGTTCAACCACTTCTGTGCTTTCTTCTTCACTGTCTTCATCAACCTATGGAGGAGAGGGTGATATAACCTCTTGTGGAAGGTTTAATTCACCCAATTTCTCACAAAAGTGAGGTACCTGCAAGGTGCTATTGGTAGAAATCTCTTTCTCCATGTAAGACATCTTAGTCTCATCAAAAGTAAAATGAATTGATTCTTCAATTTTTAAAGATGACTTGTTAAATACCCTATAAGCTTTGCTTACTTGGGAATATCCTAGAAAAATTCCCTCTTCAGCCTTAGACTCAAACTTTCTAATGTATTTCTTGTTATTATTATGTATATAACATATGCATCCAAATATTTTAAAATAGTTGATTTTTGGTTTCTTTCATTTGAGTAATTCATAGGGAGTCCTATTCTTAAGTTTATGTATTAAACTTCTATTGAGTATATAGTTTGTTGTGCTTGCAGCCTCTGCCCAAAAGGATAGGGACATGTAAGCATCTGCAAGTAATGTGCCAGCAACTTTAATTAGGGTTCTATTCTTCCTTTCAGCTACCCAATTTTGTTGAGGAGTTCTAGGAGATGAGAAACAGTGTCTGATACCTTCCTTCTCACAGAACTCATGCATAAGAAGATACTCAAACTCTGTACCATGATCACATCTGATCAATGCAATATGAGTAGAGTACTCAATCTGTATGGTCCTAAAAAAATCTGTATAAACTTTGAATGTATCTGACTTAGATCTCAGAAAGAACACCCAAGTGAATCTTGAGAAGTCATGTACAATAACTAGAGTATATGTTTTCCCTCCTAGGCTCTGTACAGCAATAGGTCCAAAGAAGTCCATGTGTAGCAAGTACAAGATCCTAGGTGAATTATTCTTATTAACTGATTTAAAACTAGATTTATTTTCTTCCCTAGTTGACAAGCCCTGCAGAGGCCTTCCTTCTTATAGGGACCAGAAGGTAAACCTCTCACAAGGATGTCTTTAGATAGCCTAGCAATGTTTTTCATGTTAACATGTCCTAGCCTTTTATGTCAAAGTTCATTTTGATTGCTGACTATATTAAGTAGACATATATCTGAAGGTGCAGAATGAAAATCTATTATATATATGTTACCTTGTCTATTTCTAATTAAAACAGTTTGTTTTTCTTTATTAGAAATGATACAAGATGTTGAGTTGAAATCTACCTGATAACCTTCATCACATAATTGGTTTATAGAGATGAGGTTATGCTTGAGTCCACTTACATATGTCACCTTTTTGAAAGTGACTGCTCCAATCTTTACTTCTCCAAAGCCCACTGACTGGCCCCAATTTGAATCACCAAAGATAATCTTTGGTCCCAGCTTGGGCTTGTAGTTGTTTAAGTTGTCCTTACTGCAAGTCATGTATTTGGAGCATCCACTATCCAGATATCATTTTTGATTAACCACTGGACAGCCCTTTTCCTACAATGAGAATAATTAGTTGGTCTTGACCTAGATTACCTTGGGTCCTTTATATTGTTGATAAGAAAAACTAGATGTTACTGAAAATATTGGTTGTGATTTATACCCTAAGGGGTGATATCTTCTAAGAGCAATTGTCCAATCAACAAGTGGATTAAAAGGTTTCCTAGATTTATTTGAGTTGTTGTTATAGTTATAATTTTTATTAAGTTTGTCTGGGTTCGATGAAAAGTTGTAAGTTCGTCGACCAGAGTTCGACGAAATGGGATGAGATCGTCGATCTTTGCCTAGAGAATGAACATATTCATTTTTTGTGCCCCAAGTTCGTCAATCTCTGCTCGATGAACCAAACACAGATCGTCGATATCAGTAAGATGAATAATTATTATATAGATCTTCGTTTGGAGTTCATCGATTAGAGTTTGACGAACTGGCCAAATTTCGTCGATCTAAGTTCGACGAAATCTACTGAACTTTGTTTTTATTTAAGGTTTTCTTGTTTCTATTTTTTTGATTTTTAAAGTTATGTAATTCTTCTGTGATTTGTTTGTTTTTCATTACCACTTTATCTTTAGCTGACACAAATTTAATGGGGGTGGATAATATATTCTTCTTTAGTATGGGGGGTAAACTTGATGATGCACCCACGCCCAGTTTACCATTTAGTCTGGCATTGACTGTGCTTGTGATGTCCATCAGCTTAAGGCTTCTCCCATTGAGAGATTCCTCAAGTTGTTTGGCCTCACATAGCTCTATTTTTAAAAAATTGATTTGTTCATTAGCTGGAGTTAGTTCTTCTTTTAGCTTAATGTTTTCATAAATCAGGTTTTCTTGATTAGATAATTTTCTCTAAGTGTTTTGATTTCCTTTTCAGCGTTGATTAAATCAATACATAAGGTTTTAAATTCTGTTTTGAAAGTATCAGAACTATAATCAAAAGTTTAGAGTACCTGATCAGCTTCTGGTTCTAAAGCTCCTTCATTATCAGATTCTTCTTCATCTGATTGACTTCTGGAGACATCAGTGTCCATGAGGCAGACTTCTTTGGCCCTTGCCTCTTCTTCCTCTTCACTTGAACTGGAAGATGTGGATTCATCTTTAGTGTCACTCCAGTTTTCAGCTACAAAGCCCTTCTCCTTCTTTTTATATTTGCTGAAAGAAGGCCTGCTGCTGTGCTGTCTTCCAGAGTCCTTTTCTTTTCTTCTTTCTTTCTTCTGATTCTCTGGACACTCTGAGATAAAGTGCCCAAGATTCCTGCAGCCAAAGCAAACTACTTCTTTAGTGGGAGTTTTGTCATACCTTTGCTTATCATCCTGCCTTTATGATTTTCTTCTGAAGTCTTTCCTTGTTATTTTGTAAAATCTTTTGGCAAGGAGACTCATTAGCTCTTCATTTATTGTTAAAGCTTCTATCTACTCAGTAGACTTGAATGCCAAGTTGTGCTCTTTCCTTGCTGGTGGAGGAGTCCTTTGTTCAGCTGCTTCTCTGGACTTGATTTGCTACTCATAAGATTTGAGTTTTCCCAATAGAGATTCTGTGGAAATCTCATTTAAGCTCATGGACTCCTTGATTGGACAGATCCTTGAGTCTCATGAGCTTGGGAAGCACATGAGGATTTTGTCATTCACCTCAGTGAGGGTGGTTTCCTTATCCAAGGTCTTCAGCTGATTGATGATTGAGCTCAGCCTATTGTACATGTCTGCAATAGACTCTACTTCATCCTTTTCAAAATTCTTATACCGGGATATGAGATTTGACCTTCTATCCTACCTTTAATGAGAAGAGCCAGCAACCATTTGGTTGAGAAAGTCCTAAATGGCCTTGGCTGAAGTGCATTCAGCCACTTTCTCGAAAATGTCATCAGACATTGTTTGGGCCAGAATGTTCATGGCTTTAGCATCAGCAACCTTTGCTTTCTTCTGAGCATCAGTCCACTCAGGTGGTGGAACTACATTAGTGCTTGAGGCTGCTATAGATGTAGAGGCAGTTGCTTGAGGAGGACCTGTCAAAATAGAGTTGTAGATGTCCTCATCAATAGAATTCATATACAGTTTTATTCTTGCCTTCTAGATGGCAAACTTATTTAAGTTGCACACTGGAGGTATGATGCTTGCATAGTCTTTGTTCTGTGCCATACTGTGTATATAATCATAATTGAAATAAAATAAAAATCAGATCTAACATGAGATCTTTTGGCTCAAGGGTTAGCTTGTACAACCAAAGGAACCTGCTATGATACCAATTGAAAGTTAGGGTAAGATCTGATATACTCTATAGGGAGGGTGAATAGAGTATCTTGAAACTTTTAAGGCTTTTTGTTGTAAATAAAAATCAGTCCTAAGATAAAATAATCTACCACAGGCATAACAAATATGAACTAACTATCACATACACAACAACCTAAATAGCACAGCCACAGCAAGTACAAAAGAAAAAGATGGCAACCAAACAACACAAGAATTTTATAGTGGTTTCCCAACCTGGGTACATCCACTCTTCTACCACCATGATAGGAATCCACTCAGATTTTTGATTAGTTGACTTCCACCAATGAGCTTTTGATCCGGTGCTCAAAAACCAATCCCAAGTCTTTTGGTCAGGTTACTTACAACCAGGAATTACTTTTGAATGGAGTTAAAGAACCCTTTTTACAGTGGGGGTGAGAGAGTGATGATGTCATCTCTTTCTCAAATACAACTGAGAAGACTTAGTGGATCTTGATGTTAACAAAGCTCCCCCTGAGATATTGATTTATTCAGGAAGGTTGGAGCTTTGCTTCAGGATAAGTAGGCCTTCAATCCTTTAGCCTTGACCAGAAGATATCCAGGAACTTCTTGACTGATAGAGTTGTTGTTGTCCTTGAAGAATCCTGGAATGAAGAAGGAAGAAGACTCTTGATTTTGGATGGATGTTCTTCTTCTTCTTCAGCTGTTGTTATTTCTCTAGTCTAGGGGTTTTGTTTCTTTACTGTTGTATTGCCCTATGTATTGCTTACGCTATCTCAGATTCTTGATCTCTATATGATTATCTGTGTGCTCTACGCTTCTTTTTCGAGAAGAAAGAAGAAAAAAATCCTTTTATATTTTCCATGAAATCTTCCTTCTGAATTTTTAATTTTTTCAGCATTGATTACCGACGGCCTTGAGAATGTCTGCATTGATTGATTTCCCCAACTGTACCATTGATAATCGACAAGTTATAATCCTGATGAAGACCATAATCAACGCTGCTTCTAACGGTAATATTCAGAGAATATTAAGCATTGATAACTCAGGAATTATTGCAATAAAATAAGGATAGAAGGAGGAAAAGTCCATGTCTGGAACTGCACAGAAATCGTCGAGTGAAGAATAGAATTCGTCGACCTGGGTCCTGAGTTCATCGAGCTGAGAAGTTATATTCGTCGACCAGATAATTTTTTTTCGTTGACCTGAGATCCAAGATCGTCGACCTAAGAACAGATAACTGCTTTCTCTAGAACTTTGCCAATTCTGTGCATCAAGATCGTCTAGCTGAGATTCTAGCTTTGTCGACTGGAGTTCAGTGAAATGTTTCTTGGACTTAGAAATGTCGAAGTAAAGTATCCAGAAATCATCGACCTGAGAATTAAGTTCGTCGACCTGAGAACTGCTAACAGCTTCTTGATACAACCTGTCGAGACTGTGGTCCAAATTCGTTGAACTGAGAACATGAATTCGTTGACTAGAGTTCATAGAAGTGTTTCTGGACTTGGAGTGTTGAAGTATAGTGTCCAGAGATCGTTGACCTGAGAACAAAGTTCGTCGATCTCAAATCAGAGAATTGTCTCTGAGTTCGTCGAGCTGAGCACGACTATTGTCTAGCTGAGTTCGACGAACGTCGAACTCATTTTCTGAGTCTTTGAAATTTCTCTAAGTCTTGAGACTTATGTAGTCTGTAGATGGCTGATCCATGCAGTGTTGATTCTAAGGACATGGCCTAAACTATAGGACACAAACATGACTCTGGCTATACATATTGGGTCAAACATCCTAGTTTAGTGAATCTAGCCCAAATCCAACTAGGGATCCAACAATGTATATAATTTCGAGCCTCCAACTCACCGGACTACCAAGTCCCCCATGTTCTGAGCCTACAGCTCCCCGGACTATCAACTCATCTTATCTCTATAACTAAAGCCCACCAACCGTGGTTCTAAACTATCCTTTCATTGCCAATTTAGCCAAGAAAAGTGAACGTGTGCGTGTAGGATGGTGTTATTATTAGGAGTTGCTTTTCTTCACATTATCCTTACGATTTAAGGTTAACCTTTGACTGCCCAGGGCTACCCGATGAAGGGTTCTCAAGGGCACTAGGAACCACGATTGGCTGAAGACCAAAGCTCCCTTTCTCAAGACACTTATTATTATTGTTTTCTACTCATGACTAACCCATTAATAATATTTCAGTTGAGCTAACCCTAAGTACCTTTTGTTGATGCACGAAAACACAAGGGGGGTCGAGCACCACCAGCTAACGGTTCGAACACCGGGGAATAGGGAGACTGCGAGCAGTGATCTACTAAGCGAATGAGGGCAGGAAGAAGAGCAGGGCCGTGAACCACGGCAACAACAGACTTCGCCCGTCGCGGCCTGAATGCCTCTCTTGCGACGGGCTTTCCCTTGATTGAAGAAGGATTGGGTTACAAGTGAAAGGAAAAGGTTGACAAGAGCAGATCGAGGGGGAGTCCGCAAGGCACAGGATTCGAGTCCGCATCCTGTAACAAGTAGGCTCCTGGGTCCGAGTCAGCGTGCCTTGGGTGCACCACCTCTCCCCTATTTATAGGATAGGGGGCCTGCCCAAACGGGCAGGGCTAAAATAACCGGCTGCCCGGGGTACAGGAGAACCGGGCAGCGGTGACGGGAAGCAAACAGAAAGAACACGCCAGTCCGAGCAGAAGGGGCGGACTGGGCTCGCGGACTAGAGCTTCCACTGCTGCTGGGCGCGATCCTTCTGGAGGGCGGCGGCCTGGGCGGACTAGACACTGCGTCCGCCGCTTGTAGAGAATCTGATACCCGTCCTGGCGGACTTAGCGGACAGCTCCTTGCGTCCGCTGCTGGAGTACCTTGTCTGATTGGGGACCTTGCCGGACTGGGCGGACTGGTAAATCGAGTCCGCGCCTGCTGAAAGGGGGGCTTTGGAGTCTTGTAGCGTGTCGCGGACTGAGGGGTTAACATAATCCACGCACATTTTTAAGTTTCCAGAAAACTTCGAAAATGTTTCCTTAACCGCCGAGTCCGCACGCCTCGAAAATGCCGCCAACGCTATAAATATCGCTGGAGGGCCTGGAACTGTTGAGAATCTCGATCGATACGGGGCGCTACTCACCACTTGCGGTCTCCACTTTCCAGTCCGGCATGGCAAGGCTTGGAGCTTTCTTCTCTAATCTCACTGCAAAGGGTGACCCAGCACTGGCAACGCCTATGAGGACCAAGAAGATAGTAAAGAGGTCGTCAAGAAAGGATCTTGTCCGCCCCACAGGAGAGAGTTCCCAGAGGCAGAAGCCTGCGGAGAAAGCAGTCCGCCATGATGATATATCTGCTCGCGATGATACCGCAGTCGACGCCGATCCATTGAGAAGTGAGAAGATGGTGACGCTGTCGGACTCTGCCCCTTCTCAGAAAACTGCAACTTCGGCGGACACCACTGGCGAACACATTGAGGCTGACATATCTTCTCCCAATGCCCAGGTGCCTATCGTTAACTTGGATGAAGAAGACATGCGGACTGAGGAAGAGGACGATGCGCCCTCAAATGCATTGACTGCTGTGAACCTAGAGCCTGCCCGCGAAAACTAGCCCGACCTAGGGGGTCCGCCGCGGATTCTGCTGAGAAGACTGCTAAAAGGAAGAAGAGGAAGAGAGACGGGGCGACCGTTGCCGAGCGGGTTGAGAAGAAACTGCGCGCAATGAAGGAGAAGAACGTCTCCAAGCGGACTGGGGATGCGGACTTACAATACAGACCGCGCGACAAAGAAGTTCCTGACAGCGATCTGGTTACACCGGAGGCTCAAATCCAGGGAGATAATTCCCTCTCCACGGTCAGTTTATCCACGGATGAGATAATTGATTCCATAGACATCGATCGACTTGATTTAATCAATGAATCCTTGCTGGTTGTACTGCAGCAATCTGAGGCGGAGACTTCTGGAAATAAAGGTGACGAACTCCCTTCCTTGTCCGCTGCGAAGGAAGAGGAAAGAGAGAGACTGAAGGAGAAGATAGAGGAGAAAAAGAAACAAATTGTTGCTCATGTTGCTGCGGTAGGGGCGGTCTCGAAGCAGGCCGCGGCGGATAGAGCCGCTGAGGATCTGCAGATTGCTACGGAGCTGATGCGGTCAGGTAAACTTCAACCGGCGCCTAAATACTTTCAGCGTAAGTGGCTTTACAGGTCGCCTCCGCGGACGTCAAGACCGATCAAAGTCATCACCAAGACGGACGATATCGTGGTCTCAACAAGTGCGGCTGCCGAGAAAAGAGCAAGGGTTCACCGCGAATGGAAAAAGCGGTTAAGCGCCTTTGACCCGGAGCGGGCAAGGCGGCCAATCATCTTCGATAGTCGGCAACTCGCTGCTGCTATGTCTAAATGTGATCTTTCATCCTTTCTTTGCGTCCGCCGCGAGCTGCCTTTGAATGTGGAGTTGACTTTGTTTGTTGCAGGTAGAAGGTCGCCACCGGGCTCCATCGAGAGGGGTGAGTTCGTGGTAACACCGAATATCGGTGGTGACACGGTCTCGCCTATAGAATCCGCGAGGGATGAGCCGCCCATCCTGAATATGATTAAAGAGTTAGAGAAGAAATTTGAAGCTGAAATGCAGTGTGTTAAAGTTGAGTTAGAGAAAGCAGAGGAGCGCGAGAGGGCGTCCGCTGCGCATGAGAAATCGTCCGCGGAACGCGAGAAAGCCCTAAAAGACCCGATCGCCAGCATCTCACGGGCACTGGAGAGGTCTGAAAGGGAGAAGAAGAGGCTCGCGGATGACGTCCGATTCTACAAAGGCAAGCACTTGGCGTCAGTGCATGAAGGAAAGGAGAAGCGGACTGCTGAGGTCGCTGAGCAGAGGCCGCGAGCGTCAGATCGCGCTGCTTCGGAGATCGCTGCACCGGCAGGTGTCCAACAGCCCGCGGATGAGGAGCCGAGGCCGGCGGCGGAGCCAATGGTACCTCTCAGCCGTGTAGATCGGGAGGCTGCTCATATGCACCGGACCATAAATGTCATTCATCATCATCTCTGCCGTGTGTACAGCGAAATTCTCCAGATAAGCGATCAAGCGGCTCATCTATGCAGAGACAGGGGCGAAAGGCCGGCGCGGACCGACAACAGGGACCGCTGAGTCCGCAATAGAGCTTTTATTTGCTTAATTGTATAATTATTTGGATAATTGTGCTTCAAGCAATGCTGTGTTGTAAAATGAACTCTATTTGATCTGTGCGGACTCAGATTATATATCCGCTAACTATGCAGCTTAATCCGTGATATGGCGAATTGCGCGGACTAATGATGTGTCCACTTCTCGTTATTTTAACCTGCAGGTTGGCAATACTGCGAACTACGCGGATTGAAAATGTATCCGCTCCTTGTGACCTGATGGGAGGAAAAACGCGATCTGTGCGGACAACAAATCGTGTCGGCCACAACTTTTTGCTTTGAATTTTCCTCGGCGTGTGAATCTGTGTTTGCATCCGCGTTATCATTTGGCTGTTTTTTACTTTTTGCGGACTGTGCGGATTGGAATTACGAGCTCTGCGGCCTGGTCAAAAAGTTGTCAGACTCTTTAGCTATAAATAGGGCCTTTTGCTTTCTCTTATGCAGGATACTGTTGAAGTACAAGGAACCCTGCGTCCTACAAAATGGTGTCCGCGCGGACTGATGCTGCTGTCGCCTTCTATTCCGCGGACCACCGGAAATGCACATTGACAGAGGCTGACTTGGACGCCTTTGTCGAAAAGAAGATGGTGAACTCGAACATCCTTGTCCGCCTTCCCGCTCATCAAGAAAGATTGAACTTCTCAACCGCGACCCAGATCGCGATTCCAGTGGACCATTTCGACAGCAGATTCAGGTTTCCGCTTCTATGGGAACTTGCTGCCATCTTCGAGCACTATGGAATGGTGCCTGGCCAGCTTGCGCCGAATACACTCGCTGCGATCTGCAGCTTTGTCTCTTATTTGCGATCAGAGAAGATCGCTTTATCAATGAATATCTTCCGCAAGATATTCTCTGTCCGCTCCATCACTGCTTCCGGAGGCCGCCCCTACAAGGGGGTAATATACTTCTACTGCAGGGGGATGAAGGTTGTGGGCCTTCCCAACAAAATCTACAACTGGACCTCTAGGTTCTTGATTTTTGAGGGCGACCTAGGGTTCGCGCACACCTATCCGCAGGTGCGCGCGCACTCCGCCTTCAAAAGCGTGCAACTGGATGACTTAGAGTCCTCCATTGTCGAGTTCCTGGCCAATGCGAGGCTTGACATCGAGCACTACATTCCGCTGCTGCCGAGCTTAGCGGACGTCATGCCCGAAGAGAGTAAGTAGTTTCCGAACTCAGATTTTGCATCCGCGGTGACCTTGGTGTTAATCCATTTGTTTTTGCAGCGACCTTGGCGGTGCCCACTAACTTGCCGCAGACGCCCAGCGGCTTCGTCCCTACACAGAAAGAAAAGAAAGAAGCAGTCGCTAGAAAGAGGAAGGAGGAAGGGGATCCCGCAGCGGATTACTCTTCCTCAGAAAGCTTCTCCATGAGTGGGTTCGGCATCAGCCAGAAGGACCTCAGGGGGAACCCTATGGTCCACTGGCACAACAGGAATAAAAACGTCCGCCTATCCACCGCGCTTCCTTCGTGGAAGAGTCCGCGGATCACACGCCACGCCCATATTGCAATCTCCGCGCTTTACGGAAAGCGCAACCTGAGCAACCTCAAGAAGGTGTCCGCCGCCGACCTCCCTCTGCTTGCCTCTCAGGCTTCTGCGAACAGCGCGGTGACAAACCACTATGTTGCCACTCTGGCCAGAGACCTGTTGAGGCAGAACGAACAACTTCAAAAGGATAATAAAGCGCTAAAGGAAAGGAATGTGCGGCTGGGAAAAAGGGTTGCTCAGCAAAGAGAGGAGCTGGGGGTGAGTTGAATTCGCCGCGGCCTTGATTTTCTATCCGCCGCGACTCGTCTGACGTTTGCTTTTTGTTTTGCGCAGGTCGCCTATGACTTGGAAAACAACAACTTCCAGTCTGCCATGCTCCCTTTCGTAAAGGAGAAAGTCGAGGTCGCTATTGAGCGACTTGCCCGCGACTGCTTCCTAAAGGAGGGATTGGATGGCGTCCCTTATTTGGAGATCTTCCCTGAGCTGGCTCCGCAGGTCGCGGCGATGGAGAGGGCTAACAAAGGCAAAGATATTATTCAGGAAGAAGGCGAAGAAGAAGAAGAAGAAGAAGAAGAAGAAGAAGACGAAGAAGAAGAAGAAGACGGAGGGCAAGGCAAAGATCCAAGCGTCAAGGAGACAGCAGACAACGCTACCTCAAGCCAGCGAGTAGAGGAACTGTCCGCGGAGTCCGACACTTCTGCATCTTCTTCTGCTACCGGGAGCTCGCATAGCGGGTACGCCTCGAGTACAAGATCGGATAGCAGCGGGAGCGGCTCCGGGGTCTACTCTCCAGAAGTTGACATTGTTGGTGACAGCCCTGCACCTCCAGAGAAGAAGCAAAGGACTATAGATTGATCAATGCATTTTTATCTTTTTTGGTTTTTGTAAAAGTGGCGGACGCAAGATTGCAGTCCGCCGAACATATAGAATGATGTAAACATTTTTTGATGAAATAGAAAAAAGGATATTTTTGGCATGTGTGCTTTCTGCAATGTTATTTTTCCACGCTCACCGCACCGACACTTAGCAGTCCGCACGTCATGCTGATAAGTTTAAGCTTTTTATTTTGCCGATTAAAGTCGGAATAAGAAATTGCCAGGCGGACTCTGTTGGGTTTTAATCGCAGTCCGCACGACACATCATTTATAACGAATCTTTGCTAATGAGAGAATCCAACTCATTAACCCATTCGACATTCGCCTTTAAAAATGACAAGAATAGCCAGCTGATGACAAAGCCAGGTACTTCATTGAGTTCTGATAGAGTCCGCATTTCTCTTTATTAACAAATTATATCACGAAAACCATTCTGCGGACTGAGCGGATACAGAAGACCAACCCACTCATAGTAGAAATGATCTATATAGTTCGTGGTTTCAAGAAAACTGTCGGACTGAGCGGATACAGAAAACCAGTCCGCCAAAGATAGGATCTATAAATTCATCCAAGGAAACTGGCGGACTGTACGGATAGATAAGACCAGTCCGCCAAAGATAGAAATGACCCATAGCGATAAAGAAAATCAATCCATTCATAATACAAGAAATGATTTATAGCTTGCGACCAGGTGGGCAGGTGAGCCAGAGCGGCATACTTTCCTCACCGGGCTACATGCTATAGAATCAACCCAAGCTGGCGGACTGAGCGGACACAGAAAACCAATCCGCTCACAATAGGAGAAATGACCTATAGCTCGCGACCAGGTGGGCAGGTGAGCCGGAGCGACATACTTTCCTCACCGGGCTACAAGCTATAAGGTCAACCCAAACAGGCGGACTGAGCTGATAGAGAATACCAGTCCGCACATAATTCCCTGCGAAGAGCAAAATGCTCATTTGGCGGAACGGTTCCCTGCCCTCTTTCCTGGAGTACAGTCTAAGTTGTGGGTCTCCTGCAGGCACTGCTTGAGGGTACCATGGAGTATTCGAGGGTTACAAGCTAAGATGACCCGCGGGCAGGTGAGCCGGAACGGCATACTTTCCTCACGAGATCATCGAAGTTGTAACGATATCCTTATGACGGCATGGTAGAGCTTTTCCCCACCCAGCCCTCCATAATGCAGAGGTGGGGTCAGGTACTTGCCGGAATCCGAAGTCCAGAATCCAACCGTGCTAGAGCCTGCAAGCTCCCACTACACGGTGCGAAATCTCCTCGCAACACGTGGTCTTTGTGGTGTTACGCTAATGACAACAGCTCTAGGGGAGGTCTTGCTGAACTCGGCGATGTCTCCTGGTATCAGGGAACCGTTATAGGTCTTTGGGAGAGAGAAAGAAAACACTAGAAAAAGGTGTCAGTATGGATCCTTCGATTAATAAAATATATTTGCAAAGCAAACATAAGAAAGAAGAAAGAGAGTTCAGGCGCAGAACCATTTTTTGAATCTTTCTTAGTGTTTCATCTGTTATGATTACATAAACAAAACACTTGAAGAAGCGTTAGCAGGCAGTTTCTATTCATAATAACTCTTGAAGAAGATACACAAAGTAGAGAGAGGGAGTTTCATGAATAGAACCGTTTGAGATCATCCCCGCTCCAGGTGTGTGGTATATCTTCTCCTTTGTATGTCTGCAAGCGGTAAGCGCCGCTCTTTAATGCTTCTTTGACAACAAAAGGGCTGGCCCAATTTGGATTAAGCTTTCCAGTTGAACCAGCTCTTGCAGCAGCATCAATCTTCTTTAGAACGAGATCTCCCACTTGGAAGTGTTTGATCCTTATGTTCTGATCAAAATAGCGGGCCATCCTTCTTTTGATCTCCTCCTGCCTTATGGCTGCTTGATCTCTGATGGCCTCGACGTATTCCAAGCTGAACCTCATCTCTTCACTATTCAACTCAAGCCAGTCCTCAACGCCTTCTCTCTCAAGCAGAACTCTGGGTGACGGGACTTCAAACTCAACTGGTATAAGTGCTTCTGAGCCATGAGAGAGCTTGAATGGAGTCTCCCCATTTGAGGATGATGGCATTGTCCTAAGGGACCAGAGAACTGATGGAAGCTGATCAGCCCAGCTACCCTTGAGATTCTGTACTTTCTTTTTGAGCAAATTGAGGATCTGCTTGTTGGCTGCTTCTACTTGGCCGTTACTTCTGGGATGATGAACTGATGCAAACCGCAGCTCTGTTTCGATCTGCCTGCAAAAGTCTATCATCTCTGAGTTGTTGAACTGTGGCCCATTATCAGTGATTATAGCCATTGGAATTCCATGTCGGCAGACAATCTCCCCCCAAATGAAGTTTCTGACGACCTGAGTAGTTGTCTTAGCCAATGCCTTGGCTTCGATCCACTTGCTGAAATAGTCGATCATTACGATGATGAAACGCCGCTGACTGCTTGCCATGGGAAAAGGACCAAGGAGGTCCATTCCCCAAACTGCGAAGGGCCAAGGAGTTGCAGTCGATCTGAGGGACTGAGCTGCTTGGTGCTGAAGTGGAGCAAACTTCTGGCACTGAACACACCTTCTGGCATAGAACTCAGAGTCTCTCTTCATTGTGGGCCAGAAATATCCTTGCCGCAGGATTCGTTTTTCAAGAGTTCTTGCTCCCGAGTGTCTTCCACACTCTCCGGAATGAATCTCTTGCAAAACAGTGAAAGCTTCTTCTTCTGAAACACACCGGGCCATGGTAGAGAGGAAAGTTTTTGTGTAGAGGACTCTCGCCACTAGGATGTAATGAGCTGATTTTATTCTGAACTTTTTCTTATCTTTGACTGTATGGTGATAATCTCCTGTTGACAGATAAAGGATGAACAGATCCATCCAAGAGGCACGTTGGTCTACTTGCATCAGATCTCCCTCCATCACTGCCGGGCGGAAGAGCTCGGAAGTTGTTCCTCCTGAAAGCATCCCATATTTGGAAAGAAAATTGGCCTCCTCATTTTCTGTTCTGGGGATGTGCTCGATAGTGAAGCTCTTGAACCTGCCAACTTCTATCTTCACGAGAGCTAGATATTTCTTCAAGATTGGCTCTCTTGTCTCAAAGTTACCGAGGACTTGTGACGCCATCACCAGAGAATCGGTTTTGATGTGAACATGATCGATTCCGAGTTCTCTTGCAAGCCTCAAGCCTACTAGCAAAGATTCATATTCGGCCTGATTATTGGTTACTGGAAAGTAGAATTTGATGGCCTGCTCCAACTTGACTCCGTTTTCATTGATGAGAACCACTCCTGCTCCAGAAGAACTTCTGCCTGAGGCACCATCAACATAGATGGTCCAAGCCAAAGGTGACCTTTCTGCTTGATCAGAACTGGACTCTGGCACGTTGATCAGAAAATCTGCTAGGACCTGAGCTTTAATGTCTGTCTTGGGCACATAAGAGATTTCAAATTCGCTCAACTCTATTGCCCACTTAGCTAGTCTGCCGGAATGTTCTGGTTTTTCCAACACACCCTTCAAAGTCTGATCGGTGACAACTTGAATTGAATGTGCTTGGAAATACGGACGAAGCCTGCGAGCCGACATGACTAGTGCCAAGGCTAACTTCTCCAGAATTGGATACCGCATCTCAGCACTCTTCAGAATATGGCTAACATAATATATTGGTAATTGCTTTCTGCTCTCTTCCCGGAGAAGAACGGAGCTGACGGCCTCATGGCCAACCCCTAGGTATAAGAAAAGAATCTCTCCGGGCCGAGGACTCTGAAGCAGGGGTGCTGAGGTCAATTGCATCTTCAACTGCTCAAAAGCTTGGGAGCATTCTTCCGTCCACTCAAACTTGGAGGCTCCTCGGAGAGTTTTGAAGAATGGAGCACTCCTATCTCCAACCCGAGAGAGAAATCTTGCAAGGCCTGCTAGCCTCCCCCCTAACTACTGAACTTCTTTAGGTGAACGAGGGGTAGGCATATCAAGGATGGCTTTAACTTTATCAGGGTTGGGGGAAAGTCCTTCTGGAGTAAGGAGATGACCAAGAAACTTCCCTTACTTGCCCCAAACGTACATTTCAAAGGATTGAGCTTCATTTTATACCTACGCCGAGTAGCGAACTTCTCTGCTAGGTCTCGCAAGTGCAGCGAAAACGATTTACTCTTAATCAAGAGATCGTCTACATACACTTCTAGGTTCCTTCCCTTCTGATGGTTAAACACACGGTCCATCATCCGTTGGTAGGTTGCACCAGCATTCTTAAGCCCAAAGGGCATCACAAGGTAGCAATAACAACCATCATTAGTTATGAATGATGTGTGAGGAACGTCGGGCTTATGCATTCTTATCTGATGATAACCAGAAAACGCATCTAAAAAACTCATATAAGAGTACCCTACCGCGGAATCAACTAAAGAATCTATCTGAGGCAAGGGGTAGCAATCTTTAGGGCATGCTTTATTAAGTTTAGTAAAATCTACACACATTCGTCATTTTCCTCCTGGTTTCTTCACCATTACAACATTAGAAATCCAGGTAGGATATTGAATTTCTTTGATAAAATTCGCTTTGAGGAGCTTTGCGACCTCTTCCCTTATTGGTTCAGCAAGCTTTGTAGCCATGTCCCTCTTCTTTTGTTGCACGGGCTTGCAGCCGGGATCAACGTTCAAGTGATGGCAAGCAACATCAGGATCCACTCCTGGCATGTCCTCTGCTGACCAGGCGAAGACATCCAGGTTGTTCAGCAAACAGGAAATCAACTCAGCCTTTTGATCTTCAGGTAGCTCCGAGTTGATGGAGAGCTTCCTCTCCTCCCCCTCAGCAATGGTGACTCCTTGCGTCACCTGGGCAGGTTCCAGGTGAGCACCTTCATCGGCAGCAACTTCTGAACTAGGAGAGACTTCTGCAGCTTTTGTTGGAGCAAGGGAAGGGCTGGCTTCAACCATGTTGACAGTACGGACATAGCACTCCCTTGATCTTCTTGGGTCACTCCTGACCCGGCACATCCTTCCATCGGCAAAGAACTTGATGGCAAGGTGGTAAGTGGAGACCACCGCTTGATACTTGTTTAACAAGGGACTGGCGAAGATGGCATGGTAGCTGCTGGGGGCGTCAACAACTATGAACTGTATCTGCTTAGTTGCCCCTCCAAGCTTCACGGGCAAGATGACGCTGCCCTCTACTTCCTTTCTCTCTCCCGAGAATCCATAGAGTGGCCCCTCAGTGGAAAGCAGAGGACTTCCGGTCCTCAAGGCCTCAAAGGTAGACTTGAATAGGAGGTTGACCGAGCTGCCTGTGTCAACAAGAATCCTATCCACTGTGAAGTCTCCAAGCACAGCCTTGATTACAACTGCATCATCAAATGGATTGGTTGTTTGCGGTAGATCTTCCGGACCAAAGATGACGACTTCTCTTGGAGGAGCAACGGAAGAAGAGGCCACCTCTGCCTGGGTGACCCTTGAAATTGACGATTTCCGGGTGGACTCGGTCCCGGCTCCACCATGGATGAAGAAGAGGCGTCCCAGGACCCCTTCATCATCTGCATCGAAGCACTCCACCGGGACGTTGATCGGCCCCAGACGGCCCTCGTCCTCTACATCCACGCATTCTTGGTATGCCTCGGCTACCTCTTTACCCTTTGAGGTGGATGGCTTCGAAGAGGAAGGAGAATCCTTCTTGGCCAGGTCAATCTTGCTCTCGGCAAGCAACTTCTCTATCAGCGCGCGAAGGGCCTTGCAGTCCTCGGTCGGAAGGCCCTTTTCTTTGTGGAACTGGCAATATTGTGCATTATTTCTCGGTTTCCACATTTTCTGAGGCTCTTGCCTCTTTTCTTCTGATCTTCTTTGCAAGATCTGGATGACTTCGTCAAGGTCCAGATCTGCAGCGTCTTCCATGGGGCTTTCATCAAACTGGCCCGGAGCAGGCAAGGCTGCTTGTTGGATGGAAAGAGCTTGCAATGGAATGGCGGGAGTGGTGGACAACGGCAGTCTCTGCTCATGAAACTGTTGATGGCCTTGGAAAGGTTTCTTGTTGCGGAAGTTTCTGCCTCTTTGAGACGGAGGCTGGAAGTCTGGGCAAGGGGGCTTGCCACGAGAGGAAGAAGCGGAGGAATCCCTTCCTTCAGCCTTAGCTGTCAGGGATGAGACATAGGTTGGATTTGCATTTTCACCTTCTATGAAGCGGTTGACCATGACGATCAACTCCTGATAAGTCTCAGGTGCCTTGGTCATTTCTTTAAACTTCAGAGGGCCCTCCCGGAGGCCATGGATCAAGGCGACCTTATAATAATTAGGGTTTACATTCCTGACCCCTTGGATCTCTCTTTGAAAGCGATCAACGAATCGCGTCACCGATTCATTATCCCTTTGCTTTATTTCAAACAGGGCAGCTGGCCCATTCTTCCTCTTCCTTGAGGTAGAAAACCTCAGCAGTAACTGGCTACGGAGCTCTGCAAAAGAAGAGATTGTGCCCGAAGGCAGCTCGTAGAACCACTCTCTCGCTTGTCCTTCGAGAGTGGTAACCAGCAATTTGCACTTAATTGCATCTGAGAGGCATCTAAAGCAACTGCCCCCTCAAATGCCTGGAGGTGAAAAACTGGATCAGTCCCTCCTGAATAGAGTGGGATGCGAGGCTCCCTGAAGTTGCTCGGAGCCGATTCCCATCAGATTCGGTCAACAAAGGGAGATGGGGTCTCGAACTCTGCGGGGTAGAATGGGCGGACTGGAGCCGAGGAGTCCGCGAGCTCGGCGGACTGGCGGTCAGTAAAATGGAGCTGGCGGGCTGGAGTGCCCCTGGCAGCTTCTCTGAAGAATTCTCTGAAAGCAAACTGCTCCTCTTGAGGGCGCAGAGGGGCAGCGGACTGAGCAGGGTTCCGGGGAGTTGCTGACGACTGCCAAAGCGGAGTTCGGTGAGCTGGGGTCTGGCGGACTGGCGAGTCCGCTGGGTCCGCTGTGGCCTGGGGAGCAAGCCGCTGGGCCAGCGCGAGCAGGGCCTGGCTGATTGCGTCGAGACGCTGGTCAGTCTGCTGGCGGGACTGCTCGGCCTCAAGGCGAGCTTGCTCAATCGCGTCCCAAAGAGAGTCCTCTGAAGAGCTGGAGCGGTCCGAGGAGCGGGCTCTGGGGTCTGACATTTCCGTCCGCTGATTTCAAAACACTACTCGGATCTGAAGGTCGCGTGTTATCTGTTGATGCACGAAAACACAATGGGGGTCGAGCACCACCAGCTAACGGTTCGAACACCGGGGAATAGGGAGACTGCGAGCAGTGATCTACTAAGCGAATGAGGGCAGGAAGAAGAGCAGGGCCGTGAACCACGACAACAACAGACTTCGCCCGTCGCGGCCTGAATGCCTCTCTTGCGACGGGCTTTCCCTTGATTGAAGAAGGATTGGGTTACAAGTGAAAGGAAAAGGTTGACAAGAGCAGAGCGAGGGGGAGTCCGCAAGGCACAGGATTCGAGTCCGCAGCCTGTAACAAGTAGGCTCCTGGGTCCGAGTCAGCGTGCCTTGGGTGCACCACCTCCCCCCTATTTATAGGATAGGGGGCCTGCCCAAAGGGGCAGGGCTAAAATAACCGGCTGCTCGGGGTACAAGAGAACCGGGCAGCGGTCACGGGAAGCAAACAGAAAGAACACGCCAGTCCGCGCAGAAGGGGCGGACTGGGCTCGCGGACTAGAGCTTCCACTGCTGCTGGGCGCGATCCTTCTGGAGGGCGGCGGCCTGGGCGGACTAGACACTGCGTCCGCCGCTTGCAGAGAATCTGATACCCGTCCTGGCGGACTTAGCGGACAACTCCTTGCGTCCGCTGCTGGGGTACCTTGTCTGATTGGGGACCTTGCCGGACTGGGCGGACTGGTAAATCGCATCCGCGCCTGCTGAAAGGGGGGCTTTGGAGTCTTGTAGCGTGTCGCGGACTGAGGGGTTAACACCTTTGACTCTCCATGCTAGCCTAGACTACCTCTTCTTACTATTCACAGACCAAGGGCTATATGACATGTACAAGGGAGACACCCAAAATACTCTTCCAAATGACCTAAGATTATTATGAGGTAACTATTATGTCAAATATGGGACAAATCCATAAACTTATATTTTTTTCTAATTTAACTGATATTTTATTTATTTTCCTAAAAAAATCCAAATGCCCTAGTTTGAATATGAATTTCATTTTTCAGTCATGAAAAATGTTCCACAAAGTTATGATAAATACAAGGCAGCTATTTTACTATAAATTCAAAGTCTCCCAATTTTCCAGCAAGGTTTAGGTCTCTAATCAAAATTTGAATATAAACCCATAAATATCAATTAAAGAAACAAGTGTTGCGAATAAACTTCCAGAAATTATGAGAAAATTCAAGCATGACTATAATGACCTATAAACACTCCACGCCAAGTTTCCTTATTTTGCAGTGAATAATGAACTCTAATTTTAATTTTGAACAATATTCCACTTTCATAAATTAATGAAATAAGTACATAAATTTTACCTCTAAAAATTGTGATAAAATTTCCACATGAGCATATTGACCTAAAACACCACCGATTAAGTTTCATAATTTTCTAACAAATATTGAGCTCTGAATCTATTATTGAACATGTTTCCATACTTATATGCTTGTGAAGTAAGTACTGGAAATATGCATATAAAAACTATAACAAAATTCAGGTATGAGCATAATGATCTAAAACTTCCTCTGTCCAAAATACATAATTTACCAGTGAACAATGATATCATAATAAACAAATGATTATTAAGGGCTAACACTTATATTGCAAAGGAGGTACTAAAATTATTGTTCCAAAATTTCCAATAAAATTACCAGAGACTCATCCAACCTATGACTACACTACCCAAGTTTTACAACTTTTTATAGAGTTTTAATAGCCTAACATACAATTATAAGATTTGTGCCCTAAACTAGGGTTAGGGTTTTGAGGGGTTTAACAACCTCTAAATTAAATAAGATTTTTACCAGAGGACCTTAACTCCCTAGAGTCCTCTACCAAATTTCAAGTCATTTCAAGATCATATGACCATATGACCTACAAATACTAGGTTAGCACACATATAGCCTACACTAGAGTTTTAGGGCTCCTTGATTACACAAATACCCTATCAAATCAAACCCAGTGGGGTGAGATTTTTACCAGAGCCTTATAATATCCCTGAAGATCACCACCAAAAGTTTGGGGGTTTTGGATGTGTTTAAGGCACCTAATTAAATTATATATGGTTTATTAAATTTTCCAAAAAACTATAGAAAAATATTTTTCAAAAATTCTGATATTTTTTACAGTCTAAGAGGAAGGTTATGATAAGTCTATATTCCAAATTTCAAAACATTTGAATGAGTGTTTTGGTGCGGGCACTAATTCAAATATCTGGTCACACCTATGTATAGGTTGCACCAAAATGACTGTTGTGGTCACACTATGTATCCAAATTTTTTCAAATCAATTATAAATTAAACAAGACTCATAGCGCTACAATTTTCATGTGGATCACTTTTACTATAGGGGAACACAAGTATTTTTAATATTTAATGTAAGACAGCCGAGTAAACATGACAGAAAATAAAAAAAATCAAAATAAATAAATATCGTCCAGCCCGAATCTTGAAGCATATTAGAGGGCTCATGGTCAACTTCTTCCTCCAGCCAAAGGCCATGATTGGCCGAACCTGGAGCTTATTCCAAGCCTATTTCCCCGCCACCAATCCACCTCCCTTGCCAGCCACCACCGCCACCACCTTCGTTGAGGTGGGGGCTATCGCCAAGCGGCGGCACGGCCGCCGCAGGGGCGGATTCTGGCAAACCCGAGTTGTTGAAAAACCATGGAAATTTCTGAAAATCCTCTCTCCAATCGGGCTAAATTGAGCCAGATTTCTCAACCTAAAATGATCGACATCTAGCATTAGGAGAGGGGAAGAGGATCAGACCTGATTTGGATGGTTTAATCGCATCGATTGTCGATACACCATGGCCAACTTTGCAGCTTTGGTAGCCATGCTGAACCTTGCACAGACGCTCAAAATGCTCGGGAAAGAGGGTGGTTTCATTCCTCTTCACTCCCTAAGGATGTTTAAAGGATCAGTTGGGGAGAGGATGGGTCAAGGCATGAATTGCCATTATCACCATTAATGGTGAATTTCGGCCATAGAGAAAACCCCTTGAAATTCACCTCCCCTTGGCCCCAATTCGTTTGGAAACTCCTCAAAACTGATAGGGGCGATGAATACTAATTAATTGGTGAAGAATGGAGTGGTGTTTCACATTCCCCACCATGAATGGCCCTCTTTCTCACTTTCTCTCTCCTCCATTTTTGGGGAAAATTAAGTTCTCTCTCTCCTAGTCACCCTACAGGAAATTGGGTGACATAAATGATAATTACAACTCCCTTAGTTTGATAAGCCAACCTAAATTGAGGCTAGCCCAAGTGCATTGGGTTTGGTTTGGTCAATTTAAGTTATTTGACCTAATTAGGGCAAATTGGACTTT
Organism: Platanthera guangdongensis; assembly: GCA_039583875.1. Lineage (NCBI taxonomy): Eukaryota > Viridiplantae > Streptophyta > Magnoliopsida > Asparagales > Orchidaceae > Platanthera > Platanthera guangdongensis. The sequence continues at coordinate 98,411,113 of CM077148.1, read as the reverse complement.
TGGGCAAATTGCAAAATGGGTGGCCCCATGATGTGACTTTTGGGTCCATTGCACTCTAAATTAAGTTTAGTATCTTGTGGTGGGGTCAATATCAAGTTATGGTGGTCGATTGAGGTAGTTAATGAAGGATTGCCCTTTTGACCTAAGAGGGCATTTGGGTCAATTGGACAAATTGGAAGCCCTTTGATGGGGCTTTTTGTTGTACTCTGGACTCCTTGATGGCCTAGGGGTATTGGGGTAGGGTTAAGAAGTCAATTTGGGGCCCTAAATTCAAGCCCTAAGTTGGGTATTTAAAGTTTACTATTTGCAGTCTAAGGTGCTTTATCCCCTTTTGCCTAGGTCTACAAGGGTTTCTAAGCTACCTGGATTTTGTCATGACTTAGTCATGAAAAAATCACTCTGGGGGCATGGGGGGTGGGGGTGGGCGGGGGGTTCTGGCTGTTTGGGGGATGTTACAGCCAACAACTTCAGTGGGGCATACATGTCATATAGTTGTTGGATGGTTGAAGATAGGGCTGAGCGTATTATTTAAAACTCGATATTAGCTCGAAAATCGATCAAAAATTGAGCTGAATCGGAATCAGTTAAAATTGATTTGACTTAATTTGAGTCAATTCAATTTCACTCTAATCTGATTTTCAGTCGATTTAGAGCCTACCCTGAATCGCTCAAAATATGATTCGAATCAACTCGAATTAATTAAAAAAAATTAGGTATTTATTAATATATGCTTTTTTAGATTAAAAATAAAAAAATTTAAATCTAAATAAAAAGAATGAAGGCTGTAATTGTTTCATTTGCTAAATTTATAGATTGCCCAATTTAATTTTGAGCAAACTATGAATAAAACAAAAAAATTGCTCAATTTCGAGCCTACTTGATTTGATTTCGAGCCGACATGATTTGATTTCGATCCGACTCCATTCAATTTTGAGCCGACTCGGAATCGAGTCATTTCGAGTCGAGCTGACTTGATTAGAAATCAATTTCGATTTCGAGTCGATGAAGAGCCGAGTTCGAGTCAAAAATTTCGATTTCGAGCCAAGCCAAAATCGCCCGAACTCAACTCGATAGAAGCCCCAGCTGAAGATAAAAGGGACAAGTTCGGTGGATGCAAAATAATATTTTGGGTTTTATTTGTTGTGATAAGAGGTGGCTGTACTTCATCTTTCTCGCCATTATTGTCGAGCATGAAACCTAAAAGTTCAGCAAGCTGTTCCACAAGTTCCAGCAAGTTAGCTGTAGCAAATTGTTTTTGCTATAGAAAGTTCATATAAGGTTCTGATAAAGAAGGAGCAGAGCCATCTGGTTTCTGCATTCCAGTTTAGCTGATTGCAAAGCAAATCGACAACAAGATCAAAAACTTGTTTTTGAGATTCTTCCAGCACAGGAAACTACTTACTGAAGATCTTATTTATGTTGTTGTGAAGAAAGTTAGGGCTGAGATAAGTTACTCTAGGAAGGCAGGCACAGAGAAATTTTCTCTGGTGTCAAATCAACAACAACAAACTCCTTTCTTTTTGTAGGATCCATTCTTGGATATGAGCTGTAGGATCCTTTTGGATCTGAGTTGTAGGTCTAATTTATAAAGCCTGAGATAAGATCACTTATTGATCTGAGTGTAGGGCATGTTTGTCTGAGGTAGGATTTCAACAGATTTGAGCTGTAGGGGAGTTTTACTCTCTGAGTTGTAGTCTAACCTCCATATCCTGAGCTCTAGGACTTGTGTTCAAGTCCGAGATAGGTGGCCTTTTGATCACTGAGTTGTAGGAGCAAGCTTGCTCTAAGGTAGGGCCTTATGCCTGAGTTGTAAGTCTTGGAGGAGACTGAGAGATCCTGCAAGATCTAGGTTGTAAGATCTTAGGAGCCGAGTTTTGGAGAAGGGCCTTGTTTAACAAGTTGTTAGAAAGGTGAGGGACAATTGACGTACCCATAATATGGGGAACCACTATAAATATTATGGGTGCTTTTGCAGATTGTCTTGAAAGCAATATAACCTAGCTAACTCACAACACACCAAGTTAAAGAAAATCTTAAAAGAGTAGAAAACCTATTCACCCCCTATAGGTGTTTAGCTACCTTGTAATTAAAGAATTTCAAGTGGTATTAGAGGGAGGTTGCTTAAGAAGGACTTAATAGTCAGAGTAGTTCTCCAAGGGTAGCTGAAAGAAGTATACTTATGGGTTCATGAGAGAACCATAAGGAGTTGGGTTCCATAAAACTTCCTATATGTTGGAAGGAGTGTTTTGGAATATGGAAAGAGAGGGTCAGACTATTTATGAAAGCCTCTGACCCAAGGATCTTTGTGACAATCAAAGTGGGTCCTTTCATCCTTCTAAAAGTCTCAATTATGAATACAATAGTCCAGACACCAAAGAAATACTCAGAGATGACCAATGATGAAGTAATCTTGGCCACCATGGTTAAGAGGGCACAAAACATCATTGTTAGCGACATAAACGATACTACCTCATAGAATTGGGTTCACTGCCAGGCCTCCAAGAAGATGTGGGACACTATTATGGTCTACATGAATGGAACTGAAGAGGTTAGAGATGACAGGAAGTCCATGCTCAACCAGGAGTATGAGGCTTTCATGAAGACCAAAGGAGAGTGCATAACTGACTTCTATGAAAGATTTTTTAAGGACTGTGAATGAGCTGAGGACTTATTAGATAGTGTTCAGTTATTATGAGCTTAATGACAAGCTCCTAAGATCTCTCACTAGAGACTGGGACACAAAGATCTATGCCATCAGAGAGGTGGCCAAGCTAGCTGATACTCCTCCTCATATAATTTTTGGGAATCTACTCTCTTATGAGATGCAGCAGGATGCCAGGAAAGAGGAGGAGACCATCAACAAATCCCCGAACATGTAAAAGTCTTTGGCCTTCAAAGTAGAAAGCACCAGGATGAACAAGGAGAGGATTCCCTCTCCTCCAATAAGGCATGCTGATTCAGACAGCACGGGGTCAAGAACATCAGACTGCAGTATGTCTGATGAACACTTTGCTGCCTTCTACAGGCAATTTCACAAGCTGATGAAGAAGAAGTACTGGAGGTGCAGACCCTCCTCATCCTCTCATCACAGGAAGAATCACTCCAAGGGTAACAGTATGATTCTAAAACTAGTAAACATAGTTCCTCTAAAGTTGTCTGTCATTGTTGCAGCAAGCTAGGGCATGTGATTGTTGACTGTACAGTGAAGAGAAAAGTGGCTGGTGAGAAAAAGGTTCACTAGCACAAGGGCAAGAAGGAAAAGTCCTTCATTGCTAAGAAGGAGAAGAGATGGATAGACTCGTCTTCCTCAGATTTTGAAGATAAAGAAGCCATATAGGGCTATTTTCTGCTGAAGAAACTGAAGACTATCCTACTTCCATGATTGGTATCAGGGACCCTCTATTACATTTAGATAGTGAATCAGAGGAGAATGAAGATGAAGAAGTTGTCTACAACTGCTATGGGCTGATGGCAATGTCTGATGAAGAATTCAGCCATGGTCAGCCTGGTCCAGAAAAGCTACTTCCTTTATCTAGTTCTTCTTCTGAGTCTGGGTATGAGACTAGTCACAGTTCGGAAGCTTTTTCATCCAGTAGTGAAGATGATTCTGAATTTGAAGGAGATGTCAATCAATTTATTGACATGTATAGTGAACTCTTGGATGCCTCTAAGAAATGCAAGAAGTTTACTAAGAAGCAGGCTGAGGAGATAATCTCCCATCAACTTGCTGCTTCCCAGCAGACTGAGACTGCATCTTTGCTTGATCAAAAGGATATTTAAATAAGTCAACCCAAGAACATTACTCTCATCTAGATATTCACCACCAAGTACAATAATAGTCTCATTAGACATCTAGAAGAGAAGCTCTAGTGGGCGAAGTGAATTGTGGCTAGTTTGTATAAGCCAAATACCGTGTTGTCCTTGCTAGACTCAATCTCCTCTCAGAAGGGTGAGAATGGGTTGAGGTTTAAGGGAAACACTAGAGTTTGCCCTTCCAAATGGAAAGGGAAAGCTCCTATCCAGCCTCTAGCTTCCAAGCCTCCCATCCCTTATACGAAGGTGATGTTGTCTTCAAATAGGTATCACCAAGAAAGTATCTATGGTCACTTGATGAATGATACATCCACTAGTCTAAACAAAGAGATTCACAACTATGGTGGAAGGTACAGTAGGGGAGTGAGTGACTTTAAGGCTCCCTATAAGGAAAACCAAATGAACCATCATAGACCATTTGTGTTTGGTGCACCAGCCCCTTCACTAAAGAAAGTGGCAGTGGCTAACTCTCAAGGCCATCTAGCAAAGATCCAGACCAAGGGCAAGTCTATCAGCAAGCCAGATATAGCTATCTACGATTTTATAAACAACATGTCATCTGCAAAGAAGACTGCTATAAATAATATTCAGAGCAAGACAAGAAAGCCTGTTGAAAGACTCACCTTCAGTCAAATTCTTGCTGAAAGGAACTTGAAGAAAGCTGCTGCACCTCTTCCTTCTATGCAGTCAGCAGTTAACACAAACTGCAGCACCTGCTCAAAATAGAAGGTATAATATTCATGATTACTGGTGTTGTGGTAAGGTGGGGCATTTTGCCTTAGATTGCTCGCACAATCCTACTATGCCGAGAGCTACTGTTAGTCTTCCCGTCAGAAAATATACAGGAAGACATATTCATTTTTAGGCTAATCAGAATCTAGGACCCAATAATTATTGGGGTCCTAAGGTAATGTAAATTATGTGATATAGGATAGTCTAAGTGTCCATACCGTTATATGGTACTTGGACTGTGGTTGTTTCGAGCACATGACTGGAACACGGAGCAACTTAAATGAGTACACTTCAGTGAAAGATGTACCCAAAGTTATCTTGGTTATAACTCTCTTCAAAAGTTAACCAAACATTATGGTAAGATGACAAATCGATTAGTCACTCACACTAAAGTAGCTTATGTGTAAGGGTTGTAACACAACATTAGATGCATAAGTCAACTTTGTGATCTTGGCTGAAAGTGAGGGATAGATATAATTTACACTAGAGGGGTGAATAGTCTATATTAAAAACTTTGATTTGTTTTAGAGTAGTTTAGAAAATTAAGTGATATATATAAAGAGAGAGACAGATTTAAAGTCACAACACACAAATAAAATGAAAAGCATCAAACACGGATGATACAAGGAAATTTTATAGTAGTTCCCCAATAAATCTGGGTACGTCTAATCTTCTACCACCCTGTTAGGAATCCACTACATGTTTTTGATTAGGAGCCCTGCCACCAGAAGATCTATTTTCTAAGGGAGATCTTACAACCATAAGTTTTTGATCAGGTGCCCAAAAACCAAATCTAAGTCATTTGAAACCATCTCAAGAAGGTCTACACCAAAGATTACCTTTGCTCCTTTCTTCATGGGGATAAATTCCATTAAATTTTCTCTTTCAAATGACTTACATAGAGGTGTGAGAATAGTCTATGGTTAGATTACCAATATCATAGTCACCATCTAATAAGTGTCTTATGTTGTAGGGTTGCTACACAACCTTATAATCATAAGACAACTCTCTGATCTTGGCTATGCCATTGTCTTCCACAAATATGAGTGCCAGATTAAGAGGCCAAGTGACCAAGAGGTCATCTTGACAGGCACTAGGAGTCAAATTTTTTGTTGCTTAAACTTTCTGTGTCTAGATACAGACTCTCCTATTTCTCTAGTGGCAAATGAGAAAGTCTCATATTGTGTGCAATGACATAAGAGACTAGCTAATTTGAATTATAAGAATATTGACAAGCTCTTTAGTGAAATGCTAGTTAGGAATGGTTCTAAGATTAAATGCCCCAAGGAAGGCATTTGCTCAGCTTGCCAAAAGGGTAGGCAGACCAAAGTTTCCTTCAAGGGTACTAGGACCAAAGACTCTGTGAGGGGTTTATACCTCTTACATATGGGCTTGTTTGGTCCTATGCCAGTTCATAGTCTAGGTAGGAAAGTCTACAGCCCTGTAGTGGATGTTGACTATTCTAGGTTTGCTTGGGTATTCTTTCATAAGAAAAAGAATGAAACCTTTGATATCTTCATGAAGTATGTCAAGTAAATTTAGAATTAGTTCGATTGTACTGTGGTCAAAATCAGAAGTGACTATGGTCTAAATTCTAGTCTAATAGCATGACAAATTTCTGTGAAGAGCAAGGGATTCATCAAGAATTTTCTTCTCCAAGAACACCCTAGCAAAATGGAATTGTTGAGAGGAAATATAGAACTCTTATAGAGGCTGGAAGGAACTTGCTAAGTTAGACATCTCTCACAAAATATTTATGTGCCTAGGTAATAAACACTGCATGTCATGTCCTTAATAAAGCCTCTTTCACCAAGAGCCACAAGAAGACTCTTTATGAGATCTTGAAGGGCAGAAAACCAAACTTGGGATATCTCAGGATCTTTGGTAGCTAGTGCTATGTGCTTCATAATGGGAAGTCCTATGTGACTAAGTTTGCAGCCAAGTACTTTGATGTGATTTTTGTTGGGTACAATAATCATAGTAAATCTTATACGATCTACAACTTGAAAAACCAAGTTATAGAAGAGTTTGCATATGTTGTCTTTGATGGGTCTACCATGATTAACAATGAGCTGTCAAGCTCCTCTTCAAGTACTGCAGGTACAGAACTTATGATGGATAAGCTAACCATCAAGGAAGCTGCTCCAGTAATCCAAGATGGAGTTGATATTCTAGAATGAGTGCAAGGAACACCTCAAGTGAATGAAGATCAGCAAGAAGCTACTACTGAAGCTGATGCTGAAAGAAGACTGCCTTCAACTATCAGGAATCTAAGAGATCATCCAAGACACCGAATTATTAGTGATGCAAACCAAGGAGTGGTGACAAGAAGCAAGAACATTAATACAACTTTGAATTCTGGTTTCCTGTCACAGGTTGAGCCCAAGAGAATTGAAGATGCCAACATAGATCAGTTCCGGATTATAGTTATACAAGAGGAATTGAACAAGTTTAAAAGATGAAAGTGTGGAAGCTGGTTCCCAGACCACAAGGATATAATGTCATTGGAGTCCAGTGTATTTACAAGAATAAACTTGATGAAAATGGAATTATAATCAAGAATAAGGCTAGGCTAGTTGTTAAGGGGTACAGATAAGAAGAAGGTATTGACTTTGATCAAACCTTTGCCCTTGTAGTAAGATTGGAAGCCATCAGACTCTTCCGTGCATATGCTGTATTCAAAGGATTTAAAGGTTGCCAGATGGATGTGAAGTCAGCCTTCCTGTATGGTGACATAAAGGAAGAAGTCTGTGTTGAGCAGCCTCTAGGTTTTGTTGTTCCTAACTCACCCGATTCTATTTATAGACTTAGGAAAGCTCTATATGGGCTGAAGCAAGCCCCTAGAGCATGGTATGAGACAATGGCTAGCTTCCTCATTAAGAACAAATTTTCAAGGGGGAAGATATAAATGACCCTATTCCTAAGGGAATCAAAGGGTAAGATCATCCTAGTCCAGATTTATGTAGATGACATAATCTTTGGATCTACTGATGACAACCATTGCAGGAAGTTTTCAAAACTTATGCAAGGTAAGTTTGAGATGAGCAGTATCGGTGAACTTAAGTTATTCTTGGGCCTCCAAGTAAGACAGAATGAAGATGGATTTTGTATATCCAGTATAAGTTTACTAGGGAGTTGATAAAAAAGTTTGGTATGAAGAATGCCTCCACCATGAAACCTCTGGGCTATTGGCATTTGGCAGAAACACATAATGAGAGTCTTAGGCCTACGCGCCATTAAGACTAAAGTCTCTGGCTAAAGGTCGTGAAGCCAAATGCTCAAGTTTGCTGTTGGGCCTCGGACCTTCGAATGGCAGTGGGACACTGGTATTTCCGGTACAACAAGAATGTGCTTCGAATGGCGGTGGGACCCTGGTATTTCTGGTACATCAAGAATGTGCCCTGGACGGCGGTGGGACCTTGGTATTTTCCGGTACACCAAGAATGTGCCCTGAGTGCACGGAGCATCGGGCCGCGTGGTCGATAATTATGATATGTTGATTGTCCGTGAATGCAAATTGTGTTATATATCTTCTTGTAAAATTCTATGCCTACAGGGAAGGATTACCACTGCCCCGGATAAGTGGTATTGTCGTTATAAATTTGGTCAGCTAAACGCTGGTCATTGCCTTGTTTGCCACCATTGCGGTGGATTGTCCCGTGCAGGTGCTGGAGAGCCTAGATGAAAATGGGGGCTAAAGCCCTTGTTGTTGCTACTACTTTGCTGGCCCTTGAAGGCCAAAGAAGTTCATATCATGTTATTTTCATGTGTGGACGGCCTGCGTGCTGATGTAAGAAATGCATATCTATGAAGCTTAACTGTAAGGCCATAAGGCCAGACTTGCTCTAAATTTGGAGAACATTCCAATATATACATGTTGGTTAATATATTGTGGACATTCAAATGTGTTGAGTTCAAACAGCTTAAAAGTTTCCTCTAGAATGCTTTGAGTTAGGATGTAAATGGTGTTTTTGATATTTACCTATAACTTCGTCGTATGTTTGTGGCAAATAGTGTGGGGCCACGGCCGGACCTTCTATTATATGTCATGTAACAGATGGGGCGCTACATAACATGTGTTGAAAGTCGTCTTGGGAATGTCACTTTCCCTTATATACAGCTGATAGTATCCATATTTCAGATCCAACTTTGCGTACACAGTCGACCCGACCAGCGGGTCGAACAGATCATCAATCCTTGGGATCGAATTCCTATTCTTTTCTGTTAGCTTATTCAACTCCCGGTAATCAATGCATAGTCGTAAGCTTCCATATTTATTCTTAACAAAGAGAACCGGAGAGCTCCAAGGAGACGAACTTGGACGCACATAACCCATGTTATATCAATTCCTGAAGTTATGTGTTCAACTCTTCCATTTCCCTCGATGCTAAGCGGTAAGGAGACTGTGACATTGGTTTGGCACCTCAAAGGGAGATCGATTTCACCATTGAGGTGGAGCTCCAGGGGGATCTTCAGGGAACACATCAACAAACTCCGACACCATCATAATACAAACTAAATCAGGCTTGTGTTTCTTAGACACTAATGGGGTGGAGAACAACTCCACATACTAACGTACCTTTAACTTAGTCTAGCGCTAGGTGTTCAGTCCTAGTGCGACACCTTTGAGTTTTAAAATAATATAAGAATGCTACTCCGAGAGTTAGTCCATGCCACGGATTACGTCAAACTCCACTAGAAAGAATAGATGCTTCCACATTAAAGGCTTGACTTCCTATTCGCACCCTCAAGCAACAAACTCTTTTCGCGCACATCGAACACCCGTTCGGTAACACTGCATCCAACTTATCTTTCGCCACTGAAGTAGGTAATCCGTTATGATACCCGAAGATCTCAAATAAGAAGGAGTGTGAAACCCCTGTATTGAACAACTCTCGAGCCGGAACGTCCAAAATCATAACGAACCGTAAAACATAGCAATAATACAACCAAAGTATAAGACGTAAGGTAGGGAAAACATTAACGCTAAACTCTAGCACATACTTGACACCATGTCTCCTTGCTTGATGGCCTCCTGCTGGCCAAGGTTATAGGCTCTCAGTTGAGTTGGAGCTCGATGGGATGCGGTAGACTCTACCGCATTTCCATTTTTAGCTTAAGTTTCCCCTGACTTCTGCTCTGATTTGGCGTTCCAACAGTCTCGAGCCATATTACCCGGCTTATCGCAAGTATAACATCTAATTGGGTATCATCCAACCTTTGCTCCAAAACATACACCATTATCCACCAGAGTACCACTCCAGCAATCTCTAGTAATATGGCCTATCTTGCCATATGTATAGCAAGGAAGTGGATGTCGCCCTACTAAAAGAGAGGGGATAGATGTTATTTTACTCTAGTTAAATATATATATTATATAAAAGAGTGAGCACAACACAAAAATAAAGAAAGAGAGGAAGCAACACAGATGACATACGGATTATAGTGGTTCCTCAAATCTGGGTACATCAACTCTTCTACCACCCTAATAAGAATCCACTACAGGTTTTTGATCAGGTGCCCTACCACCAATCATGTTTTTGCTCAGGTGCATTGTCACCACAAGATCTGATTCAAGTAGATTAGGAAACCCTTCAGGCTTTTGATCAGGTGCCCAAAAACAAAATCAAGTCTTTTGAGCAGGAGACTTTCAAACAAGTGTTTAACTTTTGAAGGGAGTTATAACCCTGTACAAAGTGGTATGAAAGAAAGATGTTGTCTTCTCTGTCTCAAATCACTGAGAGAAGATTAGTTGATTTGATGATGTCAAAGCTCCCCATAAGATGTTGAATGGTTTAGGAAAGAAGTAAACTTTGCTTCAGGGTGTAGACCTTCAAAGTGATGTTGCTCTTTAGAAGCTTCTTGGACTAATTTTGAGTAGTTGTCCCTTGGAAGCCTGAAGCAAATGATGAAGAACTCTGTGTGTATGAGAGCTGTGTTGTTCTTCACTAATTCACTGATTTGTTGTTGTTGTTTCTCTTTCTTCTATCTTACTTCATTTTCATCTTTTGCCTATACTGCATAAATATCTCTATATCTTATCTGAACATAATTCAAACATTTGATTTTACTTTGACTGCAATGGCTAAAACATTCCCGAGAATGGTAATTGCTTTGGGAATCAATTAACATTAAATCCTGATTTAATTCATAATTAATGCAGCCTCCAAACAGCTATATTCATAAGAATATATTGCATTAAATATGATAACAATAATCTCCTTTAATTAAGCCTTAATTAATTCTGCCAGCTGTAAATAATTCTGTCTGAATATTGCAAATAAATCGTCAAACTGAATTTTAAAGCTTTCTTCAAACTGGGCTCGGAGTTCGTTGATCTCAGCTTGGAGTTCGTTGAGCTCGGCTCAGAGTTCGTCGAGCTGAGCTCAGAGATTTTGAACTGCATAATCTTTGAACTGAGTTTTATAGCTTTCTTTGAGCTGAGCTTAGAGTTCGTTGAACTGAGCTTAGAGTTCGTTGAATTGAGCTTAGAGTTCGTTGAACTGAGCTTGTAGAATTTCTTTGAGCTAAATTTCTGAACTTCAAATCTGAACTTCTGTGGAATTTTTCTGAAGGAGCAAACCTAGAAAAAACCTACGACCCATGACTATACATTTTGGGTCAATCTAATCATCCTATTAGTGATCCTTGCCCAAAACAGAACTAGGGTTCCAACAATCTCCCCATATTTGGGTGAGAACACTATTTACACAAAAATAAATAAAATACAAAGCAAAATAATCTGCATGAATTAAAAAAAATTTCCAGCAGATGTACAAGGGTTTTTTGAGAAATAAAATAAATAAAACAAATCTACTACTGCAACCTCTTAAGAAATTTCCACTTTATAAAATAAACAATATCCCCCTATACAGCCACTGATGTATCCTCTGTATTGACTGAGACTATAGCTTTTGATTATTATCAAATACCACTGCTCCTTTTTGGTAAGATAGGTCTTTTCCGGCAAAGAGAGGTTAGGAGTTCTGGAACCAGATTACTTTGGGTCCTATTTTTCTTTCACAATAATAATTTGAAATGAAAGTGCATTCAGGTTGATCCTTGTATCCAAGTAGATGATATTTCCTAGGAGGCATTATCCACTCAGTAAAAGGATTTATAAAATGTTGATTTTGATTATGATTTTGAAATAAGTTAAAATTTCTGCTCTGAAAATTTGTGATCGACAAAAAATAATTTCGTCGATCTGAGTTCGATGAATGGTATTGAGTTCGTTGAGCTCTGTTCACGGAATGATAATAGTTGTTTTTTGTATTTCATTTTCGTCGATTTCGGTTCGACGAAGTGTATTTATTTCGTCGAGCATAGATTCCTGAACAGTTAAAATCAAAATCTCTGTTCATAGTTCGTCGATTTGAGTTCAACGAATAGTGTTGATTTCGTCGAGCTTGGTTCGACGAATTATATTGAACAAAAATTTTCTGAAGATTATTAGTTTGATTTGGTAAAACTTCAATTATTTTGTCTAAATCTATTAACTTTGCTTTGCCTTTATCTGATTTTAATGAGGCTATTTGTTCAGAAGTATTTTTTAAATCTTCTTTGAGTTTCATGTTCTCAGAAGATAAATTATTTACTTTCTCTCTGAGAATTTTTATTTCCTTCTCAGATTGAATTATATATTTACATAGGATTTTAAAATCTTCTTTAAAATGATCTGAATAAAAATCAAAGTAAGAGATTACCTGATCCTCTTCTGATTCAGTTTATGCTTCAGAGTCTGATTGTTCATCAGAGTTACTAGAAGAGGCATTTATTATCATTAGGCAAAATTCTCTTGCTCTTGACTCTTCCTCATCTTCACTTGCATAGGATGAAGCTTCAGATTCAGAGTCACTCCAAGTGTCAGCATCAAATATTCTCTTTTTAGCTGATCCCCTAACCATAGTTGTGAGGGAGTCCCAAATATCCTTTGCTGATGAACATTCAGCTATTTCAAGAAAAATGTCATCAGACATTTATTGTGGAAGAATGTTCATTGCTTTTGCATCAGCAATCTTTAGCATTTTTTGGGTTTCTATCCATTGAGGTGATGGAACAACATTGATGCTTGTTGTTTCCACTAATTGATAAGGCCCTGTCAAAATGTAATCAAAAATATTTTCATCAATGGAGTTCATATAAAGCCTAATCCTTGCCTTCCATAGTGCAAGCTTATCTAGATTGCACATAGGAGGTTTGGTATTTGAAAACTCTTCATTTTGTGCCATGATAAACTCTTAAGAAATATAAGATCTATCAGATTCTTTTGGTTCAGGTGTTAGCCTATACAACCAAGAAAACCTGCTCTAATACCAATTAAAAGAGGGGATAGATCTTATTTTACTGTAATTAAATATATGTGTTATATAAAAGAGTGAGCACAACACAAAAATAAAGAAAGAGTGCAAGCAACACAGATGACATAAGGATTATCGTGGTTCCCTAAATCTGGGTACATTCACTCTTCTACCACCCTGGTAGGAATGCACTACAGGTTTTTGATCAGGTTCCATGCCACCAATCAGGTTTTTGCTCAAGGGCCTTTTCACCACAAAATCTGATTTAGGTAGATCAGGAAACCCTTCTGGCTTTTGATCAGGTGCCCAAACACTAAATCAAGTCTTTTGATCAGGAGAATTGAAACCAAGTGTTTAACTTTTGAAGGGAGTTATAACCCTGTACACAGTGGCATGAAAGAAAGATGTTGTCTTCTCTGTCTCAAATCACTGAGAGAAGACTAGTGGATTTGGTGATGTCAAAGCTCCCCCTGAGATGTTGAATGGTTCAGGAAAGAAGGAAGTTTTGCTTCAGGGTGTAGGCCTTCAAAGTGATGTTTCTCTTCAGAAGCTTCTTGGACTGATATTGAGTAGTTGTCCCTTGTGTTAACCCCTCAGTCCGCGACATACTACAAGACTCCAAAGCCCCCCTTTCAGCAGGCGCGGACGCGATTTATCAGTCCGCCCAGTCCGGCAAGGTCCCCAATCTAGCAAGACTCCAGCAGCGGACGCAAGGACCTGTCCGCTCAGTCCGCCAGCGCTTGGGGTATCAGGTTCTACAACGGAGGACGCAATGTCTCGTCCGCCCAGGCCGCCGCCCTCCAGCGGGCGCGCCCAGCAGCAGTGGAAGCTCTAGTCCGCGAGCCCAGCCCGCCCCTTCTACGCGGACTGGCGTGTTCTTTATTTTTGCTTCCTGTCACCGCTGCCCGGTTCTCCTATACCCCGGGCAGCCGGTTATTTTAGCCCTGCCCGTTTGGGCAGGACCCCTATCCTATAAATAGGGGGGAGGTGGTGCACCCAAGGCACGCTGACTCGAACCCAGGAGCCTACTTGTTACAGGTTGCGGACTCGAATCCTGTGCCTTGCGGACTCCCCCTCGCTCTGCTCTTGTCCAGTTTTTCCTTTCACTTATAACCAAATTCTTCTTCAATCAAGGGAAAGCCCGTCGCAAGAAAGGCATTCAGGCCGCGACGGGCGAAGTCTGTTGTTGCCGTGGTTCACGGCCCTGCTCTTCTTCCTGCCCCCATCCACTTAGTAGATCGCTACTCGCAGTCTTCCTTATTCCCCGATGTTCGAACCGTTAGCTGGTGGTGCTTGACCCCTCTGTGTTTTCGTGCATCAACAGTTAACACGCGGCCTTCAGATCCGAGTAGTGTTTTGAAATCAGCGGACGAAGATGTCAGACCGCAGAGCCCGCTCCTCAGACCGCTCCAGCTCTTCAGAGGACTCTCTTTGGGACGCGATTGAACAAGCTCGCCTTGAAGCCGAGCAGTCCCGCCAGCAGACTGACCAGCGTCTCGACGCAATCAACAAAGCTTTGCTCGGGCTTGCCCAGCGGCTTGCTCCTCAGGCCGCAGCGGACCCAGCGGACTCGCCAGTCCGCCAGACCCCAGCTCGCCGAACTCCGCTTCGGCAGTCGTCAGCAACTCCCCGGAACCCTGCTCAGTCCGCTGCTCCTCTGCACCCTCAAGAGGAACAGTTTGCTTTCAGAGAATTCTTCAGAGAAGCTGCCAGGGGCACTCCAGCCCGCCAGCTCCATTTTGCTGACCGCCAGTCCGCCGAGCCCGCGGACTCCCCGGCTCCAGTCCGCCCATTCTATCCCGCAGAATTCGAGACCCCATCTCCCTTTGTTGACCGAATCCGATGGGAATCGGCCCCGAGCAACTTCAGGGAGCCTCGCATCCCACTCTATTCAGGAGGGACTGATCCAGTCTCTCACCTCCAGGCATTTGAGGGGGCAGTTGCTTTGAGATGCCTCTCAGATGCAATTAAGTGCAAACTGCTGGTCACCACTCTCGAAGGACAGGCGAGAGAGTGGTTCTATGAGCTGCCTTCGGGCACAATTTCTTCTTTTGCCGAGCTCCGTAGCCAGTTACTGCTGAGGTTTGCTACCTCAAGGAAAAGGAAGAATGGGCCAGCTGCCCTGTTTGAAATAAAGCAAAGGGATAATGAATCGGTGTCGCGATTCGTTGATCGTTTTCAAAGAGAGATCCAAGGGGTCAGGAATGTAAAACCCGATTATTATAAGGTCGCCTTGATCCATGGCCTCCGGGAGGGCCCTCTGAAGTTCAAAGCAACAACCAAGGCACCTGAGACCTATCAGGAGTTGATCGCCATGGTCAACCGCTTCATAGAAGGAGAAAATGCCAATCCGACCTATGTTTCATCCCTGACAGCTAAGGCTAAAGGAAGGGATGCCTCCGCTTCTTCTCGTGGCAAGCCCCCTCGCACAGACTTCCAGCCTCCATCTCAAAGAGGCAGAAACTTCCGCAACAAGAAACCTTTCCAAGGTCATCAACAGTTTCATGAGCAGAGACTCCCATTGGCCACCACTCCCGCCATTCCATTGCAAGCTCTTCCCATCCTCCAACAAGCAGCCTTGCCTGCTCCGGGCCAGTTTGATGAAAGCCCCATGGAGGATGCTGCAGATCTGGACCTTGACGAAGTCATCCAGATCCTGCAAAGGAGATCAGAAGAAAAGAGGCAAGAGCCTCAGAAAATGTGGAAGCCGAGAAATAACACACAATATTGCCAGTTCCACAAAGAAAAGGGCCATCTGACTGAGGACTGCAAGGCCCTTCGCGCGCTGATAGAGAAGTTGCTTGCCGAGGGCAAGATTGACCCGGCCAAGAAGGATTCTCCTTCCTCTTCGAAGCCATCCACCTCGAAAGGCAAAGAGGTAGCCGAGGCATACCAAGAATGCATGGATGTAGAGGATGAGGGCCGTCTGGGGCCGATCAACGTCCCGGTGGAGTGCTTCGATGCAGATGATGAAGGGGTCCTAGGATGCCTCTTCTTCATCCATGGCGGAGCCGGGACCGAGTCCACCCGGAAATCTTCAATTTCAAGGATCACCCAGGCAGAGGTGGCCACTTCTTCTGTTGCTCCTCCAAGAGAAGTCGTCACCTTTGGTCCAGAAGATATACCTCAAATAGCCAATCCATTTGATGATGCAGTTGTAATCAAGGCTGTGCTTGGAGACTTCACAGTGGATAGGATTCTTGTTGACACAGGCAGCTCTGTCAACCTCCTGTTCAAGTCTACCTTTGAGGCCCTAAGGACTGGAAAGCCTTTGCTTTCCACTGAGGGGCCACTCTATGGTTTCTCGGGAGAGAGAAAGGAAATAGAGGGCAGCATCATCCTACCCATGAAGCTCGGAGGGTCGACTAAGCAGATACAGTTCATAGTGGTTGACGCCCCCAGCAGCTACTATGCCATCTTCGGCAGGCCATTGTTAAACAAGTATCAAGCGGTGGTTTCCACTTACCACCTTGCCATCAAGTTCTTTGCTGATGGAAGGATGTGCCGGGTCAGGAGTGACCCAAGAAGAGCAAGGGAGTGCTATGTCCGTACTGTCAACATGGTTGATGCCAGCCCTTCCCTTGCTCCAACAGAAGCTACAGAAGTCTCTCCTAGTTCAGAAGTTGCTGCCGATGAAGGTGCTCACCTGGAACCTGCCCAGGTGACGCAAGGAGTCCCCATTGCTGAGGGGGAGGAGAGAAAGCTCTCCATCAACTCGGAGCTACCTGAAGATCAAAAAGCTGAGTTGATTTCCTGCTTGCTGAACAACCTGGATGTCTTTGCCTGGTCAGCAGAAGACATGCCAGGGGTGGATCCTGATGTTGCTTGCCACCATTTGAACGTTGATCCCGGCTGCAAGCACGTGCAACAAAAGAAGAGGGACATGGCTACAAAGCTTGCTGAACCAATAAGGGAGGAGGTCGCAAAGCTCCTCAAAGCAAATTTTATTAAAGAAATTCAATATCCTACCTGGATTTCCAATGTTGTAATGGTTAAGAAACTAGGAGGAAAGTGGCGAATGTGTGTAGATTTCACTAAACTTAATAAAGCATGCCCTAAAGATTGCTACCCCTTGTCTCGGATAGATTCTTTAGTTGATTCCGCGGTAGGGTACTCTTACATGAGTTTTTTAGATGCGTTTTCTGGTTATCACCAGATAAGAATGCATAAGCCCGACGTTCCTCACACGTCATTCATAACTAATGATGGTTGCTATTGCTACCTTGTGATACCCTTTGGGCTCAAGAATGCTGGTGCAACTTACCAACGGATGATGGACCGTGTGTTTAACCATCAGAAGGGGAGGAACCTAGAAGTGTATGTAGACGATCTCTTGATTAAGAGTAAATCGTTTTCGCTGCACTTGCGAGACCTAGCAGAGACGTTCGCTACTCTGCGTAGGTATAGAATGAAGCTCAATCCTTTGAAATGTACGTTTGGGGCAAGCAAGGGGAAGTTTCTTGGTCACCTCCTTACTCCGGAAGGACTTGCCCCCAACCCTGATAAAGTAAAAGCCATCCTTGACATGCCAACCCCTCGTTCACCTAAAGAAGTTCAGCAGTTAAGGGGGAGGCTAGCAGGCCTTGCCAGATTTCTCTCTCGGGTTGGAGATAGGAGTGCCCCATTCTTCAAAACTCTTCGAGGAGCCTCTAAGTTTGAGTGGACGGAAGAATGCTCCAAAGCTTTTGAGCAGTTGAAGATGCAATTGACCTCAGCACCCCTGCTCCAGAGTCCTCGGCCAGGAGAGTTTCTTTTCTTGTACCTAGGGGTTGGCCCTGAGGCTGTCAGCTCCGTTCTTCTCCGGGAAGAGAGCAGAAGGCAATTCCCAATCTATTATGTTAGCCATATTCTGAAGAGTGCTGAAACGCGGTACCCAATTCTGGAGAAACTAGCCTTGGCGCTAGTCATGTCAGCTCGCAGGCTTCGTCCGTACTTCCAAGCACATTCAATTCAAGTTGTCACTGATCAGCCTTTGAAGGGTGTGTTGGAAAAACCAGAACATTCTGGCAGACTAGCTAAGTGGGCAATAGAGTTGAGCGAATTTGAAATTTCTTATGTGCCCAAGACAGCCATTAAAGCTCAGGTTCTAGCAGATTTTCTGATTGACCTGCCAGAGTCCAACCCTGATCAAGCAGAAAGGTCACCTTTGGCTTGGACCATCTATGTTGATGGAGCCTCAGGCAGAAGTTCTTCTGGAGCAGGAGTGGTTCTCATCAATCAAAACGGAGTCAAGTTGTAGCAGGCCATCAAATTCTACTTTCCAGTAACAAATAATCAGGCCGAATATGAATCTTTGCTAGCAGGCTTGAGGCTCGCAAGAGAACTCAGGATCGATCATGTTCACATCAAAACCGATTCTCTAGTAATGGCGTCACAAGTCCTTGGTAACTTCGAGACAAGAGAGCCAATCTTGAAGAAATATCTAGCTCTTGTGAAGATAGAAGTGGGCAGGTTCAAGAGCTTTACTATTGAGCACATCCCGAGAACAGAAAATGAGGAGGCCGATTTTCTTTCCAAGCATGGGATGCTTTCAGGAGGGACAACTTCCGAGCTCTTCCGCCCGGCAGTGATGGAAGGAGATCTAATGCAAGTAGACCAACGTGCCTCTTGGATGGATCCGTTCATCCTTTATCTGTCAACAGGAAATTATCATCATGCAGTCAGAGATAAGAAAAAGTTCAGAATAAAAGCAGCTCATTACATCCTAGTGGCGGGAGTCCTCTATAGAAAAACTTTCCTCTCTACCATGGCCCGGTGTGTTTCAGAAGAAGAAGCTTTTACTATTTTGCAAGAGATTCATTCAGGGGAGTGTGGAAGCCACTCGGGAGCAAGAACTCTTGAAAAACGAGTCCTGCGACAAGGATATTTCTGGCCCACAATGAAGAGAGACTCTGAGATCTATGCCAGAAGGTGTGTACAGTGCCAGAAGTTTGCTCCACTTCAACACCAAGCGGCTCAGTCCCTCAGATCGATTGCAACTCCTTGGCCCTTCGCAGTTTGGGGAATGGACCTCCTTGGTCCTTTTCCCATGGCAAGCAGTCAGCGGTGTTTCATCATCGTAATGATCGACTATTTCAGCAAGTGGATCGAAGCCAAGGCATTGGCAAAGACAACTACTCAGGTCGTCAGAAACTTCATTTGGGGGGAGATAGTCTGCCGACATGGAATTCCAATGGCTATAATCACTGATAATGGGCCGCAGTTCAACAACTCAGAGATGATAGACTTTTGCAGGCAGATCGGAACAGAGCTGCGATTTGCATCAGTTCATCATCCCAGAAGTAACGGCCAAGTAGAAGCAGCCAACAAGCAGATCCTCAATTTGCTCAAGAAGAAAGTACAGAATCTCAAGGGCAGCTGGGCTGATCAGCTTCCATCAGTTCTCTGGTCCCTTAGGACAACGCCATCATCCGCAACTGGGGAGACTCCATTCAAGCTCTCTCATGGCTCAGAAGCACTTATACCAGTTGAGTTTGAAGTCCCGTCACCCAGAGTTCTGCTTGCGAGAGAAGGCGTTGAGGACTGGCTTGAGTTAAATAATGAAGAAATGAGGTTCAGCTTGGAACACGTCGAGGCCATCAGAGATCAAGCAGCCATAAGACAGGAAGAGGTCAAAAGAAGGATGGCCCGCTACTTTGATCATAACATGAGGATCAAACACTTCCAAGTGGGAGATCTCGTTCTAAAGAAGATTGATGCTGCTGCAAGAGCTGGTTAAACTAGAAAGCTTAACCCAAATTGGGCTGGCCCTTTTGTTGTCAAAGAAGCATTAAAGAGCGGCGCTTACCGCTTGCAGACATACGAAGGAGAGGATATACCACACACCTGGAGCGGGGATGATCTCAAGCGATTCTATTCTTAAAACTCCCTCTCTCTACTTTGTATATCTTCTTCAAGAATTATTAATGAATAGAAACTGTCTGCTAACGCTTCTTCAAGTGTTTTGTTTATGAAATCATAACAGATGAAAAGCTAAGAAAGATTCAAAAACGGTTCTGCGCCTGAACTCTCTTTCTTCTTTCTTATGTTTGCTTTGCAAATATATTTTTTATTAATCGAAGGATCCATACTGACACCTTTTTCTAGTGTTTTCTTTCTCTCCCAAAGACCTATAACGGTTCCCTGATACCAGGAGACATCGTCGAGTTCAGCAAGACCTCCCCTAGAGCTGTTATCATTAGCGTAACACCACAAAGACCACGTGTTGCGAGGAGATTTCGCACCGTGTAGTGGGAGCTTGCAGGCTCTAGCGTGGTTGGATTCTGGACTTTGGATCCCGGCAAGTACCTGACCCCACCTCTGCATTATGGAGGGCTGGGTGGGGAAAAGCTCTACCATGCCGTCATAAGGATATCGTTACAACTTCGATGATCGCGTGAGGAAAGTATGCCGTTCCGGCTCACCTGCCCGCGGGTCATCTTAGCTTGTAACCCTCGAACACTCCATGGTACCCTCAAGCAGTGCCTGCAGGAGACCCACAGCTTTGACTGTACTCCAGGCAAGAGGGCAGGGAACCGTTCTGCCAAATGAGCATTTTGCTCTTCGCAGGGAATTATATGCGGACTGGTTTTCTCTATCCGCTCAGTCCGCCTGTTTGGGTTGATCTTATAGCTTGTAGCCCGGTGAGGAAAGTATGCCGCTCCGGCTCACCTGCCCACCTGGTCGCAAGCTATACATCATTTCTTCTTTTATGTGCGGACTGGTTTTCTCTATCCGCTCAGTCCGCCTGTTGGGTTGATTTTATAGCTTGTAGCCCGGTGAGGAAAGTATGCCGCTCCGGCTCACCTGCCCACCTGGTCGCAAGCTATAGATCATTTCTCCTATTGTGAGCGGATTGGATTTCTATGTCCGCTCAGTCCGCCGGCTTGGGTTGATTTTATAGCATGTGGCCCGGTGAGGAAAGTATGCCGCTCTGGCTCACCTGCCCACCTGGTCGCAAGCTATAAATCATTTCTTATATTATGAGTGGACAGATTTTCTTTATCGCTATGGGTCATTTCTATCTTTGGCGGACTGGTCTTATCTATCCGTGCAGTCCGCCAGTTTCCTTCTGAATTTATAGATTCTATCTTTAGCGGACTGGTTTTCAGTATCCGCTCAGTCCGACAGTTTTCTTGAAACCAACTATATAGATCATTTCTACTATGAGCGGGTTGGTCTTCTGTATCCGCTCAGTCCGCAGAATGGTTTTCATGTTATAATTTGATTAATAAAGAGAAATGCGGACTCTGCTAGAACTCAATGAAGTACCACTTGACATTTGACATCAGCTGGCTGTTCTTGTCATTTTTAAAGGCGAATGTTGAATGGGTTAATGAGTTGGATTCTCTCATCAGCAAAAATTCGTTATAAATGACGTGTTGTGCGGACTGCAATTAAAACTCGACGGAGTCCGCCTGGCAATTTCTTATTCCGACGGACAATAATATTCTTTAATCAGCAAGATAAAAGCTCAAACTTATCAGCATGACGTGCGGATTGCGAAGTGTTGGTGCGGTGAGCGTGGAAAAATAATATTGCAGAAAGCACACATGCCAAAAATATCCTTTTTCTATTTCACCAAAAATTGTTTACATTCTATATGTTCGGCGGACAGCAATCTTGCGTCCGCCACTTTTTACAAAAACCAAAAAAGATAAAATACATTATTCTATATGTTCCTTTGCTTCTTCTCTGGAGGTGCAGGGCTGTCACCAACAATGTCAACTTCTGGAGAGTAGCCCCCGGAGCCGCTCCCGCTGCTGTCCGATCCTGTACTCGAGGCGGACCCGCTATGCGAGCTCCCGGTAGCAGAAGAAGATGCAGAAGAGTCGGACTCCGCGGACAGCTCCTCTACTCGCTGGCTTGAGGCAGCGTTGTCCGCTGTCTCCTTGGCGCTTGGCTCTTCGCCTTACCCTCCGTCTCCGTCTTCTTCTTCTTCTTCTTCTTCGCCTTCTTCCTGAATAATATCTTTGCCTTTGTTAGCCCTCTCCATCGCAGCGACCTGCGGAGCCAGCTCGGGGAAGATTTCCAAAAAAGGGACGCCAGCCACTCCTTCCTTTATGAAGCCGTCGCGGACAAGTCGCTCAATAGCGACCTCGACGGTCTCCTTTACGAAAGGGAGCATGGCGGACTGGAAGTTGTTGTTTTCCAAGTCATAGGCGACCTGCGCGAACAAAAGTAAATTAGACGGATAGCGGCGGATAGAAAATCAAGGCCACAGCGAATTCAACTCACCCCCAGCTCTTCTTTTTGCTGAGCGACCTTTTTTCCCAATCGCACATTCCTTTCTTTTAGCGCTTCATTATCCTTTTGAAGTTGTTCATTCTGTCTCAGCAGGTCTCTGGCCAGAGTGGCAACATAATGATTTGTCACCGCGCTGTTCGCAGAGGCCTGAGAGGCTAGCAGAGGGAGGTCGGCGGCGGACACCTTCTTGAGGTCACTCAAATTGCGCTTTCCGTAAAGCGCGGAGATCGCGATATGGGCGTGGCGTGATATCCGCGGACTCTTCCACGAAGGAAGCGCGGTGGACAGGCGGACGTGTTTGTTTTTGCTGTGCCAATGGACCATGGGGTTCCCCCTGAGGTCCTTCTGGCTGATGCCGAACCCGCTCATTGAGAAACTTTCTGAGGAAGAGTAGTCCGCTGCGGGATCCCCTTCCTCCTTCCTCTTTCTGGCGACTGCTTCTTTCTTTTCTTTTTGTGTAGGAGTGAAGCCGCTGGGTGTCTGCGGCAAGTTTGCGGGCACCGCCAAGGTCGCTGCAAAAACAAATGGATTAAGTACCAAGGTCGCGGCGGATGCAAAAGCAGAGTCCGGAAGATACTTACTCTCTTTAGGCATGACGTCCGCTAAGCTCGCCAGCAGCGGAATATAGTGCTCGATGTAGAGCCTAGCATTGGCCAGGAACTCGACGATGGCGGACTCTAAATCATTCAGTTGCACGCTTTTGAAGGCGGAGTCCGCGCGCACCTGCAGGATAGGTGTGCGCGAACCCGAGGTCGCCCTCAAAAATTAAGAATCTAGAGGTCCAGTTGTGGATTTTGTTGGGAAGACCCACAACCTTCATTCCCCTGCAGTAGAAGTATATTACCCCCTTGTAGGGGCGGCCTCCGGAAGCGGTGATAGAGCGGACAGAGAATATCTTTCGGAAGATATTCATTGAGAAAGCAATCTTTTCAGATCGCAGGTAAGAGACAAAGCTGCAGATCGCAGCGAGTGTATTTGGCGCGAGCTGGCCAGGCACCATGCCATAGTGCTCGAAGATCGCAGCGAGTTCCCATAAAAGCGGAAACTTGAATCCGCTGTCGAAATGGTCAACAGGAATGGCGATCTGGGTCGCAGTTGAGAAGTTCAATCTTTCCTGATGGGCGGGAAGGCGGACAAGGATGTTTGAGTCCGCCATCTTCTTTTCGACAAAGGCGACCAGGTCGGCCTCTGTCAATGTGCATTTCCTGTGGTCCGCAGAATGGAAGGCGACAGCAGCATCAGTCCGCGCGGACACCATTTTGCAGGCCGCAGGATTCCTTGTACTTCAACAGTTTCCTGCATAAGAGGAAGCAAAAGGCCCTATTTATAGCTAAAGAGTCTGACACCTTTTTGGCCAGGCCGCAGAGCTCGCAGTTCCAATCCGCACAGTCCGCAAAAAGTAAAAAACAGCCAAACAATAACGCGGATACAAACACAGATTCACATGCCAAGGAAAATTCACCAAAAAGTTGTGGCCAACACAATTTGTCGTCCGCTCAGATCGCGCTTTTTCTCCCGGCAGGTCACAAGGGGCGGATACATTTTCAATCCGCTTAGTTCGCAGTATTGCCAACCTGCAGGTTAAATATCGAGAAGCGGACACAGCATTAGTCCGCGCAATTCGCCACAGCACAAGGATTAAGCTACATAATTCGCGGATATATAATCTGAGTCCGCACAGATCAAATAGAGTTCATTTTACAACAGCATTGCTTGAAGCACAATTATTCAAATAATAATTATACAATTAAGCAAATACAAGCTCAAGGCATTGCGGACTCAGCGGTACCTGTTGTCGGTCCGCGCCGGCCTCTCTGCCCTGTCTCTGCATAGATGAGCCGCTTGATCGCTTATCTGGAGAATTTTGCTGTACACACGGCAGAGGTGATGATGAATGACATTTATGGTCCGGTGCATGTGAGCGGCCTCCCGATCTATCCGGCTGAGAGGCACCATAGGCTCCGCCGCCGGCCTCTGCTCCTCATCCGCGGGCTGTTGGACACCTGCCGGTGCAGCGATCTCCGGAGCAGCACGATCTGGCGCTCGCGGCCTCTGCTCTGCGACCTCAGCAGTCCGCTTCTCCTTTCCTTCACGCACTGACGCCAAGTGCTTGCCCTTGTAGAATCGGACGTCATCCGCGAGCCTTTTCTTCTCCCTTTCAGACCTCTCCAGCGCCCGCGAGATGCTGGCGATCTGGTCTTTTAGGGCCTTCTCGCGTTCCGCGGACGCTTTCTCACGCGCCGCGGACGCCTTCTCACGCTCCTCTGCTTTCTCTAACTCAGCTTTGACACACTGCATTTCAGCTTCAAATTTCCTCTCTAACTCCTTTATCATATTCAGGCTGGGCGGCTCATCCCTCGCGGATTCTACAGGCGAGACCGCGTCACCACCGGTATTCGGCGTTACCACGAACTCACCACTCTCGATGGAGCCCGGTGGCGACCTTCTACCTGCAACAAACAAAGTCAACTCCACATTCAAAGGCAGTTCGCGGCGGACGAAAAGAAAGGATGAAAAATCACTTTTAGACATAGCGGCATCGAGTTTCCGACTATCGAAGATGATTGGCCGCCTTGCCCGCTCCGGGTCAAAGGCGCTTAACCGCTTTTTCCATTCGCGGTGGACCCTTGCTCTTCTCTCGGCAGCCGCACTTGTTGAGACCACGATATCGTCCGTCTCTGTGATGATTTTGATTGGTCTTGACGTCCGCGGCGGCGACCTGTAAAGCCACTTACGCTGAAAATGCTTAGGCGCCGGTTGAAGTTTACCTGACCGCATCAGCTCCGCAGCAATACGCAGATCCTCAGCGGCTTTATCCGCCGCGACCTGCTTCGAGGCTGCCCCTACTGCAGCAACATGAGCAACGATCTGTTTCTTCTGCTCCTCTATCTTCTCTTTCAGTCTCTCTCTCTCCTCTTCCTCCGCAGCGGACACGGAAGGGAGTTCGTCACCCTTATTTCCAGAAGTCTCCGCCTCAGATTGCTGCAGTACAACCAGCAAGGATTCGTTGATTAAATCAAGTCGACCGACGTCAATGGAATCAATTATCTCATCCGTGGATAGACTGACCGTTGAGAAGGAATTCTCTCCCTGGATTTGGGCCTCCGGAGTAACCAGATCGCTGTCTTGAACTTCTTTGTCGCGCGGCCTGTGTTGTAAGTCCGCATCCCCAGTCCGCTTGGAGACGTTCTTCTCCTTCATTGCGCGCAGTTTCTTCTCTACCCGCTCGGCAACGGTCGCCCCGTCTCTCTTCCTCTTCTTCCTTTTAGCAGTCTTCTCAGCAGAATCCGCGGCGGACCCCCCTAGGTCGGGCTGGTTTTCGCGGACAGGCTCTGGGTTCACAGCAGTCAATGCCTTTGAGGGCGCATCGTCCTCTTCCTCAGTCCGCCTGTCTTCTTCATCCAAGTTAACGATAGGCACCTGGGCATTGGGGGAAGATATGTCAGCCTCAATGTGTTCGCCAGTGGTGTCCGCCGACGTTGCAGTTTTCTGAGAAGGGGCAGAGTCCGACAGTGTCACCATCTTCTCACTTCTCAGTGGTTCGGCGTCGACTGCGGTGTCTTCGCGAGCAGATACATCGGCATGGCGGACTTGTTTCTCCGCAGGATTCTGGCTCTGGGAACTCTCTCCTGTGGGGCGGACAGGGTCTTTCCTTGTCGACCTCTTTACTATCTTCTTGGTCCTCATAGGCGTTGCCAGTGCAGGGTCGCCCTTTGCAGTGAGACTAGAGAAGAAAGCTCCAAGCCTTGCCATGCCGGACTGGAAAGTGGAGACCGCAAGTGGTGAGTAGCGCCCCGTATCGATTGAGATTCTCAACAGTTCCAGGGCCTCCTGCGATATTTATAGCATTGGCGGCATTTTCGAGGCGTGCGGACTCGGCGGTTAAGAAAACATTTTCGAAGTTTTCTGGAAACTTAAAAATGTGCGGGGATTATGTTAACCCCTCAGTCCGCGACATACTACAAGGGTCCAAAGTCCCCCTTTCAGCAGGCGCGGACGCGATTTATCAGTCCGCCCAGTCAGGCAAGGTCCCCAATCCAGCAAGACTCCAGCAGCGGACGCAAGGACCTGTCCGCTCAGTACGCCAGCGCTTGGGGTATAAGGTTCTACAACGGCGGACGTAATGTCTCGTCCGCCCAGGCCGCCGCCCTCCAGCGAGCGCGCCCAGCAGCAGTGGAAGCTCTAGTCCGCTAGCCCAGTCCGCCCCTTCTGCACGGACTGGCGTGTTCTTTCTTTTTGCTTCCTGTCACCGCTGCCCGGTTCTCCTGTACCCCGGGTAGCCGGTTATTTTAGCCCTGCCCGTTTGGGCAGGCCCCCTATCCTATAAATAGGGGGGAGGTGGTGCACCCAAGGCACGCTGACTCGAACCCAGGAGCCTACTTGTTACAGGCTGCGGACTCGAATCCTGTGCCTTGCGGACTCCCCCTCGCTCTGCTCTTGTCCAGTTTTTCCTTTCACTTGTAACCAAATTCTTCTTCAATCAAGGGAAAGCCCGTCGCAAGAAAGGCATTCAGGCCGCGACGGGCGAAGTCTGTTGTTGCCGTGGTTCACGACCCTGCTCTTCTTCCTGCCCTCATCCGCTTAGTAGATCGCTACTCGCAGTCTTCCTTATTCCCCGGTGTTCGAACCGTTAGCTGGTGGTGCTTGACCCCTCTGTGTTTTCGTGCATCAACACCTTGGAAGCCTGAAGCAAATGATGAAGAACTCTGTGTGTATGAGAGCTATGTTGATCTTCACTAATTCACTGATTTGTTGTTGTTGTTTCTCTTTTTTATCTCTTACTTCTTTTTCATTTTCTGCCTGTACTGCATAAATATCTCTATATCTTATCTGAACATAATTCAAACTTTTGAATTTACTTTGACTGCAATGGCTAAAACATTCCCGAGAATGTTAATTGCTTTGGGAATCAATTAACATTAAATCCTGATCTAATCCATAATAAATGCAGCCTCCAAACGGCTATATTCATAAGAATATATAACATTAAATATGATAGCAATAATCTTCTTTAATTAAGACTTAATTAATTCTGCCAGCTGTAAATAATTCTGTCTGAATACTGCAGAGAAATCGTCAAACTGAATTTTAAAGCTTTCGTTGAGCTGAGCTTAGAGTTCGTTGAACTGAGCTCAGAGTTCTTTGAATTGAGCTTGGAGAATTTCTTTGAGCTGAATTTCTAAACTTCAAATCTGAACTTCTCTGGAATTTTTCTGGAGGAGCAAACCTGGAAACAAACCTATGACCCATGACTATACATTTTGGGTCAATCTAATCATCCTAATAGTGATCTTTGCCCAAATCAAAACTAGGGTCCCAACACCTACAACGGCTCCCGACTTAGCTTTCTTTGTCTTTGGGGCATCACCACGACAATCTTGGGCTAAGTGTCCTAACATGCCACAAGTATATCAAGTATATGGAGCTCGACTAGTAGATGATCTTAATCTCTTATTCCGCTTACTGCGGTGTTTAGACTTTGCCGAACCTTTAGAGTTTGGTACCTTGTACTCTAACGCCTGGTTGACTTTTGCCAAATCTTCTTCAAAATATTTAGCCAACTCCACCAATGCTCGGAATCCATGTAGCTTTGGTCCTACCAACAACAGTCATAAATCATCACGCAGACTGTTGTAAAATCTACTAACAGTTGTCTGTTCATTTTCCATCTCAAACCCTTAGTATCTCGTTATCAAGACAAACGCATGCAAATACTCATCCACTGAATGCGTTCCCTGAGTCAAATGCATATTCAACTGCTTCTCTGATGTTCTACCACATGCAGCCATCCGAGGGATAGGGGGCTGCACATGCCCTCCATGTTTGGTTTTGAACATAGCGAACACCGCTTCAACAACCATCCGAATGGTTTCTGCAGAAGGAGGGGTCACAGGCACGTCGTTAGGTGCAGTAATATCCATGAAATGTTGTTGTTACAAATATCGCGTACCTCTCGTAGTCACCTATAGTCGTACAACACACCATTAAGCGACCAAGCAAAATTGCAAAAAGCAATTATAGGAGCATGCAGGTTCCTCAAACATGTGTATTTTCATTCCTAAGTGGACATTCGTGGGTTCTTTTCATGTTATAACGATGACGCACATACCTGTGCTCACCACCCGTAAAAGAATTCATCCACAAATTCAAATAAGCAAGCCTGATTCCTTATTCTAATACCAAATTGTAACACCCCCATCAATCACATGGAATATAACAAAGGTCTGGTGGGGTCCCCACACAAAATTCCACCGACAGTTAGTGGAAATACATAAGAAAACCAAATTAACAGCATAGGAATACGCATCGTAAGTCAGAGCATTCTAGCGGAAGTTTCTAAAACAGTTATAAGAACCCATACGTGGCACATGAATATCCACTACAACCACAATAGGAATAAAATAACATACACCTATACTTTGGCCTTATGGCCTTACAATAGTTTGATCAATAAAAGTGTCTTACATACTTCGGTTTGCAGGATGTCCACACATGAACATAATAAAGTAAACATTTCGCTTTTGCCTTCAAGGGCCAGCACAGCATGAAGGGCTTCAGCCCGCTACTTGCCATTAGGCTCACCTGTTCCTGCAAAAGAACAATACACCGCACAGTGGCAAAACAAGGCAACGGACAGCAAAAGCTGACCAAATTATAACGACCTTGCCCATTAATCACGGCGGCGGTGCTCCTTCCCTGCATTTCATTAGTATACTCAAACATGATAGTGAAGGTACAATTTAAGCCCACATCACCACAGTCGTAGGCACACACGACCACACACCCCGTGCACTCAAGGCACATACTTGGTGAATCCGGTACATTCTGAGGCTTCATCACTACCCTCAGGATGGAAAACATCATGCGCATTTTAGTCTTTCCGGCCGAAGCCTAAGACCCGCCGTCTATGCCATTGGTAAGTGCCACGTATATTAGGTCACTTTAACCAAACCACATAGAGCGGGTAAGGTTCCACTCACCCATTGCTCACATCACCATGTCAATTTAAGTCATCGGCGAGGGCCAAGCTTCCCCGAATCACGAAGTATCGATCATACAACAGTACATAACCCTGTTATGCACAAGGTTGGCTCACAGACTAAACAAACTGGGCTCCCAGAGCACACAACCTCACAACACTAGCCCCCAAGTCTCAAAGAGACAGGCCTCATAATAACAGAACTACCGCCGACATTATTACTAACGCTGCGTGGTGCCTGGGAGAAATAATTTTCTGCCCAATTTTCCGAGTGCTCCTTGAGTTATTCCCCAAGGCTCCCTGCTGCAATCTACCGCGTAGAAACCCAAAAAAGAAAACGACATAGTGTCTTCTCCGACAATACATGCATAATGAA
Organism: Platanthera guangdongensis; assembly: GCA_039583875.1. NCBI lineage: Eukaryota > Viridiplantae > Streptophyta > Magnoliopsida > Asparagales > Orchidaceae > Platanthera > Platanthera guangdongensis. The sequence goes on along the minus strand of CM077148.1, from coordinate 98,381,688 downwards.
AACATCACTGATGCAGACCAACATGTCCGAATAGGCTTCACACACCATTCATATGCTTGTACTTTGATTCCGTACTCTATATTCAAGATTACGGGGATTAACCATATCTACTCGAAGGAATATCTCACGCTCGCCGCTCACTCACGGGAGAGAGTTTCCTATGCAAAAGGAAGAGGACTTCACCTGTCCAAGTAGAGAATCGTTACCCTAGAGATTTGATGCGCCCGCGAACAGACTCTTACTGTGGTTGGTTCGGTGAGTCGATCGCCGTTGGCATGCTACAGGAGGCAAGTGCACCTATCGCAAGTAGTACTCGATATTCGGGGGAATACCGAGGTCGTATTGTTCTCGAGGTCGTGTTGACTATTCTTACTCCTCTGGGAGGATTATAATTTTACTGAAAGTAAGGTGGATGTTTTAATTAAGTAAAGACGGAAAATGTAAAGGAGCGAAAAAATGATTTAGAAAATATTCGATGAAGGGTTAACGCTCGGCATCGAATCGGATTAAGACTAAAATAATTTTTAATAATTATTGGACTTAGTTTTCAAATTAATAAAAGGCAACTTGGCCGTGGAGGTTCCACAAATGTGAGCTCACCTAGCTATAGGGATATCGCTCACCTGAAAGTTAAGACTATTCGACCGAACGTTAGTTCGACGAAGGATTCCACTTAACGCCCTCTTTACGCTAAGAACCCCGCTATTGGGTGGGGAACACAATTCGGAAGAATTACGCTTGTCCTCTGTCAAGGGTATGCACGCAACTCTCTTTACCCAGGGGCGATCTGTCCATACGCACGGCCTCTCGGCTAGCTAGTGTATGGATAACGAAAATAATGCCCACACATCGATTTGTTGTCCTATGCATCGCTAACCCGGGGTAAACCTTAAGTCCTTAAATTAAAGTGAAAATAAAGAGCTTCAATTATTACAAATCATTTTAAATGTCCCAATGCTATTCGATGCCGAGGCTAATAGCGATTAGCCACACATCGGTATGGGGACGGCTTAGGTGTTTGGTTATGCGAGCGTTCTAAACTATTTGCTGAAAAGTTATAAAGAAAAGAAGAAAAATAAAATAACTTAACGTTAGAAAAGTTATTACAAATAACCACGCCCACATTCATCCAAACACATAACAAGAGACAGAAATAAAACTAAGTTACACATAAAAGAAATTTGCATAATTGAAATTGTAAGTCCCACTCAAACGAGTGGGGGTGGGAAATAAAAGCTGAAAATTGCAAGTCCTACTCAAACGAGTAGGACTGAAATGAAAGCGAGTCCTACTCAAATGAGTAGGAGAAAATAAATGCTATTACAGGGCTTTCTCAAATATTTACAGGGAGATAAAGATACGTTATTTAACTCAAATGAGTAGGCAGAAATAAATGTGAGTACAAGTCCTACTCAAACGAGTAGGCGGGAAATAAAGTCCGTCCATTTAACTCAAGTGAGTAGGCGGAAAAATAAAGAAAGAAAATTACAAGTCCTACTCAAACGAGTAGGCGGGAAATGAAAACGATGTGTCATTTAACTCTTAACGAGTAGGCGGAAATAAATGCACACAAACACACACACTATATATGAATTGAAAGAAAGCAATAAAACTATCTCCTACACACACGCACTCTACATAATTAAAGAAAATGATAAAATAAAGCATGAAAAATAAAGCATGAAAAACTAACACCTACACTCACACACTCTACATAATTTGAACAAAGCATCAAAATATTATTCTCATACACTCACACACACAAATTAAAAGCAAAATGAAAGTTACCTAAAATTTAAAACATCTACTTTTTATGCTTAGGTTTTGCCAAAAATGAATAAAAAGAACAAATTAAAATTTTAAGAGAACAAAAGTATTTCAAAACAAATCAAAAACTAAAGCCTTTCAAAAATTAAGATTTCAACATTTTCATTCTTAGGATTTCATAAAAGTGCTAAAAAAGTTGAAATGAAAAGAGAAAGAACAAAAAGGGTTTTTATCCTAAAATAAAACTAAGTAAAAAAAACTCAGAAATACTTTAGTAACTCTTTTACAAATTCATAAGAATGAAGATGTTGAAAACATTAAAAGAGGACATGAAAAAAAAAAGAAAAAGCTAATACAACATTTCATAAATTTCTAACAAAACCTAACATGAGACAAATTAAAAGCATGTAAAGTAAATAAGTTACACTCATACACACACACACACACTTTTCATAAAAGGGAGAACAAAGATGAAACCAAGGATAAAAAGGAAAAGAAGTAAGCCATCCAAATGAATTTTCGTGCCATATAGAGAGAGAAAATCTAACATTTTTATTAACATTATCAAACTATTACAAAGCTAAAAGATAAAGCAAAACAAAACATGAAAGGAAGGGAGGAGAAATCTCCTTACATAGCACTAGAATCCACGGATGCAGCCCACAAAAACACACTAAAGTGGCTCAAAAATGTGAACCCTTGGACTTTACAGAAATGGACAATTTATAGTTAAAAATTCTACGTACACGCCCTCCGACACGTGCGTGTCGGGGGGGGGGGGGGCGTGTGACTACTATTCATGATGGCGGCCGACGATTGGACAGGAAAGTTGACTTCGGGCTGAGTTCCAGGATGTCACGCCCCAGGTCACGGGCGTGACGCTGGGCGTGTTGGGGAGGTAGAACCGGGCGCGGGTTGCGTCAAAAGTCTTCGGCAGCATCTTGTCGGGCCAGGTGGTGAAGTCACGCCCACGGTCATGGGCGTGACTCTGGGCGTGTCGGTTGGTGTCGACACTCGACAAACGTTGAGCGGAAAATGTCGATTGAAATCGTCGAGCAGAAAGTTTGAGTCACGCCCTAGGTCACGGGCGTGACTCTGGGCCTATCGCGGGTTCGACGATCGTTGAACTGAAATCGTCGAGCTGAATGGACACGGGCTTGTGTCACGCCTCGTGTCGGGTGACACGGGCGTGCCGCCAGGCGTGTCAAGCTTTTTACTTCAGAAATTTGCAACTTCACGGGATTTTGAGCTGTCACGCCCTGGCCACGGGCGTGATCCAAATGACATGGGCGTGTACTTCCTAATTTTGGCAGATTTTGGAATTTTTCTGAAAAATAAAATAAAACAAGTTAGTAGTAAATTTACAAGAATAGGAGCATTTTATTGAACAAAAATAAGTAAAAACGACGAAAATAAATGAAAACGACTAAATTAATGTGCAAAAAAATACGTATATTTACAATTCATCAAATACTCCCATACTTAAGCTTTTGCTATTACAGAGCAAAAGTTTGAGGTGAATTTATAAGGAATAGAAAAAACTCTAAGTTTAGCTACCGCTTAGTCAATTATAAGAAAGATCGAAATAAATATACGGGGTGTAAGAGTTAATTCCTAAAATTATGTAGATGATTTAAATAACACAAAAGTTTTGGCCAAAAGACTTCTTGATGTAATCAAATAGAAGACAATATTTGTACTGGTTAGATTAACGAAAATAGTTTGGAATTATATGAACTCTAGCTTATAGGAGTGTTACTGGAAATAACACAATTTACTAATTAAGCTCTCCAATAGAATTTTGAGTCAATTCTAGAATCGTGTAATTGGCTAAGGAGGTAGTGGATTATGAAGAGGGTTTTGTTTTTGAGGTGAGGTAATTTTTTCTCGAACCTCCATTTTTTTCTTTTTTTGGATTATTAGGAAAATGAAATCTTATTTTCCTAATATATATTTGTTTTTCAACTTCATAAGAATTAAATTAACCCAATGTATATGTGTAGGAGTAATGAATTTTATCCTCTTACTCCATAACATATAATCTTTTTAAATTATTGGGTGCCTATGTTTACGGAATGAAATCTTATTCCCATTGACATAGGATCTTTTAAGGATAAAATTTTTCATGCCAAGTAGGTCATGAAAAGTAAGGGGAGAAAGGAAAACTAGATTTTTAATCCTAAAAATTTTTGAGAGCAACCTTAATAATTTGTACGTTCCAATTTTTCAGAAAGCTAAAAGTAAGTATAATTGAATTCTATACTCGTTATTTCCTAACATAATACATGTGCTCCTATCAATGAAAAATTAGAAGTAGTGCCTAAAACGAGTTCGCTATTTTTAACAAAGCATAATGAATTTTTTAAAACTTAACCCCGGCTATTTAAATTTTTCACTCAATAATTAACAAACGAATAGCAAACAGAGAATTAATAGTATTCACATATAAATAAACTCAAAACAGAATTTTTGGATAGCAGGAAAGTTAAGGATGGAATATTTGATTTATTTGTTTTAAAACATTTTTTTTTTAATTTTTTGATTTTTATAGTTTTTATCATCATTTTTTTGTTTTTTCATTTATTATCTTTTTTTGTATTTTTGTTTTGTTTTACTTAATTTTTTTGTTTTTTTGAATTAATTTTTTTGAACTATTATCTTTTTTGTATTTTTTAAGAAATTTTCATTCTATGTACAAAAACATGGGAGAAAAAGAGAGGTTTTTACAAGAATGAGGAAGGGGGAGAGAGAAAAGAGTATTTACAAAAAGAATATGTACAAAAAAAATATTTATAAAGTGAAAGTAAATATATTTTTTTGTTTTTTTGGAAAAAAGAAAGAAAAAGAAAATGAAAAAAAAATTGGATTTTTCATTTTAATTTTTTTTTTTCATTTTAAGATGTTTTTTTTTGTTTTGTTGTTATATGTATTTTTTTTGTATTTTTGAAATGCAGAAGAATTGAAGTGCAGAAAGTAAAGCACGAAAATACCCCCATACTTAAGTCCAACATTGTCCCTAATGTTGTAACATAAGTAGGCGGAACAAGATGAAAGGCAATATATCCAAAGAAAATAAAGAGAGGGGGGTAAAAGCTTCCCTGAAACGCGTAGGGGGAGGCCGATCAAAAACCCTGCGTTTATTAGAAAAAGCAGCAAAGATAATAAGGAAAGAGCGAAAAAGATAAGCGAGGGGTGCCTCCCAGGAGCGCTTTGTTTATAGTCGTGTAGCTTGACTATTTTGGCGGGTTTATAATGTGGAGGAAAGTTATCGTTTCGCTAAAACCGATCACTGGATCGCCCGCTATATAAGACTATAACCGATGACCGTTTACTTTAAACGAACCTTTTTTCGTGTGGGAGACGAGTACGGTCCCATATGGAAAAACTTCTTCAATTAGGAAGGGACCGGACCATCTAGATTTTAGTTTACCCGGAAAAAGCCTAAGACGTGAATTGTAAACAAGGACAAGATCGCCCGGAGAAAATAATTTTTGGGACTTGATTTTTCGATCGTGATATAACTTAGAACACTCCTTATAGAATTTATTGCTCTCGTAAGCATTCGCACGCCATTCATCGAGCTCGTTTAGTTGCAGTTTTCTATTCTGAGCGGCTAAGTTGGAGTCGAGGTTTAAGAGTTTTAAAGCCCAAAGAGCGTGATGCTCTAATTCTACGGGTAAATGACACGCTTTGGCATAGACTAACCGGAATGGCGTACAACCAATTGTGGTTTTGTATGCCGTCCGATACGCCCACAACGCATGGTCGAGTTTAACGGACCAATCTTTCCTATTTAGTGAAACGGTTTTTTCTAAAATTCGCTTAATCTCTCGATTTACTACCTCAACTTGGCCACTTGTTTGCGGGTGGTAGGGGGTGGCAAGCTTGTGCGTGACTCCGTATTTAGCTAACGTCTTAGCCATAATAGCGTTACAGAAATACGTTCCCCTATCACTAACAATTGTGCGAGGCGTGTCGAAGCGAGAAAATAATTTTTTAAGAAATGTAACGACGACTCGCGCATCGTTGGTGGGGAGAGTTTGCGCTTCCGCCCACCTCGATACGTAGTCGACCGCCACTAAAATATACATATTGTTGAAAGACGGAGGTAGGGGGCTGACAAAATCTATGCCCCACAAATCGAAGACTTCACACTCTAAAAACATGTTTTGGGGCATCTCGTCGCGACGAGAGATTTTACCCGACCGCTGACAGCTATCGCATGCGCGCACAAAATTATGCGCGTCTTTGAAGAGAGTGGGCCAAAAGTAGCCCGCCTCTAGCGCCTTCCGAGCGGTCCGGTTGGCTTGATAATGCCCACCGGCTGGACCCTCGTGGCAGTGCTTAAGAATTTTCAAGCACTCCACATCCGTAACGCATCTTCGTACCGCTTGGTCCGCGCAGATACGAAAAAGAAATGGGTCCTCCCAAAAGAAATTTTTCAAGTCAGAAAAGAATTTCTTCTTTTGATGACTTGAAAACTCTTTTGGAAGGACCCGCGCTACTAAGTAATTTGCAAAATCTGCGAACCAAGGCGAAGACGACGAAGAATGATTATGAATGGCTAGGAGGCGTTCCTCGGGGAATCTGTCATTTATTTCAGATTCGACGAGCGCTTCCGCACCCGGATTTCCGAAACGGGAGAGGTGGTCTGCCGCTAGATTTTTCGCTCCCCGCTTATCTCGGATCTCCAAATCAAACTCTTGTAAGAGGAGAATCCATCGAAGAAGGCGGGGCTTCTCATCATTTTTAGCTAATAAATATTTAAGTGTGGAGTGATCGGTAAAAACGATAACTTTAGATAGCGTTATATACGAGCGAAACTTATCAAAAGCGAAAACAACGGCTAAGAGTTCCTTTTCCGTTGTCGTGTAATTTATTTGGGCGGAAGTGAGCGTCTTGCTAGCGTAATAAATAGGATGAAAATGTTTTTCTATGCGTTGGCCAAGAACGGCACCTAAGGTAATATCACTAGCGTCGCACTTAATTTCGAACGGAAGGGACCAATTAGGGGCCACTAAAATTGGTGAAGTGATAAGTTTTTGTTTTATTAAATTAAAGGCGGACTCGCATTCGCTACTAAAGATGAAACGTGATTCCTTTTCCAAGAGGTGAGTAAGCGGATTTTTTATTTTTGAAAAGTCTTGAATAAAGCGTCGGTAAAAGCCCGTATGGCCTAAGAAACTCCTAATAGATTTTACGTTTGTTGGTTGCGGGAGTTTTTCTATAATTTCTATCTTGGCCTTATCTACCTCTATCCCCTTAGACGAAATCATATGGACGAGGACCAAACCTCCTCGAACCATAAAGTTGCATTTTCCCAATTTAATACAAGGCTTGTGTACTCGCACCGTTGAAGGACACTATCTAAATTGTGAAGGCAATCAGGAAAAGAGCGTCCGAAAACAGAAAAGTCATCCATAAAGACTTCCATAATGTCTTCTACTAGCTCGCCAAAGATTGCTAGCATACATCTTTGGAATGTAGTCAGCGCATTGCAGAGTCCAAATGGCATTCTTCGATATGAGAAGGTGCCAAACGGGCAAGTAAAATTTGTTTTCTCTTGATCATCGGGGGAATGAGGATTTGGAAAAACCCCGATAAACCATCAAGAAAACAATAATATGGATGACCGGATAAATGCTCTAAAATCTGGTCCAGAAAAGGCAGAGGGAAATGGTCCTTGCGGGTGGCATCATTAAGTTTTCTATAATCGATGCACACTCGCCAACCCGTAACAGTACTAGTTGGGACGAGCTCGTTATGCTCATTCGCCACTACGGTAAGACCGCCCTTCTTGGGCACGACATGCACAGGACTAACCCATGCACTGTCTGAAATAGGGTAGATAATCCCCGCATCTAATAACTTTATAATCTCGGCTTGAACGACGTCTTTCATGTTTGGGTTAAGACGACGCTGCGGCTGAATCGTTTTGCGGAAATTATCGTTAAGAAATATCTTATGGGTGCAAAAGGAGTGGCTAATCCCCTTTAAGTCAGAGATTGGCCACGCAATTGCGTGGCGATGTTTAAATAAAACTTCCAATAAATCGGAAGTCTCCGAATCACTTAAGTCCGAAGAAATAATAATGGGAAGCGTATCGCCTTTTCCCAAAAACGCGTATTTGAGCGATGCGGGTAGGGTTTGAGGTCTAGGATGGGCGGTTCTTCTAGGAAGGTTTTAATTCCTATGTCTTTCTTACCAATTGGTTCGAAAGTCAAGTCTAAAGAAGTATCTGCATCGCATTTAAAATTTTCGAGCGCATAAATATCGTCATTTAAAAACACGGACTCGAAAACGGGAGAAGAACGATCTCCAAAAAAGGTATCTAAAGAATAGCAGAAATCGTCGCTCGATGACAAATTGTCCATCGAGGGATTAATAGAGAAAGTAACCTGATCATCGCCTACTCGGAGGAGAAGACTACCAGTACTAACATCTATTAGTGCGCGGGAGGTGGCGAGAAAAGGGCGACCGAGTATTATTGGTACCTCGGCGTCCTCCTCTATGTCTAAGATGACGAAGTCTACCAGGAAGGTAAACTTGTCTACTCGGACAAGGACGTCCTCCACTACCCCGATAGGGAACTTAACCGAGCGATCCGCTAATTGGATGCGCATATTCGTAGGACTAGGAGTACCCAAACCTAAATGTGAAAAGAGCGAGAACGACATTAGATTAATGCTAGACCCTAAATCAGCTAAGGCGTACTTTATTAATATAACGCCAAAAAGGCACGGGATGGAAAACCGTCCCGGGTCGTTTTATTTTGTGGGCAATGTATTAGTAAGGGCCACCGAGCAGACAGCGTTGAGAGATACATGCGAAATATCCTCTAATTTACGTTTATTATAAAGTAATTCTTTTAAAAATTTCGCATATTTGGGCATTTGAGAGATAGCCTCGCAAAAATAAACATTAATGTGAATTTGTTTTAATAATAAAATAAATTTTTTATATTGCGCGTCCTTACGCTCGTTATCTAACTTATGCGGATATGGAAGGGCCTTGTTGAAAATAATTTTTTCATTTAAAATCGGTAAAGGCGGCGTAATCGAAGAAAGGGGAAGAGGGGTCGGAGGTGAAATATGTACCTGAGGGTCGGTCCGTTTTAGATCGACCACCTCCTTTCCGCTACGGACGGTTATAGCATTGGCGTTCTCCCGCGGATTGGGCTACATGTTTCCCGGTAGTGCCCCGAGCGCGCGCTCGGACATCATCCTCGCCAGCTGTCCAACCTGTTGTTCGAGAGTTTTAGCGATCCGGTGATGTTCCGGATATTTGACTCGTTGGACGCAATATACTTCGAAAAATTTTCCTCCATCGGGGAGGGTTTTGGAAGAGGAGGAGGAGGCAGAAATCCGGGCGCATAAGAAATAGTGGGGCGCTGAGCATTATTCGGGTTGCTCCAAGAGAAATTGGGGTGATTCCTTCAACCCGGATTATAGTTATTACTATAAGGGTTGTTGTTGGGGTTGAAGGAAGGACGACCCGAATTTCCCATGAAATCCACGAACTCTTCAGCCACGCGGACGTTAGGGGGAATAAAACAAGGCGGTGTGGAGGAGGCAGCAGACATGTCCGCCACCTGTTTTGTTAACCTTTCAACCTGAAGGGTTAAGAGAGCAGTGGCATCCACTTCAAAAAGACCAGCCGCCGGCTTTGGGCGTCCCCGCGGGACGTTCCATTGATAGGCGTTGATAGCCATCTCTTTTAATATAGCCTGGGCGGCATCGGGGGTTTTGTTGTTTAGCGTACCCCCGGCAGCCGCGTCAATCATTTGACGCGTCTGAAAATTAAGCCCATTATAAAAAATTTGAACTTGCAACCACGTTGGCAGCACGTGGTGCGGGCACCGGCGGAGGAATTCCTTAAACCGTTCCCAAGTCTCGTATAGAGACTCAGGATCATTTTGCACAAACGAAGAAATATCCGCCCGCAACTTTGCAGTTTTTGCAGGCGGAAAGTACTTCGTTAGGAACCGTTCTGTCAACTCAGCCCACGTGGTGATACAACCTCGCGGGAGGGCATTCAACCACGCCTTGGCTCTGGACTTAAAGGAAAAAGGAAATAAGCGCAAGCGAATGACGTCATCAGTGACGCCATTAATCTTGAAGGCGTCGCATATCTCCAAGAAATTGGACAAGTGGACATTCAGGTCCTCATCCGGCATTCCATCAAACTGCACGACATTTTGGACCATTTGAATGACACTTGACTTTATTTCAAAATTATTATTTTCCACCGCAGGGCGAACAATACTTGACCCAGTATCATCCAGGTTAGGTCGGGCGTAAAAAGACACAGTACGCTCGGCCGCCGGGGCAGGGTTAGGCGCGGCCATAACTACAACAGAGGGTTCTCTGATAGAATCTTCGGGTTCTAAAGAAGGAATTCGACGTTGAGATCGAATACGCGCAAGAAAGCATTCGATATCAGGGTCAAAGTCAAAATCTTCAAAATCGGAGGGTTGTCCACGGGTCATACACCCAAACAAAAATAAAACAAAATAAACTCCTTTTTTTATTTTATTTAAAATAAAGTTTTTAGTTTTTTTTTAGTTTATAGAAAATAAGTAAAAGTAATAGACTCCGGAATTCGAAATAGCAACTCAAAGAAATTCCCAGGCAACAGCGCCAAAAACTTGATGCGCCCGCGAACAGACTCTTACTGTGGTTGGTTTGGTGAGTCGATCGTCGCGGGCGTGCTACAGGAGGCAAGTGCACCTATCGCAAGTAGTACTCGATATTCGGGGGAATACCGAGGTCATATTGTTCTCGGGGTTGTGTTGACTATTCTTACTCCTCCAGGAGGACTATTATTTTACTGAAAGTAAGGTGGATGTTGTAATTAAGTAAAGACGGAAAAAGTAAAGGAGCGAAAAAATGATTTAGAAAATATTCGATGAAGGGTTAACGCTCGGCATCGAATCGGATTAAGACTAAAATAATTTTTAATAATTATAGGACTTAGTTTTCAAATTAATAAAGGCAACTTGGTCGTGGAGGTTCCACAAATGTGAGCTCACCTAGCTATAGGGATATCGCTCACCTGAACGTTAAGACTATTCAACCGAACGTTAGTCCGATGAAGGATTCCTCTTAACGCCCGCTTTACGCTAAGAACCCCGCTATTGGGTGGGGAACCCAATCCGGAAGAATTACACTTGTCCTCTCTCGAGGGTATGCACGCAACTCTCTTTACCCAGGGGCGATCTGTCCATACGCACGGCCTCTCGGCTAGCTAGTGTATGCATAACGGAAATAGGGCCCACACATCGATTTGTGTTCCTACGCGTCGTTACCCCGGGGTAAACCTTAAGTCCTTAAATTAAAGTGAAAATAAAGAGCTTCAATTATTACAAATCATTTTAAATGTCCCAATGCTCTTCGATGCCGAGGCTAATAGCGATTAGCCACACATCGGTATGGGGACGACTTAGGTGTTTGGTTATGCGAGCGTTCTAAACTATTCGCTGAAAAGTTATAAAGAAGGTAAGAAGAAAAATAAAATAACTTAACGTTAGAAAAGTTATTATAAATAACTACGCCCGCATTCATCCAAACACATAACAAGAGACAGAAATAAAACTAAGTTACACATAAAAGAAATTTGCATAATTAAAATTATAAGTACCACTCAAACGAGTGGGGGCGGGAAATAAAAGCTGAAAATTGCAAGTCATACTCAAACGAGTAGGACTGAAATGAAAGCGAGTCCTACTCAAATGAGTAGGAGAAAATAAATGCGATTACAGGGCTTTCTCAAATATTTACAGGGAGATAAAGATACGCCATTTAACTCAAATGAGTAGGCGGAAATAAATGCGAGTACAAGTCCTACTCAAACGATTAGGCGGGAAATAAAGTCTGTCCATTTAACTCAAGTGAGTAGGCGGAAAAATATAGAAAGAAAATTACAAGTCCTACTCAAACGAGTAGGCGGGAAATGAAAACAATGCGTCATTTAACTCTTAACGAGTAGGCGGAAATAAATGCACACAAACACACACACTCTATATGAATTGAAAGAAAGCAATAAAATTATCTCCTACTGATAATACGGTTTGCAGTCAATTTTATTAGGGTATTTTCAGGGTTTTAAAGCAAATCATGTCTTGTAAAGTACTTATTTTGATTCCCCTTTGTATATATTTTTGTCGCTAATGCGTTTTTTCTGCTTTTTGCAGGTTTTCACGGCTTTCAGCCGAATTTTGCCTGACACGCCCCAAGGTCACGCCCTACCCGGGCGTGTACCTAGGGCGTGTAACCCAGAGGAATGAAGCATTTGGTACGAAACTGTATTCCGTGGAAACTTAGTGTACACGCCCTCTGTCACGCCCGTGTCACATCCGACACGGGCATGGTACAGAGGCGTGTCCCCAGGTTCCGAGGAATTGCCGCAACGCGCTTGTTTTTCCCGCTCCACCGTCGCACAGAATGTGTCACACCCCCGGGTCATGCCCGGCCCGGGCGTGACATATGTGCGTGTACTTCAACAAGCACGCCCGTCACCTCCAGCATTCAATCCCAGCTCAACAAAGTCACGCCGCAAAGAATACGCCCCAGGTACACGCCCTACCAGGGCATGACATTTGGGCGTGTACTTCAGCTACTTCGCCAGAATTAAATTCCAGCCCGAAAAAGTCGCACCGAATGTGTCATGCCCCAGGGTCACGCCCGACCCGGGCGTGACAGGGGGCGTGACCCGACCCGAAAAAATCAATAAATAGAGCCCATCTCCAAGGGTTCAGCACACCTTTTGGATTGAGAGGGGAGGTTCTGTTCTTTGTATTTTTAACTTTTTCAAGCATGTCTCTTCATTTTTAGCTCTTCTTATCTCTAGCTTAATGCTTTCCCTGTATTAGCTCCTAACTTCTTTCTGTAGCATAGTGTTAATGATAGTGTAGTTTACTTTCCATGCACTTGTAATCTCTGGTTTTCAAGTTGTAAGATCCCTGTTTCCATTAATAAAGAAGTGTTATTTTCTTTTTCGTTTCTACTTTGCTTTCATTATTTTCTTCTACGCATCTTATTTTCTCCATTTCACCATGAGTAACTAATCCTCCTTGTACTCGATCTTGATGATCCGAGGTTCGAGTTGATTAAGTTATGATGCTTTAACTCTACTTTTTCTTTCTAAATTTATACCTTGAATTACTCTTGATTAAAAACCCTACTTGGAGATATATCATCAATATGTATATTTTCCATCATTAGCTATCATTCATGGCTAGCCGAGAGGCTGATAGTTTGAAGTAAGCACTCAAGAGTAAAGAGAGTTGCATGCACCCCTTGAGAGAGGCAGACGTTAAATCTCCTGGATTGCAGTGAATTCCAATAGAGGGGTTCACAGCTTAAAGCGAGCTTTAGATCTCCGATCGGTCGAGAGTTCGGTTGAGCGTTCCTAAACTCAGGTAGCCACGACTTCGAGAGAAGTGTTTTTACGCTTATGGAACCTCCACGGTCAAGGTTTTAGCTTTATTAAGTAAAAGTTTATTTTCATATTTCTTAATCAACTTTAGCCGTGGTGATCCTCGATCGAGTGCTCTTCTCTTTCATTGTCTTAATCCCTCGCTGTAATCATTTTAATAGCTCTCTATTTTTCTGCAAGCTTTTCTTTCTTAGCATAATACTTCTCTCCTCAATCGCATTTTAGTAATCTCTTAAACCCTAAAACATTCTTAGATAAGATAATGGTTTTCGTGTGAGTAAGATTAATTAACGGTTCCCGGATTTTAATACGACACTTGTGTCCCCTAGCTACATTTCATTAGATATACTTGCCTTGTTGGATTGTTAGTTTGGTTATTTTCTCCTTGCGAATATTTTTAGACATCAAGTTTTTGGCGCCGTTGCCGGGGAAGCAACTTCTGTTAATAATTTGAAAACACGAATCTATTAATTTTATCACTTCTCTTTCTCACCCTCCTTCTTAAAATTATTAAGTACTGCTCTTAATAGAAACCCACATCACAAATTTTTCTACACCACCTAACTCTCTCGAAAAGGGCAAAGTGGCTCTAAATGCCACTATCTTGTCTAGTACCTTGCGAACCCTTCACCGGGTAGCCCTTGGGAAGTTTGGGAGTTAAAACATAAAAAATCTATTTCAAAAAAAACAAACATCATTAGCTCTCTTTTTCTAGTTTATTTTATTCATCTTTCTTCTCTTCTCTTCTTCTAGTGTATGACCCGTGGGAGTCCGTCGGTTATTTTGGACCTGGACCACGAAATTGAGCGTACTCTTCGGAGAAGATCGCGATTTCAAGGCCCTACTACCCAAGTGCCGGTTGAGGATTCCGAGTCATTTTCTACTTTAATAATGGAAGAACCCAACGTGGAGGAAGCCGTGCAAAGGCCTATATCCTATTATGCACGACCGAATCTCGAGGGTATAGAATCTAGTATATTTCTCCCTGCAATAACAAATAATAATTTCGAACTGAAGGCTAGCATAATTCAAATGGTGCAGCAGTATGTGCAATTTGACGGTCTTCAAGATGAAGATCCGAACGCACACATAGCCAGCTTTCTTGAGATTTGTGACACCATCAAGATAAATGGTATCACAAATTATGCTATTAGGCTAAGATTATTTCCTTTCTCCCTTAGAACTAAGGCTAAGCAGTGGCTGAACACTCTACCTAAAAGTAGCATCACAACCTAGAATCAATTAACTGAAAAATTTTTGGCGAAGTATTTTCCGCCTGCTAAAACTGCAAAACTTAGGAATGACATTTTTTTCTTTGGACAAATAGACTCTTAGACCCTTTACGAAACCTGGGAAAGATTTAAAGAATTATTAAGACGATGCCCACATAACGCTCTGCCTGTATGGTTGCAGGTGCAGACGTTCTATAATGGGCTAAATCAAAGCACAAAGCAAATGATAGACGCAGCTTCTGGCGGTACTTTAAACCATAAGACCCCGGAAGCAGCTCTTGAGCTGTTTGAGGACATGGCCATGAACACTTACCAGTGGAATGTGCCTAGGTCCCGCCCAAACAAACCTGCAGGTCTCTTTGAAGTGGACAACATCTCCCAGCTCGCACTGCAAGTTGAAATATTAAGCAAAAAAATTACGGAGATGACTGCTGCCTCCACCCCTCAGGTATGGGAATCTGCAACTCCTCCCCCCGAACATTTGGATTATGTAAATAATATGCCTAGAACTGCTTTTAATAATTTTTCTGCTGCAAATTTTCATCCTCCTGGTTTTAATTTTCCGAATAGTTATAATCCTGCGTTAAGAAATCATCCGAATTTTTCGTGGAGCAATCCATCGAATGTTGTGCGCCCACCGCAAAGTGATTTTTCTGCACCACCACCACCTCCTCAAAGTTTTCCAAAACCTCCAAGTTTGGAGGAAATGTTTTCAAAGTACATGAATGCTAATGACGCTACGATTAGAACCTTAACTGGAAGCATTAAAAATTTAGAAAATCATGTAGGACAGCTCGCTAAAATAATTTTTGAGCGATCCGTAGGGGCTCTTCCTTCCAATACCGAGCCCAACCCGAGAGAGCAAGCGAAAGATATAACTCTTCGGAGTGGGAAGAAATTTCCTGGTATGGTAAGTGAAGAACCTGAGGCAAGCTCCGCTCCCGCTTTAAAAAATCAAAGCTCTGCTCCCGTTTTAAAAATTCCACCTTCTGCCGAAGAAGTTATCACCCGTGTTTTAGAAAAAGAACTCACTCCACCACCCACCTTTAAAAATAATCCATCCCCGCCATACCCATCCGAACTTAATAAACAACGACAGGACGATCAATACACCCATTTTTTAGAAATGTTTAAACAAATCCACATAAATCTGCCTTTCCACGAAGCCATATCCCAGATGCCGAAGTACACAAAATACCTTAAGAACCTCCTGACCAACAAGAAGAAGTTAGAGAACCTTTCGCATGTCACGTTAAATGCCGAGTGCTCGGAGGTTTTGACAAACGGATTACCGAAGAAAATCAGTGATCCGAGTAGTTTCTCTATCCCGTGTGTCTTTGGTGATCTCTTTGTCAAACACGCTTTAGCCGACCTAGGTGCGAGTATTAATCTTATGCCCCTCTCGTTGTTTAAAAAGTTAGGGATTGGTAGTCTTAACCCCACACGCATGAGTATCCAGCTCGCCGACAGATCGGTCAAATACCTGTTAGGTATAGCGGAGGACGTCGTAATCAATGTCGACAAATTCATCTTCCCGGTGGACTTTGTCATTTTGGACATCGAAGAAGACGTCGAGGTCCCCCTCATCCTTGGCCGGCCCTTCCTTTCCACCTCCCGAGCTATCATTAACGTAAGCAATGGTAAGCTCTTCCTTCGAGTAGGCGACGACGAAGTAACTTTCTCTATCACCCCCTCGATGAAAAACACCCTAGCCAATGATGACTCATGTTTCTTTGTAAATGTCATAAGTGAAGAGTCCTCCTCTCACCTCTCTGATTTCGAAAAAGAATTTTCTGATTTTCTTTCTTATACTGCTCCAACTGAATCACTACATTTAAGTGAAGAGTCCTCCTCTCACCTCTCTGATTTTGAAAAAGAATTTTCTGATTTTTGTTCCTCTTCTACTCCTCCAACTGAATCACAGCGAGAAGTCGCCTCCGCCGCTAGCCCCACCCCTTTCAAATTACCATACAAAGAAAAATTTTATGAACATATTGTTTTTGAAAAAGATCAGATTTCAAAAATGTCATATGAAGACCCCCCTACCTTGGAACTGAAAGAACAACCAGAGCACCTTAAATACGTTTTCTTAGAAAAGGATTCTAAGCTGCCCGTCATAGTTTCAGCCTATCTTACGGATTCACAAAATGATAAACTCCTTTTAATTTTACGTAAGCATCGCCGAGCCATTGCTTGGCAGATTTCTGATATCAAGGGTATAAGCTCATCCTTCTGTACTCACAAAATATTAATGGAAGATAATACGCGTACCTCTATCCAACCTCAGCGCCGTATAAACCCAAACATGAAAGAAGTAGTTAAGGGGGAGGTTATGAAGTTGTTAGACTCTGGAATTATCTATCCTATATCAGACAGTAAGTGGGTTAGCCCTGTCCAGGTAGTACCAAAGAAGGGAGGGATAACGGTAATAAGTAATGAAAATAATGAATTAATCCCGACACGGACGGTGACCGGTTGGCGAATGTGTATAGATTACCGTAAGCTAAATGACGCCACCCGCAAGGATCACTTCCCCTTGCCATTCATTGATCAGATTTTAGAACGACTTTCCGGACTTGCCTTTTATTGTTTTCTCGATGGCCTCTCGGGGTATTTACAAATCCCCATCTCTCCCGAGGACCAGGAGAAAACTACATTTACTTGTCCCTTCGGCACCTTCTCCTACCGAAGAATGCCGTTTAGATTGCGCAATGCGCCAGCTACATTCCAGCTATGTATGCTCGCTATCTTTGACAAGTACGTAGAAAGCATCATGGAAGTTTTCATGGACGATTTCTCCGTGTTTCGTGATTCCTACGATAGTTTCTTAGAGAACCTTGAAAAAGTCTTAGAGCGATGCGAAGAAACTAACCTCGCCTTAAATTGGGAAAAATGCCCTTTTATGGTGAGGGAAGGGTTAGTTTTGGGACATAAAATTTCTGAAAGAGGTATTGAAGTAGACGTTGCGAAAATAGAAGTTATCGAGAAGCTGCCGCCACCTACGAACATAAAAGGTATAAGAAGTTTTCTAGGTCACGCGGGTTTCTACCGCCGCTTCATAAAGGACTTTTCCAAAATCACCAAGCCCCTTACCCATCTCTTAGAAAAAGATGTCCCATTCATCTTTGATGACCTCTGTCTAGCTGCCTTCAATTTAATAAAAGAAAATTTAGTTAATGCCCCAATCATGATAGCTCCAGTGTGGGAATTTCCATTTGAGATAATGTGCGATGCGAGTAGTTATGCGGTGGGAGCCGTTTTAGGCCAACGCATATCTAAAAACTTCCACCCCATCTATTACGCTAGTAAGACACTCACATCTGCACAGGAAAATTACACCACGAGTGAGAAGGAGCTCCTAGCCGTAGTATTCGCTTTTGATAAATTTCGTCCTTATATTACTCTTTCAAAAATTATTGTGTTTACGGACCACTCGGCCCTCAAATATCTTCTTTCCAAAACGGATGCCAAGCCGTGCTTGATTCGCTGGGTCTTACTCCTCCAGGAGTTTGACTTAGAGATTCGTGATAAGTGAGGAGCCGAGAACTTGGCCGCCGACCACCTTTCGCGTCTAGACAACCCGTTTACAAAAAAATTAGACGAAAATTCTTTTAATGACTATTTCCCCGATGAGAAGCTATTCATAATTAACACATCTACTTCTCCTTGGTTTGCCCGCATTGCCAACTATCTAGTGGCTTGTGTGCTCCCAAAAGAGTTTTCATCTCAGCAAAAGAAGAAATTCTTTTCTGAGCTAAATAACTATTTTTGGGAGGACCCGCATCTTTTCAGAATTTGTGCCGACCAAATGATAAGGAGGTGTGTTTCTTATGAAGAAGGATTAAATATTATTAAACATTTTCATGAAGGACCGACAGGTGGGCACTATCAAGCTGCTCGCACCTCTCACAAAGTGTTAAGCGCGGGTTTTTACTGGCCTACCCTGTTTAAAGACGCACATGCATTTGTGAGTAGGTGTGATAGTTGCCAACGGTCGGGGAATATTTTGAATAAAAATGAAATGCCACAAAGTTATTTCCTAGAGTGCGAAGTTTTCGACCTCTGGGGGATTGATTTTGTCGGCCCTTTTCCTTCTAGCTTCGGGAATAAGTACATTTTAGTTGCCGTTGATTATGTTTCGCGTTGGGCCGAAGCCCAAGCTCTTCCTACAAATGATGCCCGAGTCGTAGTTAATTTCCTAAAAAAATTATTTTCTCGCTTCGGTACGCCACGCGCTATCGTTAGTGATAGGGGTTCCCATTTCTGTAACGCGCAATTTTCAAAAATCTTAACTAAATATGGCGTTACTCATAAGCTTTCCACAGCCTACCACCCCCAAACTAACGGACAAGTCGAAGTATTAAATAGAGAAATAAAAAGAATTTTAGAAAAGACTGTTTCTATATCTAGAAAAGACTGGTCAGCAAAATTAGACGATGCTCTATGGGCCTACCGAACAGCATACAAAACCGCCCTCGGATGGCATCAGTTGGTTTATCGAAAATCATGTCATTTGCCCGTAGAATTAGAACGCCGCGCTTTTTGGGCCTTAAGATTTGTTAACTTCGATCCCCACTCTGTCGGCAATTTTAGAAAATTCCAACTTAACGAACTCAACGAGTGGCGCTCTAACGCTTATGAAAATAATAAATTTTATAAAGAGCGGACGAAGCGTTTGCACGATAAACATCTTAGGTACCCAAAAACCTTTAAGCCGGGCGACCAAGTTCTTTTATATAACTCCCGATTACGTTTATTTCCAGGAAAACTAAAATCACGATGGTCTGGGCCATTTACAGTAAAAGAAATTTTTTCGTATGACACGGTTTTAGTTTCGCACCCTGAAAAGGGTAATTTCAAAGTGAATGGGCAGCGTCTTAAACTTTATCTCTGTGGTGATGTCAGTCCAAACTGTATTAATATTCTTCTACATGAACTTTAAACTAACTGGACACCGTCTAGTTACTTGCTACTTTGGACAAATAATCGTTCAGACAATATTTTTTTTAATGCGTCGAGGTCAAACGACGCTTTAAACAAAGGGCGCTCTTGGGAGGTAACCCAATCTATTTTTTTTGTTTTCTTTATTGTACATTTTTGCCCCGGATGGTTCCGCAAGCTCAAGCTTCTGCGATCGCCTGCTCCAATGCTGCTAAATCCATCACACAGTCCAAAAAAAGACCTTTCCAAAAGACTCAAAGCACAAGCATGGGGGAGCGACATCACTGAGCTTTCGCTGCAAAATAAAACCGGGGAAGTACCTGTTTTTCAATTGTCTTTCATTTCTATACTTTAATTTTCTCTCGTTCTCCAACCTCCTTCTACATTGAGGACAATGTAGATTTTAAGCTTGGGGGAGGACTTCCTCCTTTTTTGCTTTTTGTAAATATCTTTTACTTTTTTGAAAATATTCTTCAAAAATCCAAAAAATCCAAAAAATATATATATAGCTGCATTTTGGTATTTTAATAAGTATCCCATGTTTATGTTTTGTTTTTCTCAAACTTCTTTATAAACAACGTAGTTAATTATAATTTTTCTAATCATTTTTTTTATCATATTTCACAAGTAAAATGTTGGTCATGCTGTGTTTCTAATTCATGGTAGCATGTTAAGGTGAAATATTTCTCTAAAACGTGCATTTCTATTATGGTTTTCCGTTCTTTATTTTCTTTACTTTCTCTAAAATTTATCATCCACTATTTTCCTTTTCATCTTTAGATAATTTTTGTAAGAACAACTTTTGAATAACGTAGTAGATATGAATGATCCAAGTCACATATTATTTTTATTTTCAAGATAATTTCATCAATCTTCTTTTATTATCTCGAACTTGCTTTTTGAAATTTTTCAACACTATGTTTTAAATAAATTTAAAAAAGCGTGAAAATGATTTAGGCCATTTTTGTTTACGTTTGAGCTTTCCTGCCAACCTAAAATCTTTTACCACTAGTTAGCCGCTTTTGAGCCTTTTTTGAAATTCATTTGATAACTCCACATATTATTTCATTTTCACCAAAGCCAAAATTCCTATCTATCTAATCACGCTAAATTTTTTGAGTTTCATTCTAAAATTTTCATGATAGGAAATTTTGTGTTATCTTTGGAGAAATTGTTGAAAAAAAGTGTACTCAAAAGCAATGTTTGATTTTTTCTGGCCAATTTAACATGAAAGAAAAAATTTTATGGCCTTTGTTTTGAAAAAAGAAAAAAAATGAATGATGAAAAAAAAATAAATAATAATAAAGAAGAAAAAGAAAGACAAAAAATATATATATATACATATTTTGTTTAAAATAAAAATTTTTTGAAACTCGTTGTTTTGGTTTAGTGTGATTTTAAGCCTCCATGTTTATATTTGAATATTCACTCCTATTCATAATCCTAAACCAAACGTTTCGGTCCTATTAAGTACTTTTGATTCACGCCTTTTTAAATTTTATTTAACAACTAAGAAAAGAAGAAAAGTAAATCAGTTTTAGTTTTAGATTTAAACTTAGATTTTTGTTATTTAATTGATATAATTATAATGCGTTGCTTGGATCTAGTAATAACTCAATACGTTTTTTTCATTTTCGTTGCCTTGCTTAAATCTATTTAAAAAATTTCGTCAAAATTCTGAATGATTTATTTTTATTAAGTAAAGTTTATAAAAGTTAAACCATACCAAGATAATTGTTTTAGATTTACGTTTTACATTCTCCCTACCAGGAATTTCGCATAGTACTTGTGTAAACATGATTAAAACTTTTTTGAATTAGTCACTTTTTATGATTAGCTAGTTTTTATATCTTTTCTTGGGGACAAGCAAAACTAAGGTTGGGGGAATTTGATAATACGGTTTGCAGTCAATTTTATTAGGGTATTTTCAGGGTTTTAAAGCAAATCATGTCTTGTAAAGTACTTATTTTGATTCCCCTTTGTATATATTTTTATCGCTAATGCATTTTTTCTGCTTTTTGCAGGTTTTCACGGCTTTCAACCGAATTTTGCTGTGACACGCCCCAAGGTCACGCCCTACCCGGGCATGTACCTAGGGCGTGTAACCTAGAGGAATGAAGCAATTGGTCCGAAACTGCATTCCGTGGAAACTTAGTGTACACATCCTCTGTCATGCCCGTGTCACATCCGACACTGGCGTGGTACAGAGGTGTGTCCCCAGGTTCCGAGGAATCACCGCAACGCGCTCGTTTTTCCCTCTCCACCGCCGCACCGAATGTGTCACGCCCCCGGGTCACGCCCGGCCCGGGCATGACATATGTGGGTGTACTTCAACAAGCACGCCCGCCACCTCCAGCATTCAATCCCAGATCAACAAAGTCACGCCGCAAAGAACACGCCCCAGGTACACGCCCTACCAGGGCGTGACATTTGGGTGTGTACTTTAGCTACTTCGCCAGAATTAAATTCCGGCCCGAAAAAGTCGCACCGAATGTGTCACGCCCCAGGGTCACGCTCGACCCGGGCGTGACAGGGG
The DNA here is from genome assembly GCA_039583875.1 of Platanthera guangdongensis. NCBI lineage: Eukaryota > Viridiplantae > Streptophyta > Magnoliopsida > Asparagales > Orchidaceae > Platanthera > Platanthera guangdongensis. Next base: position 98,359,776 of record CM077148.1, on the reverse strand, counting down.
GCATAACCCGACCCGAAAAAATCTATAAATAGAGCCCATCTCTAAGGGTTCAACACACATTTTGGATTGAGAGGGGAGGTTCTGTTCTTTGTATTTTTGAACTTTTTCAAGCATGTCTCTTCATTTTTAGCTCTTCTTATCTCTATCTTAATGCTTTCCCTTTATTAGCTCCTAGCTTCTTTCTGTAGCATAATGTTAATGATAGTGTAGTTTACTTTCCATGCACTTGTAATCTCTGGTTTTCAAGTTGTAAGATCCCTGTTTCCATTAATAAAGAAGTGTTGTTTTCTTTTTCATTTCTACTTTGCTTTCATTATTTTCTTCTACGCATATTCTTTTATCCATTTCACCATGAGTAACTAATCCTCCTTGTACTCGATCTTGATGATCCGAGGTTCGAGTTGATTAAGTTATGATGCTTTAACTCTACTTTTTCTTTCTAAAGTTATACCTTGAATTACTCTTGATTAAAAACCCTACTTGGAGATATATCATCAATATGTATATTTTCCATCATTAGCTTTCATTCTTGGCTAGCCGAGAGGCTGATAGTTTGAAGTAAGCACTCAAGAGTAAAGAGAGTTGCACGCACCCCTCGAGAGAGACAGACGTTAAATCTCCTGGATTGGAGTGAAATCCAATAGAGGGGTTCACATCTTAAAGCGAGCTTTAGATCCTCGATCGAGTGCTCTTCTCTTTCATTGTCTTAATCCCTCGCTGTAATCGTTTTAATAGCTCTCTATTTTTCCGCAAGCTTTTCTTTCTTAGCATAATACTTCTCTCCTCAATCGCATTTTAGTAATCTCTTAAACCCTAAAACATTCTTCGATATGATAATGGTTTTCGTGTGAGTAAGATTAATTAACGGTTCCCGGATTTTAATACGACACTTGTGTCCCCTAGCTGCATTTCGATAGGTATACTTGCCTTGTTGGATTGTTAGTTTGGTTATTTTCTCCTTGCGAATATTTTTAGACAACACCTACACACACGCACTCTACATAATTAAAGAAAACGATAAAGTAAAGCATGAAAAATAAAGCATGAAAAACTAACACCTACACTCACACACTCTACATAATTTGAACAAAGCATCAAAACATTATTCTCATACACTCACACACACAAATTAAAAGCAAAATGAAAGTTACCTAAAATTTAAAACATCTACTTTTTATGCTTAGGTTTTGCCAAAAACGAATAAAAAGAACGAATTAAAATTTTAAGAGAACAAAAGTTTTTCAAAACAAATCAAAAACTAAAGCCTTTCAAAAATTAAGATTTCAACATTTTCATTCTTAGGATTTCATAAAAGTGCTAAAAAGGTTGAAATGAAAAGAGAAAGAACAAAAAGGGTTTTTATCCTAAAATAAAGCTAAGTAAAAAAAAATCAAAAATACTTTAGTAACTCTTTTACAAATTCATAAGAATGAAGATGTTGAAAACATTAAAAGAGGACATGAAAAAAAAGAAAAAGCTAATACAACATTTCATAAATTTCTAACAAAACCTAACATGAGACAAATTAAAAGCATGTAAAGTAAATAAGTTACACTCATACACACACACACACACTTTTCATAAAAGGGAGAACAAAGATGAAATCAAGGATAAAAAGGGAAAGAAGTAAGCCATCCAAATGAATTTTCATGTCATATAGAGAGAGAAAATCTAACATTTTTATTAACATTATAAAACTATTAGAAAGCTAAAAGCTAAAGCAAAACAAAACATGAAAGGAAGGGAGGAGAAATCTCCTTACATAGCACTAGAATCCACGGATGTAGCCCACAAAAACACACTAAAGTGGCTCAAAAATGTGAACCCTTGGACCTTACAGAAATGGGCAATTTATAGGCAAAAAATTCTAAGTACATGCCCTCCGACACGGGCGTGTCGGGGGGGGGGGGGGGGGGGGGGGGGGGCGTGTCACTACTATTTATGATGGCGGCCGACGATTGGACAGGAAAGTTGACTTCGGGCTGAGTTCGAGGATGTCACGCCTCAGGTCACGGGCGTGACACTGGGCGTGTTGGGGAGGTAGAAACGGGCGCGGGTTGCGTCAAAAGTCTTCGACAGCATCTTGTCGGGCCAGGTGGTGAAGTCACGCCCACGGTCACGGGCGTGTCTCTGGGCGTGTCGGTTGGTGTCGACACTCGACAAACGTCGAGCGGAAAATGTCGAGTTAAAATCGTCGAGCAGAAAGTTTGAGTCACGCCCTAGGTCACAGGCGTGAATCTGGGCTTGTCGCCGGTTCGACAATCGTTGAACTGAAATCGTCGAGCTGAATGGACACGGGCTTGTGTCACGCCCCGTGTCGGGTGACACGGGCATTCCACCCGGTGTGTCAAGCTTTTTACTTTAGAAATTTGCAACTTCACGGGATTTTGAGCTGTCAAGCCCTGGCCACGGGCGTGATCCAAATGACACGGGCGTGTACTGCCTAATTTTGGCAGATTTTGGAATTTTTCTGAAAAATAAAATAAAACAAGTTAGTAGTATATTTACAAGAATAGGAGCATTTTATTGAACAAAAATAAGTAAAAACGACGAAAATAAATGAAAATGACTAAATTAATGTTCACAAAAATACGTATATTTACAATTCATCAAGATTCGCTTCGGTGCCATGGAAAAATAGCTGGATGAAAACCACCTCAACGGACTCGCCTCAGCGGATTTGGGCTCGGCTCGCGATTTGGGGCTCTGAAGCTCCAACAATGGTCGCAACTCCTCCGTCTTCTTCACCGTAATCCCTCCCCTCTCTCTACCTCTTAGAAAGAGAAAGTGCCAAACGAAATGAGGTCTAAATCCTCATTTCCTGACCTTATACAAACAGGGAGGGTCCCGGGCCGTCGGATCCCTCTTAAATTAAACGAAAGGCCCTAATTCGCATTTAAAACTCATCTTCCTAGGACAGTACAGGACCTGTGACTCGCCCATGTCACGGGCTATATTGTACATTCATAAAAGAATTCGTCAATCTCCGAATCAGGACACGGTCTCTGACACGCCCATGTTAACCCTGAACACGCCCGTGTCAATCCTAAACATGCCCATGTCACAGGCTGTGTGCCTAAATCGACTCTGAAACCATCACGCCCGAATAGGACACGGCTTTGGACACGTCCGTGTCCCAGGTCGTGTTGCTCACTCGACACAGCCTGAACAAACACAGAGTAGGACACGGCTTGGACATGCCCGTGTCCGCCCTGGACACACCCGTGTCCCAGGCTGTGTTCAACACTCGATAAATCTCAGCCAATTCCATAAAAGGACACGGCTCTGGACACACCCGTGTCACAGGCCGTGTGAAACCATAATGACTCCAATGCTGTCAGAAAATCTACACATTCATATTCGAGTTTTGGGGCATTGCAATTCTCCCCCCTTAAAAGAATTTCGTCCCGAATTTAAAGAATGGAAAAGTACACAAAATTAAATGGTACCTGTGTAGAAAATCTCGGGATACTACACAAGCATGGTCTGCTCTCGCTCCCACGAAAGCTCCTCACGACCACAATTGTCCTAACGGACCTTGACCATCCTGATAACATTGTTACGCAATTGTCTGACCTTCGTATCATCGATCTGAATGGGTCTAACTTTCATTGTTAGCCCACTATCGACTGATACTTAATTTGTAACAATCACATGTGTTAGTTCTTTCACGGCTTTTCGTAGGACCGAAATGTGAAATATCTCATGCAAACCACTCAATTCTACCAAAAGAGAGAACTGATAGGCCGCTTCACCAACTCGCTCAAAGATCTCAAAAGGCCCAACATACCTCGAACTAAGCTTCTTTAAGCACCGAATCCTTCATACGCATTTAAACGGCTTTATCTTGAGGTATACACAGTCGTCCACCACAAACTCCACGTTCCGATGCTTGGCATTGTAGTACTTGGCCTGTCTATCTTGAATAATCAATAGCCGTTCCCGAATCAACCGAATTGTTGACGTAGCATCTTCAACCTCTATTCGCTTATAAAGCTTTGATTCTCCTATTTCTACCCAAGCCAAAGTTGTACGGTACCTCCTTCCGTATAGAGCCTCAAAAGGCGTCATCTGAATACTGGCTTGGTAGCTATTATTGTATGCAAAATAAATCATGTAAAGATGGTCCTCCAACCTTTTATCAAAATCCAATGTACACATACGAAGCATGTCTTCCATCATCCTGCTCACCCTTGTGCGATCTCGGTAAACCGTGCACAAAATCCATAGAGTTGTCATCAAACTTCCACTCCGGTATAGTTAAGGACTTTAGAAATCCCCCTAGCTTCTAGCATACGGCCATTACCAAGGTACAAGTCTAACACTTCGCCACGTATAGCGCTACGTCTTTCTTCATGCCTTGCCAGCAGAACAGACTCTTCATATCTTTGAACATCTTTGTGCTCCCAGGGTGAATTGAGTACTTGGTAAAATATGCCTCGTGCAACAATTCTTCTCATAATTTCCCAACATTAGGGACACACAACCGACCACCTTTCCATACAAGGCCATCGTCGACATAAAACTGGTCATTAGACCAATCCACGGACCCTGCCAAGCGACATTTCAAGCTCACATCCAACTCCAAGGCCAGTCGAATCCTGTCCGCGAGGTCATATTAAACATATGTCCAACTCAAACATGCATTAATACTAGATCCCTTGACAACGCATGAGATCTCAAAAACTTCCAAATCATGAATGAGCCTCTCATCATGCATCTGCAACCAGTTGGCCTGTGCAGGAGTTCTACGACTCAGAGCATCTGCCACAACATTCCCCTTCCCGGGAATATAATGAATCTTTTAGGTGTAGTCCCCCAGGAAATCCATCCACCTACGCTGGTGCATGTTAAGGTCCTGATCAATCAGATATTTCAGACTTTTGTGATCTGAATAAATGTCGACCTTCACTCCGTACAAGTAATGCCTCCAAAGAGTGAGAGCGAATACCACGGCCGCCAAATCCAAGTCATGGACCGGGTAGTTCCTCTCATGCACTTTTAACTGACGTGATCCATAGGCTATCAGCGACCCATGTTGAAGCAGAACACGGTCTAACACACTCCCAGAGGCATCAGTGTAAACCTCAAAGCCTTCAGAACCGTAAGGCGAACATAACACAAAGGTCGTGGTCAAAGACACTTTAGTTCTTCGAAAGCTCATGCGCATTCAGGCGACCAAACAAACTTCTGATCATTCCTTGTTAGAGTAGTGAGGGGCAATGCTATCCATGATAAGTTCTCCATTTAGCGCCTGTAATAGCCAGCAAGTCACAGAAAACTCCGGACTTCCGCCACCTTATACAACACAGGCTAATCCCGTATAGCAACTATCTTTGCCGGATCTACCATAATACCTTCACCACTAACCATGTGACCAAGGAATTCTAATGAGGACAACCAATATTTGCATTTGGAGAACTTGGCGTACAATTGGTTCCTACACAATATCTCCAACACCATAAGCAGGTGCTTGAAATGATCCTCCTCGCACTGCGAGTACACTAGTATATCGTCGATAAAGTCTATCACGAATTGGTCCAAGTATTCTCAGAACATTCTATTCATCAAATCCATAAACATGGATGGCGCATTCGTCAGCCCAAACGGCATGACAGTGAACTCATAATGCGCATAACATGTGATGAAAGCTGTCTTGGCAATGTCACTTTCCATTATCTGGAGCTGATAGTATCCGAATTTCAGATCCAACTTTGCATACAAAGTTGACCCCACCAGCTTGTCGAACAGATCATCAATCCTTGGGATCAGATGCCTATTCTTTTTCGTTAGCTTATTCAACTCCCGGTAATCAATGCATAGTCGTAATCTTCCGTATTTATTCTTAAGAAAGACAACCGACGCGTTCCAAAGGCGACGAATTTGGACGCACATAACACCTGCTCTATCAATTCCTGAAGTTATGCGTCAACTCTTCCATTTCCCTCGGTGCTAAGCGGTAAGGAGACCGCGACATTGGTTTGGCACTTCAAAGGGAGATCGATTTCACCATTGAGGTGGAGCTCTAGGGGGATGTTCAGGGAACACGTCAGCAAACTCCGACACCATCGGAATACATACTAAATCAGGCTTGGGTTTCTTAGACACTAACGGGGTGGAGAACAACTCCACATACTAACGTACCTTTAACTTAGTATAGCGCTAGGTGATCAGTCCTAATGAGAATCCTTTGAGTTGTAAAACAATATAATCACTCTACTCCGAGAGTTAGTCCATGCCATAGATTACGTCAAACTCCAGTAGGCAGAATAAACCCTTCCACGTCAAAGGATTGACTTCCTATTCGCACTCTAAAGCAACAAACTCTTTTCGCGCACATCGAACACCCGTTCGGTAACACCACATCCAACTTTCATTTCACCACTGAAGTAGGTACTCCGTTATGAGACACGAAGATCTCAGATAGGAAGGAGTATGAAACCCCTGTATTGAACAGCTCTCGAGTCGTAACGTCCAAAATCATAACGAACCGTAAAACATATCAATCATACAACCAAAGCATAAGATGTAAGGTAGGGAAAACACTAACGCTAAACTCTAGCGCATACCTGACACCATGTCTCCTTGCTTGATGGCCTCCTGCCGGCCAAGGTTATAGGCTCTCAGTTGAGCTGGAACTCGATGGGATGCGGACCGCCTTTCCCATTTTAGCATAAGTTTACCCTGACTTCCGCTCTAATTTGTCGTTCCAATAGTTTCAAGCCATATGATACGGCTTATCGCAAGTATAACATCTAATTGGGTCTCATCAAACCATTGCTCCAGAACCTACCCCCTTTGCCAACGGAGTACCACTCAAACAATCTCTAGTAATATGACCTATCCTGCCACATGTATAGCAAGTAAGTGGATGTCGCCATGAATGGCTCTCGACTTAGTTTTCTTTGTCTTTGGGGCATCACCACGGCAATCTCGGGCTATATGTCCTAAATTGCCACAAGTATAACAAGTATATGGAGCTCGACTAGTAGATGATTTAGATCTCTTATTCCCCTTCATACGGTGTTCAAACTTTGTTGAACCTGCAGAGTTTGGTACCCTGAACACTGACGGCTGGTTGAATTTTGCCAAATCTTCTTCCGAATATCTAACCGACTGCACCAACACTCAGAATCCAAGTAGCTTTGGTCCTACCAACAGCAGTCGTCAATCATCACGCAGACCATTGTAAAATCTATTAACTGTGGTCTGTTCATTGTCCATCTCAAACCCTGAGTATCTCCTTATCAAGACAAACACATGCAAATACTCATCCACTAAGTGCGTTCCCTGATTCAAAAGCATATTCAACTACTGCTCTGATGTTCTACCACATGTCCTTTGCTCTAGCGCGCCAATCGGTACTGCAGCCATCCCATGGATAGGGGGCTACACAGCCCTCCATGTTTGGCTTTGAACATAGCGAACACCGCTTCAACCACCATCTTAATGGTTTCTGCAGAAGGAGCGATCGCAGGCACGTCGTTAGGTGCACTACTCTCCGTGAAATGCTGTTGTTGCGACTGTCGTGCACAGCTCCTATTCACCTATAGTCGTACAACACACCATTAAGCGACCAAGCAAAATTGCAAAAAGTAATTATAAGAACACACAGGTTTTTCAAACATGTGTTTTTTCATTCATGAGTTCTTTTCATGTTATAACGATGACGCACATACCTGTGCTCACCACCCATTAAAAGAATTCGTCCACGAATTCAAATAAGCAAGATCGATGTCCTAGTCTGATATCAAATTGTAACACCCCCATCCATCACATGAAATATAACAGAAGGTCCGGTTGGGGCCCCATGCCATATTCCATAGACAGTTAGTGAAATTACATAAGAATACAAAATTAACAGCATAGGAATACACATCCTAACTCAGAGCATTCTAGCGGAAGTTTTTAAAACAGTTATAAGAACCCATACGTGACACATGAATGTCCACTACAGCCACAATAGGAATAAAATAACATACACTTATACTTTGGCCTTATGGCCTTACAATAGTTTGTCTATATTTCAACTCCTCTCGCATTCTTTTGCCCCGATCTACTTCGTGGAGTGATTCAGAGGACTTTTCCGGTAAAACCAAGGCAAGTTGTGGTTTCCCCTCATTTCTCCTTGTCCGATTTGATGGTAACGAATGAGTTTTGTTCCTTGATATTCTTTCCAAGTTATAGTTATGTCTAATTTTTCGATCACTTGAAAATTTCTAAATCTTGTTTTGTTAACTGAACCTGGTAACTTTATATAGGTTTGATAAAATGTTTTTAGTATTGTCTTTAATTGGCTTATTTATCATTATCAAACATATTAGAGTTTATCTAAGATTGTAAATCGTCCGTAAGTGTTGATCAACAGCGTCTCGAATCTAGTAATGTCAAGTAGAATCTGACAAGCCAAATCTAGAGATATGTGGTGTTTTCTTGGTGGTTTTATGGATTGCGGGAGTTAGTGGATGATTCCACCTCCGCAGTGTTTGTTTCGTTCATTAGTGCCCTGTGGAAGTCTACCTTATTTTTGGGTGTCTGCGGTGTATTGATTGGTATTTTCGCATCAAGTCCGAAAACTTAATGCGGTTAAAACTCCAAAAATAGGTGAGAATTCACGCGGCGCCCCGGGCGGTTTATTTAATTAGAAAAGCGGATTGGTTTTTGTTTAGAAAGCGGGTCGCGCAGATTTATTTATTTGGATATAAAAATATGTGATCGAGTTTTAACGAAAGGAGGCAAGCGCACCTATCGTGAGTAGTACAGGATATTCCGGGTGGAATATCGAGGTCGTATTGTTCTCATGGTCGGTTCGATTATTTCTACACTTACCTGGAGGGGACTATTATTTTACCGATAATTACTTGTCGGGTATTTTATATATAATAAAAAATGACAGAAAAAGAAAGCATAAAAGGAAAGCAATAAGGTGGAGCCGATGAAGAGCTTAGTTCGATGGCGCCGAATAGAATTAGAACTAAAATATACTTTAAATAAAAAGAGATCCTAAATTTCTAATTAATTAAGGCGGAGACTTGGACGTGGAGGCTCCAATAAAATGAGCTCACCTATCACTAGGACTATCGTTCCCCTGAACATTAAGACTTATCGACCGGGCTCTCGTCCGACGAAGGATTCCTCTTAATGCCCGCATTATGCTAAGAACCCCGCTATTGGGTGGGGAACCCAATTCGGTAGAGTTGGCGCGCCTCCTCTCTCGAGGGTTAGTGCGGAACTCCATTTAGCACGGGGTGATCGGTCCATACGCACGACCTCTCGGCTAGCTAGCGTTTGGACTACGGAAATAGGGCCCACACATCGATTATGTGGTCCTACGCGTCGTAAACCCCGGGCAAACCTTAAGTGTTTTTAATTAATTAGAAAAATGAGACCTTTAATTATTTTAAGTAATTTTATTTGTCCCAATGCTCTTCGATACTGAGGGCTAAGAACGGTTAGCCACTCATCGGAATGGGGACGGCAGCGAGAAAAGGCAGAAAATAAAGCAGAAAAGTAAAGTAGTAAATGAAAGCGGTAAATTGCAAAGTCCTACTAAAATGAGTAGGACTGAAATGAAAGCTGTAAAAGTGCAAGTCCCGGATCAAACGAGTGGGAGGGAAAAAAGAAAGCAAGTCCTACTCAAACGAGTAGGAGAAAATAAATGCATTTACAAGTACATTCCAAATTATTACAATAAAGACCGACCATTTAACTCAAATGCATAGGCGGTAAATAAAATCCTGCCATTTAAATCCTAGCGAGTAGGCGGAAATAAATACTAACACTCACGCACTCTACTTGAAAGTAAAACACACGCACACAACAAAAAAGTAAACACACTCTACTGAAATTGAAATACGCACACGTACAAGTCCTACTCAAACGAGTAGGCGGGAAATAAAAGCATGACATTTAACTCTTAACGAGTAGGCGAAAATAAATGCAACACACACACGCACTCTTCAAAATTGAACGAAAGCAATAAAACTAACTCCTACACGCAGGCACACGTACAGAAAATAGGAAAAACGAAGTTGCTGAAAAATTAAAACGACTACATTTTTACCGATGGAATGCTGTAGAAATGCATAAAAGTGAAAATAAAATTGAAAGGAGCAAAAGTTTTTGAAAATAAGCGCAAAAAGGAAGGACTCGAAAAATTGAAATGAATACATTTCTACCGATAGAATGCGTTAGAAATGAATAAAAAGAGGAAATAAAAAATAAACGGGCAAAAGTTTTTTTGAAAATAAAAGGTGAAAATGAGAATGCTCGGAAAATTAAAACGATTACGTCTTCATTCTTTTAACCTTATAGAAATGCATAAAAGTGGTAATAAAACTTAAAAAGAATGAAAAGTTTTACAATCCTAAAGAGCCTAAGTTAAAGAAATTTAAAAACCACCTTTTTAAAACATTTTTATAACCCCATATGAATGAAAACAAAGTAAAAAAGAATAAACTAAACCTAAACAAGTTGGGTGCTTGAAAATAAAATTGCGATTACAACGGCTATAAATTTGATAAATTCCTAAGTTAAACTAGTTACAAAAGCTAAAGTAAAACATAAAAACACAAAAATAGGAATGAAAAATTACTTAAGGTAGGGCGCTTGGGCAGATTTTCATACATCATAGAAGAGAAAATGAACATTTCTATTAAGTAAAAAAAGAATTACAATAATCATAAAACAAATACATAAAAGGGGGGGAGAAAATTCCCTTAAAATGCATGAACAGTCCCCAAGAACAGCCCTAACCTAAGCAAAGTGGTTCAAAAAAGTGGAACAGGAGATCAGGCAGAAGGCTGTAATTTATAGACAAAAAATTTCATCGGACACGCCCTCTGACACGGGCGTGTCAGGGGGCGTGTCGACAATGTACATATGGCGACCGTGAATTGACTGGAGATTTTGACTTTGCGGCTGAAAACACGGCGGTCACGCACCAGGTCACGGGCATGACAGTGGTCGTGTTGGCTTTATTTATCATCAGAATTCAGCGATTTGACGGTGATTTGACGTTGCGGCTGAAAACACGGCGGTCACTCCCCAGGTCACAGGCGTGACGGTGGGCGTGTCAGGGAGGTTGAACTGGGCATCGTTTGCGTCGAAAGTCGTCAGCGGCGGTTTGTCGGGCCAGGTGGTGGAAGTCACGCCCTAGGTCACGGGCGTGACTCTAGGCGTGTCGCAGAGGTGTCAACACTCGACAAACGTCGAGCGGAAAATGTCGAGTTGAATATCGTCCAGCAGGAAGCCTTGGTTGCTGATTGGGAATGACATGGGCGTGTCTGATCATTCGACACGGGCGTGTCCTGGTCGGTTCCATGAACGTCGACTAGAAAATCGTCCAGCGAAAAAAATCGTCGAGCGGGAAGAGGAGTCACGCCCTTGGTCACGGGCGTGATGCTAGGCGTGGCGCAGAGGTCGACGATCCTCGAGTTGAAAACATCGAGCGCGGGTTGCGCAATGTCATGCCCCGGTCACGGGCTTGGGTCACGGGCGTGACTCTTGTGACACGGGCGTGACATGGGCATGTCACGCTATTTCTTCAATAATTGTTGATTTCACTAGATTTTGACGTGTCACGCCCTGGATATGGGCGTGACCCGTAAGTACACGGGCGTGTACTTACTGTTTTGGGCATTTTTCCTGCAATTTTCAGGAAACAAAATTAATGTTAAGTTAATATAAAATTTACAAAATATGAGTAATTTATTAAACAAAAACAACTAAAAATGACGAAAATAAATGACTAAGACTTAATTTAAGTACATAAAAATATGTATATATACAACTCATCAAATACCGTCATACTTAAGCTTTTGCTATTCTAGAGCAAAAATTGGAGATGAACTTATAAGGAATTAAATAAATCCTAAGTTTAGCTACCGCTTGAATTAATTGAAAGCAAGATCTAAATAAATATTCGGGGTATTAGAGTTAAATCCTAAATTATGCCAAAAATTTAAATAAAGGAAGAGATTCAGCTAAAAACTTCTGGTTATAAGAAAATAGATAGCAAAAAATTTTATTTGTTAGGCTAACAAAAATAGATTGGATTTATGAAAACTTTAGCGTGAACGAATTTATAAGAAATAATGAAATTTATAAATTATGCTCTCAAAAAGATTTTTAAAATTAAATCTAGAATTATTTGAGATTGGCAGAGTAGGATATCGTGGTATATGAAGAAGGCTTTGAATTGTTAGAGGCGAGGGTATATTTTTTCGCTCAACCTCTAATTGATTTTTATGATTCGAATGTGGATGTTAGGAAAACGAAGTCTTATTTTCAATAACATAATATTTTTTATCATCTTCATAATAATCCAATGTATATGTGTAGGAGTAATGAATTTTATACTCTTACTCCATAACATAAAATCTTTTCAAATATTGGATGTCTATGTTTACGGAACGAAATCTATTCCCATTGACATAAGATCTTTTAAGGATCGAAATCATGTCAAGTATGGCATGAAAAAAGGTGATCGGGTTTTTTTCAGAAATAAAACTAGGTTTAATAAAAAAATTTTGAGAGCAACCTTTATAAATTAAACGTTCCTAAATTTCAAAAAAAAAAGCTTGGAGTTGTCATAACTTGAAATCTAAGATTGTTATTTCTAACAAAATAAATATGCAACTATTTATATAAGTAGAAGTGGTGCTGAAAGCAGGTACCTTATGTAAATAAAAAAGCATACGAAAATTTTTATAACTTAACCCCAAATATCTAAATTTATCGAACTCCAATTAATAAACGAATAGTAAGCAAAGAATTAAAATAATTCGTCTATAAATTAACTCGCAACTAGATTTTTGGAGAGCGAAAAAGATTAGGAATTGAGATATTCGATTTAGTTGTTACAAAATATTTTTGGATTTTTGGGGTTTTTATTATTTTTGATTATTACTATTTTTGATTTTTGAACTTTTTAGGGTTTTTATCTTTTTTTATTTTTGAATTTTTTTTAATAATTATTTTTTTTATTTTTTTGAATTTTTAAAGAGTTATTCTCTCTTTTTTTTGAAATTTTGGATTTTCTAAAATTTTTTAGTTTTAAGTTTTGATTTTTCAATTTTTTTAGTTTTTAAGTTTTTAGCATGATGGCCCGCGAACAGACTCTATTAGGTGGTTGGTTCGATGAGTCGAACGCCGTGGGCCTGCTAAAAAGCGAGCTTTTACAAATAAGAAGGGGGAAGAGAGAATTATTTTTTCCAAAGCTATTTATTTTTATTTTTTTTTGAATTTTTTTTTGTTTTATACGTTTTTTTGAATAAACTATTTGTTTTATGATTTTTTTTAGTTTTTTTTTGTTTATAAAAAAAAAGGAAAAAAATTTTTTAGGTAAAAATTTTTAAATTTTTTTTTGTATTTTTATGAGTTTTTGTTATGCCAAAATATAAAAGTGCAGAAATTAAGAAAATATGAAAACACCCTCATACTTAAACCCAACATTATCCCCAATGTGACAATCTAAGTATGCAGAACAGATAATATACAAAATAAAATATATGCAAAAACAAAAATAAAAAGAGAGGGTAGAAGCTTCCCTAATATGAAGTCGGGGAGGTCGGGGAGGCCCGGGTTGATACCCTGCATTATTAAAAAGAAAAATAAAATAACAAAATCAAAAACGATAAACTCAACCTAAAGTGTGCGGGTGGTAGGGGGGCAAGTGTGTGTGACTCGAAGCTAACGTCTTAGCGTTTGAGCATGTACAGAAATGCGCTTCCCTAGTGCGCACAAGAGTGAAGTGCGCCGAAGCAAAATAAAATAAAACAAGTTAAAATAAATTAAGTTAAACAAAATATATACATTTTTTTAATCAAATTATTATGTTTTTAAGTAGATTTTTTAATTTTTAGTTGGTTTTTTTATTTTTTTATTATTTTTTTAGGTAGTTATATAACAAAAAGAAAAAATTTAAGTGTGTTTTTTTCATTTTCTAGATTTTTTAGTTTTGTAGTTTTATATTTTTTTTCAAACTTTTTTTTGTTTTATAGGTCTTTTAATTTTTTTGGTGTTATAATTTTGTAAGTAATTATTTTTTTTATTATTATTTTGTTTTTTAAGTAATTATTATTATTATTATTATTATTAGTAGTTGTAAAAAATGTTTTGTTTTTGTTGTTGGTTAACCATATTTTTATATATATATATATATAGGTAAAATTAATAGAACTCCATGGTTCAAAATAACGAAACAAATTTCCGAGACAACGACGCCAAAAACTTGATTAGCCCGCGAACAGACTCTTACTGTGGTTGGTTCGATGAGTCGATCATCGCGGGCTTGCTTGGTAGGCAAGTGCACCTATCGCAAGTAGTACTCGATATTCGGGAGAATATCGAGGTCGTATTATTCCCAGGAACAGGTTGATTACCCGTACTGCTCCGAAAACACTATTATTTTACCGAAATAGTAGTTGAGGGTTTTAATTAAAATAGGACGAAAATAGATTTAAGAATATAGTCGATGAAGAGATAACTCCCTGTATCGAATTACGTTAGGATTAAAAATAGATTTGAATAACTAGAGATCTAAAGTTTCAATTTAATTAAAGCGGAAACTTCGTCGTGGAGGTTCAAAATAATGAGCTCACTTATCTCTTGGAATATCGCTCACCTGGACATTAAGGCTGTTCGACCGGGCTCTTGTCTGACGAAGGATTCCCCTTAATGCCCGCAGTACGCTAAGAACCCCGCTATTGGGTGGGGAACCCAATCCGGTAGAGTTAGCGCGGCTCATCTCTCGAGGGTTAGTGCGAAACTCTATTTACCCAGGGGTGATCTGTCCATACGCACGGCCTCTCGGCTAGCTAGCGTATGGATAACGGAAATAGAGCCCACACATCGATATGTGGTTCTACGCGTCGTTAACCCGGTGTATACCTTAAGTTTTTTAATTAAATAGAATCATGAGACCTTTAGTTATTTAAAACATTTTATATCCCAAAGCTCTTTGATACCGAGGGCTAAATGCAATTAGCCACTCATCGGAATTGGGATAGCTTATATGTTTGGTTAAGCGAGCGTCCTAAACTATTCGCTGAAGGGTTATAAAGAAAATAAGAAGAAAAGTAAAATACCCTAACATTAGAAAAGTTATTACAAATAAACACACCCGCAATCATTCAAACATATAACAAGAGACAAAAATAAAACTAAGATACACATAAGAGAAAATTGCATAATTGAAATTTGCAGGTCCCACTCAAACGAGTGGGGGCGGGAAATAAAAGCTGAAAATTGCAAGTCCTACTCAAACGAGTAGGATTGAAATGAAAGTGAGTCCTACTCTTTACGAGTAGGTGGAAATAAATGCTCATTACACGGCTTTCTCAAATATTTACATCAAAATAAAGTTCGTACATTTAACTCCTAGCGAGTAGGTGGAAAATCAAATCCAGCCATTTAACTCAAGTGAGTAGGCGAAAAAATAAAGAATGAGAATTACAAGTCCTACTCAAACGAGTAGGCGGGAAATGAAGTCCGGCCATTTAACTCAAGTGAGTAGGTGGAAAAATAAAAGCTACACACACTTGCTTGAATAAAATCCAGCCATGTAACTCAAATGAGTAGGCGGAAAATAAAAATACACACACTTGCTTGAATAAAATCCAGCCATTTAACTCAAATGAGTAGGCGAAAAAATAAAAACAACACACGCACTCTACTTGAAAGTAGCTACTCACGCACTCGACATAAATAAACAAATACACACACACTTGCATAAATTAAATAAGATGATAAAGATTATCTCATACACTCACGCACTCGGGCGTAAAATAAGAAAAACAAAGTTATTGGATAATTAAAACAACTACATTTCTACCGCTGGAATGCGGTAGAAATGCTTAAAAAGACGAAATAAAAATTGTTTGAGCAAAAAGTTTTCAAATTAAAGTGAGAAAGGCAAGTGCCCGAAAAATTAAAACGTTTACATTTTTACCGTTAGAATTTGACATAAATGAATAAAAAGTGGAAATAAAAATTGTTCATGCGAAAATATTTTTTGTAATTGCAAAAATCTAAGTTCTTGAAAAATTATAATAACGCATTATACATTCTTATGGGCTTGTAAAATGGTTTAAAAAGTGAAGAAAACTAAAAATGAGCAAAAGGTTTGTAACAAAAAAAAGAAAAGAAAATCTAAGTTAGGAGTAATGAAAACCACTTTTTATTGTTTTACAAGTTTATAAGAACGAATTTTAAAGCATAAAAATCCTAAGTCTAACCAATTTTTAAGAGTTTGAGAATGAAATCGGGGATAATAACGGCTATAAATTTTGTTATTATGATTGTAAATGAAAAGGTTTTTCATTTTAAAGTATAAATTTTGAAATTTTTAAGCTCATAAACACACACACGCATTTGAAAATGAAAACAAAAGTATATAAGATTGATGAAAAGGAGTCCTTTAGAGAAAATTCAGAGTATATAAGGATGAGAAAAATATCTATTTTATTAAAAAAAGAAGTTGATTACAGGAGCTTAAACAAACAAACTTCAAAAGGAGGGGGGAGAGAATCCTTACATAGCACTAAAGCAGATCCAACAGCAGCCCTAAGTCATCAAAATGGTTTCAAAAATTGGAACCCTTAACTCATACAGCAGCTGCCCTTTTATAGAAAAAAATTTCCAAGTACACGCCCTCCAACACGGGCATGTCGGGGGGGCGTGTCAGCACTATTTAACAGCAGAATTCGGTGATATGACGGCGATGTGACATTGCGACTGGAAACCCGGCGGTCACGCCCCAGGTCACGGGTGCGACGGTGGGCATGTCGTTCAGCGATTACTGGCATTGTTGACTTCAGGAGTCGCCGACGACGGTTTGTCGGGCCAGGTGTAGGAGTCACGCCCTAGGGGCATCTTGACACAGGCGTGTTGGTTCAGTCGACGATCGTCGAGTGAAAAATGTCGAGAGATGGTCACGGGCTTCGACACGGGGCGTGTCAACCGACACGGGCGTGGGTCCAGGCGTGTTCATCAATTTATCCAAAAATTGCTGATTTCCACAGTTTTGACGTGTCACGCCCTTGTCACGGGCGTGACCAACAGGACACGGGCGTGACACATGATTTTTCTGACAAAAATTATGAAAATTTCTGAAAAATAAAATAAATTAAGTTAGCAAAATATATACAATAAAAGTAGCATTTTATTAAAGAAATTGAACCTAAAATAACAAAAGAAAACGAAAACTACTTAAATAATTAACATGAAAATTGGTATATTTACAACTCATCAAATACCCTCATACTTAGGCTTTTGCTATTCCAGAGCAAAAGTTTGAGGTGAACTTATAAGAAATAGAAAAAAATTTCTAAGTTTAGCTACCGCTTAATTAATTATAAGAGAGACCTAAATAAAGATACGAGGTGTAAGAGTTAAGTCCTAAAATCATGTATATGATTTAGATAGCGCAAAAGTTTTGGTCAAAAGACTTCTTGATGTAATCAAATAGAAAGAAATAATTGTAATGGTTAGATTAACAAAAATAGTTTGGAATTATATGAACTTTAGCTTATATGAGTTTTACTAGAAATAATGCAATTTACAAATTATGCTCTCAAAAAGATTTTTGAATTAAATCTAGAATCGTGAAATTGGCAAAAGGGGTTGATGTTGGTTTATGAAGAGCATTTGAAATTTGAGATTCGGTAATTTTTTCTCGAACCTCCATTTTTTTTCTTTTTGGATTATTAGGAAAATGAAATCTTATTTTCCTAATATCAATTTTTTTTTTCAACTTCATAATAAAATTTAACCCAATGTATATGTGTAGGAGTAATGAATTTTATCCTCTTACTCCATAACATATAATCTTTTTAATCTATTGGGTGCCTATATTTACGAAACGAAATCATATTCTCATTGACATAGGATCTTTTAAGGATAACAATTTTATCTTGTCAAGTAGGTCATGATAAGAAAGGTGAGAAAAGTAAACTAGATTTTTAATTAAAAATAATTTTGAGAGCAACCTTAATAAATTGTAAGTTCTAATTTTTCAGAAAGCTAAAAGTAAACATAATTGAATCCTATAGTCATTATTTTCTAACATAATACATGTGCTCCTATCAATGAAAAGTTAGAAGTAGTGTCTAAAATGAGTTCGCTATTTTTAACAAAGCATAATGAATTCTTTAAAACTTAACCGCGGCTATTTAAATTTTTCAATCTATAATTCACAAACGAATAGCAAACAGAGAATTAATAAAATTCACATATAAATAAACTCAAAGCAAAATTTTTGGATAGCAAGAAAATTAAGGATGATATATTTTATTTATTTTTTTCAAAATAATTGTTTTGGTTTTTTTAGAGTTTTTATCATTTTTAATTCATTTTTTCCTTTTTCAAAATTTTTCAATATTTTTTTGTTTTTGTGTGTTTTTGATCTATTATCTTTTTTTTGTTTGAATTTTTGTTTAGTTTTCCTCTTTTTTTGAATTTTGTTTTTTTAACTTATTATCTTTTTTTTTCATATTTTTAAGTTTTTGCGAAAAGTTCGAGAAAAAGAGACGTTATTTACAAGAATTTTGGTGAAAAGGAAGGGGGAGAGAGAGAAGATTATTTATAGAAATATTTAAAAAGATTTTTACAAAATGAAACTAAATATTTTTGGAATTTTTGTTTTATAATTTTTTTTGAAATTTTTGTTTTTTTAATTTTTTTGGAATTTTTGTAATAAATAGAAAAAATATTTGTGGGATTGTCATATTCAAATTTGTTAGTGCAGAATATAGAAATACAGTGCAGAAAATAGAAGTGTGAAAAAGAAAGCGAGAAAATACCCTCATACTTAAGTTCAATATTGTCCCCAATGTTGTAACGTAATTATGCGGAACAAAACAGATAAGATAATATATACAAAGAAAAGAAAGAGAGGGGGGTGAGTTGTAGAAGCTTCCCTGACAGTAGGTGGGGAAGGCGCAGTTTAGGAACCCTACATTATGAAGAAAGATAGCAAAAAAAAGGTACAGACTTAGCGAAAAAGAAAAACATGGGGTGCCTCCCAGAAGCGCTGTGTTTATAGTCGCGTAGCTTGACTATTTTGGCGGTTTATATATCTAGGAGGGTTAAGGATTCAAAATTACCGCCCACAGGATTGCCTGCTATGTATAATTTTAAGCGATGACCGTTCACTTTAAACGAGCCTTTATTCGGGTGGGAGACGAATACAGTCCCATAAGGCCAAACCTCTTCAACTTTGAAGGGGCCAGACCAACGTGATCTAAGTTTCCTGGGGAAAAGTCTAAGTCGTGAATTATATAGAAGGACAAGATCGCCCGGAGAAAACGTTTTTTGGGGCTTGAGTTTTCGGTCATGATAAAACTTAGAATGCTCCTTATAGAACTTATTGCTCTCGTAAGCATTTGCACGGCATTCGTCGAGCTCGTTTAGTTGCAGTTTTCTATTTTGGGCGGTTAAGTTAGCGTCGAGAATTAAGAGTTTTAAAGCCCAAAGTGCGCGTTGTTCTAATTCTACGGGGAGAAGACACGCCTTACCGTAGACTAATCGATACGGCATACAACCAATTGCGGTTTTGTAAGCGGTACGATAAGCCCACAATGCATCGTCGAGTTTGATGGACCAATCTTTCCTATTAAGTGAAACGGTTTTCTCTAATATACGCTTTATCTCTCTATTTACTACCTATACTTGGCCACTAGTTTGCGGGTCGTAGGGGGTGGCAAGTTTGTGCGTGACGCCGTATCTAGCTAACATCTTAGCCATTTGGGTGTTGTAGAAATGCGTCCCCCTATCGCTTACAATAGCGCGCGGAGTGCCGAAGCGAGAAAATAGTATTTTAAAAAATGTAACGATGACTCGCGCATCGTTGGTGGGGAGAGCTTTCGCTTCCGCCCACCTCGATACGTAGTCGACCGCTACTAAAATATAATTATTTTTGAAATACGGAGGTAGGGGGCCAACGAATTCTATGCCCCATAAATCGAAGACTTCGTATTCTAAAAACAAATTTTGGGGCATCTCGTCGCGATGAGAGATGTTACCCGACCGCTGACAGATATCGCATGCGCGCACAAAATTGTGATCGTCTTTGAATAGAGTGGGCCAAAAGAAGCCCGCCTCCAGCGCCTTCCGCGCGGTCTAGTTAGCTTGATAATGCCCACCAGCCGGACCCTCGTGGAAGTGCCTAAGGATTTGCTGCACTCCACACCCACGACACATCTTCGGTCCTCACAAAAGAAATATTTCAAGTCAGAAAAGAATTTCTTCTTTTGCTGGCTCGAAAAGTCTTTTGGAAGCACCCTCGCAACTAAATAGTTCGCAAAATCTGCGAACCAAGGCGGGGAAGATGAACTAGTAGTTATGTCTAGGAGGCGTTCCTCGGGGAATCTGTCATTTATGTCAGATTCGATGAGCGCTTCCGCAGCGGGATTTTCGAAGCGGGAGAGGTGATCGGCGGCTAAATATTTCGCGCCCCTCTTATCCCGGAACTCTAAATCGAACTCTTGCAAGAGGAGGATCCATCGAAGAAGGCGGGGTTTGACGTCCTTTTTTCCTAACAAATATTTTAAGGCAGAATGGTCGGTAAATACGATAACTTTGGATAGCGTGATATACGAGTGAAACTTATCGAAAGCAAAAACGACGGCTAAAAGTTCATTTTCCGTTGTCGTGTAATTTCCTTGTGCGGAAGTGAGTGTCTTGCTAGCGTAGTAAATAGGATGAAAATATTTGTTTATACGTTGGCCTAGAACGGCGCCTACGACAATATCACTAGCGTCGCACATAATTTCGAACGGAAGGGTCCAATCGGGCGCCACTAAAATGGGTGAATTGATAAGTTTTTGTTTTATGATATTAAAGGCAGACTCTCAATCGCTAACAAAGACAAAATTTGATTCCTTTTCCAAGAGGCGAGTAAGCAGCTTTGTTATTTTTGAAAAATATTGAATAAAACGCCTATAAAAACCCGCGTGCCCTAAGAAACTCCTAATTGATTTAACGTTGGAAGGCGGGGGAGGTTTTTCGATAATTTCAACCTTGGCCTTATCGACCTCCATCCCCTTAGAAGAAATCATATGGCCGAGAACCAAACCTTCTCGAACCATAAAGTTACATTTTTCCCAATTTAAAACAAGATGCGTGTCCTCGCATCACTGAAGGACACGATCTAAATTACTAAGACAGGATGGGAAGAGCTTCCGAAAACAGAGAAGTCATCCATAAAGACTTCCATAATGTCTCCTACCAGCTCGCCAAATATCGCCAGCATACATCTTTGGAATATAGCGGGCGCGTTGTATAGCCCAAATGGCATTCTTCGATATGCAAAGGTACCAAACTGGCAGGTAAAAGTTGTTTTCTCATGGTCATCGGGGGAAATGGGGATTTGGAAAAACCCCGATAATCCATCAAGAAAAAAAAAAGATGACCGGACAAACGCCCTTAGATTTGGTCTAAGAATAGTACTGTGAAATGATCCTTACGGGTGGCGTCATTTAGTTTTCTATAATCGATGCACACCCGCCAACCCGTAACAATACGAGTTGGGACGAGTTCATTGTGCTCATTCTCCACTACGTTAAGACCGCCCTTTTTGGGCACCATGTGAATGGGACTAACCCACGTACTATCCGATATGGGATAAATAATCCTCGCATCTAATAATTTAATAATTTCGGCCTTAACGACGCCTTTCATGTTTGGTTTAAGACATCGCTGCGGCTAAATAGTTTTGAGGCAATTATCGAGAAGGAAAATCTTATGGGTGCAGAAAGACGGGTTAATCCCTTTGAGATCAGAAATTTGCCATGCAATTGCCTGGCGATGTTTAAACAAAACTCCCAATAAATCGGAAGTCTCTGATTCGGTCAAATGCAAAGAAATGATAACGGGAAGGGTATCATCTTTTCCCAAAAAGGCGTATTTGAGTGAATCGGGTAGGGGTTTGAGTTCAAGGTAGGGCAGTTATTCTAACGAGGTTTTAATTCCTATGTCTTTCTTACCAATTGGTTCGAAAGGCAAGTCTATAGAGGTATCCTCATCGCATTTAAAATTTTCGAGTGCATAAATATCGTCGTGTAAAAAAGTAGACTCAAAAATAGGGGAAGAACAATCTCCGAGATATGTGTCTAAATTATAACAAAAGTCATCGCTCGATGACGAGTCGCCTATGAAGGGATTAATAGAGAAAGTAACTTCGTCATCTCCTACCCGAAGGAGGAGACGACCATTACTGACATCAATTAATGCGCGGGAGGTAGCGAGAAAAGGGCGACCGAGTATAATTGGTACATCGGTGTCCTCCTCGATGTCCAAGATGACGAAGTCTACCGAAAAGATAAACTTATCAACTCGGACAAGTATGTCCTCCACTACCCCGACGGGAAACTTAACCGAGCGATCCGCTAGTTGTATTCGCATTTTAGTAGGGGCCGGAGTGCCCAAACCTAATTTTTGAAAGAGCGAGAACGGCATCAAGTTAATGCTCGCGCCTAAATCTGCAAGAGCGTATTTGACTAATATTTTGCCAAAAAGGCACGGGATGGAAAACCGTCACGTGTCATTTCTTTTTGGGGGCAATTTATTAGTAAGAGTTGCTGAGCAGTCAGCATTTAGAGAAATATGCGAAATATTTTCTAATTTTTGCTTATTGGAAAGAAGTTGTTTTAAGTATTTCGCATATTTAGGCATCTCAGAGATTGCCTCGCAGAAGGGAACATTAATATTAATTTGTTTTAATAATAAAATAAATTTTTCATATTGCGCGTCCTTACGCTCACGATCGAGCTTGTGTGGATATGGCAAGGGTGTTTTAATAATTTTTTCATTTAAAATTTGTAAAGGCGGCGTAATCGAAGAAGGGGGAAGAGAGGTCGGAGGTGAAATATGTACCTGAGGATCGGTCCGTTTTAGATCGATCACCTCCTTTCCGCTACGGAGGGTTATAGCGTGGATATTCTCCCGCGGATTGGGCTCCGTGTTTCCCGGCAGTACCCCGAGCACGCACTCGGATAACATTCGCGCAAGCTGTCCAACCCAGAGTTCTAAGTTTTTTAGTGATCCGGTGAGGTTCCGGATATTTGACTCATTGGAAAGGATATATTTAGAAAAATTCTCCTCCATCGGGGAGGGTTTTGGAAGAGGTGGAGGCGGAAGAAATCCGGGCGCGAAAGAGTTGGGCGGGCACTGCGCATTATTCGCATTGCTCCATGAGAAGTTGAGGTGGTTCCTCCAACCCGGATTATAGTTATTGTTATAAGGGTTATTGTTTGGGTTGAATGAAGGTCGCCTAGCATTTCCCACGTAGTCTACGAATTCACTGACCATGCCGGCATTAGGGGGAATCGCCCAAGGAGGAGTGGTGGAGGCAGCAGACATCTCCGCCACCTGCTTAATCAGCCTTTCAACTTGAAGGGCTAAGTGTGCTGTGGCACTCACTTTGAAGAGGCCGGCCGCCTGCTTGGGACGTTCCCTGGGACGTTCCATTGGTAGGCGTTAATTGCCATCTCTTCAATAAGAGCTTGGGCAGCCTCAGGGGTCTTATTATTCAAGGTACCCCCTGCAGCCACGTCAATCATTTGACGCATCTGATAGTTAAGCCCATTGTAGAAGATTTGGACCTGCAACCACGCAGGCAGCGCGTGGTGCGGACACTTGCGGAGGAATTCCTTAATGTAACACCCCCGATTTTCTGCGATTATTTAATTCACGTTTGGCGTTACGTTGACGCGTTTCCGACATGTGTCGTTTGTTAGAGCATGGTCTTTGCTCTTTTGGTTCCTTGTATGGTTATTGGTAGCCTTTTTGGCAAGATCTCCTAGCAAGCCAGGTCTCTTTTGGTGACCGGTGAGGCCTCTCCGGGGGATGCTGTGTTTTGGCTTAGGGTAGTGATAACCCTAGTTTTGTTCGTCGAAAGTTGATTTCGACTTCGCCGTTGCGTTCGTAGCGTGGGTGTTTAACTACGGTGCGAATTTCGTCGGATTCTGAGGTGGTTCGGTTTTTGCGTCGTTTTGGTTTGTTAATAATAATGGATGTAATGATTAATTAATTTATAAAGTTTGAAATGAGTGGTTTTAGGTGGCAGTTAGGTTGAAAAGACGTATCCATGCATCATATATCTAGCCTTAAGAAATAAACGAGAGTATTCATTGTCTCCTTCTGTGAGAGAGAAACCGCTGCCTGATCGAGAGGAAGAAAACCGTCAACCCTGTACCCTTCAGACGCTGATTTTGGGAGCGATAGTGGACGAAATTCGATTCCGAAAGCAGATTTGGAGTTCTCTCGCCTAGACCTTCATTACTAAGGTAAGAGATTCAATTTTCGTGTTGTTTTTAGAGGACTCAGAATTTTTGGTTTGAATCTTTCCGCCATTAAAACCTTAGATCCTATTTAGGTGTTGTTGCGGCTGAAGCCGAGAGAGAGAGAGGAAGGGTTGTGCGAGTTAATCTCTGGATTTGAGGTAAGTGGTGCTCCTGCCCTTGCCAAGTTTTCTTCTCCTATTTATGGTCATAATTGCTATAATTTTCCCTGTTTTCCTGAGATTGATATCTTACTATGTTTTTCCGTCAAAAGCATGTAAATCATTAACCAAAATGCCCCTTTAAGTTTATGTTTGCATTCTCTCAAGTTCTAAAACTCATGCCTTTGGCTGGAGTGTTGTAACCTTGTCTGTTTTATCAAACTGTTTCCTGTTAATCATTCAAATGGTTCCCTGTTAAAACCTCTGTTTGGGTAGACATTAGCCTTTCAACCCTAGAATCCAATAACAGTGAGATTTTATACTTAAATCACCAGTAATAGGTTCGAATTAGGCTAAGAAGTTGGACGGAAACGAAGTAGAAGGTTCAGAATTACTGTGCACTTATTGCAGCCAGATCGACGGAAATCGTCGATCTGGGTTCGACGATTATCGTCGAGCAGAGCTCGACGACGAGCCTTAGTTCTGAGTCTGACGGAAATCGTCGAATGGAGTTCGACGATTTCCCATGACCTCTGTTCGACGAAGGGAAAAATGGTCGAACGGCGTTCGACGATAATTTCCCCGTGGTATGTTTTTTTCCCTTGGCCTGCGTTTCTCGAAAAATCGTCGAACAGAGTTCGACGATTTTTCCCGTGACCTTCATTTGGCGAAAGGGAAATCATCGAACGGAGTTCGACGATTGCCCGTATCCCGTGATTCAAAGAAAAATCGTCGAGCTGCGCTCGACGTTTTGCTTCGTTCGGCGATTTTGTTCCATCGCTCGATGAAAATCATCGAGCTGCATTCGACGATTCTTGTAGGAAGAATTTTTATTTCATTTCAATTATCTTTCATCCCGAGTGATACCTCCTAGGGGAAATGTCTTGTCGGCCATTCATTCTTCCTTTATTTTGAGGGCCGAATCGTGGGTTATGGCAGGTAGTGGTGTTTTGACGCTCTAAAGGAGCGGGATGTTTTGTGTGCGTGTCGTGGCTGCAAATTTTTTTTTGGTCCTGGGTATGGGCTGGGCATTTGTTGTGGCCATCACCCTTTTTATTCCAGGTACGGGCTGGATTTGTGGTGGTTTTGTGCCGACAGTGGAAACTTATGCTTTTGTTGGAACTGTTTGTTTGGGGGACTATTTTTGGTCACCAACTCAGGACCATTACTGTTTACTACTGCCATTAACTCACAAATTAGGATTGTTAGGTGTTTCTTCCTGGTAGAATGCAGCATATGGTGGCAAGTTTTTCTTGGCCTTTTGCCTTGTAGCCACTGCAGGATTTGAGCAGGGCTTGATGTTGTTGCTTGGTGTTTGGTGTACTTTTGGTTTACTCTAGACAGTGTTTGCTTTTTACTGTCTTGTGTACTTACTCTCTTGTTCCATTGAAATTTAATGTCATAGTTCAGATTTTCTTGTTTCGCTTGCTGAGGAATTCTTTCCTTTTTCTGAATGCCTCAGGTTCTGTTTAGTAGTCGGGTGGGCGACTAGATTTGCTGTGGTGTTGCTGGTGATCCCTTGAGTTGTAGGGATCTTTCTCTTACTTTTGTGAGGTAGTTTTCCTGCTTTTTCTTACAGACATACATACTTGCCAGTGGGTTCGTGTCAGTTTGTTGGCGCCCTCTGGTAGTTTTACCTTATGATACTAAATATGTTTCTTTTACTACTACCTTTTCTGGAGATAGTCTACTTATTCTTGGGAAATTTTATGCTAGGTTGCTACTTACTTTTAAACCTAAAACACTACTATATGTATATCTCATGATCAGCATGTTTTATAAACTCATACACTACTTCCCAAGTAACGTAAAAAAAACGTTTTCCCTACTTATAATATGATATAAATTTAGTGTATTGCGTAGTATAAGCTGACCCCGGGGGTCACTTATGCACTCTCTTAAGATGTCAAAGCAATAAATAAAGAATTTTCCGCTGTGTATAAATATAGTTTTAAATTGTGGACTAGATGATCCACTGAGCCGAGGGATACAGACTCTAAAAGATATCTGATTTTCTAATTATTAAACTTAAGAAACTTTCATAGTCTTGTTAGATGGTGTTCGATTGAGCGTCGACAGTTATCCCCTGCTCGACGTGTCATCACGATGCGTGTTTTTCTCATACTCTGATACTCCATGAATTCGGAGAAAAATGCGGGTTGTGACAGTTGGTATCAGAGGCAGGTTTCTTGACAATTTGTCGAGCAACTTTTCCTTATAGGTATTAGGAGTTTAGCATCATATCATACACATACCGATATGTCATCAGCACGTCTTGGCTGAAGCACGAACACTACACTCATAGCATAACATGAAGTATACGGGGCATATTATGTAGTATGGGATGCATATTATGTGTATGTATATGGATCCACCATAGGGGCAACATGTGAGGGTTATGTAGTATTGGATGCATAACCTCACCACATGAATGCGACTAGCACGTTTATTTTCATTGCATGAGAATGTTATGTAGTATTGGATGCATAACATTTTCATGCGTAAGCCGCTCATGACATACATTAGGGACTTTTTAGAATGCATAGCATAATCATGCATATCATAACATTGCATAAGCACAACGTGCCAAGCTAAAGACTTGCAGGATGACATATGTGCACACATAGTTTTAAATCAGAAAAAAAAAATTCATGCATTCCCGATCCAGGCACAAGAGTTAGATAGTGGTGGTTAACCATCCTAGGTTAGGCATAACATCATTTTTGGTTAAAATAAACTCACAGAGCAAGTTTAGCAGTTTTAAGATCATATTTATGTATGTATTGTCTGTACTTGTAGTTAGTTTCAACTATTGTACCAGGATTTGGCTAATGTTGATATGATTTTAGGATGGCGAGACGTCCTTCGACGAGGTCGACACCCCTGTCTGAGGGTGAGACTTCTGGAGCGCAGAGTGATGCGGTGATCGAGAGCTTGCGGTTGAGCAACGATTCCTTGACCAGGCAGTTGGTGAAGATGTAGGTCCAGATCTAGTCTCTGGCGGCAGTTGTGGCGGGACAGACTCAGGGAGTGCAAGACCCTGCAGGGGGTTCAGCTGTCCCTCCCCCTCTTGCTCCCCTGAGGCCTCCAGTGGTCGTGCCAGTGGAGATGGCCTTCATTTCTCAGTTTCAGAGACTTAGCCCTCCTACATATGATGGGAAGGAAGATTTCATGGTCATAGATGATTGGTTGATCTCCATGGAGGAGATGTTCTCGTACTCCAGTGTTGTAGATGATTAGAGAGTGATGATAGCCGCCTATCAGCTAAAGGGTTTGGCTAAGAGCTGGTGGCTTAGGGAAAAGGAGAGCTTGGTGGCTGGTTGCTCTTGGGCATTGTTCAAGGAGATGTTGTTGAGGAAGTTCTTGCCTTCGGTCGAGCGTGACCAACTTATGAATGACTTCCTTCACCTGAAGAAGAGACAACTCATGGTCAGTGAGTGTGAGATAGAGTTCAGCAAGTTGAGCAGGTTTGCCCCTGGGTTGGTGAGTGTTGAAGCAGATCGAGTCAAGCAGTTCCTTGGTGGCTCGAGGAGCGAGGTTCAGCAGTTAGCCAGTGCTTGTGGATCAGTGACTTATGCAGGAGTTGTGGAGGCTGCTCTGAAATTGGAGGCAATTGAGACCGCTAAGAGCAGAGGACAGCAAATGAGGAGGGACAAGAGAAAGCCTGCTGAGGAGAAGAACCCCCAGGTACTTGATGCTGCTTCAGGAAAGAAGAGCAGGGTAGTGTGTAGCTTCTGTGGCCGGTCACGCCACCCTGTTGAGAGGTGTTTCAAGAAGGCGGGAGCTTAGAGGAAGGAGCAAGTTCATGTCATTCAAGGTGCTCCTAGGAAGGATGTTTCCTGTGCTGTTTGCAAGCGACCCGAGCATGATGCTGCCCAGTGCTGGTCCAAGGATAAGGTCTGCTTTCAGTGTGGCTAGAAGGGCCATATCAAGGCTAGGTGTCCTTAGATTCAACCTATTCTTCAGGCAGTTCCACTTCAGGATTTACCTCCGCCTCAGCGTGTGGACAAGGGCAAAGGGAAGCTGAACGTGATCTCTTCCGAGGAGGCTCAGACTTCGACTCAGGTCATCTTAGGTTAGTCGTTTTTCCTAGCTTGAAAGTTTTATTTGCTAGCAGGGTTTTAGTTTTGTTCTGGTAGTGCCTTAGTTGCTTATGTACTCCTATAGGGAAATTTAAGGTGAAGAACCGTTGGGCGCGTGTTTTGTTCGACTCCGGCGCTACCTACTCGTTTGTAGCTAGAGCCTTTGTAGAGCGGTATCGGTTGATTCTAGATCAAGTTCGTGATACCTTCCGCGTCAAGTTCCCTTCTGGTGAATCTGTGTTGTCAGATTTGGGCATTTTGGATTTCCCTGTTTTGTTGGGGGACTTTCTTGCGAAGGCAGACTTGAAGATGATTGATCTAGAGGACTTCGATGTTATTCTGGGCATGAACTGGTTGTCTAGGTATGATGTGGTTATTCAGTGAAAGGGAAGTGCTTGGACTTCATCAAGGATAACGGTCAGCCTGGAAGTGTGTATGCTGATTCGTGCCAGCATTCTCCTATCATTTCTACGGTATGTGCTCAGAAGCTGTTTCATTCTGATTGTTTTGCTTGTTTAGTCTCGGTGGTTGGGACTGCTGTTAGCATACCTCGCCTGGAGGAGATTCCTGTGGTTCGTGGTTTCTCTGATGTTTTTCCTGATGACCTTCCTGGTCTTCCCCCCGAGCGGGATGTTGAGTTTGTGATTGATTTGGAACCGGGTACGCGTCCTATTGCTAAGATGCCTTACCGGATGGCCCCTCGTGAGTTAGAGGAGTTGCAAGTCCAGTTGGACGAGTTGTTGGCTAAAGGTTTTATTAGGCCGAGTTCGTCGCCTTGGGGTGCTCCCGTTCTATTTGTGAAGAAGAAGGATGGGTCGATGAGGCTGTGCATCGACTATAGGGAGCTGAACAAAGTTACCATAAAGAACAGGTACCCTCTGTCGAGGATCGATGATTTATTTGATCAGTTGCATGGTAGGCTTGTGTCGTCGAGTTTGTCGAGAGGTCGACGAATTTCACTTGATGTTGTGTCGAGAGAGGGCACACGGCCTGCGACACGAGCGTGTTGCAGGGCGTGTCGACCCGTATCGAAACTCAGCCCGCGAAGTCGACAGTCTGCACTCGACGAAGTGTCGATACATGGCACACGGCCTGCGACACGGGCGTGTCGACCCGTGTCAACACTCGTCCCGGGGAGTCGACGAATTTTGCTTGACGATGTGTCGAGACAAGGCTCACGTCCGAGGACACGGGCGTGTCCAAGGCCATGTCGTGAGGTCGACGATCTTTGCTAGACAAAGTGTCGAGTGTCGAGTCCGTGTACACGGTCTGGAGTCCAGGCGTGTTGAGGTAGACACGGGCAAGGACACGGGCGTGTCCTAGAACCCATGCAATTCTAGGGGTTGTTTTCGGGATAAATCGATGGGGGTACACGGCCGGCCACACGGCCGTGTCAGGTGGAACACGGGCGTGTCAGGCCGAACACGGGCGTGTTCGATGCTCGTGTGTTATTCCAGGCGCGTCGATTTTGACGGCGAATGAGGCACACGGCCCTAGACACGCGCGTGTGCTAGGCCGTGTGCGGTCCAGATTGGACATTTCAGTCCCGAATCAAAACCGTTCGTGTCTTTAATTTATGATCCAATGGCTGGGGGTTGTTCCTGATGGGATATACCCGGGATTGGGTCTTAGAAACCCTCACTTTTCATGAGTGGTTATCTTTCTAAAGCTTAGAGAGAGTGGAGAGCCAAGGAAGGAAAAAGGAGCTAGATCCGGCCATTGGAGGAGCTTCGAAGCTCCGAATCTCAAGCCGACTCCGGATCCACGGAGGCAAAGCTAGTGCGGTGCTTTTCATCCGCTTACTTTTCCATGGTGCCAAAGAAGAACTCAAGGGTAACGATCCTCTTCTTGAGCATGTGTAGCTCTCCTTCTTTGCATAGGAAACCCGCTCTCGCGAGTTTGCGGTGAGTTGGAGGCGTTCCTTCGGGTAGATATGTAATGTCCCCGTTGTGTAGAGTCCGTAAGCAAAAACGGACATAGACATGATGTGTGAAGCCTACCCGGACATGTTGGTCTGGATCGGTGATGTTGTATTGCATAATGCCGGAGAAGACTCCGTGCTATTGGTTGTTTTTCGGGTTTTCTACACGGTAGATTGCAACAGGGAGCCTTGGGGATTAACCTAAAGGTGCACCCGGAAAACTGGGCGGATGCGTGATTTTGCCAACTTGGTGGTCTGAGAGCCAACTTGAACATAACCGGGTTATGTGAAATGTAACGAAAATGGGACTCGGAAGAAGTTTGACACGCGCAAATGGCTTAAATTGTCGTTGCGATGAGAGCACGGGTTAGATGGAACCGTACCTATTCTATGTCGTTTGGTTAAAGAGACCTCAGGGTACGTGGCACTTGCCGTTGGCATAGATTAGGGTCTTCGACGGTCCATGACTTAAATTGTCGTGACCCAGGCCAAGAAGACAAAATGCTCATAGGTTTGGCCGTCAAAGTGGCAGTGTTGGGTCCAGAATGTCTATAGCTTCAATTGACGTGACATCGACCGGTTCACCGAGAATGTGCCCTGAGAGCACGGGGCGTGTGGTCGTGCGAGCCAACGTCTGTGATGAAATGAATATATATATATATTGCTCGCTTATGCTAATGAAATGCAGGGAAGGAGCCTCGCCGCCCGAGTTGCGGGCGGGATCGTTATAATTTGGTCAGCATTGCTGACCGTTGCCTTGTTTTGCCACCGTGCGGTGGTTTGTTGCTTGCAGGTGCTGCTGGACCAAGCGGTCAATAGCGGGCTAAATCCCATTTTGCGAAGCCGGCCCTCGAAGGCCTAATTGGAGTGTTTACTGCTTTATTCATGTATGATCGGCCTGCGTGTCGTGGTTTGTAAAACATGTAATATGAAGTAAACAATTTTGTAAGGCCTTAAGGCTTGTACTGGTATATGTATAACATTCCTATTTGGTATTAGTGGACATTCATGCGTATGTGCTCAGTTTTTTATTGCAACTTATTAATCTGCTTCCGCTAGAATGCTCTGTGTAGGACGTTATGATTGGTTGGATGGTTTCCATCAGTAACCACCCGGTCTGTCTGTAGTATATGGAGTCGGGCCCCGGCCGGGCCTACTACTATATGCTATGCGACGGATAGGGGGTGTTACAATTTGGTATCAGACTACTGGTTTTGGTCGGGCTTAAACTGAATTCGTGGACGAATTCTTTTTTAGGGGTGGTGAGCACATGTGTGTGCGGCATCGTTATAACAGTAAAAGAACCCATGAATGTGCACTTAGGAATGAAATACACGTGTTTGAGGAACCTGCGTGCTCCTATAATTGTTGTTTGCAATTTTATTTGGTCGCTTAACGGTGTTTTGTACCACTATAAGTTACCAGAATTGGTGATGGGCCGTCGGAACGCCGAGTTTCTGAGGCTAGCAGTGCACCTAATGAAGCTCCTGCAACACCTCTATCGGCTGAGACCATACGATTTGTGGCCGAAGCAGTATTGGCTATGATTAATGCGCAGCCTGCAAGGCAAACGAAGCAGCCTGCCCCTGCGATGGAGCAGGTACCGCTGCAAGAGGCTGAGCCGAGGAGAGTGGAACAAGTGGTATTGGAATCGTTGGTGTCAAGGAGGGCAACCGAGAGGCAGCTTAAGCATGTAATGAGCTTTAACCCTCCGGTATTCTCGGGGTTGGGAACCCCATCTCAAGCTGAAGACTGGCTCTCCAGGGTGAAGAGAGTCATGACCGCAACGGAGACGGAGGAGTGGTAAATGACCACCATCGCTACGTTCCTTCTGGACGGTGAAGCGAGAATGTGGTGGGAAGGTTTGGAGCTGCACTTATTGAGAGGTAGACAACTTGTTGATGTCTCGATGGTGGAGTTCTCGAGATTGTTCTTGGCTCGATACCTCCCTTCGGCGCAGAGGATAGCGTTGGAGAACGAGTTCCTGAGGTTGGTTCAGGGTGAGAAGAGCGTGGATGAATATCTCCACGAGTTTACTCATTTGAGTCAATATGCTAGCTCCACCATCTTTGATGAGGAGCGCAAGACTAATCGCTTCTACGAAGGGTTGAGAGATGAGTTGAGGTTACTACTCTCGGGGCCGCTGACGTAGGGTTTCTTAACCTTGGTCAACACGGCCCGGTCCTTGGAGAAGGATATGAAGAACGTACAAGCAAAGAAAAGCTTGGGTGATAAGAAGTCTTAATTCAAAGTGCCGACTACATCAAAGTTCGGCTATCGGAGGTCCTTCAAGAAGCATAGGACTTCGGGTCCACCTCTTTCTGGTGCTTCTGGGGCGACTATGGGTCGGACCCCGGGCACATGTTTTACTCTCGGAAAGTCGGGGCACTTGGCCCGTGATTGTTGGAGCGGACGCCCCAAGTCCGAGAGAAGGCCGGGAGCGACTTATGAAGAGAAAGGCAAGGCGGTGGAGTCGACCGTGTCCCATTATGCTCCGGCCCAACCAAGGGTGTATAATCTTGGCCAACCAGAGGCCATCAAACAGGCTGATGTGGTGACAGGTACGGTTTAATTTATAGCAAGTCAATTTCTTTAAATACTTATTATGCACATGTTATCTTACCACTGCTTGTTTAGGATTTGTTTTGATTTGTAAAAATCCTGCAAGAGCACTTTTCGATACGGGAGCTTCACACTCCTTGTCCGAAGGATTTATATCATGCATTGGAGTCCCTTCTTCGATGGCGAAGGATAAGCTGGATGTGTTGTTGCCCAATGGGTGTTCGATGCGCGCGGATAGGATCTGCGATGTTAAGATTCGTATTGGGAATCAAGAGTTCGATCTGCATGCGTCTTTACTTCCATTGGCGGAGTTCAACGTTATATTTGGCATGGACTGGCTCTCGGAAAGTCAAGTTGGGAGTTCAACATTATTTTTGGCAGGCCTATATTGACTGCGGTCGCAAGGAAGTCAAGTTGGGAGCAAGTCGTGAAACGACTTTTACGGGCTTAAAGGGGTCGAGCAAGACATTGATGTCTGCTCTTTAGGTGGTGAAGGCGGTTCGTGCCAGTGCAGAACTGTTCTTTACACTAGTGGAGGTTGCAAAGCCGAGGCCCGCGTTGGATAGTATTTCAGTAGTGTCGGAATACCCTGATGTGTTCCCCGCAGATCTTCCTGGAGCCCCGCCTCAGCGGGAGATAGATTTTACGATTGAGCTAGTGCCAGGTGCAAAGCCTGTGTCACGATCTCCATATCGGCTAGTGCCTAAGGAAATGGCGGAGCTGAAGGTTCAACTGCAAGAGTTGTTGGAGCAAGGGTATATGCGCCCAAGTTCTTTTCCTTGGAGCGCGCCGGTCCTCTTTTTTAAAAAGAAGGATGGAAGCTTGAGGCTATGTATTGATTATCGGGAGCTCAACAAGTTGACGGAGAAGAACAAGTACCCGATCCCCCGGATCGATGATCTTTTTGATCAGTTGGTAGGGTCGACGGTGTACTCGAAGTTGGATCTCAAGGCTGGGTACTATCAGCTGCGAATAAGGGAGAGTGATATCCCGAAGACAGCGTTCAGTACGAGATACGGGCATTACGAGTTTACGGTCATGCCGTTTGGGATGACTAATGCGCCGTCAGTGTTCATGGATTTGATGAACAGGACTTTCAGGGAGTACTTGGACCATTTTGTGATCGTCTTCATCGACGATATTTTGGTGTACTCGCAAAGTGAGGAAGATCACTTCAAGCATCTTCATTTGGTTTTGGAGACGCTAAGGAGGAATCAGTTGTATGCCAAGTTCTCGAAGTGCGAGTTTTGGTTATCCTCAGTGGCGTTCCTCGGTCATATAGTGAGTGGAGAGGATATTGCTGTGCATCCGGCGAAGATTGTTGCGATACGGGAGTGGCCTGAGCTTTCTATGGTAGCGGAAGTCCGGAGCTTTCTGGGGCTTGCCGGCTATTATAGGCGCTTCGTAGAGAACTTCTCGCGGATAGCGTTACCTCTCACTACTTTGACGAGGAAGGAGCAGAAGTTCGTTTGGATGCCGGAGTGCGCGCGGGCTTTTGAGGAGTTGAAGTGTCGGTTGACCACGGCGCCTATGCTGAGTTCGCCGATTGGGACCGAAGGCTATGAGATTTATAGCGATGCTTTGGGCAGCGGTCTGGGTTGCATGCTACTGCAACACGGAAGTGTGATAGCTTATGGCTCGAGATAGCTGAAGGTGCACGAGAGGAATTATCCGGACCATGACTTGGAGTTAGCGGCCATGATTTTTGCCTTGAAGCTGTGGAGACACTATTTGTACGGTGTGAAGATTGATATCTACACCGATCATAAGAGCATAAAGTATCTGATTGATCAGAAGGATCTGAATATGCGGCAGCGTAGATGGATGGAGTTCCTGGGGGACTATACATTTAAGATCCACTACATGCCGGGTAAAGATAATGCGGTTGCGGACGCGTTGAGTCACCGAGCCCCAGCTCAAGCCAATTGGCTATCAGTGCATGATGAGCGGTTGGTGCGGGAGTTGGAGGCATTGGAGATTGTTTGTGTGGATAGACAATCAAGTGCTGAAGCAGTTCTGAATTGGACTGAAGTCCAATATGACCTGGCTGATCGGATTTGGCAGACATTGGATATGGATGTTCATATGAAGCAGTTCATGGTAGAGGATTTGGATGGGTCAAATTCCCAATTCGTTGTGGAGGACGGATGCTTTGGAAAGACGGTCGTCTGTGCGTCCCAAGTGTGGGTAATTTGCTGGTAGAATTGTTGTACGAGGCGCACCATACCAAGTACTCAATTCACCCGGGGAGCACGAAGATGTACCGCGATGTGAAGAAACTGTTTTGGTGGCTGGGTTTGAAGAAAGATGTGGCGCTCTACGTAGCGAAGTACCAAACTTACGCCTTGGTGAAGGCAGAGTGCCAAAAGCCGGGAGGATTTCTGAAGTCCTTGCCTATTCCGGAGTGGAAATTTGACGACATCTCTATGGACTTTGTGCACGGTTTGTCAAGGTCGCAAAAGGGGAACGACACCATTTGGGTGGTCGTTGATCGGTTAACAAAGGTGTCGCATTTCATTCCGCATAGGACGGATGATCCGATGGAGAAGTTGGCAAAACTTTATGTGGATAACATTGTACGGCTTCACGGTGTGCCCCGCAGCATCGTGAGTGACCGAGATGGGCGGTTCACTTCCAATGATTGGAGGCTTGTGCAGCAAATGTTGGGAACAAAGCTACAATTCAGCACAGCCTTCCATCCACAAACGGATGGGCAGACCGAGAGGGTGAACAGAACTATGGAAGACATGCTTTGCATGTGTGTCTTGGATTTTGGAAAATAATGGGAAGACCATCTTTATTTGGTGGAGTTCGCGTACAACAATAGCTACCAAGCGAGTATCCAAATGGCGTCCTTCGAGGCCCTATATGGTAGAAAATGTCGCACGTCGTTGTCTTGGTTAGAAACAGGTGAGTCAAAGTTGTATAAGCGATTGGAAGTGGAGGATGCTACTTCTTTGTTGAGAACCATTCGGGAGAGGTTACTTATCGCTCAGGACCGGCAAGCAAAGTACTATAATGCCAAGCACAGGAACGTGGAGTTCGCTGTGGGCGATTGGGTGTACTTAAAGATCAAGCCGTTCAAGGGTGTCTCGCAGGTGCGGCGATTGAAAAAGCTGAGCCCGAGGTACCTTGGGTCGTTGAGGTTCTGGAGCGAGTTGGTGAAGCGGCCTATCAGTTGAAGCTTTCAGTGGAGCTTGGTGGGTTACACGATGTATTCCATATTTCGGTGCTTCGGAAGGCAGTGCAATAGCCTACGCAAGTGATCGCGGTTGATCAAGTTCCGGTGGATAGTGGGCTGACGACAAACGTCAAGCTCGTGCGGATTGAGGACTCGGAGGTCAAGCGGCTACGCAATAATGAGATCAGGATGGTCAAAGTCCGATGGGACAATTGCGGTCGTGAGGAGCTCTCTTGGGGGCGAGAGCAGACTATGCTTGACGAGTAACCGGAGTTGTTCCTCTCAGGTACAAATTTTGGTTTTGTACATGTCTTTCCTTTATATAATTTCGTGGACGAAATTCTTTTAAGAGGGGGAGAGTTGTAACGCCCCGAAACTCAAAAGAGCGACGGGGGATGTTTTGTGCCAGTTTTGGGTTCTAGCAGAAGGCACACTGCCTGGGACACACGCGTGTCCCAGGGCGTGTCAGGCTTGTGTCCTCGAGTTGGTCGAGAGGTCGACGAATTTCACTCGACGTTGTGTCGAGAGAGGGCACACGGCCTGCGACACGGGCGTGTCGTATGGCGTGTCGACCCATGTCGACACTCAGCCCGCGAAGTCGACAGTCTGTGCTCGACGAAGTGTCGATACATGGCACATG
Organism: Platanthera guangdongensis; assembly: GCA_039583875.1. Lineage (NCBI taxonomy): Eukaryota > Viridiplantae > Streptophyta > Magnoliopsida > Asparagales > Orchidaceae > Platanthera > Platanthera guangdongensis. The sequence goes on along the minus strand of CM077148.1, from coordinate 98,322,948 downwards.
ACCTGCGACACGGGCATGTCGCAGGGCGTGTCGACCCGTGTCGACACTCGTCCCGGGGAGTCGATGAATTTTGCTCGACGATGCGTCGAGACAAGGCACACGGCCGAGGACACGGGCGTGTCCAAGGCCGTGTCATGAGGTCGACGATCTTCGCTCGACGAAGTGTCACGTATCGAGACCGTGTACACGGCCTGGAGCCTAGGCGTGTTGAGGTAGACACGGGCAAGGACACAGGCATGTCCTAGAACCCGTGCAGTTCTCGGGTTGTTATCGGGATAAATCGATGGGGGTACACGGCCGTGTCAGGTGGAACACGGGCGTGTCAGGCCGAACACGGGCGTGTTCGATGCCTGTGTGTTATTCCAGGCGCGTCGATTTTGACGGCAAATGAGGCACACGGCCCTGGACACGGGCGTGTGCCAGGCCGTGTGCGGTCCAGATTTGACATTTCAGTCCCGAATCAAAGCCGTTCGTTTCTTTAATTGATGATCCAATGGCTGGGGGTTGTTTTTGATGGGATATACCCGGGATTGGGTCTTAGAAACCCTCACTTTTCATGAGTGGTTATCTTTCTAAAGCTTATAGAGAGAGGAGAGCCAAGGAAGGAAGAAGGAGCTAGATCCGGCCATTGGATGAGCTTCGAAGCTCCGAATCTCGAGCCGACTCCGGATCCACGGAGGCAAAGCTAGTGTGGTGCTTTTCATCTGCTTAGTTTTCCATGGCGCCAAAGAAGAATGCAAGGGTAACGATCCTCTTCTTGAGCATGTGTATCTATCCTTCTTTGCATAGGAAGCCCGCTCTCGCGAGTTTGCGGTGAGTTGGAGGCATTCCTTCGGGTAGATATGTAAAGTCCCCGTTGTGTAGAGTCCGTAAGCGAAAACGGACATAGGCATGATTTGTGAAGCCTACCCGGACATGTTGGTCTGGATCGGTGATGTTGCATTGCATAATGCCGGAGAAGACTCCGTGCTATTGGTTGTTTTTCGGGTTTTCTACATGGTAGATTGCAAGAGGGAGCCTTGGGGATTAACCCAAAGGTGCACCCGAAAAACTGGGCGAATACGTGATCTTGCCAACTTGGTGGCCTGAGAGCCAACTTGAACATAACCGGGTTATGTGAAATGGGATGGAAATGGGACTCGGGAGAAGTTTGACCCGCGCAAATGGCTTAAATTGTCGTTTGGTTAAAGAGACCTAAGGGTACGTGGCACTTGTCGTTGGTATAGATTAGGGTCTTCGGCGGTCTATGGCTTAAATTGTCGTGACCCAGGCCAAGAAGACAAAATGCTCATAGGTTTGGCCGTCAAAGTGGTGGTGGTGGGTCCAGAATGTCTATGGCTTCAATTGATGTGACATCGACCGGTTCACCGAGAATGTGCCTTGAGAGCACGGGGTGTGTGGCCGTGCGAGCCAACGTCTGTGATGAAATGAATATATATATATATATATATATATATATATATATATGCTCGCTTATGCTAATGAAATGCAGGGAAAGTGCATCGCCGCCACGAGTTGGGGGCAGGATCGTTATAATTTGGTCAGCATTGCTGACCGTTGCCTTGTTTTGCCACCGTGCGGTGGTTTGTTGCTTGCAGGTGCTACTGGACCAAGCGGTCAATAGCGGGCTAAAGCCCATTTTGCGAAGACGGCCCTCGAAGGCCTAATTGGAGTGTTTACTGCTTTATTCATGAATGACCGGCCTGCATGCCGTGGATTGTAAAACATGTAATATGAAGTTAACAATTTTGTAAGGCCTTAAGGCTTATACTGGTGTATTTATAACATTCCTATTTGGTATTAGTGGACATTCATGCTTATGTGCTGGGTTCTTTATTGCAACTTATTAATATGCTTCCGCTAGAAGGCTCTGTGTAGGATGTTATGATTGGTTGGATGGTTTCCATGAGTAACCACCCAATCTGTCTGTAGTATATGGCGTCGGGCCCCGGACGGACCTACTGCTATATGCTATGTGACGGATAGGGGGTGTTACAGTAAGAAGGGAAGGTGATTGCGTATGGTTCGAGGCAACTGAAGACTCATGAGAGGAACTACCCTACGCATGATCTTGAGTTCGCGTTAGTGATCTTTGCCCTGAAGTTGTGGAGACATTTACTTTATGGTGCTCAGTGCAAGATCTTCACCGATCATAAAATCCTCAAGTATGTCTTCACCCAGAAAGAGCTGAATTTGCGCCAGCGGCGTTGGTTAGAGTATGTGGCCGATTATGATGTGGATATACAGTATCATCCGGGCAAGGCCAATGTAGTGGTCGATGCCCTGAGCCGGAAGACGGGGAAGATCTTTAATCTCATTGTTGATGCACGAAAACATAAAGGTGGGTCGAGCACCACCAGCCAACGGTTCGAACACACGGGAACAGAGAGACTGCGAGTAGTGATCTACTAAGCGGGTGAGGGCAGGAAGAAGAGCAGGGCCGTGAGCCACGACAACAACAGACTTCGCCCGTCGCGGCCTGAATGCCTCTCTTGCGACGGGCTTTCCCTTGATTGAAGAAAGGCTTGGTTACAAGTAAAAAGAAAAGGTTCACAAGAGCAGAGCGAGGGGGAGTCCGCAAGGCACAAGATTCGAGTCCACAGCCTGTAACAAGTAGGCTCCTGGGTCCGAGTCAGCGTGCCTTGGGTGCACCAACTCCCCCCTATTTATAGGATAGGGGGCCTGCCCAAACGGGCAGGGCTAAAATAACCGGCTGCCCGGGGTACAGGAGAACCGGGCAGCGGTGACGGGAAGCAAAAAAGAAAGAACATGCCAGTCCGCACAAAAGGGGCGGACTGGGCTCGCGAACTGGAGCTTCCACTGCCGCTGGGCGCGATCCTGCTGGAGGGCGGCGGCCTGGGCAGACGAGACTCGCCGTCCGCCGCTGTAGAATCCGATATCCCAAGTCCTGGCGGACTGAGCGAAGAGGTCCTTGCGTCCGCTGCTGGGGTACCATCCTTGGTGTCCGATTAGTGACCTTGCCGGACTGGGCGGACTAACAAATCGCGTCCGTGCATGTTGAAGGGGGGGGGGGTTGGCATCTTGTAGGATGTTGCGGACTGAGGGGTTAACATAGTCCCCGCACATTTTTAAGTTTCCAGAAAACTTCGAAAATGTTTTCTTAACCGCCGAGTCCGCAAGCCTCGAAAATGTCGCCAGCGCTATAAATATCGCTGGAGGGCCTGGAACTGTTGAGAATTCCGATCGACACGGTGCGCTACTCACCACTTGCGGTCTCCACTTTCCAGTCCGGCATGGCAAGGCTTGGAGCTTTCTTCTCTAGTCTCACTGCAAAAGGCGACCCAGCACTGACAACGCCTATGAAGACCAAGAAGATAGTAAAGAGGTCGACAAGAAAGGATCTTGTCCGCCCTATAGGAGAGAGTTCCCATAGCCAAAAGCCTGCGGAGAAAGCAGTCCGCCGTGCCGATATACCTGCTCGCGAGGATGCCGCAGTCGACGCTGAACCACTGAGAAGTGAAAAGATGGTGACCCTGTCGGACTCTGCCCCTTCCCAGAAGACTGCAACCTCGGCGGACACCGTTGGTGAATATATTGAGGCTGACATATCTTATCCCAATGCCCAGGTGCCTATTGTTAACTTGGATGAAGAAGAAAGGCGTACTGAGGAAGAGGACGATGCTCCCTCAAAGGCATTGACTGCTGTGAACCCTGAGGCTGTCCGCGAAAGCCAGCCCGACTTAGGTGGGTCTGCTGCAGTTTCTGCTGAGAAGATAGCTAAAAGAAAGATGAAGAAGAGGGACGGGGCGACCGTTGCCGAGCGGGTTGAGAAGAAACTACGCGCGATGAAGGAGAAGAATGTCTCCAAGCGGACTGGGGATGCGGACTTACAACACATACCGCGCGACAAAGAAGTTCCTGACAGCGATCTGGTCACACCGGAGGCCCAAGTTCAGGGAGATAATTCCCTCTCCACGGTTAGTCTAACCACTGATGAGATATTAGATTCGATAGACGTCAATGAAGAAGATCTAATCAACGAATCCCTGCTGATTGTACTGCAGCAATCTGAGGCGGAAGACACTGGGAAAAAAAGACAGCGAACTCCCTTCTTTGTCCGTTGCGGAGGAAGAAGAGAGGGAGAGGTTGAAACAGAAGATAGAGGAGCAGAAGAAACAAATTGTTGCTCATGTTGTTGTGGTGGGGGCGGCCTCGAAGCAGGTCACGACGGATAAAACCGCTGAGGATCTGCGGATTGCTGCGGAGCTACTGCGGTCAGGTAAACTTCAACCGGCGCCTAAACACTTTAAGCGTCAGTGGCTTTACATGTCGCCGCCGCGGACGTCAAGACCAATCAAAATCATCACCGAGACGGACGATATTGTGGTTTCAACAAGTTTGGCTACTGAGAAAAGAGCAAAGGTTCATCGTGAATGGAAGAAGCGGTTAAGCGCCTTTGACCCGGAGCGGGCAAGGCGACCAATCATCTTCGATAGTCGGCAACTCGCTTCTGCTATGTCTAAAAGTGATCTTTCATCCTTTCTTTGCGTCTGCCGCGAACTGCCTTTAAATTTGAAGTTGACTTTGTTTGTTGCAGGTAGAAAGTCGCCGCCGGGCTCCATCGAGAGTGGCGAGATCGTGGTTACACCGAATATTGGTGCTGACGCGGTCTCGCATGTGGAATCCGAGGGGGATGAGCCGCCCAGCCTGAATATTATTAAAGAGTTAGAGAAGAAATTCCAAGCTGAAATGCAATGTGTTAAAGCAGAGTTAGAGAAGTCAGAGGAGCGCGAGAGGGCGTCCGCGACGCGTGAGAAAGCATCCGCAGAGCGCGAGAAAGCCCTAAAAGACCAGATCGCCAGCATCTCGAGGGCGCTGAAGAGGTCTGAAAGGGAGAAGCAGAGGCTTGTGGATGATGTCTGATTCTATAAAGGCAAGCACTTGGCGTCAGTGCGCGAAGAGAAGGGGAAGCGAGCTGCTGAGGTCGCTGATCAGAGGCCGCGAGTGTCAGATCGCGCTGCTCCAGAGATCGCCGCACCGGCAGGCGGTGTCCAACAGGCTGCGGATGAGGAGTCGAGGCCGGCGGCGGAGCCAATGGTGCCCCTCAGTCGGGTAGATCAGGAAGCTGCCCATATGCACCGGACCATAAACGTTATTCATCATCACCTCTGTCGCGTGTACAGCGAGATTCTTCAGATAAGCGACCAAGCAGCTCACTTATACAGAGATAGGGCGGAAAGACCGGCGCGGACCGAGACTAGGGACCGCTGAGTCTGCGATGCCACGAGCTTTCATTTGTTTAATTGTATAACTGTTTGTATAACTGTGTTTCAAACAACGTTTTGTAGATTGAACTCTGTTGCGATTTGTGCGGACTCAGATTATATATCCGCAAATTATGTAGCTTAATCCTTGGCTTGATCTATTGCGAATTGTGCGGACTAATGCTGTGTCCGCTTCTCGTTATTAAACCTGCAGGTGGGAAATACTGCGAACTAAGCGGATTGAAATTGTATCCGCTCCTTGTGACCTGCCGGGAGGAAAAAGCGCGATCTGGGCGGAAAGAAAATTGTGTCGGCCATAACTTTTTTGCTTTGAATTTTCCTTGGCATGTGAATCTGTGTTTGTATCCGCGTTATTGCTTGGCTGTGCTTTAATTGTTTGCGGACTGTGAGGATTGGAATTGCGAGCTCTGCGGCCGGGTCAAAAAGCTGTCAGACTCTTTAGCTGGGCCTTCTGCTTTCTTTTATGCAGGAAACAGCTGAAGTAAAAGGAACCCTGCGGCCTGCAAAATGGTGTCCGCGCGTACTGATGCTGCTGTCACCTTCCACTCCGCTGACCACCGGAAATGCACATTAACAGAGGCCGACCTAAACGCCTTTGTCGAGAAGAAGATGGCGAACTCGCATATCCTTGTCCGCCTTCCCGCCCATCAAGAAAGGTTAAACTTCTCAACCGCAACCCAGATCGCCATCCCAGTGGACCACTTTGATAGCGGATTCAAGTTTCCGCTTCTATGGGAACTCGCCGCTATCTTTGAGCACTATGGAATGGTGCCTGGCTAGCTTGCGCCGAATACACTCGCTGCGATCTGCAGCTTTGTCTCTTATTTGCGATCTGAAAAGATCGCTTTTTCGATGAATGTCTTCCGCAAGATATTCTCTGTCCGCTCCATAACCGCGTCTGGAGGCCGCCCCTACAAGGGGGTGATATATTTCCACTCCGCTGACAACCGGAAATGCACATTAACAGAGGCCGACCTGGACGCCTTTGTCGAGAAGAAGATGGCGAACTCGCATATCCTTGTCCGCCTCCCGCCCATCAAGAAAGGTTAAACTTCTCAACCGCAACCCAGATCGCCATCCCAGTGGACCACTTTGATACCCAATTCATGTTTCCGCTTCTATGGGAACTCGCCGCCATCTTTGAGCACTATGGAATAGTGCCTGGCCAGCTTGCGCCGAATACACTCTCTGCGATCTGCAGCTTTGTCTCTTATTTGCGATCTGAAAAGATCACTTTTTCGATGAATGTCTTCCGCAAGATATTCTCGGTCCGCTCCATAACCGCGTCCGGAGGCCGCCCCTACAAGGGGGTGTTATATTTCTACTGCAGGGGGATGAAGGTTGTGGGCCTTCCCAACAAAATCCACAACTGGACCTCTAGGTTCCTGATCTTTGAGGGTGACCTAGGGTTCGCACACACCTATCCGCAGGTGCACGCGGACTCCGCCTTCAAAAGCGTGTAACTGGATGACTTGGAATCCGCCATTGTCGAGTTCTTGGCCAACGCCAGGCTTGACATTGAGCATTACATTCCGCTACTGGCGAGCTTAGCGGACGTCATGCCCGAAGAGAGTAAGTAGCTTCCGAACTCAGCTTTTGCATCTGCCGCGACCTTGGTGTTTAACTCATTTATTTTTGCAGCGACCTAGGCGGTACCCGCCAACTTGCCGCAGACGCCTAGCGGCTTTGTCCCTACACAGAAGGAGAAGAAAGAAGCAGTTGCAAGGAAGAGGAAGGAGGAAGGGGATCCCGCGGCGGATTACTCTTCTTCGGAAAGCTTCACCATGAGCGGCTTTGGCATCAGCCAGAAGGATCTTAGGGGGAACCCTATGGTCCACTAGCATTGCTAGAACAAACACGTCCGCCTATCCACCGCGCTCCCTTCGTTGAAGAGTCCGCGGATAACACGCCACGCCCATATTGCGATCTCCACGCTCTACGGAAAGCGCAACTTGAGCGACCTTAAGAAGGTGCCGCCGCCGACCTCCCTCTGCTAGCCTCTCAGGCTGCTGCGAACAGCGTGGTGACGAACCACTATGTTGCCACCCTGGCCAGAGACCTGTTGAGGCAGAATGAACAACTTCAAAAGGATAATAAAGCGCTAAAGGAAAGGAATGTGCGGTTGGGAAAAAGGGTTGCTCAGCAAAGAGAAGAGCTTGGGGTTAGTTGAATTCGCAGCGGCCTTAATTTGCTATTTGCCGCGATCTGTCTGACGTTTGCTTTTGTTTTGTGCAGGTAGCCTATGACTTAGAAAACAACAACTTCCAGGCCGCCATGCTCCCTTTCGTGAAGGAGATTGTCGAGGTCGCCATTGAGCGACTTGTCCGTGACGGCTTTACAAAGGAGGGAGTGGATGGCGTCCCTTTCTTAGAGCTCTTCCCTGAGTTGGCACCACAGGTCGCGACGATGGAGAGGGCTAAAAAAGGCAAGTATATCATTGAGTAAGAAGGCGAGGAAGTAGAGGAAGAAGAAGAAGAAGAGGAGGAAGAAGAAGAAGGCGAAGAAGAAGACGGAGGGCAGGGCGAAGGGCAAAGCGCCAAGGAAGCAGCGGACAATGCTGCCTCGAGCCAACGAGTAGGGAAACTGTCCGCCGAGTCCGACACCTCTGCATCCTGCTCTGCTACCGGGAGCTCGCATAGCGGGTCTGCCTCAAGTACATGATCAGATAGCAACGGAAGCGGCTCGGGGGGCTACTCTCCAGAAGTCGACATTGTTGGCGAAAGCCCTGCACCTCCAGAAAAGAAAAAAAAGACTACAGATTGATTAATGTACTTTTATCTTTTTTGGTTTTTGTAAATGGGGCGGACGCAAGATCGCAGTCCGCCGAATATATAGAAAGATGTAAAGAATTTTGGATGAAATAGAAAGAAAGGATATTTTTGCATGTGTGCTTCCTGCAATGTTCTTTTTCCACGCTCACCGCACTGACACTTAGCAGTCCGCCCGACACGCTGATAAATCTGAGCTTTTTAACTGCTGATTGGAGACAATTAGTGTCCGTCATTGGAATGAGAAGAAATTGTCAGACAGACTCTGTTGAGTTCCAATTGCAGTCCGCACGACACTAAGATCATTTATAACGAGTCTTGCTGATTAGAGAATTCAACTTATCAATTCATTCAATATCCGCCTTAAAAAATGACGAAAATAGCCAGCTGATAATAATGTCAGGTGGTACTTCATTGAGTTCTAGTTGAGTCCGCAATTCTCTATTAACTTATCAAATTATAATATATGAAAACCATTCGGCGGACTGGGCGGATACAGAAAACCAATCCGCTCATAATAGAAGAAATGATCTATAGCTTGCGACCAGGTGGGCAGGTGAGTCGGAGCGGCATACTTTCCTCACCGGGCTACAAGCTATAAAATCAAACCAAACAGGCGAACTGAGCGGATAGAGAAAACCAGTCCGCCAAAGATAGAAATGACCTACAGCTGGCGACCCGGTGGGTAGGTGCACATGGCATTGCTTTCCTCTCCAGGCCACAGGCTATATGATCAACCCAAAGATGCTGGCGGACTGAGCGGATACAGAAAACCAATCCGCTCATAATAGAGAAATGATCTATAGCTTGCGACCAGGTGGGCAGGTGAGCCGGAGCAGCATACTTTCCTCACCGGGCTACAAGTAATAAAATCAACCCAAATAAGAGGAATGAGCGGATAGAGAAAACCAGTCCGCATATAATTCCCTGCGAAGAGCAAGATGCTCACTTGGCGGAACGGTTCCCTGCCCTCTTGCCTGGAGTACAGTCTAAGCTGTGGGTCTCCTGCAGGCACTGCTCGAGGGTACCATGGAGTGTTCGAGGGTTACAAGCTAAGATGACCCGCGGGCAGGTGAGCCGGAACGGCATACTTTCCTCACGCGATCATCGAAGTTGTAACGATATCCCTAATGCGGCATGGTAGAGCTTTACTCCCACCCAGCCCTCCATAATGCAGAGGTGGGGTCAGGTACTTGCCGGGATCCGAAGTCCAGAATCCAACCGCACTAGAGCCTGCAAGCTCCCACTACACGGTGCGAAATCTCTTCGCAACACGTGGTCTTTGTGGTGTTACGCTAATGACAACAGCTCTAGGGGAGGTCTTGCTGAACTCGGCGATGTCTCCTGGTATCAGGGAACCGTTATAGGTCTTTCGGAGAGAGAAAACACTAGAAAAAGTGTCAGTATGGATCCTTTGATTAATAAAATGTATTTGCAAAGCAAACATAAGAAATAAAAGGGAGTTCAGGCGCAGAACCGTTTTTGGAATCTTTCTTAGCGTTTCATCTGTTATGATTACATAAACAAAACACTTGAAGAAGCGTTAGCAAGTAGTTTCTATTCATAATAACTCTTGAAGAGGATACACAAAGTAGAAAAAAGGAGGTTCAAGAATAGAACCGTTTGAGATCATCCCCGCTCCATGTGTGTGGTATAACCTCTCCTTCGTATGTCTGCAAGCGGTAAGCGCCGCTCTTTAACGCCACTTTGATAACAAAAGGGCCGGCCCAATTTGGATTAAGCTTTCTAATTGAACCAGCTCTTGCAGCTGCATCAATCTTCTTTAGAACTAGATCTCCCACTTGGAAGTGTTTGACCCTCACGTTCTGATCAAAGTAGCGGGCCATCCTTCTTTTGACCTCCTCCTGCCTTATGGCTGCTTGATCTCTGATGGCCTCGATGTGTTCCAAGCTGAACCTCATCTCTTCATTATTCAACTCAAGCCAGTCCTCAACGCCTTCTCTTGCAAGCAGAACTCTGGGTGACGGGACTTCAAACTCAACTGGTATAAGTGCCTCCGAGCCATGAGAGAGTTTGAATGGAGTCTCCCCAGTTGCGGATGATGGCGTTGTCCTAAGGGACCAGAGGACTGATGGAAGCTGATCAGCCGAGCTGCCCTTGAGATTCTGCACCTTATTTTTGAGCAAATTGAGGATGTGCTTGTTGGCTGCTTCTACTTGGCCATTGCTTCTGGGATGATGAACTGATGCAAACCGCAGCTCTGTTCCGATCTGCCTGCAAAAATCTATCATCTCGGAGTTGTTGAATTGTGGCCCATTATCAGTGATTATTGCCATTGGAATTCCATGTCGGCAGACAATCTCCCCCCAAATGAAGTTTTTGACGACCTGAGTAGTTGTCTTTGCCAATGCCTTGGCTTCGATCCACTTGCTGAAGTAGTCGATCATTACGATGATGAAATGCTGTTGACTGCTTGCCATGCGAAAAGGCCGAGGAGGTCCATTCCCCAAACTGCGAAGGTCCAAGGAGTTGCAATCGATCTGAGGGACTGAGCTGCTTGGTGCTGAAGTGGAGCAAACTTCTGGCACTGAACACACTTTCTGGCATAGATCTCAGAGTCTCTCTACATAGTGGGCCAGAAATATCCTTGCCGCAGGATTCATTTTTCAAGAGTTCTTGCTCCCGAGTGGCTTCCACACTCTCCTGAATGAACCTCTTGCAAAACAGTGAGAGCTTCTTTTTCTGAAACACACCGGGCCATGGTATAGAGGAAGGTTTTTCTGTAGAGGACTCCCGCAACTAGGAAGTAATGAGATGCCTTTATTCTGAACTTTTTCTTTTCTTTGACTGTATGATGATAATCTCCCGTTGACAGATAGAGGATGAATGGGTCCATCCAAGAGGTACGTTGGTCCACTTGCATCAGATCTCCTTCCACCACTGCCGGGCGGAAGAGCTCGGAAGTTGTTCCTCCTGAAGGCATCCCATACTTGGAAAGAAAATCTGCATCCTCATTTTCTGTTCTGGGGATGTGCTCGATGGTAAAGCTCTTGAACCTGCCGACTTCTATCTTCACAAGAGCTAGATATTTCTTCAAGACCGGCTCTCTTGTTTCGAAGTTACCGAGGACTTGTGACGCCATCACCAGATAATCGGTTTTGATATGGACATGATCGATTCCTAGTTCTCTTGCGAGCCTCAAGCCTGCTAGCAAAGATTCATACTCGGCCTGATTATTGGCTACTGGAAAGTAAAATTTGATGGCCTGCTCCAATTTGACTCCGTTTGGATTGATGAGAACCACTCCTGCTCTAGAAGAGCTTCTGCCTGAGGCACCATCAACGTAGATGGTCCAAGCCAAAGGTGACCTTTCTGCTTGATCAGAACTGGACTCTGGCATGTCAATTAGAAAATCTGCTAGGACTTGTGCTTTAATGACTGTCTTGGGCACATAAGAGATTTCAAATTCACTCAACTCTATTGCCCACTTAGCTAGTCTGCCGGAATGTTCTGGTTTTTCCAACACACCCTTCAAAGGCTGATCGGTGTTGACTTGAATTAAATGCGCTTGGAAGTACGGGCGGAGCCTGCGAGCTGACATGACTAGCGCCAAGGCTAACTTCTCCAAAATTGGATACCGTGTCTCAGCACTCTTCAGGATATGGCTAACATAGTAAATTGGGAATTGCCTCCTGCTCTCTTCCCGAAGAAGAACGGAGCTGACGACCTCAGGGCCAACCCCCAGGTATAAGAAAAGAATCTCTCCTGGCCAGGGACTCTGAAGCAGGGGTGCTGAGGTCAGTTGCATCTTCAACTGCTCAAAAGCTTGGGAACATTCTTCCGTCCACTCAAACTTGGATGCTCCTCAGAGAGTTTTGAAGAATGGAGCACTCCTATCTCCAACCCGAGAGAGAAATCTTGCAAGGCCTCCTAGCCTCCCCCCTAACTGCTGAACTTCTTTTGGCGAATGAGGGGTAGGCATATCAAGGATGGCTTTCACTGTATCAGGGTTGGGGGAAAGTCCTTCCGGAGTAAGGAGATGTCCAAGAAACTTCCCCTTACTCGCTCCAAACGTGCATTTCAAAGGGTTGAGCTTCATTTTGTACCTACGCAGAGTAGCGAATGTCTCTGCTAGGTCTCGCAAGTGCAGCGAAAATGACTTACTCTTAATCAAGTGATCGTCTACATAAACTTCTAGGTTCCTCCCCTTCTAATGGTTAAACACACGATCCATCATCCGTTGGTAGGTTGCACCGGCATTCTTAAGTCCAAAGGGCATCACAAGGTAGCAATAGCAACCATCATTGGTTATGAACGACGTGTGAGGAACGTCAGGCTTATGCATTCTTATCTGGTGATAACCAGAAAACGCATCTAAAAAACTCATATAAGAGTACCCTACCGCGGAATCAAATAAAGAATCTATCCGAGGCAAGGGGTAGCAATCTTTAGGGCATGTTTTATTAAGTTTGGTAAAATCTACACACATTCGCCATTTTCCTCCTGGTTTCTTAACCATTACAACATTAGAAATCCAAGTAGGATATTGAATTTCTTTGATAAAATTTACTTTGAGGAGCTTTGCGACCTCCTCCCTTATCGGCTCAGCAAGCTTTGTGGCTATGTCCCTCTTCTTTTGTTGTATAGGCTTGCAGCCGGGATCAACATTCAAGTGGTGGCATGCAACATTAGGATCCACTCCTGGCATGTCTTCTGCTGACCAGGCGAAGACATCCAGGTTATTCAGCAAGCAGGAAATCAACTCAGCCTTTTGATCTTCAGGTAGCTCCGAGTTGATGGAGAGCTTCCTCTCCTCCCCCTCAGTAATGGGGACTCCTTGCGTCACCTGGGCAGGTTCCAGGTGAGCACCTTCACCAGCAGCAGCTTCTGAACTGGGAGAGGCTTCTGCAGCTTCTGTTGGAGCAAGGGAAGGGCTGGCTTCAACCATGTTGACAGTGCGGACGTAGCACTCCCTTTCTCTTCTTGGGTCGCTCCTGACCCGGCACATCCTTCCATCGGCAAAGAACTTGATGGCAAGGTGGTAAGTGGAAACCACCGCTTGATACTTGTTTAATAGGGGCCTGCCGAAGATGGCATGGTAGCTGCTGGGGGCGTCAACCACTATGAACTGTATTTGCTTAGTTGCCCCTCCAAGCTTCATGGGCAGGATGTCGCTGCCCTCCACTTCTTTTCTCTCTCCCGAGAAACCATAGAGTGGCCCCTCAGTGGAAAGCAGAGGCCTTCCGGTCCTCAGGGCCTCAAAAGTAGACTTGAACAGGAGGTTGACCGAGCTGCCCGTATCAACAAGAATTCTATCAACTGTAAAGTCTCCAATAACAGCCTGGATCACTACTGCATCATTAAATGGGTTAGCTGTTTGGGGCAGATCTGCTGGACCAAAGGTGACAACCTCACTTGGAGGAGCAACGGAAGAAGAGGCCACCTCTGCCCGGGTGACCCTTGAAATTGATGATTTCCGAGTAGACTCGGTCCCTGCTCCACCATGGATGAAGAAGAGGCATCCCAGAACCCCTTCATCATTTGCTTCGAAGTACTCTACCGGGACGTTGATCGGCCCCAGACGGCCTTCGTCCTCTATATCCACACATTCCTGGTATGCCTTAGCTACTTCTTTGCCCTTTGAGGTGGATGGCTTCGAAGAAGAAGGAGAATCCTTCTTGGCCAAGTCAATCTTGCCTTGGGCAAGCAACTTCTCTATCAGTGTGTGAAGGGCCTTGCAGTCCTCGGTCAAGTGGCCATTTTCTTTGTGGAACTAGCAATATTGTGCATTATTCCTTGGCTTCCACATTTTCTGAGGCTCTTGCCTCTTTTCTTCTGATCTCCTTTGCAAGATCTGGATGACTTCGTCAAGGTCCAGATCTGCAATGTCCTCCATAGGGCTTGCATCAGATTGGATCGGAGCAGGCAAGGCTGCTTGTTTGAGGATGGGAAGAGCTTGCAATGGAACAGCGGGAGTGGCGGCCAACGGCAGTCTCTGCTCATGAAACTGTTGATGGCCTTGGAAAGGTTTCTTGTTGCGGAAGTTCCTACCTCTTTGAGACGGAGGCTGGAAGTCTGGGCGAGGGGGCTTGCTACGAGAGGAAGAAGCGAAGGCATCCCTTCCTTCAGCCTTAGCTGTCAGGGATGAGACATAAGTTGGATTGGCATTTTCTCCTTCAATGAAACGGTTGACCATGGCGATCAACTCTTGATAAGTCTCAGGTGCCTTGGTTGTTGCTTTAAACTTCAGAGGGCCTTCCCGGAGGCCATGGATCAAGGCGACCTTGTAATAGTCGGGGTTCACATTCCTTACCCCTTGGATCTGTCTCTGAAAGCGATCAACGAATCACGCCACTGATTCATTATCCCTTTGCTTGATTTCAAATAGGGCAGCTGACCCATTCTTCCTCTTTCTCGAGGTAGCAAACCTCAGCAACAACTGGCTACGAAGCTCTGCGAAAGAAGAGATTGCGCCCGAAGGCAGCTCGTAGAACCACTCTCTCGCCTGTCCTTCGAGAGTAGTAACCAGCAGTTTACACTTGATAGCATCTGAGAGGCATCTCAAAGCAACTGCCCTCTCAAATGCTTGGAGGTGAGAGACTGGATCTGTCCCTCCTGAATAGAATTGGATGCGAGGTTCCCTGAAGTTGTTCGGAGCCGATTCCCATCGAATTCGATCAACAAAGGGAGACGGGGTCTCGAACTCTGAGGGGGAGAAGGGGCGGACTAGAGCAGGGGAGTCTGCGGCCTCGCGGACTGGCGGTCAGCAAAATGAAGCTGGCGGGCAGGAGTGCCCCTGGCAGCTTGTCTGAAGAAATTCCTGAAAGCAAACTGCTCCTCCTGAGGGCGCAGAGGGGCGGCAAACTGAGCAGGGTTCCGAGGAGTGGCTGGAGACCGCCGAAGCGGAGTTCGGCGAGCTGGAGTCTGGCGGACTGGCGAGTCCGCTGGATCTGCTGCGGCCTGAGGGGCCAGCCGCTGGGCCAGCGCGAGCAGTGCTTGGCTGATTGCGTCGAGACGCTGGTCGGTCTGCTGGCGGGACTGCTCGGCCTCAAGGCGAGCTTGCTCAATTGCGTCCCAAAGAGAGTCCTCTGAAGAGCTGGAGCGGTCTGAAGAGTGGGCTCTGCGGTCTGACATTTCTCTCCACTGAATTCAAAACACTACTCGGATCTGAAGGTCGCGTGTTAACTGTTGATGCACGAAAACACAAAGGGGGTCGAGCACCACCAGCCAACGGTTCGAACACAGGGGAATAGAGAGACTGCGAGTAGTGATCTACTAAGCGGGTGAGGGAAGGAAGAAGATCAGGGCCATGAGCCACGGCAACAACAGACTTCGCCCGTCGCGGCCTAAATGCCTCTCTTGCGACGGGCTTTCCCTTGATTGAAGAAAGGCTTGGTTACAAGTAAAAGGAAAAGGTTCACAAGAGCAGAGCGAGGGGGAGTCCGCAAGGCACAAGATTCGAGTCCGCAGCCTGTAACAAGTAGGCTCCTGGGTCCAAGTCAGCGTGCCTTGGGTGCACCACCTCCCCCTATTTATTGGAAAGGGGGCCTGCCAAAACGGGCAGGGCTAAAATAACCGGCTGCCCGGGGTACAGGAGAACCGGGCAGCGGTGACGGGAAGCAAAAAGAAAGAACACGCCAGTCCGCACAGAAGGCGCGGACTGGGCTCGCGAACTGGAGCTTCCACTGCCGCTAGGCGCGATCCTGCTGGAGGGCGGCGGCCTGGGTGGACGAGACTCGACGTCCGCCGCTGTAGAATCCGATATCCCAAGTCCTGGCGAACTGAGCGAACAGGTCCTTGCGTCCGCTGCTGGGGTACCATCCTTGGTGTCTGATTGGTGACCTTGCCGGACTGGGAGGACTGACAAATCGCATCCGCTCTTATTGAAGGGGGGGGGGGGGTTGGCATCTTGTAGGATGTTGCGGACTGAGGGGTTAACACTCACAGCCGATCGTTTAGTGGAAGAATTCCTCCTGATGGATATTTCTGTCGGACGTTGTGACTTGCATAGCAGTTTGGCAGTGGCAGAGCCGTCTTGGATTGCACTTACCAGGTTGCACCAGAAGGATGATCCGGATCTTCTGCACTTGTACCTCAGGACTGAGAGAGGGGAGTTGCCGGATTTCTCTATTGATGATGCGGGTACTTTGAAGTACCGTGGAAGGTTCTGCATTCCCGCTGTTCGAGACATCAGGGTTATGATTTGCAGAGAGGCTCATGGATCCAGTATTGCCTACCATCTAGGATCCACAAATATGTATCATGAACTGAAGCAGATTGCCTGGTGGTATGGCATGAAGGGTGATATAGCCCGATTTGTTGCTGAGTGCCACACTTGCAAGCGTGTGAAGGCCGATCATGGAAGGCCTGGTGGCAAGTTGACTCTGTTGGAGATCCCTACTTGGAAGTGGGAGAGTATTTCTATGGACTTCATTACGGGCTTGCCGAGATCTCCTAGTGGTTTTGATTCTGTTTGGATTATAGTGAACAGACTGACGAAGTGTGCTCACTTTGTGCCATATAAGATTGATTATCCGATGAAAAAGATAGCGGAGCTGTATTTGAATGAGGTCATCAGATTGGACGGGGTACCAGTTAGCATCATTTCGGATCGAGACTCCCGTTTTACAACTCGCTTCTGGAGGAGTCTGCAAGAGGGTTTTGGTACAGATTTGAGGTTTTCTACAGCTTACCACCCACAGACCAATGGTCAGACTGAGCGAGTGAACCAGATAGTTGAGGATATGATCAGGTGCTACATCTTGGACCACGGAGGAGCGTGGGATGAGCATTTGCGGCTTATGGAATTCGCTTACAATAACAGTTACCAAGAGTGCTTGCAAATGGCTCTGTTTGAAGCCTTGTATGGGAGGCGCTGCAGAACTCCCTTGTTTTGGATTGAGGTTGGTGAGAGGCCGTGTTGGGTCCGGATGCGCTCGAGGAGATGGAAACTGCTGTGAAGCTTATTCGGGAAAAGTTTTGTATTGCTCAGGAGAGATATGAGAAGAACGCCAACTGACGTAGGTCTGACTTGGAGTTTTCTGTATGGGACCTTGTGTTTCTTAAGGTTTCCCCGATGGTTGGTGTTAAGAGGTTCGGTAAGAACCGGAAATTGGATCCGAGGTATGTGGGCCCGTTTAAGATTGTTGAACGGATTGACGTGTCAGTATATAGATTGGATTTGCCAGCAAATTTCCCAGGTATTCATAATGTGTTTCATGTAAGCCAATTGCGGAAGTGTGTGCGAAGCAGTGGGCAAGTCTTGGATGTTGTGCGCCAGTTGGAGCCTCATCTTTCATATGTTGACGTGCCGGTGCGCATCTTGGATTCTCAAGATCGGGTGCTACGGACGAAGTCTATCCCGATGATGAAAGTTCTATGGAAGAATCAGGATTTGGAAAGCGGGACTTAGGAGTTAGAGTCGGCTATGAGGGAGGCCCACCCTCATCTTTTCCATTTATTTGTTTGGTACGTTTTCTTCCTAGTACTCTTGTTTGTTACTTTCCTTCTATAGTAGAAGTAGCGTATAGAAAGTTTCGGGACGAAACTTCCTTTAGGTGGAGTGAGTGTAACGCCCCCGATTTTCTGCGATTATTTAATTCTCGTTTGGCATTACGTTGACGCGTTTCCGTCATGTGCCGTTTGTTAGAGCATGGTCTTAGCTCTTTTAGTTCCTTGTATGGTAATTGGTAGCCTTTTTGGCAAGATCTCCTAGCAAGCCGGGTTTGTTTTGGTGACCGGTGAGGCCTCTCGGGGGATGCTTGTGTTTTGGCTTAGGGTAGTGATAACCCGAGTTTTGTTCGTCGAAAGTTGATTTCGACTTCGCCGTTGCGTTCGTAGCGTGGGTGTTTAACTACGGTGCGAATTTCGTCGGATTCCGAGGTGGTTCGGTTTTTGTGTCGTTTTGGTGTGTTAATAATAATGGATGTAATGATTAATTAATTTATAAAGTTTGAAATGAGTGGTTTTAGGTGGCAGTTAGGTTGAAAAGACGTATCCATGCATCATATATATAGCCTTAAGAAATAAACGAGACTATTCATTGTCTCCTTCTGTGAGAGAGAAACCGCTGCCTGATCGAGAGGAAGAAAACTGTCAACCATGTACCCTTTAGACGCTGATTTTGGGAGCGATAGTGGACGGAATTCGATTCCGAAAGCGGATTTGGAGTGCTCTCACCTAGACCTTCATTCCTAAGGTAAGAGATTCAATTTTCGTGGTATTTTTAGAGGACTCAGAATTTTTGGTTTGAACCTTTCCGCCATTAAAACCTTAGATCATGTTTAGATGTTGTTGCGGCTGGAGCCGAGAGAGAGAGGAAGGGCTGTGCGAGTTAATCTCTGGATTTGAGGCAAGTGGTGCTCCTGCCCTTGCCAAGTTTTCTTCTCCTATTTATGGTCATAATTACTATGTTTTTCCATCAAAAGCATGTAAATCATTAACCATAATGCCCCTTTAAGTTTCTGTTTGCATTCTCTCAAGTTCTAAAACTCATGCCTTTGGCTGGAGTGCTGTAACCTTGTCTGTTTTATCAAACTGTTTCCTGTTAATCATTCAAATGGTTCCCTGTTAAAACCTCTGTTTGGGTAGACATTAGCCATTCAACCCTAGAATCCAATAACAAAGAGATTTTATACTTAAATCGCCAGTAATAGGTTCGAATTAGGCTAAGAAGTTGGACGGAAACGAAGTAGGAGGTTCAGAATTACTATGCAGTCATTGCAGCCAGATCGACGGAAATCGTCAATCTGGGTTCGAAGATTATTGTCGAGCGGAGCTCGACGACGAGCCTTAGTTCTGCATCTGACGGAAATCGTCGAACGGAGTTCGACGATTTCCCGTGACCTCGGTTTGACGAAGGGAAAAATGGTCGAACGGCGTTCGACGATAATTTCCCCGTGGTCTGTTTTTTTTCCCTTGGCCTGCGTTTATCGGAAAATCGTCGAACGGAGTTCGACGATTTTTCCCGTGACCTTCATTCGGCGAAAGGGAAATCATCGAACGGAGTTCGACGATTGCCCGTATCCCGTGATTCAAAGAAAAACCGTCGAGCTGCGCTCGACGTTTTGCTTCGTTCGGCGATTTTGTTCCAGCGCTCGACGAAAATCGTCGAGTTGCGTTCGACGATTCCTGTAGGCAGA